>CM068825.1:114249578-115449578 GCA_028554795.2 Sinohyriopsis cumingii
CGACGCGCATAATGCCGTCTCGTTTTCGCTTCACCACCCCACCCATCTCCGTTACCCAGGCTTGAACGGATTGTGAGACGATTGATGGTGTGCTGTTCACGGACGGCCGACATTATACACTAGCATAGTTTGTTTCAGTTTTCCTCCTGTTAAGTGCCCCGACTGAGCTGAAACTAGTTACGCTGGACTTGCAAGGAATATTAATTGCCTGACAAAATGCAATGCCCTGTTAGTGAACAGTGAATTATTATTATTATTATTATTATTATTATTATTATTGTAATAAAATAGAACTCGAAAATAAAATCTTACGCTCTTAAATAAGTCTTCAGCGTGTTATTTCTTTATACTTTTGTTTTAACGAATATGTTTTAACCATAAACATATATATATATATATATATATATATATATATATATATATATATATATATATATATATATATATATATATATATATATATATATATAGATAGATAGATAGATAGATAGATAGATAGATAGATAGATACACTCAGATTTTTCCTTAGAGAACACATGTAGCACGTGTCCAATATCATTTTTTTTAAAAGATACGTTTCTATGAATTCTACATGTTTAAAAAGATACAATACACAAATTAAAGCCTAAATTCTAATATATGTATGGTGGATAAAACTGAACAGTTACTCATGCCTTCTTTAAAATGAACTCATCAACGACAAGCTTATAAGCACCTATTCAACCGGCCACTCACTTTGTCACTCAGGCTCTCTCTCTCTCTCTCCTTCTTGTTAAAATTTGTTTCTTTGGCTTATAAATCTGAGTTTGTAAAGAAGCCGTTTGTGATAAAAAGAATACGTAGGATATGTTATACAGAAATTGGACTGGTCAACTAAGTTTCACTAAGTTATACTCGTAACGAATCCGCGTTTTAAAATCTAAGTTATTGATCGATTCCTTTGTGCACGTATGCCTGTAATCAAATTGTTCGTTGAAAAATCGAGTGTCAAGCAACATCACTTATGCATTGCCCTGACAGATTCACTAGTCGTGCAGTAAATCAAACCACGAGAAGAACAAGTATTTAAAATTAAGATGTTACAATTAAAACTATTTTGAATAACAAGAACAAGAATTGAATTATTTTCTCAGGAAAAATGAAAACATCCTGTTATAATAATCAAAATCGTAACAAGACTGTGACGAAGTATATGGTAAGGGTGGAGTGTACCCAATATTTTATTTAAACTGTTATAGAAGTCCCACCCAGGCTCTGTTTGGTTGAAAGTTACATTTAGTTAGAGATAGATGTAAAGCTCCGAGACACCAGTCAGCAATGCTGACGTTTAGATGGTTAAACAAACAAAAGAGGTTGAAATTCAGTGAATAACACTTTAATAACAATTTAATAATCAAATGACTCAAATTTCCAATTACACTCATTCCGCTCGACCCTTTAATAAGCCAATTGCATCACTTGATTAACAGTATGATATTTATTTTCACATATCCTTGTATTTCAACTCATCTGTTACATCTTTTCTCTCTCTTTTTTTCTCCCAATTCCTTTTCCTCTTCCTCCCCGACCTTTCTCCAAATTCTTTCTCCTCCTCCTCCTCGACTTTCTCTAGATTCCTTCTCTTCCACTTCCTCCACTTTCTCTCCAACGATTACACTCCTGTCGGCTTCGACTGTCTCGGCTACAGTCTCAATTCTGTCTCCAACTCTTGCAGACTTAGGACCCAAATGAACCGGAAGTTTTCTGTTCCCTAAACACTTCCTTTTCGAAGCTTTGTCTTTCCTTAGAATCTACCTCTAAGTTATGCTGCCAGATTACGAGTGGCTTCTTTCTCGGAGTAAACCCTATTTATCTGCAATCCTTCTAGACGAATACTAAATTAATCTTACGTGTTCGGAAGGTATCATTTGGGTCTGATACGTAATCACGCCCTCTATCTCAATATTTTTTTATTGCATATCGCTGTGGACCGATCCAATCAAACTTAGCGGACAATGTCCCTGTCGCTGTCTGTCGTGGGAACGAATAAGAACACTCACCGTTCACCTCGTGTACTTTCCTTTTGACCCTTGAACTAACCTTCAACCTATTGGTGAAATAACCAGTCGCCTTTGCCAACTCCAGTTTCCGGTCTCTGGCTGGTCATGATATCCTTTCGTAAGAATTCAACACTAACCCCGCGGCAATATTTAGATATGAAGCACAAGGTCGCGGTAATATTCCAAAGACAGGTAGGTTATTGCTTATACATGACTCTATAGCTGGGGATTAGCAAACGTGACCAAGACTTATCTAGAATTTCCGTAAATTGCTTACTGACGGAAACTAGCATTTAAAAAGTACCATGATACGTACCATCGAAAAAAAAAACTACCGCGGTAAACCGGCATATCAGTAATACAGCGCACATCTTGTTGATAACAAGTGTTGGAAACGTCTTCTTCCTTCAGGAGCTGAATCCTGGGATTTAAAGTTCATTTGGTCAATGGAATCGACGCAGGAAAACGCATAACTACCTTGAAAATACAAAGTTACACAAGGATTTCAATAAATCATATCCTGCACGTGCTTAATTTTCTTTGATTGAAAGAAGGTCTGCAATTTTTTAACAATGTATAAGAATTAATATTGAAACATCCTTGTTGCTAGTATTGTTGAATATTCGTGATGGTTTGTATCTTTCTCGTTGTTATCTGTTTAAGTTTATAATTATATCTCCTTGATTAGATTAGACATACCCATTACTAACTTGTATACATTATTACAGTTTCATAAAGTCACACAAATGTATTACATTGAGCATTAACGGTGTTATTCAGACAATATAAGTAAAATAATATTTAAGTTACACTGACCCTGACTCCTCCCCCTATTAACGGTAGTTTCGCCACAAGTTGGTTCTGCCAGTTTCTAACACGTACTCTTGCATTTATTTCATTTTTCATAGTATTCGCAAAATTCTAACAGAAAATGTATACTTTACAGACCTTAAACAAGCAACACAAACACTACTATCGTTAACTTTTCAACTTCTTGGCCTAAGTTCAACATAACAATGACTGAAGTTCTCAAAATCGAGGATGATCCCTGAGTCACTCGGTGCTTGCAGACAGTGGCATAGGTTTACAAATGTCGTTGGGGGAACACTTTGAAAAAGAGTCGTCGACCGTAATCCTAAAAAAGTCTGTTGTGTTTCTCCTTGTTTACATTCTTTAAAACCCTAATGCTGCCGTTGCGTGCAAAATGCCAAATCATCTGAATAATATTAAATCTTGAAAGATATTGGTCCTAAACTTCGTTGGGTTCCATTAAAACCAGATAACATCGACGTTTCGTCACATTATGAGCCCTATAATTTCTCCCTCGAATTGACAAACCCGGCAATTTTTCACATGTGTACGAATTAATCCGATATTTATCGGCGACATCCGTGGGTCAATCGATTTCAATCGAAAGCTGATACATAAGATTTGAAGACGTCACCGTTGAAACATAAGAAACCAACAACATGCAATGCTGGATACGGTAAGTGGTCCGTATATGATAATCAATTCTCATTTTGCGTTTGATATGATGTAGTACTAGGCCTAGCATTTACGAGTATTTCTCCTTTGAAGGCACAACTGATGTACATTGTGTTTTACAAGTTCTTGTCGTTTGCTTGCCAATTAATATGGAAATCCGCAATAGCTGGGTTTGTCTTCAGCCAAATTCTCTCTTGAAGGTATTCCAGTACCGCGGCTTTTCGCCAATATTAACCAGAATCTTACTTTTCAAATGCACCCATTTTTCTTCTCAGATCAGCTTTAAAAAAGCAGGCCTGTCTCTTTTCATTCCCTCTAAAATCAATTTGTCCACCACGTACAAATTTTGTTCTAATTAGATTAGTCACTAACGGAATTTTTTGAATGTATCACATCCTATCTTTTGGAGCACTCTCAAAAAAGAACCGAATTATGAGCGACTATGGTGACTGAATTAAGGGGTGAAACAACTAGATTCTAAACTAAATACTCGAACAATCGACAAATGCCAAACAATATAGAACATAACAGACTCAGCAGAAATACCGTATAATTCAAGTAAAGGTTAAAGAGAAAGTAAATAAAAATGTTCACTCTCTATTATTCGACATAATGTAAATTATGTTCGGAAAAAAATGTTAATTACTATAGTTTGTTTTGTTCTATCTATTGAAAATTTTGCGTACGTACCTTGTTCGGCAACGTCATATGGCGGAACAAAAATATATTAATGATATGAAAACATTAGTAGGATCTACAAATGTTCCTTGCGTCATAACTTATGTTTATTTAAATCTAACATCTTGATAATTTCAATGAATGGTTTATGTCAGATAGCATTTTAACAAATCATGTCATTCCTTCCAAACTTAGATTAGAAGAATGGTAAAATTTTTGAAAAACGGTGGCATTGGAGCTTTAAATTAACTTTAATAAGAAAACCAAAATGCTATGATCTTACCAAAAGATATTGTAAAAATAATGTAGCGATTTTAAAGAAAGGGTTCATGTCTTGAAAAATGCAAATTAATAAATCGCGCACTGAACCATGTGAATCTTCGCTTTCAATAGAACAGCAAAAACAACAAATTTCAGCTTTTGTTTGTATTATGTGTGTAAATCAAGCTGACAAAATAATGTCGTCTGTCACTTGTAAAACAATAGATATATGGCAAACAATATAGAACATAACAGAATAAGCAGAAATACCGTATAATTCAAGCAAACGTTAAAGAGAAAGTAAATAAAAATGTTCACTCTCTATTATTCGACATAATGTAAATCAAGTTCGGAAAAAATGTTAATTACTATAGTTTGTTTTGTTCTATTTTTTGAAAATTTTGCTTACCTACCGTGTTCGGCAACATCATATTGCGGAACAAAAATATGTTAATGATTTGAAAACATTAGGTGGATCTACAAATGTTCCTTACGTCATAAGGTCTGTTTATTTTCACTGCAATGCTGTGTACACTACAGATAAGAATAACGCTACAGCAAAATATTTACATATCTTTTTAAATTAACCACAACAAACATCGCATTGTCTTTGCTTTTAATTCAACCGTGTACAGTTTCCTCTCAATAAAAAGTAAATTTGTGACGACTTTCGACTCGAGTGATTGTAAAAATGACTGCTATGATCGCTGTGTCTACCGCAAGAAAACAGATAAATCATTATTTATCTGCCCGAAAATGAAAAGCATGGATTCCTATTTTCGTTTTAAATTAGGGATTATTTTACTAACAAATAAAGAGCTTGTTATATTTGACATAAAAGAACTGTATTCAGGAGTGTTGACTGCGTAGTACATTTAGTGATTGAAACACGCAAAGATTTAATGACATTACAAGCAGCCTTAAGGACGTCTGATGAAAGAAATCACATTCTAAATTCAAAGTGACATACAAAATCGCATTTGCATAACTTTTGTCAGTCTCTTTTGATTCGATTGAAAATTCAATTTTCTCTAAACGTTTTCTTTTTGAATGGGTGGACTATGAGATGGGGTGAGAGAGATTATTCAAAATGTGATGGAAGAGACCTTTTGACTTAAAATAAGACCAATTAATGATTTATGTTAATACAAACTATAGATTCAAAGCAAAAGCCGTATATTCAGGTATATTTGGTGAGAATAGGAGAAACAAATTTGAAAATTTAAAATGTGTACAAAAAGAATCAATGTACCAAAATAGAATAGCCTCTAAAGATAAAAGTGCTCTTAGAAAAATGACTTCATTGTGTTCAATTGCCTTTAATCTGATAATTGGTCTTGTGCATGGTTAAAATGAACGTAATGTGAACACATTTCCGGGACCTATTCATTAAACACTCAGCATTCAGTTTTACTTGTAGTTGTAATCTTCATTCGTAGAAGGGTATGATACTATTGTATTTTACGGTAAAATCTTACCTGTCAAAGCAAAAGTAACATGTAAGCAAACAAGTCATTTTAAGACTTAGACAAGTGTCGGATAGAATTTAGATCTACAGATATATGGTATCAGATTTCAGCCTGATCTATCGTGTTTCTTATTGCCCTTTAATATGACATGAATTCCTAAAAGGTGTATAATCTTAGGAATCGCACTTACTAACACCAATGTAATGTTGAATACCTTGAAATAAGTATACTTTTTGTTACATGTCTTTGCTACACAATAGCTGACCCTCTTAAATTAAGAACAATGAACAACCCGCCATGAGATTTTGTAATAACCATTTGTTCGAGAATTTGCATATTTGTGGCGTTATCAAAACAAGGGGAGAGAAATGTCAATGAGAGGAAAAACAAGATGAAAGAAAAGAATATGAACAATTTTTTTTTAAATGTAACCAAATTAACATTTATTACAAGAAGATATCTACTTGCGACATTCGATAGTTAAGGCAAAGGATAAAACGGCGGCAAAAGTTTAAATATAATCAGAAAGAAATAAATTACGTAGGAGACGGGTAAGGGAAATCTTCGGGCATGTGTAGACACTACGAGGACCATTATTCTAGCGGATGACCACAGTGTTTGGTGTATTATAACCAAATGCAATTACGATGATGAATTACAATATATAGCAGAAAACATAAGGCTAAAACAAAAACGTATGATAGATTACATAGAGTATTAAATGCTAATATAAAAACGTATTACAGAATATATACAGTACGAAAGGCAAAGACCGCAATGAATGGCAGATTACACAGTGTACGAAAGTCAAAGATAACAACGTACGAAAGAATATATAGCATGATAAGAAAGGCTAAGACAATGACGAATGACAGATTACATAGTACATAAAAGTCAAAGGACGAATGACAGATTATATAGTACATGAAAGTCAAAGGACGAATGACAGATTATATAGTACATGAAAGTCAAAGGACGAATGACAGATTATATAGTACATGAAAGTCAAAGGACGAATGACAGATTATATAGTACATGAAAGTCAAAGGACGAATGACAGATTACATAGTACATGAAAGTCAAAGGACGAATGACAGATTATATAGGGCACAAATCGCAAAAAATAGTGAATGACAGAATATACAGAGTACGAAATGCTAAGCTAACGATGAATAAAAGAAACAAAAGCAGAGTAAGAAAGGCTAAGATAGCAACGAATGACAGTATATATAGCATGGTAGGAAAGGCTAAGACAACAACAAATGACAGTAAATAAAGCATGGTTAGAAAAAGGCTAAGACAACAACGAATAACATTATATACAGCATGGTAGGAAAGGCAAAGATGACATCGAATGTAAGATTATATAGAGTACGAAAGGCTAAGAGAACAACGAATGACATAGTATATAGAGTCCGAATGCAAAATAACAATACATGACAGTATAAATGAAGTAAGAAATGCTAAGATAACGATGAATGACAGAATATATAGCAGACTCTGAAAGTCTTAGATAACAATGAACGACACGGGGTACGAAATGTTAAGATATCTATACAGATAGTTGTTTGCTAAAAACTTTAAAAAAAATGCAAAACATATTTGCTAAATTCTGACTTTTTAAAACTAATATGAGGATAATACTGAACAAAATCAAAATTGTACCATCAAAATAAAAATGCACATGTATTTAATAATTCAGAATGATTACACATAAAAGAAACACAATTAGCCGAGAACATTTATTGAAGGATTTATGATTCGTCAGATAAAAGGATATTTTCAGTGATTCTTTGGGGTTTACCGACAAATTTCGATACATCTTCTCGTGTGTGCATGTGTGTGTGTGCATGCGTGCGTGTGCGCGCGCGTGTGTTTGTAACTTCACGGTGAAACAGTTTTTTTTTTATATGCGTATTACTGAGCCATAGGCGGATCACAATTTGATTTACCAAGGGTATTGGTATATAATTTTTTATGCCAACACTTTAAAATTCATGTTATTTTTAGTGTGTGTGTGTGTGTGTGTGTGTGTGTGTGTGTGTGTGTTAAAGGTGAACCACTAAACGTTTATTTAATGTTCAGAATTAGACAGGTATTTAACCAAATATGAACGACAAGATTCAAATTCGACAAAATTATTGATGAATTATGACCTGATGCAACTGTGATAGCTTTGCTTTTTATTATTTTGTCGCAATGGATCTTTTAAAGCTTTTCAAGATTTCAATTATAAACGATCAATATATTACCTTTAGTGGTTGTACCTATTCACCTCTACCATTCTTATATAGCTATGCTTGGCTATTTATAGACAGACATGGCACCCAGAAACTTCGAACGAATATTTCTCAGATACTCTTTAGAGTCATTTGTTTATAAATGCGGACAAATTGATTGTATAAATTTTGACCGACATATTTGTCATCACTCAATAGGATAATTGTTTTGTATTGAATTTGTGTCAAAGATATGATAAACGGAGCCGTAAAACGCCCATTGAACCCAGTTTTAAATATCAGTCACCAATTTGATGTGTGACGTCATCCCGCATTTGTGCGTTATTCATCCACGTGACTGCGAACAGCATAGATCCAGATATTGTGTCACATGTAGAACAAACAGGGTAGGCCATGAGCTACTGAAGTGTCACGTGACAAGTTAAATATTCTTATCTCCCACGATATATTTTCCAGACTCAGAAAAACTGCGGAAATTTTTAGTGTTTATTCTTCCAAATATGTATACCACGTAATGACATAACCGTAATTTGTTTTTCTTCTCCGGCTCCTTGTGTCACATACTTAGATACTAAGACTAAATTTAGATATGTAGGTAGTTCTTGTTTATCTTTGTCTCACACTTTAGTTTGAACATTTTCTTGATTTGGGTAGTTTTTATTATCTGTACTAGATATAAAGCTGTTGTACGCGTGTGTCTGGCTGAACGTATCTCTTTTTGAACGTCCTTTCTACTTTATTCTCTTATTATATATATTTGATTTAATTATATTTGATTTAATATATATTAATGTCAATTTAATTATTTATCAGTTTTACATTTTTTATATCTTTCATTACATGATATTGTAATGTAAATTTATTTACTAGAGATGATACTTATTTCAGAAAATAGTTTGATCTTGGCTGTCGTTTATAAACATCAGTGTTGATCTAAATCCTGACCTTGTTTTAAACTTTGTGGTAACCATTGTAAACAAGTTCTGTTTTATTTTAAAATCATTGGTTGTTGTCGAGGTCATGATGGGACTTTGGGTTTAGGATGGAAACAATTTGTTTTTCTTAGAATAAAATGATTGGTTTTCGTCAGGGTCACACTGGGTAGACGTGATCTCTAACAAAGTACGTAGTTTCCATAACCTTCGAGAAGAGGATCACGTGACTCCTTGTTTACGTTTTACAAGACCATATAACCCATATTTTGGAGAATTATTCTCAGTTGTAGCTGGGTCTTTTCTTACACTAGAAGTTGTATGTTGTGCTGTTTGGAGTTATTTCAAATTAATTGGATTCAAAATTGTTCAACAAGGACATTTTTAAAAAAAAAAATATTCAGCTAACAGAAACCGGAGTGATAATTCTTGTTTCTAAAAGGAACTGTAGACTTCAACATTACAGATTGCATCATACGTCATCGGCTTCCATCTTGGATTCTTCGTCAGGATTCGAACGTGAAATCAGTAGAACATTTTGCTATTAGGACTACTAAAATTTTATTCTTGGATTATTTTGGATTTGATTCTATAAAACCGTAAGTTCATATTTTTTCATTTTGACAGAATTTTTTCAGGGAAGTAAATTATTATATTTTTCAAAGCTTGTTGTTTTCACTCTTTCTTGTGTTACTGCTTATTTGAGCCTAAACACGTGGCATACAAATGTTGAAAATCTTGTTTTCGGGTAAAACGTAGTAAAATTTTTTTCCCAAACCATTTTACAGCGTTTATTTAAACTGAACCTGGTGGCCAATCATTTCATGAAATGCCCTGGTAATTCCCAAGATTATTTGCAAAATGTCTATAGAGATTCATGCTAATTTAACAGAGGAAGGAAAAAGTTAATTGTACACCTTTAATGATAACATTCTGAAAGAAAGAAAAAAAATCATACAATCGTAGAATTAATGTAAATGATATATCACATATTGCTGTGTGTATTTCAAAAGGTTAACGGGTCGGGTACGAAAACCTGTTTGCAACCCATTTTATCAATGGCCGAGCTTCTCAAAAGTAAATGTTACCATTTACACCTTTATCAGCCTGTCGTAGAAAGATGTCATCTGAAAATTCAAACCGATGTCCGTCCTCTAGCTGAATTGTTCATCTCTGATTACAAATTTTTAATAATCATCCTTGCTGAGAGCTAAATCAAGACCTTTTCACCTGGATTATTAACATGTATAAAAATCTGCCTACGGGGCAAAGAGGTTCGCCTCTTACAGCATGAAGGACGACGGATATTGCTTATTCTACATTCCTGAGCCAGCAGGAAGGATATCGAACCTTTTCTACATCCCAGAGCCAGCTATAAGGGCAAATTGTTCAAGATTTAACGTAAAGCACAATTGTCTTAAGGAGATCGAAATGAAATAAAATTATTGTATTCCCTCTTCTTCAATTTACAGCTCTTGTAGGGTTCTACCGGTGTCCCAGTTCTATAGAAAACATGCATCAGTGTATTTTTGTTCCATTTTAGACACGTGTAGAAGCAAGCTACTTACCAAACATTACAGTACAAAAGACTATGTTCCACGAAACAATCTTTTCCTTTTGTACGTATGCTAACTAATGATTTCTCGTACACAAAGAGAGAACTTTGTCGGAAAACCGCTCTTTGTACCACATTTTCCTAGTATGAAATCAACGTTTCTATCAATACTATTTTTAAAGAATTTATTTATTCAGAAGAAAATAAGAGTTTTTTTTTAAAATCATTTAATCATTGCAACGTTGCCACAGAATTTCGTTTTCGATCATGGCTCTCCAAAAATCAATCACCGACCACGCCTTCTACATTATCAGTTGCGTATTTGGCTGACCATGATTGCTTCCAAGAATTAAACTATAATGATGTCAAATGTTGTAGAGTAATTTGTCTGTAGCATAATGTAAAAGTGCTTTCTGCCATGGTCAGTTTGACATATAAACATTAAGTTTGAAGTATGGGCTAGGATCACCACAGCTTGGCAACTTTTAATAATTAATCTGATCTGTTTGAGGCATGACTTGAGTTATAATTAGGGGCCACTGGCGAACTGTTAGATCTAGACAGATGTTAAGCTGATAGCGGTAAACTGTCCACAGTTGATATAAACCAGAGAGTATTTTTGGAAGTTGTGGTCTATTTAAAACAGGTGGCATAAGCTGATATTTTCCAGAATAGTTATTAATCAAGGTGAACTAGAAAGAAGTCTCTGACTTCAGGGGGACTAATACGAATTTCGGCGGCTAAACTAGTAATCCTGATTGGCTAAGCGAAACGAAGGGTGTGTTCCCAGACGAAATTCAGGAGTTTTAGAATAGTTTCCCTCGTAGAATTAAGCAAACCAAGTTTTTCTACAGACGGGAAGCTGACTCCAAGATCAGTAGAAAGTACCAGTCGCGTTAAATAAATAGTCCACGGGAGAAGGGTGTCTGGAAATTTGTGAGGCGCGTATACAGAGTAATGAAGGAAAGAATTCTCTGATGAAAGCGAGTGATGGCTCGGAAAGGCACAGAGGAAACAATTAAATAGTTCCACACCTGTCAGGACATTGAGAAAGAGAGTAGTCCACACTAAGAATTGATGACCCAAAGACCCAAAGAGGAGAGAGAGAGAGAGAGAGAGAGAGAGTTACTGAATTTTGAATGTTTTATGCATATTTTTTTAAAACATGATTTGTTGTCTGTATTGAGTATGTACACGTATGAGTATACTCTCATGCAAGCTAAAATCTTGTTAGTACCACTGTCAAACATCGTTGCTGCATGGTTTCAGATTAAGTAACAAATCAATAGACTGACTGTCAGCCTAAAATTGGGTAAAAATAATATTTATATTCGAGTATGTTGCTCCTTCGAAAAAAAAATAGACCATATGTCCAACAGCTCTATGTTATGTATGAGGGTGTGTAACAATGCGTACGAGAATGTTTATACATTTTTCTTCTGAATGGATTCACAATCAATGTACAAGAGAGGATTTTCCTACTTTTATCAGACCTGCAAGTTTGCCAATTACCTTCTTTCATCACTGAATTGAACACTGAACAATTGATATACTTATATTCTTGGCTTGTTGTTTGTTTGTTTTTTAATGTTCAGGCGCGGGTGTAAGGATACGAATTTATGTCGATCTATGAAAAGCACATTAACTTGGGTCGGAGAACAATTAATTAGATTTATGGAGACAGGTGCTTGTTTAAATCAATATACTGCAATGATTTCTAATATCTGTGTCGAGGAAGTGGTTCTTAATTAAGCCTTCGTTTATTTAACCGCTAGACAGACTAGGAAAGGGAAGGTTAACTTCGATTTTATATGGAACTGTCATAGCTGAGTTTTTCCAGAATCAATTGTTTGGAAATCTAAAAGTCGTGCTGATCGCAATTTTTGGCGCCTTGTTATAAAAGACTGTAGATATATTTAGTCGTGATTGGTTACGCTAAATAAGGGGCGTCCTTCCCACACGAAACCCCTGTTGGTCTTTAAAATTGCCCTCATCGAAAATCTAGTCAGTCTGCATTTTTCCTGCAAGAGTAAAATAATGTAGGAGACTCCGAGATTGAATTTGGAAGAAATTCTCTCGTAAGACATTTATCCATAATGACCGGATGTCGGGAAAATCGAAGGACACAATTTGATTGTTGAAGCGAACAAAGCCTGAAAGCACTAGGTGTTTGCCTCAGTCTCATGTAATTCGTTGATACCAATATAATGATTTGCTTGAATTTATTTGCTTATATTAGCATGAATTTATTTGTTTAAACCCGTAGATCAGTTATCTTGATATGAGTGTAACTGTGCTTGAGTTCATCTATCTGAATTTGTACAATGATCACCGATCTTGGATGATTTCACGTATGATAAAGACTTGAATGTGTAGACTCGCTGAAAATAAAGTACGTTAAGGCATGTAATAAATTAAAATTCATTCATTTGTGTAACTGAGACGAGAACGGAACTGTTAGGTCTCGTGAGATGTTAATGTGAGTCATGATAGAAAAGCCATTAGGAAGTACATTAATCTTGTGAAACTAGGTTTTATGGTCTGCCATGTTTAGCTTGACAAGATAGCATTTGGTATCTGTTTGAATTCTGATAGAACGATATCTGACATAACAAGAGGGGAATAATGATCTATTCCCAGTAGGACGACTGACAGAAGATTTAGGTTGCTTCTCTGTTTATTTTGAAAGGGGGAAATAGCTCCACTGACGTATTCACGTACCTACTTATCCAATTATCTACATATGTACGTTCTTACGTATCCACCTACCCACACAAAGTTTGAGGGTCGAACGAGGCAAGACAATATAGAGTTGGAGAAGGAACAAAAAGCGGAAGGACCAAGAACAAAAGCCACAATGAAGTTGGAGTGATCCGGAAATAAGCAGGTTATGAAGTTGTACAAGGCAATGACTCCGATTGTTCACTCGATTCTATGATGAACCAATTCTATCTTGTAAAACAGATCGGCTGACGTATCCACTGACGTTTGCACGTACCTACTGATCCAAGTATCTACGTAGCTACGTACTTACGTATTCACCTGCCACACAAAGTTTGAGGGCCGAAAGAAGCGAGACAGTAGAGAGGTTGGAGAATGGAAAAAGCGAAAGAACAAAGAGGAACAACCACAGTGAAGTTGGAGTGGATTGGAATAAGCAGGTTATGAAGTTGTACAAGGCAATGACTCATAATGTTCACTCGATTCTATGATGAACCCTTTCTTTTTTTTAATTTTCATAATTGTTTATTGATACAAATAGATGACAACAAAATACAAATAATTACATGTATCAGCTTACACTATAAATAAATAAAAAGTAAGCGTTGGACTAGCACTTACTCCTGCACACGTACATACACCCAGACACACTTTTTCCTTCGCATTCATATACATGTAAAAACACAATAGGATGGTACATATGGAAAAAAAAATACAATGTAGATATCTGAAGTGATGTCACATGTAAGGGTTCGTGTGACATGGGATTTAGTGGTTTATTTTCGTCACAGACTTAAATCAATAACTAATTCAAAGTTGTATAGCGAACAGAAAAGGCCTGCCAGGCACCATCTGTCAAGAAATTCTACGACATGATATCTATGAAAATCGGCTCGTATTCTACACTTTAGTCGGTTAAGGAAGAAGTTGAGAAGGGTGTTGGATGTGACAGTTTCCTTATAAAAATAGGCACGAACACGTTTGCACCAGATGACATATTTGTATTCAGTTGATAAGAGGAGGCAAAGATTTTCGAATTCTGGCTCTGGGAACGAAGCCTTTTTAGGGAGAATACCGAATTTTAAGAATGAGTAGAAGGTGTTGAATGAATTTCGTGACAGTTGTTTGATCCATTTAATTACAAGGCGTTGTAGCGGGTATACCAACTCACATTCAAAAAATAAGTGATCTGTTGTTTCGATGTCGCCGCAAAACGTGCACAGTTTGGACTTGGAAATATTCTTGAGGAACATGTTGTAATTTACTGGTAAAATATCGTGAATGGTTTTAAAACACACATCTCTGGTGATTGGGTCGAGGAATTTATTGTGTAAATTTTTCCATACCATAGTGAAATCGATAGTGTACAGTTTGTGGATTTTTGGTTCTAGAACGAAATTTTTCAGGTTTAATTGATAAAAGGTTTTGGTGGGGGCAGTGCCAAAGGCAAAACTGGGGTTGTTTTCTGTGAAATCTTTAAAGATATTTAAACAATTTTTGTAAAATTGGGGAACGTATAGAGTGTGTGTGTATATATTTAAGCTTAATTTGGGGTTATACGCTCTTAATTGTAATCCGATCCAATATCTTGGGAAAAACTTCCACTTGGCGTTGTAGTTGTCATCAAGTAATTTTTGCATGTGCTGTAGTCTTAGAGCTCTTAATTTACATTCGATATTTGTGATGTTTAAACCACCCTTTTTAAAAGGATTATAACAGACAGCACGGGCCAGGGCTTCGAAAGTAGAGTCCCATAAATAAGTGAATATATTTCTATTCATGAGTGTGATATAATGTTTGGACAAATCTATAACAGTGGCAGTGTACCAAATTTTACTGTAAGAGAGAAGATTGACAATATTAGATTTTGAAATAAGGGATAATTTTCGGCTTTTATAAAGGTGCAAGGTATTTTGGAGGTGAGCTGAGCTGGTATGCCAGTAATCATCATGTGTTAAATTGTGTCCAAAAAGAAAACCAACTATTTTTTGTTTGTAAATCCAGGATATACCGAAAGGGTGATCACTGCGAGATTTCCATTTTCCTAAAAACATCCCATTTGATTTACTAAAGTTTATTTTGGCGCCAGAAGTTTTTGAATATGTTTCTGCCCAGAAGAGATACTTCTCAATGGATTTGTCGGTGCAACAAAATCCTGTGCTGTCATCTGCGTAAAGGGAGATTTTGCAGGTCTCCGTAGTACCAGGTATATTTATTCCAATAATTTCAGTATCCGACCTTATTTTGACTGCAAAAGGTTCATAAGTTAGCACATATAGAAGGGGGGAGAGACTACAGCCTTGTCTAACCCCTCGTAAAATAGAGAAAGGTTCTGAAATGTGATTGTTAACGATGACGGAGGAGGATATGTCAGTGTAAAATATAGAAATCCATTTGATAAAATCAGCGTGAAATCCAAAAGATTCTAAGGTTTTCATCATAAAAGAGTAGTTCACCCTGTCAAAGGCTTTCTCTTGGTCTAGGCAAATAAAAGCACATTGTAGTTGTTTTTGGTCTATATAATCATAGATATTTCGGATTAGATGGCCGTTGTCAAATATAGAGCGACCTTTGATTCCGCAGGTTTGGTCCAAATGAATAATTGTTGACATTACTTTACTGAGGCGATTGCTGATAATCTTGGAAAGGATTTTATAGTCTAAGTTAAGTAGTGAGATAGGTCTCCAGTTTTTCATATTGGTCGGGTTTTGAGGGTCTTTACAAAGAAGAGTGATATACGAGAGTTTTTGAGAATCTGTTAAGGTACTGGCATCAAATATTATGTTATAAAGTTTGGTAAGTTTTTCGCCAAGAATGTCAAAAAAGGTGACATAAAACTCTTTTGACAGACCGTCTGGTCCGGGAGATTTATCATTCTTCATGCCATTAATAGATAGCCATATTTCGTCTTTAGTGATGGGTCCTACAAGGAATTCATTTTCAGCTTCAGTTATGTGTGGTAGATCACGAAGAAATTCTTCAAACAGAGTTTCATCGATTGGTTCATTGGTAAATAAATCAGAATAGAACTGTTGAAAACATGATAGAATGTCTGAACTAGACTTATAAGAAATATTGTTGTGTTGAATCTCGTTAATACATTTTTTCTCACCTCGTTTATTTTCAGTTTGATAGAAGAATTTACTAGGTTTTTCATTATTGTCGAGTATTTTGGCTTTGCTTCGAATAATAGAGCTTTGGTAATATTCATTATGGATTTCTTTCATTTTCATAGACAGTTCAAGTAATTGGTTGAGACAGTCAGGGTTACTGTTCGTATTATATTCATTTCTCAGACAGTAATACGTTTTCTTCAATCGTTTTAACTCTGAATACTTGAGTTTTGAATAGTCTTTGGAATAACAAATAAGTTCATCTTTAATTTTTGTTTTCAGTTCATCCCAAAATGTTAAAGTAAAAGTATAAAACCTGAACTCTCTTTCACACAATCCAGTGATGAGAGTTCGTAAAGCAGTGTGCCTTAGGAGTGAATTGTTGCATTTCCAGTAACCTTTTCCGAAGTTGATAGAAGAATTACAAGACAGGGATAGAAAAACCGCGTCATGGTCGGATTGGGAAAATGGAACAATTTGTGCGTCTAAAATATAATCTTTGATTCTGTTTGAAACATAAAACCGATCAATCCTACTGGCTAAGGTAGCAAGGGATGGGTCTTTAGAGAATTTATACCATGTATATGTTTTATGCGACGGATGGAGGTGGCAAAAAGTATCAGTTAGGTGGAATTCAGAAATGATGGTTTTCAGATTCCGAATTGCAAGGTCGTTATATTCGTCTAAACTTCCTATTCTATCTAATTTGGAATTTGAGACACAGTTGAAATCTCCAGCTAATATAAGGTTATGTTGCCCGGCTAAAAAGGGGTACAGTGTATTAAAGAACTCGTTTTTCGTAGAGTCGGAATTCGGGGCATATATATTAATAATACGATATGGAGTAGTATTAAATATTAGATCAAGGCAAATGAATCGACCATCAAAGTCTGTGTCAAATTTCGAAAAGTCGATTTGAATGTTAAAATTTAGTAAAACTACTCCGTATGATCTATTTGTGCCAAAACTCCAAATGGCATTGTGGCATCTTAATTTAGTTTGAATATCTTTGGCTGAGGATTGGTTATCAATGTGAGTTTCTTGCAGGATTAGAATATCGATATGGTACAATTTTATTAAAAGATCAATTTCATGTAATTTGCTACAAGTATTTAGACGGAGCCCATTGCAATTAAGACTGATAATATTAATGTTCTGAGCCATTGTGTTGTATAATAATATTGGTGCATACAGGGTTAAGTATGATGAGGGCTTCTACAGATGAGAATATGGCGACCATGATATACATATTAGAAATATTCCTAATGTGGGTGGAAATGAGGAGTAGGGTGTGATTGATAAGGAAAATGTAGAAATCGAAAAGGAAGGAGAGAAAATAACATGGAGGTATAACAATGAATGAAAATGAAAGATCGATTGATAGGGAATAGTGATGGGGAAAATGTAGTGAGACCATACCGTGAAGCATATGAATCCGAATTACATAATTCCAAAGCATTTGCGAAATAAGAAAAAACAAACTTGAGTGAAAGGTTAACAGGCTGTAGCCTGAATATGAGAGTCCACAGTTCAAAATCATAGTCCATAAGGCAGTCTTGGTCTTGTACTGATCCATGGGGCGCATTCAAAGTCCTTGTACAGTCCTAGGTCGGTTAAGCGTTGACGGTGTGTTCAATGGGGGTGTTAGGAAACCATTTCACTTTCTTCACTCTGATTTGATTGTGTTCTCGCTTTTTTATTCGTTACGACCGTCCACTCATATTCTTCGAGGTCGAACAGTTCTCGTTTGTCATTAGTTGATGTAGGTGGGTTTTCTTCAATTGGGGTCTCCATTTCTTCAGGTGGTGTTGACGATGGAGGCGCTACTGAAGGCGTATGAATGGCAGGGGGTGTTGAAGTTGATGTACTGGTGGTAGCAGGTGTTGTCGATGTTGTCGATGGAGGTGCTGGTGTCGGTGTGTTACCTGTTGCAACGGGTGTTGTGGTTTTGGATGTTTGCACCCTTTCTATCATTTAAAACAGATCGGCTATTTATATAAATATATTTGTGTGTGAAATTCGGTGAAAGGTTTATTTAAAAAAAGAAGTGTATCTTCCTAAGGTATTGTATTATCACAGTTGTTTATGTAATCCATTGAATTGTTGTGTTTTTTTTTTACATACGGGGGTCGTGTCATTCTTTTCTATATATATGCTCAGATCTCTATTTATTCCACGTATAAGTTTGACATTTTACATTAATATTTACTCGATCCAAGCAATAACACCAAGGGCGATCATCTTCTAGAGAACGAGAACCGAATAAACAGGACACCTTGTAAGAAGGTACAATCCGCAAATCAAAACCACCCACACACCGCTACGGCGGGGGTGATTTTCATTCTAAAATGTATTTTTTTTTTCTTCTTTTACTTTAGGAATTTTTCACCAAATGCATTGGATATAATAGTTTCTTTCAGCTTTTGTAGATCAGAGCAAGACATTTTCTCTCAAAAGTATTTGAGAAGTTTGATGACTTGTAATTGGTTAAGTGGCAGTGATGACGTTGATGAAATAACGGTGGTATGTGTGGTACGCACGGAATAAAAATAAACATGTCTGCTGTTCTATTTTTTATTTTCCTTCGCTTCATTTTGTAGACTAATATACCATAAAATAAGAAAATAGTGAATGTCCACTCATCATCTTCACAAGGAAGATATCAAAATAGATATCCTTGTCCTCGATCTGTAACGAAACCGTATTGTTACTATACAGAAACATAAGTGCAGTATTTCTTAGTCACCGGTAAATGAATGAACTCTCTCTCTCTTACACACACACACACACACACACACACACACACTTGTAAACAAAAGTATCTAACTTTGTAATTATTGATCAATATATGGCAGAAATGTATGGACTTGGTATTAAATCAAAGTTTAATTTAGCTTTGAACTGCCGATACAAAACTGCTTCTAACACTGATGTTCTGTACATTTGGCTTAGACTGTTAATTGTACACTGTTGCAACATACGGTTATTGCAACTACACAAAAGATCTATTATACTAAGGAAGTACACATATTGTTAGTATGTGGCGATCAAGTGAAGAGTTTGATGCATTTAGTCAATGTTAGACATAAAAAACTATAACTGTTTCAACGACTACGAAAGTATATTTCGCAGGTAATCAACTGTACTCAACGTAAATATTTACATGATTCAAACAATGTTTCAAAACAAAAGGACATATTTCGACATGCTGTCATAGACTACAAGACATAATATGTGCAATTGCAGAATTTCAGATTCATCTCTTTTCGACGGTCAGCTTGAGAGGTGCCTATTAGCCATACTGTATATAATCCACGAAAATAGGTTCCACACCAGTAGCGAAAAACATCGGCTTTTTAAGAGACGATTATCTTTATTTAAAGCGATCTTAGAAAAAAAATTAAATACATATTTTTAGAAGAAAGAGGAACCGCTTTTATCTGTGTAAGTCACTTAAATCTGATTGGGGGAAAATACCCCATTCTAATATATATCAGTGCCGGATTTAGACACAGTGTAGTCCAAGTTTCCTCAGAGCCTTGCCACCCCATTTTTGATATTAGAGCACTGATCTTGGGAAGTCCAGTGCCTATGACCTCTGATGTCATTGACATGTAGGTCGCGAGATTTATTTAGTCATGTGACTCGAAATGCAAATGGCGAAATCCAGGTCAAATTTCAGAAACGATGCATATTAAAGACACGATGAATGCTATTATGCTCGCAGTGTTTTACAAAATAGATCATATTCTATCGATTTCATGCAGGTACATCTTGATGAAAGGTCGTTCAAGTTTGCTAGGCCGGCGAGTAAGTGGCTACCCTATGCCGACACCAAACAGTATCGGCAAATACCAACTTTTCGATAGGGAGAGGACTCTGACCCTACACCCCAACATCAGTGTCCTCATACATACATGCACACATACATGCACACATACATACATACATACATACATACATACATACATACATACATGCACACATACATACATACATCCATACATGCACACATACATGCACACATACATACATACATACATACATACATACATACATGCACACATACATACATACATACACACATACATACATACATACATACATACATACATACATACATACATACATACATACATGCATGCATACATACATACATACATACATACATGCACACATACATACATACATACATGCACACATACATGCACACATACATGCATACATACATACATACATGCATACATACATACATACATACATACACACACATGCATGCATACATACATACATACATACATGCACACATACATGCACACATACATACATACATACACACACACACATACATACATACACACACACACATACATACATACATACATGCATACATACATACATACATACATACATACATACATACATACATACATACATACATGCACACATACATACATACATACATACATACATACATACATACATACATACATTGAGGTTCGCCAATATTTGCAAACATATTGCGAATAGCTGGAATCTTATCGTGCATATATTCGAAAATGTAAATCAAATACTGGCCAAGGCATTGAGTATATTCGCAAATATATTACTCATTTTCACCAAGATTTTGCGATAATTTGAAAAGATAAAGTTGATATTCGCAATGTAAAGCGAATATTGGCAAAGGTATTGAGTATATTTGCAATATTATGACAAATGTTCTCAAGTGTTAAAACTATTAACAAACGTAAACAAGCCTATAACTATTAGGCTTCCTTAGTAAATTTGCAAGAAAAAAGATACCGGTAAAAAATAGACTTTAGATCTAACAAGTGTGTATTAAAATGACAAATTGCATAGCTTTTTATTACTATGGCTTTGCCACACATACTAAGTGTTTATAAACTCAGTTGTTTGCTTCATTAGTACCACAAGTTCACAGAACTTACAACAGATGTTCGCGGCAGCTCAGGTTATTATCAGAGTAGACCAATTATATACATGTACCTCGAGAGTCATCTTTCCACTGCCCAGTGCGTTTGTTAGTTACTGTGAACTCATACACGTATCAGTCACAGTTCCAATAACAACCTGATATTGAAAAGATAAATCCTACAGAGTTTTCATATAGGAGAGTGTATCTTATTTTCAAATCTGGTCAGCGATCGAGGATTATCGACATATTAAACTATATATGACGTGTATTATATAAAAAGACACACTTAAAACACGAAAATCACTTTTACAAGCTCGAAAAACAAAATTTCAAGCCGTGACCATTGCTTGATTATTATCCAACATTGACCTGGAATCTTTAGAATAAACTACATTGGTTAAAACACACCCGAAAGAACAAATCTTGAAGCGAACGTTGACATAAACTGCCATACTTTAAATAATTGTGAAAGTTATGAGTTAAATACTATCCTTACATATTTTATGACAAAATGTAACTCGAATGTTCCCCCTTGAACCTTTTCAGTACCATATTAAAAAAGTTCAAATAACCCACTTGTTTCTCTATTCTATTTAATCACCCCGGTTGAATAAAAGATTTAATACAGAGAATCTCTCAGATACACCATATGTCTAAATTTTTATAGATTTTTCGTTCTTATGGTTGGGTACTCTGGAGTTTTTTGTTATTTGTTTGTTTTTCTTGTGCTTGCTTTGTGTTGTATTTTGTTTTGTTTTATATTGGGGGGTGGGGTGGCAGAGTTAGGGGTGAGGGCGTGGCTCAAATATGGCATTACATGTTCAAGTTAATGCTGAATTCGTGTCATGTTACCTCTAACCTGATAATTCTCCAAATCTGTCGCCTAAAGGTAATATCGAGAGCGCACACTTTGAACTCATCGTAAAGCTGATATCACACTGATTACTATTTGACACGGCTTCGGTGTCGTGCAATTAATTACTCGGTACGTATATCATCAGAAAGTGCTGGTATATAGAATCCTGTGATTAATTTGCATTCATTTGTATACAAAGAGATACAAGTATTTATCTACGATGATTAATATCCTCAATACAGTCGATAAATATTAAAGTATACGGCGTTCGCTATTCCATTCGTTTTCTTTAGTTTAGAGATTGTATTTTAGTGCTACTACGAGTACTCGAGACAGCAGCACAAATACTAAAATAAAAGTGCAGACAACTCCGACGAACAATTTGGAAGACGTGTTTAAGTTTAATTTTCAATATTTTTTACGGCATGTGAATGAGCGTGTATATAATACTATAACGACCTATTTTTAATCGGCGAACTTCGCAAGCTATGGCCTAATAAAAGATGTACCAATGTTTGGTTCACATATTCGAATTTTCATGCCTATAGCGCAGTCTGCTTATTTGCTCCTACTGAATACCACCAATCCATTTTCTTACTTTAAAGCTACCCACGGATGGCTATGGTCACGCTCGCTAGGCACGATGATGCAACGCATTGAATGTAATACTACGTTCTGACTGGTCAACCGAATCAGAAATCGGAATCTTTTTCTAATTCATGCGCGTTTACTATGTGTGCATATACTTAATGTAAGAACAAACTTTGCATTTCTCGACGATAGAAAATGCAATAATATTTTGTTTTCGAAGTTTCAATACTAGGTGCGTAAGCATATTTTGTCATGTGGTTAGAACCAATCTTAAAGGCGACCACAGTTTTGAGTACTCGAGGCAAAGCAGATTTTCCAGTTCGAGTACCATTATCCTAAATTGGTACCAGTTGATGTCCCAGTGAAGGGCGAAGAAAAACATTTTTTGAACTTAAATGTGCAATTTCATCCGTATGCTAGAACAGCGAAGAGAATAAACGTGCATTGTGAGCTAGGCATCGATTAAGCCTTAAGAGATCAAACTTAAAAAATTCAGTTACTGTTGGAATCACTTTTGGCGCATAACAGAGTATTTAAAGACTGTTAGCTTAATAATGTGTCCAACGAATGTTCCTTTTGTTAGTTTATCGGGGAAGGATAGCGTTGGGCTAATTTTGTCGATTGTGCACTGGCTTTTTAATTGTTCTTTTTAGCCCTTTATAAGAAAGGGTGACTAGAATAGATCAAAAGTGTACCCGACACTAGCGATAGAAAAGATAACAGTGTGCCCAACAATAATGGACTGTTTTTCTAAGCTTAAGTGATAAAGGTTTACTGTAATAGGAAAATGGTAATACCTTGCACGTACGACGTAAAGAGAACAGTTTACAAAACAATAATATATTAACTTTCCGCTTCTTGTGCATGCTCAGTTAAGGGGAGAATGCTCTGCGTACTCGAGGATTATCTCATCGAGAAAAAAAATTATAATTTTTTTTTTAAATTGATCTTATCCGCTCCTTGGACGTCCTTTTTTCAATCCAAATACCTGCACATACATGTCGCATACTTTGGCACAAAAGAGGTGATTGACTAAACACAGACTGCGTTTTTTTCATTTGTAGTGCTAGCATCTTAAATTAAGGGCAATATGTGAGCAGAAAAGATATTTTGAATATCCATCAACCATTATTGCTTTAGCAAATCAAGCCGTAACATCTTATGTATATTTGAAAAATGTTCTAAGACTACACTAGTTCCAGACTGTATCACATGTACGAAATTCCAAGTGACCACTGACCAGTTTTATCGATTTATTGCTGAAAGGTGCATTCTCCTTGGAGTGTACCGTTAACTGTCCTTAAAAGTAGGTCACAGTAGCCTACTTTATGGTCAAGTGAGCACAGACACGTTTGAGTATGGGCATTAAATTTGATGGGTGTGTCCACATGTGACCAGTAATATGGCATAATGTAGGTACAAGTGACATAAATATATTTTTTTACACTCATTTGGTTAGCATCATTTGCTTCCATTTACGTGTAGCTCATATTACGCCTGAGGTGTATTGTGTGGTCTTTCATTATTATATTGGGTGGTTTTTTCTTTACATTCAGTGTTTTCTTTCATTATATATCGGTGTTTCTTGATTACATGAGGTAGTTTCGTCATTTTACGTGGTTGTGTTATTATATAAGACGTTATATTCGGTGCTTTATTTCTTTTTCTTTATATTCGGTAGTTGCATCTGCGTTTATATGTTGTGTGTTTGTTATGTTAGTGCGAAAGAGGAGAACGGAACTTGTAGATTTCCGGGTTATAGATGGATTGCAGGTCAAACACCTCAAGTTCTTTTATTTTATTTTTATATAGAGGCAGGTGTATATGGGAATCATCGTGTCTGCACTTCCGTCCTTTCTTCCTTCTGTCCGTCACTCCATCTTATGAAGGCAACTAGCCACGCAGTTTTCAACTGATTACGATATAGCTTGGTAAATTCTATGTCTTCACCTAAAGCTGCGGATATTAAGAGATCACTCTCCTCACGCAAATTTAATAAGAGTTATTGCCCCTTTTAGACTTGCAGCTGAATGTACTGTATGACAATCTTCAAAACACAGTTTCAATAGATCGTCATGAAACTTGGTAAATGTTATGTTATGCGCATATAGACAAAACACTTTCCTCTGGTACTTTGCTAGAATTATTTTCCATTTTGTTTAAGAGCTGCAAGCACTGTGTAGTAGAATCGTGTGAACGCAACTAGTGTCAGTTTGGGATGGATTACCTTGAAACGTGGTACATAATATTATCACTGTCTAACATTATGAACTCGAAAGAAAAAAATGTAATCTTGTAAACGTATTTTTTAAATTGTTATTCTTATAGCCCTATTTATCTTGTAGTTTGATGTAGTTTAAGGCAAAACCTTCTGACTGTGTTTAGTGTCAAAGATTTCTATGGATGACCACGAAACTTGGGAATTTCTTGTTAAGAGCTATTGCCTATTTCTACTATGAGCGTAGTGTACGACATAATCTTTTGAACCGAACTAGTCTCAGGTTTTCAATGGATCGTCATGAACTTTTCTACAAGCTATGGTTATTGTAAGAGTTTGCTTGTTACGTGTTTAGGCTCAAATAAACAGTAACACAAGAAAGAATAAAAAACAACAAGCTTTGAAAAATTTAACAAAGTATTTATTTCCCTGAAAAAATACTGTAAAAATGAAGAAGAAAAAATAAGAACTTACTGATTTAAGAATCAAATCCAAAAGTAATCCAAAAATATCCACGAATAAAATTTTAGCGGTCCTAATAATAAAATGTTCTAATGAATTAAAGTTCGAGTCCCGACGAAGAATCCAAGATGGAAGGCGATGACGTATGCTGTATCCTGTATAATGATGCCGTCTACAGTTCCTTGTAGAAACAAGAAATAATCGGGTGTTTGAAATAATGAAATTTCTTTGTCCAAGAATTCTGTATGAGCACACATATATTTCCAGGAAAAAAATAATTCTTTTGAATCCAAATGATTTTAATAGACATTAAGATAACTCCAACCTGACACGACAAAGAACACCTTGACACCAAGTGTTTTAAGCCCAGACTGAGGATTATTTCTCTAAAACAATGATTATACAGTAATTTTGAGGCGCAGAATGGGTGTCCGTATGAGGGTCACATGGTCATGTTTACATCACGTACTCAAAATATGGCCCTGACGAAAACCAACCATTTTACTCTAAGAATAAAATTAAAATGTTTACTTCAAAAAAACTATTTGCAAGCCGAGGGTCACATATTCAATACAGCCTCTATCTCTTTTTATTCCCACAACAAAAATTAATTTTACAAAAGACATGTTCACGTGACTGTTACTCAGTTTGAATTAAGGTCGGGAACATTCGTAAAATTTAATAGCTGCCCAGTATACGTTTGCACACACACACACACACACACACACACACTAATTCTGCGGGCGCCCTGAGCATTACACTCCTTAAATCTCTATGTCTACCTAGTAACTATTGAACGTTACAGAAGTCAAGCAGATTGCAAAATTGGATAATGTTGGTGACATCTCCACGGTAGACGAGCAAAACAAAATTTGCCGAGTTTGAATCTTTTCCATTTGCCGCTCCGGTGGCCTAGTGGTTAGAGCGTCCGCTGCGACCGCCATTACTAAGTCTATGAACCCCGTTCCAGAAATTTACAGCCGAACAAGAAGACGACATCACGCCGGTGCAAAGGTATTTGGCGCCCCTTGCGAACCTTCCACCTTGCGCCCACCCCCACCCCCTGTGGGGATGGCGTCGCTTATTATAAACTGTTCATTAGTAATAACCCCTCATATAACGATATCAAATGAATAAGCTGACAGTGTACTCAGTGTACATTCGTTTTTGACCCCACCCCCCATATTGGTGATCTAGGCGAAAGCGTACTTCGCCTATTGGGTTAAATTGACACTGACAACACGAAGTTATGCTTATCAGACACCGAACTCCAGAATCTTCATGTGGCGATAGAATTTGATTGCTTGAAAGACTAAGTTTGCCTGCCGTTTTTTAAGAGTCAGACTTCACTAAGCAATGAAAGCGCTGTGTCTGTATGTATAATTGGAAGCAACTTTATATTATAAAATAGCATAGGGTTTCGGAATTAAACTATGATTCTACGTAAATATCGGAGAATATTCTTAAATAAATCTAGTAATCTAATGTATCGCAGACTGGTTCTACACGAAGATACCGACGTTTTGTTCCATTTAAGAAAAGTTAGTGTTCTCATCTACATTTGCGTCCATATACGTCTGGAACAGGGAGCTTGAACGATTTTGTTTTAGAGGTGGGACACTTTAAATCTAACAGACGACTTTTATCAGACATGTTCAGGTGCCATGAGTAGAGCGTGTTGCAAATTAAGCTCACATATTTACATTCATCATCATCATCAGTCTCTTGACCTAGTGTGGTCGTCGAGGCACTGAGCTGTTGAACATCTGATCAGTTCCCTCCTCTTGTCCCGATCATGTGCCAATGCCTGTGTATCCGCAAAACTTTTCCTGGTCCATTCTGTGATGTTGTCAGTCCACTTTTTTTCTCTGTCTACCTCTCCTTCTGCCACCCTGGACGCTGCCCTGCAGGACTGTTTTAGATAGATTGTTGGCTCTAGTGACATGGCCATACCATTTCAGCTTTCTCTTTTTGACGGTGGTGAGGAGGTCTTCATATTTGCCTACTTTGCGCCTGATGGTGTTACGCACTTTTTCATTTGTGACGTGGTTCATGTAAGAGATGTCAAGGATGGTTCTGTAGCATCTCATTTCAAGTGCCTGGATTCTTCGTTGTAATTCTGCTGTCAGGGTCCACTCCTCACATGAATACAAAAATATTGAGATGACTAGTGCTCGCAATAGTCTGATTTTAGTTTTCAGAAAGATATTCTTGTCTCTCCAGATGGGTCTTAGCTTTGACATAGCTGCCGTTGTTTGTGCTGCTCTTGACAAAATTTCTGCTCTTGATCCCTCTTCGGTGATTATGGAACCAAGATATTTGAACTGGCTCACTGTTTTCAGTTCCTGTCCTCTGACTTTAATCTTGGCTGAGATTTGTTTGCCACTATTTGTCATCATCTTTGTCTTCTCAGCGCTTATCTCCATGTCAAATCTGGAAGATGTTTCATCCAGGTTCTTCACTAAGGTGGCAAGCTCGTCTTCACTGCCTGCCAGCCCATCCATGTCGTCTGCAAAGCGGAGGTTGGTGATGTTACGCCCGCCAGTGCTGACAGTCCCAGAGTGGTTTTCCAGGGCTTCGCTGATGATGCGCTCTAAGTAGATGTTGAAAAGCGTGGGTGACAGGAGACAGCCTTGACGTACTCCAACTATTGTCTGGAAACAATCACCCACAAAACATTGGGCAATTACTGCACTGGTAGCCTTGGCGTACAGATGCTTGATGGTATTGGTCAACTTTTGACCCATGTTGTACTTCTTCATTGTGGCCCACAATACTTCATGCCATACTCTGTCATAGACCTTTTCGAACTATATTTGCGTTAATCTCCTGTATATAAGTACCTGCTTTCATAATTGCAGTGATATAATAAGTACCTGGTTCCATAACTGTATTGATGCGGTGTATTGGTACCTAGTTCCATAATTGTATTGATGCCGTGTCTTGGTACGTAGTTCCATAACTGTATTGATGCAGTGTCTTGGTACCTAGTTCCATAATTGTATTGTTGCAGTGTCTTGGTACCTAGTTCCATAATTGTATTGATGCGGTGTCTTGGTACCTTGTTCCATAATTGTATTGATACGGTCTCTTGGTACCTAGTTCCATAATTGCATTGATACGGTCTCTTGGTACATGCAGGTATAGTACATCTACTATGATGTTGATGTTGCCTCCAGTTTGAAATAGTACGCACTTATTATGAAATGCTTACACACTGACAGACACACACACACTGACAGACACACACACACACACACACACACACACACACACACACACATATATATATATATATATATATATATATATATATATATATATATATACCAACACACACACACACACACACACACACACACGTATATTAACTGTTTGTACATCCCATTTATTATTGAAAGGATAAGTATAAAATGACCGATAGCATATTCCACTGGAGCACGAGTCCTGGCATTTTCATTCGAACTAGGATAAATCAAGCAAACTTCATTTACCACAAGATACTTAAATTTCTTTCAAAACCAATATAATGGCTCTAATTAGTTCTTTTTTCCCACAATGAGAACAAGGATGTGTTTTTTTTTCTCAAGCTATTTAGGGGCCAGAGTTTTGCTTTAAAATATCATAGCCCCCCTCCCCCAATAATGACTGCTTCGTTATGGTCAACTTTAAAAAGTTTAAACAGTAATTTGATCATCTATTTCCGATAATTCAAATCGTAGATCTTGGAAAAAGCCACGTGTTGATTTAATTAAACTTATTTCAAAAAAGATTGTTGATGGTTCTTTCCAAATTACGGGGGGAAAAAACTTATTAGAAGATATCCAATATCTTCAGCGAGACAAAGGAGCAGGATTGTTGACCCGATCTTGTGTTTCTTCTCTTCCTATCCCCAAGAACCTTGTTTGAGAACAGTCAAGTACCTCGTCCTCGGGCTGAGAACCCTCACTGCTTCTCAAGTAGGAACAGGTAAGAACAAAGGTTGTGGAGCATGCCGAGCTTTGATCCGCTTTGTTTTTTGTTGTGAGATCAACTTGAGTTATTTTGGCGAGCACACTCTGGAACAATAGAAAACCAATGATGTCTTCTAAGAATAGTCTGCTAATAGGCATGCACATTTAAACTTCTGAAACCAAGTTGGTGGAGTATTGAACTACCTGGATGCCAAAACCACTTGATATAATTTCTAAATTACCTCCTATAATGACGAAGCTATTGCTTATAATAGCAAAAGCGAATGCACCACATATAAAAAAGAAAACATGCACACAATAAAGGAAGTACTGATTACAAAAACAAAACCAACTTATACAATAACAAAAGACCAAGGATGATATCCCTGGTGTTCCGTAAAAAAGAACGACTAATGTAAGGTTTCAGATCATGGTGAGGCGAAGCAGACGAAATATAACATAAACATAATGTTTTTGGGACTCATTATTAGCATGAACCACATCTCCATCAATTATAATTGTGATTTTCTTTCAATTGATTTTATAAATTAAAAACAAAGTAGCATCTCTGTTTATGCGATTTCACTCTTGTCAGCTCTTGGTACTCTTGAGTAAAGGAATCATGTGATTGTTCTTTTATAACTTTTGTTCATCAAATTATCTTCCTCCTGCTAAAACAGTATTAGTAGAGTATAAACAAGCAAATCAATGTTAACAGTCTAAAAAATTACGTTATTTAATTATCCAGACCTGACATCCATCTCGAGCCAGGTGTAGTAATTATCCTGACCTGAGGTACAAGTCATGCCTGGTGTAATAATTATTTGGACCTGAGGTGCTGGTCATGCCTGGTGGAGTAATTATCTGGACCTGAGGTACGGGTCATGCCAGGTGTAATAATTATCTGGAACTGAGGTACAGGTCATGCCAGGTGTAGTAATTATCTGGACCTGAGGAACAGGTCATGCCTGGTGTAATAATTATCCGGACCTGAGGAACAGGTCATGTCTGGTGTGACAATTATCTGGACCTGAGGAACAGGTCATGCCTGGTGTAATAATTATCCGGACCTGAGGTACAGGTCATGTCTGGTGTGACAATTATCTGGACCTGAGGTACAGGTCACGCCTGGTGAAATGTTTTTTTTTTTTTAAAGTAGAAATTCAACAAATTTTCATTACATACGTGTGGTTAAAAAGTAGAGGTTATTTATTGATTGATTTATTTAGTTGTTTTGGACACTTTATTTTCCACATTAATGAGCCAATTGGGAATGGGCTAAAACTTCTCTTACTTAGATAGCCCTAGTTCATTCATTTATTCATTCATTCATTCATTCACTCATTCATTCATTCATTCGTTCGTTCATTCATTCATTCATTCATTCATTCATTCATTCATTCATTCATTCATTCGTTCGTTCGTTCATTCGTTCGTTCGTTCGCTCATTCATTTTGAGACACAATTTGAAAATTCCATTGCAAAGGGGTTTTACATTTAGAGCAACACATGTATTTTCAAAGCAGCACTTCCTCGACAATCAATACAGATATTCTTCGTAGGTCTTAAGTAATTGCACAATTTTTTTTTTTACTGTCATAGCACAATTGGCCAGTCTCGTATACTATTCTCTTTGCGTAGTTCTTCCCAACCCTCTATCCTGCTTACGTACCTGTTTTAACCTATGTAGAACGATGAGTAGTTTTCAGTGTGAATCTAAACAAACATTATTTATCAACATAAGACGAGAAAATAGCAGTTATTTTATTTTTTGAGGACGCAGAAAAGTTTCTTCTCATGTTCGCATATGCATGATAAAAATGGTCTATGTGTACTAAACTTTTTACCACAAATTGTGTCACATTCTTTCTATCTTCTTTGAATTAATTTATTTTATTTTGCAATGTATGGGACAGCCACGCGACTTTTTATTTATTAAAAGATAATTGTGGAATGTTTTCCAAGAATGCAGCTTGCAAAAAAATATATGATGGAAAAAGTGAACAGTGACTATGTACGGGACGCAACTGGACATTGGGCATTTAAAAAGAACTTAGTATAACAAGTGGTTCCCTTGGTAATCAAACGGGCAAGAGTAAAAACACAACAAACTTTATTTAGTACAAGAAAGTTCATGAAAATCATTTTTTTAAATAATGTTCTGACGCTCTGAATTTCTTTCGGAAATATAATGACAAAATGCATCCTGCAGTGGAATACATTGATGGCAGAGTTTAATTCGACGGTATACGGGAAGTAACTGCAAATTAGACAATTCAAAGAACTTACTTATTGTAACAAGTTGTTTCCCTTTGTCATCAAGCAGACACGTGGGGAAAAAAGAAAACGTACTAAGTATAAGAACTTTCATCAAAATAGTTGAAAACATGTTGAAGATCTGATCATTTAAATTTGTTTACGACATATAATGGCGGTCGGCTAGGTGACTGTCATTATGCCTGAATGTCCGACACGCTTCTATATAAATGCCGTAATGCCTCTGGTTGGCGGTCTAAAGGCATCGGCACATTTTAATATTTGACTGAGGTTTAAGTCCCAATATTTGGTCTTTGCATTTGTATTTAGTCACATGACTTCAAATTAGTACAGCAGCAAATATAATTTATAGTTAATACCAACTGAGAGATACATAGACCGGGTTATTGTATTTGCAGATAGGTAAAATATTCAGTCAACTGCCACTATAATAACACTATAATAACATATTATTTTTTTTTACCCTCTCAAACATCACACAAAAATTGCCCTCCCCTAAAAAAAAAAACAAAAAAAAAAAACAACATTTCAAAGCCATTTTGAGACAACCCAATAAATTTATAGTAAAGCACCTGCACAGAATAGTGATCGTGTACAGAAACCATAGTGGTCACTGATGTTACGGGTGAGTAACCTCAACTTTACAACCTACATGTTGCATCTATCAAGTATAAATAAATATTAATATTTTGGACTTTACAGATTTTTTTAATTTTTTTTTAAGTTTTAGCAATGTTTTCGAAACTAAAGGAGAATCTTTATTATTTCTATGTTTAGTTATTTGTTATTACAATCATGTTACTTTAACTACCCATATCAGTATTAATTAATTACAATGTATATTTTCTGCCAGGTTCATTTAAAGTCATATCGCCAAAATGCGTGGTACAACGACCAAAAATGGAACATAAGTATAAATTGCTTGGGTGTGAACAGTTTATTTTGTGTCTAGCGATGTACACTCAAGAAGAAAATGAGAGGAAATTTCGTGCAAAAAGCAATATGTTGAGACCAGACTGGGTTAAAACCATCTAGGACACATTATGCGGAAATTAATCTCCGCTGTGTACACGTACCGATTAACAATCTGTACATGTACTGATTAACAGTGTGTACATTTACTGAATACCAATGTCTCCTTGATTTGAAAACTGAAAGGACATCATTTATTATCCAGGTTTACAGAAACTACAGGCCATATATGGTCCAAGTTAGCGCCATTTGGAATGGGAAAGAATATATACCACATTAGTTTAGATTTTATTTCAATTTGTGAATTAAATGTTTAATTAATGCTTGTTAAAAACGCATAAATTTCAGGAAAATATTATCCTTCCCAATTTTACTCAACTTTTTCCAATTTTCATTGCACAGTGATCTTCTATGTATAAATAATAAATATGAAATCGTTATATTTGAAACAAATAAAGTACTTATATCTCTGCATGGAACGTTTATTTAAGATTGCTAATCTGGTCACAATAAAAAATGTGGGTTTAAAAAATGCTGAATTACTTATTTTGCTCGCTTTATACCCATCCTTTTTCAGGAATAACCAGTCTATCATTTTGACCACATGACCACTTAGTCTACGTTTAAGTCGGTACAGGATTTGTTAAAGCTAAGTTGACTAATAAAAAGTAATCAAATGAAAATAAGTGGATTGGTTGATGCAACGTGTAGTGAAACCAAAGAGCCTGTTATCATATATATATATATATATATATATATATATATATATATATATATATATATATATATATATATATATATATATAAAATTCTATCAGAGTCTAGGAAACGTCTTTATACCGAGGGTATTGCAGCAATCGGGATATCGCTCGGTCATTTCCGTCACGTGGTGAAATAACATCGGAAGTAGCTGTAGGAATAGCAGATTTATTAATTGTACAGTACACCTCAATATGTTTCGACAAAAAAGGCTAATTTATTCTGATTATAACTTTGTCTGCTTCCACGACCACTGAGTTCCATGAGAACGAAAGTAGTTCCGAATATAGTTCTCAATAACGACGAATTACATCGAATGTTTCTTTCTGGACTTGACTACATGGGCCAATATGGTATTACCGGTATTCCGGTCAACCCATGTATTTTGTTCCAACAATACATAGCATGGTAGTTTCCATCGTACCGGCACTTGGACATGTTTGCATTTCTTTCAAGAAAAGATACTGTCAAAATGAATTATAACGGTTACAGAATAGTTGTATTTGTCACCAAATCATCTGTTATAATAAAGTTCGGTATACAGTAGTATGTTTTGCGGTGTGGAACCAGATCACAATTATAAGTTCCGGTTCAGTATCCGAACGTAGTCCCGGTCTAATTTTAGAACATTTTCTTTCCTGTCTCCTTTTGGTTGTGATACAAGAGTTAGATTTAGGCAATCTTAAGTTAAAGGTAATTGTTTATTCTTTAGAAATTGGGCATTGTGGTAGGTTCTGTGTGTGTATCTAGGCGACAATACACAGTGAGTAATAAGGCATTGATGATGATCCGGTAGTGAAACATGTGACTTAATGTATGGTGCAATGTTTGTTGTCCAGCCTCCCCCAAATATGCAGTATAACCTATTACAAGAACTTCACCGTGAGTTCATGTTGAAGGTACTTTTGAATGAGATATGATTTATTATCATTAGGACACAAAGGTAAGTTCAGTTCTAAGAAACAAATGTAGTGAAAATATACTAAAATTAATTGTGTTCTGATTCCGCATGTATAAATATTTTCGAGGTACCAGACTCGTTACTTATCTGTATATCTATCTATTAGCGAATGATAAAATTTCATATGTTTTAATTTCTCCCTCTTTTTACAGAAAACGGATATCAACAACAATATTACCAGAGATTATATTTATCACGCTTTTGGTAGTGTTACACTGTTAATAAATGAGATTAATTCAATGGATTTTTTTTCGTGTCAGCGATTAATGTAACTAACTCGCACATGGGGGCCCTGAGTGGCCGAGTGGTCTAAAGCGCTCTCCGTTACGGATCAGTGCCGTCTCACGTCTGCCTGCGTGGGTTCGAGTCTCGGATTCAGCCAATGTCGGTATGTGAGAAAGCGTGCCAGTAGCTCGTGGGTCGGTGGTTCTTTCAGGGGTTTTCCCGGGTTCTTCCTCCACCATTAATACTGGCCGCCATGTATAGCCTATCGTGTGCTGAAAAATGTCGTTAAACACAACAAAAACAACAACAACTCGCACATGTCCATCCCGCCCCTAACCTACATGCCAGGAGTCGTAAATGTTTAATCGTTCGAATGTCTAAACAATTCGATTCTTCCGCTTCACTGACTGAACATATATACAAAGTTTAAGGACATCCAATCTTTAGAAGTAAAGATATGTGTATATCAGTTAAGCAAATAAAAAAGATCCACTATTTCTACTGATCTGGCAGACATACAGATGGATATTACCACACTTAAACATGAAGAGTATCTAAAAACGTACAAATGATAAGGTATGATTTGTATATTACGAGCTCGACATTTTACACAGGGTATAAAAAAGTCATATTCCTATTTTCGTTTACGCTGATTTTTACTACGATAGTAATGCGAATAATCAATATGCCTTAAAATGCTTTATTTTGTAAGCAAAAGAGGCACTGGAACGATCACTGTTGAAATTTAAGTGCCTTGTTTTGTAAATAAAGAATCTGTCAAGGTAGCATTTCCATTACAAAGGAATAGGTATTTTACCCCTGGTTGTTTTGGATGGGAAATAATAAAAGATTATAAACCTCATTCGAGGATCTTTTGTAGTTATATGTAGAGCGTATGAATCCGTATGCATTTGGCTAGTCCCTGTTAATTATAATACATACAACAATCTGATTAGTATTCAAATCCAATACGCTAGTCAGAATAGTTGGGTTAAAGCTGAATTCACAAAATATAACAAATACTAAGCAAATTGGACTGTCAACATTGTTGTTTTGATTGTGTACGGTAGAACTGATAGCTGAAAGACAAAGGCTGACGTAGCACACTGATATCTTTTTAAGTCCACAGTAGCGTAATGTCACAGGCGATAGATCGCAATTGTTTTGCCACTTTCTGGAACAATATTCAAAATTGTTCCAAGTAGAGGAAAAAAGTTTGTCTAAACTCGCTTTTCATTGACGTAAACGGTCGCCGGGAAAAATATTTAAGGCTGCAGAGGAATGTTTCAGGTAAGCACATGCCGATGATTTTTAACATCTTCAGATATTTAACACTGGATCATAAAATTGCGAAATATGTGGAGACACCTTTCTATATCAATCTTTGCACCTGTAAATATATTGCACGTAGGTGAACTCAAGTCTGTACCTGCCAGATAGAAGATCCAGTATATGTTGACTAGCTTACCATTCCTAACAGGAATAATAATAATAATAATAATAATAATAACAACAACAACTGAAATTCTCACTTGTACACATCATTTCTTTCCCAAGCCACTAAGGTGCGATGTAAAAGAGTCGTGTTGATCTATGCAGTGACGCCCGCAGAATTATTGGGGGTAGGGGAGGGTTGTCAAACATGCAATGGTCAGCTATTAAGTTTTACGTATGTAGGACAAAACATGTTTAGAAGTGAAATCAGGGGATGGGCATGTCAAGTGATTCTTCCCTGACCCTATATACAGGTGTCCATGAGTCTATGTTATCTACAAGAAAACATATGCAATTCTATTTGGATAACGATCGAATGCGAAATTAGTGAATACTTTTTATCTGTCTTATATATATATATATATATATATATATATATATATATATATATATATATATATATAATTCACTTGCAAATAATGAACACAAATTTAGGTCACAGGGTGCAGTAGCAAGAATAGGTAGAACTGGTATTCGAATCCATTATATGAAGTGTGTGTGCGTGTGCGTGTGTATGCATACATGTATGTGTGTGTGTGTGTGTGTGTGTGTGCGCGCGCTCTTGTTTTACAAGCTTTAGTATGTTATGCCGTCATCTAACACATATCACGTTCGCTGTAGTACATATATTTTACTTGGTTTGCATCCTAAATTTGTGAAACAGTTTTCTCCAGCAAGCTGTTCTCCACCACTCATTAAAAAAGAAATTAAAGAAAACGACTAACCCGACGTTGCTGGCCATAACCGTGGCCAGAAATTTCAGAAAATAATTGTTATAAAGTGACTGATGACTACTACCAGGGGTGTTTGCTCTTTTTCATTTGACCAGTCGGCTAGAAACGTGGTCATTAATGGACCCGAAGTGTGTCGAAAGAGAATGCGAGTCCGATATTGGTTTCGAACACAGAACCCTGTAGCGTTTGCCATCCTGTCCGTTTTAATGGGTCCTTCGAGTGAAGTTATTGAATTACGAATCTATATAATTTTTTAAGAATAAACTTCGAATAGCTGCTGCTGTAAGAACATAATCTATTTGTAGTTTGTTCATGTTTATATAATCAACTATCATGATGTAATAATCAGTTTATTAAATTCTGCCTGCGATCTCCATACAAACGGTGCTTATATTTAACGGCAACTAAATTTGAGATTTGAAAAAGAAAATGAGCGTATTTAAAATATTCCACTTTGAGTTTAAATTTTCTGTATGCATGTAATAGTTAGTTTAGATGGAATATAAATGTGATAACAAAAACAAATTAGTTTATGTGATCCTTCTTACTATTCCCCCCCCCCCCTCGGTCATTGCTTTACTCTACCGCTCCGGTGGCCTAAGGGGTTAGAGCGTCCGCCTCGGATGTGGGAGGTCGTGGGTTAGAACCCCGGCTGAGTCATACCAAAGACTTATACAAACGGTACTAACAGCTGCCTCGCTTAGCGCTCATCATTAAGAAGTTTGTGATATGCTTGGTCGACCTGGTGTCAGGATAATGTGACTGGGTGGGACATCATGCTACATGTCTGTGGTATGATCCCCCAGTGCTATACATCACTTTAAATTGCCACACTGCAGACATCGTAGTGAAATGACTGGAAAATTGCTAAAGCTACGTTAAAAATCTAACTCACAAACAAATACTCATGAAAATACGGTTTTTATAGCCTATCGCCAGGGTGGTTCTTTTAATGGAATGGTATGTAGGACATTGTCTTAGGATTTTTACCACCCCAATTATTTTTTCTCTGAATGAACATATGGTGAAATTGCGGTGGCAGATGTTGCGAGATAATGTTCATTTTTTTAAAAATAAATGTTCTTTTTTTCCAGGTAATGTTTTTAGTGTTCTGATGAGATATTAACATAAATTTAGTTTAAAATGGTTTTTATAATTCTATTTTCTTTTTTTTAGGTGGATGTTTAAAGTTATTTTCACGAGTGAAATAATCTAATATACAATTGTTTTTTTTAAAAAAGAATATTTTCTTGCAGAGCTATTATTTATCCCAATTCATATATATATATATATATATATATATATATATATATATATATATATATATATATATATATATATATATATATATATATATATATATATTCGGACTGTTTCCATAACAAGAGACATATGCAGTATTTGCTGACCTAATTAAAACTGAATATCGTTATTGGATTATTAGCAGTTAAGGGGCTCTTCTCAAAATCAAATATTTTATATTCCCGCGCAATCCGACTGGTCACAGATTTGTATATTTCCTTTATAAATATTGGTCATGAGTTTGTGAACCAAACTCCCAGAATGCATTTCATTGATTAGTTTACCTATGAAACAAGATGGCAGAAGCCACCACAGCATCACCCAACGTTGACTCGATAAACTATCACAGACGAATTGACCGTACTCCAGAAAAGAATTTTGATATGCGCCCACAGGAAGATAAGAAGCGAACTGCTCTGTTTAGAGCGAGTGTGGAGGGAGCGATAAAGAAAGTCACAACACTTAAAGATGAACTGGAGGAAAGGTGCCGAAACTCGCACCTGTTGATCATTGATTATTTCGTTTAATGTCAGTTCTGGGCTTGCTAATCAATATAATACACATGCACAGTTGGCATTAATGAGACTTTCTCCACAGATTAGGCATATGTAGATCATGGTAGTCATGGAGTCTTTTGCCATAACGTGAAGACTCTTAAGATTTTTCAGTTAAGGAAAGCTAGTCCAACATTGTTAGGCACAGCACATGTTGTTTTTGTTTTAGTGCTATGTTTTACTACACAAATAAAGGCCTTGTACAGCCTGTTCTGATGTTGATTGACATCGGAATGAGTATATAAAATTTCAGGAATATCTCACACTTGGCTGTCTATGTCAACACTCTTCCACCAATTTATGTGTAATTAATTTAATTACTGTGCTGCCTTTATCCTGGCGGAATGAAAATATGACAGTAGCAAATGGACGCATATTTATGTTCTGTTGACATATATTTGGATTTGTTACAGTGTGATGGTAGTCGAGGTATACCGAAGTATGTTGAAGATGGTTCATGTGGGGGGGATACATTTCTGTAACGAAACAAGCGTTGCTTACAGTTCCAATTGGCATAATATATTTTTATTCATTTATTTAAAGAATAATATTTCAACTTAACCCAATTTCGGTATTCCTGGCTTTCATTGCTTTCCAGCCAAATGAAATGTAGGCCAAAGAAACTTGAAAACAGGTCCATTTCTTTTGTGAGAATTTGAATTTATTAGAGAAAAGACATCAAAGTAAGTAAAGTATGGCAAAAACATAACTTTACTTTGTAGAAAGCGTCATTATTGGTTGCTAGTTGTGAGTGGTATTCCTGAAAATTTGACTTTTGTTGCACTGTTAGTCAACATCAAAATACGCTATACAGTGCCGTTAGTTAGGCAGTAAAACCCATCACCCCCCAAGAACATAAATATCCGGTGAATTGTAGGACTAAATGAAAGCTTGCTTTTTTTAATAAGAAAAAGAACATTAAGATATCCAGAAGTTGGAATTTATTATCCTCTCCAATTTTTGAACCCCCCCCATTCTATTATATAATTAGGGAAAATGTGAAATGTATTAAACTGTGCACTTTTAAAGTCTTTGATTAATTTGATGTTTGAGATGTTCACTAAAATCCAGCAATTCTGTTACTGCTGTTAATGCTAACCAAAGAGGAGTGAAATTTGTGGATGGATCACTAAAACTACAGCCGTTGCAAATCCACAAGTACAGATTTCCACCAGGGTTAGCTACTGTAGTGTGTGTTTGGGCAAGGCACTCTACTCCAATTGCCTTTCCACTAAATAACCAATTTTTGTTGCTGTGCCATAAACCAAACCAGTCATTGTCATAAACTTCAAGTGGACTTATGTCATATGTATCTAATGAAACAAGTGATGACTTACCTTTCCATGGTTACTTGATCTGTGTAATGTGTTAATTTGAGTGCCTGCAAAGACCATGCACAAAATGAGGTATAATAAATTCCAGCAGCATCAATGGTCATGTGTTTTTACTGGTACTGAAGTATAGTATTCCTACACCCTCCCTATTGTTTGTAAGCACCCTACCAATCTTGAAAATGAAAAGCTTCAAGGATATGAAAAAGCAGTACTAAAAAGACCTGATAGCCTAACACCTGGGGCCCCTCTAATTTTAGATTGGTCCCATCCTGTATTCTGATTGAAGAGACCATTGGGCTTGTTGAAAAAAATCTAATTTGGCTGAGGAAACTTTGATCGCACTGATAATATGTGTATATGTATTTTTCATGATGTTGACATACCTGCCATAACATGACACATCTAAGATCACCACTGTCCTGCATGAAATTGAGATTTGATTTTAATCAAATTGAAGCATGGAGTGTCATGCTAAAAGTATGTTTGTGTACCTCCAAACCCACTAAGACGGTCGTCTTTTGAGAAAACTCAATTTCCAGTAATCTTCTAAAATAGAACAAAACAAACAGAAAAAAAGCCCATTACATGTAGCATATATAAACAGTACACAGTCATGATTGGAGCAGATGTAACAAGCTCCCTTGGGCAGTTTAAATGGCAGCAATTAAAGGCAAACAGGTCATGTATAAACCACCATTTCACATCTTACTTTATTGGCTGACACTGTGACAGTAGCTTGTGTAGATGTGTTTGAAGGCTGCAAAGGGTGAACCCACTGTGCTAATTTGTATAGATAGAATCAGGAAGCAGAACAACCCTTTATAGGTAAATCAAGAGATGCTAGATGTGTGTACAAGAATACAAGTTATTACATATTATGGCCTTGAATGAGAATATTTATATGTATTGTATTTTTTGGCAAGTGCTGTGAAAAGCAGCCATGTTTCTTTGAAGTTGGGTTTTACTGCATATAGAATACAAAGCATGATCATTTCAGTTGTTGGAATAGTGTTCAAGTGTAATTCATTTTTGAAGCAGTTTTATGAAGCAAATAACTATCAGCAAAGACCAACAGATATAAATTTCAGAACTTCTGGTTAACAAAGTTTTACTAGGTGAAGCGGGGCCCTGAGTGGTCTAAAGTGCTCTCCGTTATGGATCACTGCCATCTCATCTCTGACTGTGTGGGTTCAAGTCTTGGATTCAGCCAATTTGGGTATGTGATAAAGCTTGCCAGTAGCTTCTCGTGGGTCGGTGGTTCTTTCCGGGGTTTTCCCGGGTTCTTCCTCCACCATTAATACTGGCCACCATGTATAGCCTATCGTGTGCTGAAAAATGGCATTCAACCCTACAACAACTACAACAACAACTAGATGAAGCATGTTAACCCCTAAAAAATGAAAAAGAAAAATAACAAGAAGAAGGAGGGGGTCGCTTTTAACTCTTTGCACTTATTGCAAACAACATATTGACATGCATCTTGTTTCTGACCAGGATTCACTCAGAGAATCCAGCAGAGAAGTTTGAAAACCAGGGCCATCCCGTCCCTATTGAGTGTAGTGATGAACACTAATGATACTTGCAATAGTTCAAAACAACATTGAACCATCTTGTATTTACATTTGAATTGGAGCAATTGCAATGTTGTGTGACAATATTAAATAAAGGGGAATTTGGGTATGCGGGAATTGGAGTCCGGGCTTGTGGAATTTCAGTCAGGGCTTGTAAGTTTATTTATGTCACCAGCCCTGGGCCTGTGTCTAAAAAAAATTCTTTGAGTACTGTAAAGGCAGAAAACTTTGTTATTTCATTCACTGATTTATCATTTATAATATGGCTGTTGTCAAAGTATCCCTCATCGTGGACATTGCCATACATATCATTGGAGCAGTTGGGTGTGATTCACACAGTGCTTATTCAACATTGTGTAAGAAAGTCTGAATATATTGCATACATATCCTTAAACAAATCTAATAGTCTGATTTAATACCAGTCTTTTCCAAATTTCACTGTAGAAATGCTAATTAAATATCATTTGTATTATTCATTAAAAAAATTCTTTTCGATTGTTGCCATATTAGTTCATCGTAGCATTACTCCATTTTCAACCTCATTTTATGGTGTGCCATATAAGGATATCCTTTTTATGAGGCATAAACAGATCGCAGTAAATATGATGTGAATTGAATCATTGAATATCCAATTAATCTTATCAAAAAAGCGAATTACTATGAGAATCTCATGTTTTAAGTCATTGTGATCAAAGCACGGTTAGTGTAAACATACTTTGTATTTTATCTTTCATATGCTTAATAACTTTGTCATTAGCTAAGCTTCCTGAAAGAGATAAATCTACATTGGTAATACATTTTTATTCATGTAATCATTTTGTTTTGACAATAGTTTTAATTGCTCCATTGCAATGTATAGAATCACTTTGTAGCCTTGACCATGTTGAGGCTGCAACATTTTAGCTAGTGTATTTTCTATGCATGAAGTGAATATGAATGCTGATTGTCAAGACATCACACATGCTAAACTAGCCTTATAGCCTAGGTCAATATGCTGATTTCAATACTGATGATAGCAGGGTCAAGCAAAGTGGTTGACTAAGTTGCTGGAAAACTGTTAACATCATCTGTTGGGGAAAATGAAAATGGTTTCACCGTGTGATTTTTAGATGTAAACTGAAGGACAAAAGTTTATGACCTGAGATGCTCCCCTGACTCATTTGGGTTGTAGCAATCTAACTCATAAGAGTATATAGATTACATCATTTAAATTACAGGTAAGTATAAATGGTTAATCAATTACCATTAGTAATTTAATGACCCTACTTTTTAAAACTTCAGCAAAAACTGGCAGTCCAAAATACTGAGATTTAATTTTGAAATAACATATTAAACATGTAGTTTGCCCATCCACAACATCAGTGACCACAGTCGTTTGAATGGATGAACACTATTGTGTCAAAATAGCTGTAAGTGTGCTTTCTTGTACATTGTTGTTACTGTTATTATTATTACTATTATTATTATTATCATCATCATTATTATTATTATTTGAAAGTGTTATTCAACTCAAACTTTGAGAGAGCTTTGATTACTCTCTTGGTTTATGATGGGTTCAGCTGTAAATAGACTAGACCCTGATAGTCTTACATAAACATTGGGTCCAACTGAAAAGGCACATATCAAGATCTGCCACTGCATGATATGCCAGCAGATCTGGGTCAGTGCAGTTTGTTACGAGTAATCAGCAGTGAGCAGTGTAGACCTTAATCTCATAACACATTATGTGAAGACGGTTCAGGGCTGATGTTGTTTGCAGTTGAACTTGACTTATAAGTGAGTAACTAAAAATAAATGGTACCTGTGTGGCTCCTTAAATTTATTGGTGATCATGTGCATTTATAAAGCTATCAATGATCTTGACAAGATTTCATAGCTGTCGATGCATTTTCGTGAGTTTGACATCCCAGAGTTTTGACCTTAGTTACAATCAGTGATGGTCTCTGATATTTTCTTAAGATGCAGTACATTTCAGGATCAAAACAATCTACGTTTGCAGGAACAGAATAATGACTTTCTTTTGGTCACGAGTTATTAAATAAAAGATGGCTACCTAAGGTTAAAATTGAATTTTTTAAACATGTATCTGTTTTAAAACCCAATGTTTTAGGTGTGGAGAATATATTATTTTTTACAAATATTTCAGGGACCAAATTATTGAAACTGAGAGATCACTGCGCAAGGCTGCTGAGGCCCGACTGCAGGCCCATCTTGTTAACATGTACCAGTCTCCCGAGGTCAATGAGGAATTGCGGAAGCGACTGCCCCGTGCCAATAAATCGGATCCTTTCAAAAAGCAGTCAGAGGACAATGAAATAGAGAGTCAAAGTGAGATTGAAGAGGTCATCGATTTGTCAGAAGGAAGTGCTTCTAGTCATAGGTATGTTTCTAAATGTTTCACATAGTTTACAAATATTTAGTTTTCCTGTATAACATTTTCTTACCAGCACTGTTTTTCCTTGTGACACTTGAAGCATGTCGGTGACTCAGAAAAATGTGAATTCTTTCTTGAACTTCTCACTTCTAGGATAATTACCTTATACACTACTCACCTGATAACTCGCACCCTGATAACTCACACACTGATAACTCTCGAACCTGCTTATAATGCGGGGTCAGGTGTGGATCCCATTTTTTTAACCAGCAAATACCCCCAAAAATTGATCCCTATTCAGGGATCGCCCTGGGCTTCGCCAATGTCGCAAATTGCGATTTATTTTCCCTTATTGATGACACCACCTGGCAATGTTTGGAGGGATAACCTTTTTGGCTGTTTAATTTGTTCATCATGGATTTGGAGTGGAGACATTCAAAGGGACCATGAAAGCAGTTTTTCCCTTTACCCTCATTTGCGATTTAGAGACCCTCAAATTTTTAATTTGACCCCCTGAATTGATACCAAAGTTTGTTTTTTTAATCAGTCTGACACTCAGCTTTGACACCATGGAGAGTTTTGAATCTCAGTCTTGCACCCCTTGGGGATATACTAAAGAAAGAAAGCCACAAACTTGGATACACAATGTACTGGAATCTAACTGTTACATAAACAAATCCTTTGTTCGTATTGACAAACCCATCTTTACAGTGCATTGTTACATCATAATCCATTGATGCTGATATCTGGCTGAGTACTGTATGCTGTGATACACTCAGTCATGCTACCGGACTATACCTACAATCAAACGACCTCTGAACATGTGAACAGAAAATAAAATAGGTTTGCTGAAACTTCAGAGAAAACTGATTACCTTTGAAGTACCGATTACTATGTATAAATACAAAGCTAAGTCAGAATTATATACTGTCAACAGTGCAACTTTATCATGGATAAACGTAAGTTAGACGTTGTGTGTTCATTGTCTCATCCTATGAGTAAGTTGATGAAGTTAAACTGAAACTGATGTTATACCTGGCAGTCCAACATCATCTACATGTAGTGATGGTAGTAATGCTTCAAGTGCAACACCACATCATGATGAACAGGTCAAAAGAAACTTGGAAACTTGGGCGTCCGTGTCTGAGATATGCTATAAGTAAGCAATATATGTTAATTTTGCTCATTGATCCTTTACTTTTGCCATCAATCCCATGTTACGACTCCAGGGACTTAAACTACGCAACAAGAAATAGCAAAACAAACAAGTTTGGCATAATTGAAAATAATTTTTTTCTCAAAATCCAGGAGTGAAAGAATTAAATTCACTTACAGCATGGTGAATGAATTCCTATTTCCTAAAAGTCCTTTCAGTTCCAATAGTTCCAAGAAATCCTAATACATTCCTTCAAAAAATGCCCCTTCTGTGTTGAAGTTTCAGATGTACAAAAAATTTCTAAAGAATTCAAATAGTCATTGAATAAATTTAGTTAATACCGTACAGTTATTCTAGCATATGTCATACCAAAAATAACTCTCTTAAAAAGCCAAGTTGGGAGATTGAATCCAAAAATACACATATTGGGACCTACCATCAGGAAGTTTTTTGAGGCATATTTAAGCATCATTTTCATTAAATATTCACCGATTTTTGGGGTCCAATACATGTAAAACTCTCAAAGGACACAGATACGGACCATAGTGGGCAAGTGAGTTTTAGAGAATTCATGAACTGGCACTTAGAGATATCCTGAAGGATGATAACAAGTTTCACTAATACTTCCAATGAAGTCACGACATTAATATTATACTAATTGAACAATACAAAATGTGAGTTTCAGCTTAAACAATTGTCTCACGAAATAAATATCACTAGTTTTTGAAAAAAGGAATCTTGTTTGGTGGTGTATCAACAGTTAGTCTAGTTGCCTGTTACTTTGACTCCCACCTTGGAATTATACTATTAAATACCACTTTGGGAACCAGACTAATCAACAAAACAAAAGCAGTGGCGCAATAATACACAGATGTTTTTTGTGTACACTTACGTGATGGTTGTTGAAACCAATTGGAACGATCTTTCACATGTTGGACATTTAGAAAATAAATGTTATTTGTACAGAATAATAAACAACTTCATTAGAAAAAGCGTGTTATTAACAATTATTATCGACATAGTTGTAAAACAGCCAAGTTTCCTACCCCACCCCCATGACAAACTTGTTTTCTTGATGTTAAGCGGATTTTTTCAATTTTTGTAGGTCCCTTTTTAACTTGTGCCCTCGCTTATAGTGCAGTTTATGTTTGTGGACCCCGTTGTGCACGAGTTATCGAGGGAGAGGTGTATTCAATATATATATATATATATATATATATATATATATATATATATATATATATATATATATATAACACTAGTTAGATAAGTGTCTTATATACATTTGTTATGACACTCTTCAGACAAGAATCTTATATAGTGTTGTAACACTCTTTACATAAGTGCCTTATATGTATTGTTAAAACTCTTTGATAAGTGTCTTATATACATTGTTATGACACTCTATGTTATATACATTATGACTCTTTAGACAAGTGTCTTATATATAGAGTTATAACACTCTTTACAAAAGTGCCATACATACAGTGAATGTTATAACAGTTTTAGATTAGTGCCTTAAATACAGTGTTGTAACACATGATAGGACATGGAGATTCCTGTGTTGTGAAAACCTCAGAAATTGATCATGGTTAGGCTGACTAAAGGTCGACTCCAACTTTGCAGTACCATTAAAGTTCGAAGTAAAGTCAGGCCTGAAGAAACTGCATAAACATTATTTGAAAATATAATTTAATATTTGTTTTATAAATATAATTTACAGTGTTGTGCAGTCTGATATTTATTACTCTGCATATTAATTTTAGAAGTTTACCACTGATGGTGGGGAGCATTATTGTTTAATCTATTCAAATGACTGTAAGTCTTGGGGCATGCAAAAAATAATTATTATTTTTTTGTATCAAGATTTATATGCACTTAAAAATTATAGTATTTTCAGTGTCCCAACACTTATAGATTTAAAAAAAAAAAAGTCAAGACAAAATTGGAAAGATCGCCATACTGCACACAGCAGTGACCAGCTCTTGTTCATTTACTATGTAAAGAGACTGTTATAAACAACTATGATTGTATTTATGTTATTATTTTGCATGTGCATATTTTCTGATGTATCCAACATGAAATTAAAGGTAAATAAAAACTTAAATAATTCACAGGGCGCTAAGAGTTTACCGGGCAACTGGTAATATATATAGTGTACAGAACAGTACTTACATAGTGCAAACTGTATATCCTTTTTTATTCCCAAAAATACTAGATGCAGATTTTGCTTTATTCATCCTTTTTTAACCACATTTAAAAAAGATGTAAATTGCTATTTCATTTATTTTGACCCACGAGTTACAGTTTTTCGGAGCTGTAAGCAATCCAACAAAAAAAGTGATGTAAATCATATGAAATGACACACATCTTTAATCATACAAGTCACATAACAAGCATACAGTATATTCACATAACTGATCATCATTGATGCATTTTTTTGTTTTGTATTTTGGTTTACCTTAACACAGATTTGTAACTGTCAACACTGTTCATTCCACCTTTGATTTTGGACAGCTGGTTGTTTTGGTTGTTTCTAATTGGAAGATTTGTCTTTTGTTTTCTTCTGACAAGAGACCAGGTAAATGTTTGAGCCATGAAACTGGCTTGGGAAAAGGGGGATTTTTGTCTGGCAGCAATGTCGGTAACTGTTTGTTCTACAACACTAATCCACGTGAACTAACTGTTGTAAAATCTAACGTGGGTTGAGAAGGATGAGATGCCGTGCATAATAGTGGTACTAAATTATTTGGCCCCCCAAAATTATATTGGACTGGCTAAGCAATTACTCTCATTGTCAATTTATTAAGGTATGAACACATGCTCAGATGAGTAGTAAAATTAACTTAGCCGAGTAAACAGGTACTTATTTATGGTTCCTTACATTAATGCAGATTGCCCAAGTGTTTAAGGTATTATGGTCATTTTCAAAGCATTATTTCTGAAACTTCTTAATTGTATTTAGGAGATAGTTATGATTAGCGCAACTATGCCAATAATTCAGATCCGAGGGATGTACTTCATGTAGTGTAAATCAAAATCTTCAATGTACATGCATTAATGCTGAGATGTAAACATGCTAACTAAATGTGAGCATTGAACCAAACATTATTGTTGTTCACTCATGTCATGCAGTTTTAATCAGTTAGGTATTTACATTTTCAAGGTAAAATAAAAACGTTACTGGTGCATTAATACAATATTCTAAATAATAATGCTTAAACAAACAATAATAAACTGATGACAGAAGGGATAGGTTACTGTTGTAAATGCTTGCAACAACCCATTAATGCTCAACTCTTGTCATCGATCAAATTATACACATTTGAATTTGGTAGAAATAATAAGGAATCAGGAAAATTTAATATATTTATTAACTTTTCAAACAAATTATGTTGATTTAAAACATTCCCATGATGTAATAATTCATGATAATATTTCCTTAACCATGGTAACTTGTTTTTTTAAAAAATATTGTTATGGTCAAGAAAATACATTAATCGATTAGTAGAAAAAATGTTGAAGGTGTCCCAAGAATTATAGTACATGTACATGAAAAAATTGCTATAATTTTGTGTCGCAACATTTATAGGATATAAAAAATATTTTGAAAAAATTTAGTGTGCCCCAAGGCTTACAGTGTCTCAAGACTTAGTCATCACGATATTGCCCATTTATCCTTCAGTTTCAGGATTATGTTAAACTTTATCCAATTTGCATTTATATGTAAATTTCGGGAAGAAAGATACTGGCAAAATTCAGCTTTACTTGCAATTTTTTAAAACCTTTTCACCACTGTACACTTGGGACTCTTTATTTGTAAGTTCTCTGAAATGCAGTATCCATTATATTGATGTGCATATATTGCTTCTGAAGTTTTCATCGCTAATTTGAAACAGCATTGGTGATAAAGGAAGCATTTATTTTGAAGTAAAGATAACATTTTTCCTGTGTTCTCTAATCAATAACCTCAATCTGATTAAAATCAGATCTCCACTGTCATATGCGAATATCTTACAGTGACTTGTTTGGGGTAATTTTCTGGTGACCTATATTTTTTCCATAATTGCTGTGTTGTGATGTGATGTGACTTTGATTTTTAACATAGCTTTAACAATTTTTCAGTCATATCGCTATGATGTCTGCATTGTGGCAGCTTATAGTGATGTCTAGCACTGGGACATCATGCCACAGTCATGCAGCTTGATGTCCCACCCAGTCACATTATCCTGACACCAGGCCAACCAGTCCTAACACTAACCTCTTAATACTGAACCCCTATGCGAGGCAGCTGTTAGCATCATTTTTATAAGTCTTTGGTATGACTCGGCCAGGGATCAAACCCACGACCTCCCACATCTGAGGCAGACACTCTAACCACTAGGCCATTAAAGCAGTCAACATAATTGCTAGTTTTATCCAATTTTATCAGTAAATCAAATGAAGTCTTAAATCTTTACCTTTGGGAGACTGAGCAGTATGGCTGAAGAGTGTCAATGTATGACCAATGATTTGATTCACTTTCAGATTTCTGAAAGCTGCATTTCCATTGGTTAATTCAAAGGTCACCAGAACATGATCCCTAAGTGGTCACTGTCAGATTTTCACATAGGACAGTGGAAATTTGATTTTAATCAGATTGCTGTAACCTTAGAGAATGTATCTCTGCACTGTCTGCTTACTGTTTATGAACAGTCATTAAAAGCTTTCATTTGTCAATTAATTCTTCACTGTCCATGAAATTGGTTATACATAGCATACTTGGTTTCACTAAATGATTTCTTATAGTATGGTAAGGCAATGATTTTGCACAGCTTTTCATTGGGCTCAGGGGTCATTTAGTATTTACAAAATATTTCTGTAAAGGAAGGCAAAGTTTTGGTCCATGCATTACTAACAGTTCCCTCACATGCCTCTTGCATAAACCCACTGCCTTATGAACTCAGTTGAGCAACTGTTTAAGGCAAATATTGATTGGAGTGTGAACAGCTGTTCCTAAGCTTTATTAAACAAGTTGGCCAGACAAAGAGTCAGTGCTGTTTCACTGTCGTATGTAAGCTGTCAATAGTAACGAAATTAATGTTTTGTAATAGTGCAGAGAGATTAGTGATTATTTTGAGATTAGTGATTATTTTGTTAGAGTCAGTGATGATTTATCCACAAGCTTGTCTTTGTACAAAGGTAAATCTTGGCATGCAGGTCCACCTTTCAAACTTGGATCATGAACAAATACCATTATTATTATTTTAATTATTATTGTTGTTGTTGTTTTATTATTATTATTATTATTATTATTATCATTATTATTTTTATTATTATTATTATTACCCTATAAGTGGTTTCCCGTGTACAAAAACCAGCTGTCTTTTTCCATTTGTGGCCTCTGTCTATCTATCTAACTATCTATCTATCTATCTATCTATCTGTCTGTCTCTCTGTCTGTCTGTCTATCTATCTATCTACCTACCTACCTACCTACCTACCTACCTACCTACCCACCTACCCACCCACCCACCCAATTTTAACAAATATGTTTACATGGAATGACACATGTGTAATGAAATAACCATTAAACCTTTTTCTTAACTTGAGCATCATGTATCGAATGACCAATGGAGAAGCCTGACCTGTGATGTGCATATTCTTTGTAAGCAGATACACTGTATGAAGATCCATTATGTAATTTTGCTCCTGTATGACATTTTAAGAGTTTTAAAATCTATGTATGTGTGGTTTTATTTCCTCCATAAAAGTTGTCAATATTACATATTCCCCATAGTTATGTTTCATGGGAATAATAAAAGTGAACTGACTTATAGATGTTGTCCCCTTACATTCTATTTATGAATGTGGACTGCCTATTGGTCCGGTCCCCCTTATGTTGAGGTATTTTATTAATAAAGTGGACTGCCTTGTAGATGTGGACCCATTATATTGAGGTATTCTATTCGTAAAAGTGGACTGCCTTATAATTGAGGTTGTTCAGTATTGAAATGTTCTGTTCATAAAAGTGCACTGCAGTATAATTGAGGTTGTTCAGTATTGAAGTGTTCTGTTCATAAAAGTGGACTGCCTTATAATTGAGGTTGTTCTGTATTGAACTGTTCTGTTCATAAAAGTGCACTGCAGTATAATTGAGGTTGTTCAGTATTGAAGTGTTCTGTTCATAAAAGTGGACTGCCTTATAATTGAGGTTGTTCTGTATTGAAGTGTTCTGTTCATAAAAGTGGACTGCCTTATAATTGATGTTGTTCTGTATTGAAGTGTTCTGTTCATAAAAAGTGGACTGCCTTATAATTGATGTTGTTCTGTATTGAAGTGTTCTGTTCATAAAAGTGGACTGCCTTATAATTGAGGTTGTTCAGTATTGAAGTGTTCTGTTCATAAAAGTGCACTGCAGTATAATTGAGGTTGTTCAGTATTGAAGTGTTCTGTTCATAAAAGTGGACTGCCTTATAATTGAGGTTGTTTTTTATTGAAGTGTTCTGTTCATAAAAGTGGACTGCAGTATAATTGAGGTTGTTCAGTATTGAAGTGTTCTGTTCATAAAAGTGGACTGCCTTATAATTGAGGTTGTTCAGTATTGAAGTGTTCTGTTCATAAAAGTGGACTGCCTTATAATTGAGGTTGTTCTGTATTGAAGTGTTCTGTTCATAAAAGTGGACTGCCTTATAATTGATGTTGTTCTGTATTGAAGTGTTCTGTTCATAAAAAGTGGACTGCCTTATAATTGATGTTGTTCTGTATTGAAGTGTTCTGTTCATAAAAGTGGACTGCCTTATAATTGAGGTTGTTCAGTATTGAAGTGTTCTGTTCATAAAAGTGCACTGCAGTATAATTGAGGTTGTTCAGTATTGAAGTGTTCTGTTCATAAAAGTGGACTGCCTTATAATTGAGGTTGTTTTTTATTGAAGTGTTCTGTTCATAAAAGTGGACTGCAGTATAATTGAGGTTGTTCAGTATTGAAGTGTTCTGTTCATAAAAGTGGACTGCCTTATAATTGAGGTTGTTCAGTATTGAAGTGTTCTGTTCATAAAAGTGGACTGCCTTATAATTGAGGTTGTTCTGTATTGAAGTGTTCTGTTCATAAAAGTGGACTGCTTTATAATTGAGGTTGTTCAGTGTTGAAGTGTTCTGTTCATAAAAGTGGACTGCCTTATAACTGAGGTTGTTCAGTATTGAAGTGTTCTGTTCATAAAAGTGCACTGCAGTATAATTGAGGTTGTTCAGTATTGAAGTGTTCTGTTCATAAAAGTGGACTGCCTTATAATTGAGGTTGTTTAGTATTGAAGTGTTCTGTTCATAAAAGTATACTGCAGTATAATTGAGGTTGTTCTGTATTGAAGTGTTCTGTTCATAAAAGTGGACTGCCTTATAATTGAGGTTGTTCTGTATTGAAGTGTTCTGTTCATAAAAGTGGACTGCCTTATAATTGAGGTTGTTCTGTATTGAAGTGTTCTGTTCATAAAAGTGGACTGCCTTATAATTGAGGTTGTTCTGTATTGAAGTGTTCTGTTCATAAAAGTGGACTGCCTTATAATTGAGGTTGTTCAGTATTGAAGTGTTCTGTTCATAAAAGTGCACTGCAGTATAATTGAAGTTGTTCTATACCGAGGTGTTCTGTTCATAAAGGTGGACAGCATTATAGTCACCTTATATTGAGGTATTTTACAATATTACCCTTATTTATTTGATTCATGGAGGAACACATGGCCATTTTTGCTGCTGGCTTTCATTGCACCTCTTCATTTGCTGATTCATGGTTAACACAATAACAAATAACCATGAAAGGGCATGTCATGATCATTTTTATTACAGACCTCTGTCACAAGTCCTCTTGTTTATGTTAAGATAGTGACCAGCAAAATTTGTAGTGATCTGTGATGGCTAGGGTATTACAGACCCTCTGCAAATTAACTAATATTTGATTAATTTTATGTTTGGGTGCTGTGCTACTTCTGTCATGTAGAAAATTGTATTAAATTGAAATATTGCCACAGACTTCACCTCAATTTGAACCACCCTTGTACAATATTTTAACATTTTTAAAGTTTTGTCTTTCTATGCTGCTTAAAATTGAAAAGATAGAATATTAAGACACAATATTAAGACTAGTGCTGTTCCAGTTAATTGAGTCACTCATTCAACCAGTTTTATTGAATAATCGAGTACGACATATTTCCTGGAAAAAAATAATCATAACTGTGGGCCAACTTTAGTTCATTGTGGTGACATCATCTAGTTTCTTCTGAGAGGATTTTCAGCCTAGCGGGCAATCTCATTAATAAAAAGTGGTCTTGGCTCAAACCAGAAAATGTGGATGTGATTGTGTTTCTTCATAAGAATATGGATTCGTACAGTCTTGCTCCGAATGTTGATTGAATAATTGAGTTGTACCTACATGTATTACGTTACTCAACATGTCAGAGACTTCAGGTCAGTGTGGAACATTCTGGAATTTCAAGTTATAAAAGACTACCATTAATATTAATGTCATCATCTAATTATAATCATAGGTGGTTCTAGTCATTTATCTGCTATCTAGTCATTATGTTACCTGTTCACTTGTTCTTAAGTTCTTATTATAACAAATATAAACATTTTTGATAATTTGTTTTTTATTAACATGTTCTTGTTATAAATAAATGAACACAGTTTTGATAATTTCATTTTATTTAAAGAAATATAACAACAAATAATTAAGTCCCATTACAAAATTTTGATTATACATGTATATCAGTTGGACACTAGCTAAAATTGATGCATTACTTTTGATCATTTCTGTCATGTGGCAGCCATATTTAATCAAGTAATAATTGCTCATTGATTGGTTGGTGCATCCAGTGATCAATCATGAAATTTCAAATGATCAAGACTAAAGAAAAAGTTTTGGTTTTTAGTTTTACTATTCATAGAACATAAAAACTTGTTGCTTTTTTTGTCTGTCACCTATTTTTTTGTTGACACAAATTTGTTGTTCCCAGTTCTCAGAAACTTCTCAGAGGATTGCTATGACACAGTTATTTATCATTTGGTTTGCTTGTTGGTCTTAAATTTAAGTTGTGCTGCTTGGACATTCAGAAACTTGTTATTGCCATCCCAGAATGGCTATTCGTATCAACATGGGGTTTCGTTACAAGACCGTGTATGATGTGAATTTGGTCCTGAATGAAAGAAGTGCAAATCTCGTATTTAATACGGTCACTACAACTGCCATCCTGACAATTTTTTTATTACTTTTCCTGAATGATAGAGCTGTGAAAATTTTAGAAAAATTCTACCAAACACTCATCGATATTTGCAATCAGTCACCAGGGTACCCAATCAAAGGAAATTTTATTAAATGTATACAAACCTGAAATGCTTTGTTGTAGGTTGATGCTGGTATGAATGGCATTCAAAAAATGTGGTCTTTTGGTGGTCATAGTGTATATGTTAGGGTATATTTTGCAAGTCAGATCTGTCTGAAGGGGTAAATTGTCATCAGTAAATCAAAGTTGCATTTTGGAAAAATAAATAATCCTAAGTGGATAGATAGATGGATGGATGGGAAAATTAGCAAGAAAACTGTGTAAGATATACTTGTATTATTGAGTGTAATATGTTACAAATAAATTAAAAACTTACAATTCGTTCTAAATTAAATCCACTAAAATCCACAATGCTTGACATTTTAAATCCATTTGTATGATAAATTCATGAATTCAGTTATGTCACATAGCTGTATAAAAATAGTTCAGCGTGATCTAAGTCATAATATCCTGTAGTATGCTGATTCCACGCATAAAACAAAAAAAACAATGCTAGTTAAGTCCACATTTTCTTAAATTCACAGTATCCTGTAAATATCACTGCCTAATGTCAGCTGTCACAAAGTCCAAGAAGCCATTCACATTTTCTTATAAAGTTTTGAAATCCTCCATCATCGTCTAGTAAATTATCATGGTCTAGTCATCATAAATATCATCTGACTCCCTTTCCTTGGCCTCACTGTAACATGTGGATACTTAATGGAGAGACTGAGTATGTAAGTAACACTGTGATCATACAGTTCGTGAAATATATTAAAGGTTGTAACTGATCACATATCAATTATGTGGCAAGATCAAATAAGCATCTTCTATTAATTTCAACTGACCAAGTATCACTCAAGGCTAAACTAAACACCTAAACTACATGAAAGAGTTACATGGTCTAATGGGTCCTAAATGAAAATGGTGCTGTTCATATCTCCAATATGGCTTTTAAAAAAATTTGTTTTTGCTGTTCTAAATTAATTGGTCTTATTTGGATGGGGTTTTCACTAAAAGGCTTAGAATGATGTCTAGTTGATCCTAATTGAAATAATGCTGATTTTAAACGCTCTAAATTTTCACTGTACTGTACTCACTTCTCCCAATTTTCTCACCACTTTGCCCAGTTAGGCTGGAGAAAGAAGTCACTTTTTCCAAACATTTAACTCTAGCGAGGACCCTACTTTACTGAAATCTGTTCTTTTATCACCTCTGCTGTCATTTGTTTCATAGGGGTTGTGGGGAGGATCAGACACATGATTGCAGATAATTGATTTGCATATTATCCTGACTTTTCTAAAAACATGAAGTGATTGGCTCTACTTGGTTCTTGTTCAGTGCTGGTGAGGCTGATTGTTCATTAACCTTACATGGTAATTTACAACCAAGAAAAACAATTCAGATGTACATGTATTATTTTTAAATTTTATTTTCAAAGTGATATTAAAATTTACAGTTGAAACTTTTTGAAAAATGCTGTAGTTTTTTCTTGATTCCCAAGCTCAAGGGTTGCAGTACAGGTACTAACAATAACTCATCAGCAGTATGCAAGTAGTAAAAATACAAAATTTTTGCTTGAAACATTTCTTAAAATTAATTCAAAGGAATTCTCCCAAGTTATACAAATAAAGAATCATATGTACTGATTCAAAGGAAACAGTCATATTCATTTTTAAGTGCTTTTCAACTACAAGTTTTGTTAGAATATGTTTTCCAGCAGCAAAATCGTAATAGAGAGTGAAATGAAATCTGTAAACACAACTGTCCCTCAAAACTTAAAAATTGAGTGATCTCCCTTTGACCATGTCATATCTTGTCAGAAGCGGTAGTGAATGGCCAGTGTAGCATACTAAATATAGTTATCTCCCTTGCATTGCATTTATACTCTGCATTGTATATTTTAATCTCTTTTTATGGAAACAAGTTAATACTATTTTACATTCATATAATTAGGTGCAGTAAAATTAATTCCAGTGGATAAAAAAAACCAATAGGATAACATTTAGAGTTCTGTATAATTTTTCATGTAATAGGACAGAAGCAAAGTTTTGTTCTGTTTTCATGTATATTTGAAGCACTGTTTTTTTCAGATTTCAGATAATTAATATGTGGCTTTTTATATCTGATATAGTTTTATTTAGTAATGTAATTACTGAATAACATTCATCTTCAGTGGGAAATAACTACCATATGAAACGGATTATCATTTGTTAACTCACCTGCGTTAAGTGCCAAATAGAAGTTATGGAATTGACATTAGCAAATGTACACTTATTTATGTTTAAGTTAATAAAGTATATATATATATATATATATATATATATATATATATATATATATATATATATATATATATATATATATATATATATATATATATATATATACACACACACACACACACACACAGAGAAATGAACTTTGTTGTCATGTAACAGTCATAGCTCATTTTGTTGTTGGAAAGATAGCTCATTTTGTTGTAGGAAAGAGTTACCTCCCTGACAGTGTTAATTTCTTAAATGAACTTTCCTATTTTGTCACTTTCACTTTCTATACTCCCAATTTTCATTAAAGGTATTTCAGTTATTTGTTTTCTCTATCTACATGAATGACAAGATATTGTCATAAATATGATCTGCTTGTATTAAATTTGGATGTATATGGCTGGCTTCAGTTGTTCCTGTTTCATTTGTTAAAAAATTCATATATCTTTGAAAGCAAAACACTTGTCATATATTCAGGTTGAATCGACAGTATGAAAATATATGATTTGTGATAGAAATATAGACTAGCACATGGTTCTCTTTGTGGAAAGTAAAGGCTTTACCGAACAGACTGGTTGAGTCCAACTGCAAACTGAACAGACCCAGATCTGTGTCAGAATGTGCCAGCAGATCTGGGTCTGTGCAGTTTGTTAGGAGTAATCAATAGAACAAACATAGACCCTGATCTGCAGGTACATTATGATATGGCAGATCAGGATCTTTGTTACTTGCAGTTTGGCTCAACTTACAAATTAATATATCCATTATGTTAATAGTGGCAAAAATTACATGAATAATTTTGTTTGTAATCACAAGCAAGACAACTTTGTTTTTACGATTGTCAGAGAAGGAAAAAACAGGTGTCAAAATAGATTATTTCATAAAATGGTTTTGCCATCTGGGTATTATGGTTGTTGTTGCTGTTGTACGGTGTAATGCCATTTTTCAGCACACGATAGGCTATACATGGCGGCCAGTATTAATGGTGGAGGAAGAACCCGGGAAAACCCCGGAAAGAACCACCGACCCACAAGAAGCTACTGGCAAGCTTTCTCACATACCCACATTAACCAAATCCGAGACTTGAACCCACGCAGACAGAGGTGAGATGGCAGTGATCCGTAACGGATAGCGCTTTAGACCACTCTGCCACTCGGGGCCCCAGGTATTATAGTAAGCAATTGCTAATTTAGCAGCCATCAGTAATAAGATAGGTTTTTATGTAAAGGTACACATAGAGTTTTCACAGTGATCAAGCTAGATAGTCACATAGTAAGATTTTCCCCATCTTAAAATTACTGATTTTTTTTCAGACGTTCCTTGGGTATGTTTGATAATGAAGATTTAATTGTTATAATTCCCCTTGGTCTTTCTTCCCTTGTCCCGTGTCTTTTGAATTAACTTATGTTCGATCATTTGATGAGCACTCTTTTCTTTATTGTCAACATACAGGTAATTCAATCACTCTAGTAGTTCTCCTTCCACCACCCTCCAAACCTAGAGGTATCATTAATGTTTAAAATATCAGGAATTGGGAGAAATTAGAGTTTGATTTGATAGATTATTTAAATCATGATGGTGTCCAGTGACTTTTGTAATGAGCAAGATTTGCATATATTAATTAAATTTTATTACTGTGAGAAATAGTTCTGACATGGTATGCATTGTAATCAGGTTTTCTTCCTTTAAAATACTTGCCTTTTCGCTTAAGGAAAGCAAGAGAAGTAACCCATGAGATTTGGATTAGACAGAGTTCTTACCCTTGCAAATATTATGCAAACCAGCTAACAGAAATAAATTTTGGAACACAGAAATGCATAAATTTCAATTATGCACTGCAAAATAATATGCTTTTGGGATTAAAATGAATAATGTGTCCTTTATCACTGCAGAAAAAGTATAAAATATAAATATTGTTAGAGAGTATCAACTGTGCAGCATTGTAATAAAGGACCAGAATTGCTTGACACAGTTATAGATATTTGTGTGCAATTGATTGATTTTCTTTTACAAATATTGACTTTGCACCAATAAGGACAGATTTCTTGCAAAAGGCATGTCCAAGTTTATAAATTTATTTGGAGGGAATTATTTCTAAAAGCTTTCCCACAGTTGGAATTTTGAAACATTTGTAAGCAAGTTTGATATGTTTTGGTGAAATAGACCTTGACAGTTGCTAGTACATGTACATTATTTCCATGTTAAAGTGCCTGAAACATTTTCCATTTTGGGGGATATCAGATGTGCTCTTAATTTTTTTGTGGCATTTCATATATTCAACATATTTGCTAAAAATAAAGGAAACCTAATATACTTCTCATCCAGAACTTCCAGATTTGATTCCAAAGAAGTAAGAAATCCATGGACTTACTAAAAATAGCCTGTGAATTATAATTTCAGTTTATGTGAAAGCCATGTGACTCTTTAGACCACAAATTGAAGCTTCATCTGTCAAATTCACTTTAAGAGATCAATCATGACTTCAGTTATGGATATTAATAATGCCTTTTTCTTTGGAAATAATGTTTATTGGACTATAGTAAAATGGGTACAATCGACACTATGTAAAGTTTTGGAAAGATACAGTATTGTATTTTTGTATTACAATATAAGTCTGCTTAATGAAATAGTGTACTGCCCAGTTATATAGGCCTGGTGAATCATTGGACTGTTCTGGTTGCAGTATGCACATTATGACATGTTCTTGGTCACGCCACCTACTGGGAAGTTACAAATAGGTCATGATTTTTGTTCTGGAATCCATGGGAAATCTATGTGTGTACCCCAATTATTTTGCATCATGGTATTCTTATGGATATGATTTCATATTAGCCATTGTATTGGAACAGGCTAAAACTCATTGTTTGTGCTCTTCATTAAAAACCGGAATACCTAATTTGTTTTGATAAAAATAGGGGAAAAAACCATAACAAAAACCTATGTAGACTTATGTTGAGTGTAATGTAGTTATTTTTTATGTGATGTACCATGACATTAGAATTCTTTGGTCTTTTGTTTGCAGTAAAACAAATTCTAGTTGGCTGATACACTATTCAGAATCTGTACACGTTGAAACCAGTTTGTAAAAGACTCTGTGGACTACATATTTTTGTCCCCTATCTCATATATAGAGGTGAAAAATATAAATTAAATTTAGGAAGGAGATTACCATTTTTACTGGCTTAATAGTCGAGTCGAGCTGCAATCAAGAAAGATCCTGATCTGCCTTAGCATAATGCACCTCCAGATCAGAGACTGTGCTGTTTGTTCTACTGATTTCTCCTTACAAACTGCCCAGATCTACCGATGCATTTGGACTTGACTTGTAAGCGAGTACATATGGTATATATTGTTTTTCCTTCCTGATAAGGTGTCCTTTGTCTGGAGGTGTCTGCCAAGTCATGTTTAGGTTGATCAAAACTTAAATGATTGATTTTAATCAAACAGAAAATTGAAGCTAAATATTTGTCCAGAATGTGAAAATGATGCAGCAGTATTTTTATACATTTAAAAGAGATTTCAAAACTTTTATAATTTCCATTTCACTGTATGTAAACTTTCTAGAGCTATCAGTGGAGTGTCGAGTTTTTGCAAGCAAACAGTTTTTATGGGGGAAATTTTGTCTATATCTTGACAAGGAAATGGAAGTTAAGTGCCTTTCCAAAACACACACTGAGACAGCCAGCCGATCAATGCTGGCCTGGGTGGGTATTGAACCCGTGACCCTTAGATTATGAGTTGAACTCCATACTGCAGGATCCCTCAAACAAACAAAAAAACAATTGTTTCAGGTCACTTGATGACTTATCAAGAGTTGTAACCCATGCCTTGTAGCAGATCCATTAATTTGTTTCAGGTCACTTGATGACTTGTAAAGATCTGTAACCATTGCCTTTTTGCATGTAGCGGACATATGTGATTTGTGAAAAGTAGTAGTAATTTAACCTTTTGAAAGTTTTGAAGTGTTAAGTGTTTTAATGAATAAAAAGGACAGCGGGACGTTTTCATTCATCAAAAATTTGTAATTTATTCTCATTGATTTAAATTTTATTTTACATCTTTCAGATAAGTATGATAAATGTATAAAATAATTGAACGACAAATTGATCGTACAATTTTTAAAAACAATTTGATATCAGATTGCTAAACAAATTACTTAATACCACAGCTGAGTGCTAGTTACCCCCATGCTGCCTAGTTGCAACATTCTTAGGTAATGACCCCTATGATAAATCTCTTGTTTATTTTTGGCACTTTGAAATCTTGTTTGTATTTCGATTATATTATAATCAGAGCCTTGTCTGACGTGTTCATTTGCAACCGACAATAAATTCTTATTTCCATGTATTGATAAGCAATTGATGGTATTTTGTACCGAATATTTCAATCACATGCTGAAGATTACTTGTCGGTAGTCTGGTTTCTTCCCCTATTGGGTTTTAGATAGGTCAAGCGAGTGTATCATGTTAAGTCTAGGTAAAACGAGGGTCCATCTGGAAAATTTAAAGTCCTTTAAATGGAATGCTGTCGCAATCCTTTGTAAACAATGACTAATTACCCACTCTTTTATCAAACAAAGGGCTTTGCTTGGGAATTAATCACACAACACAAGATAGAATTCACAAAGTTCCCATGGATAAGGAATGAAATCTGAATAATATAGCTGTTAAGAAATTTTTACTTTAGTCTCAACTGGTATAATTCTTTGAAAAGAGACTTAGAAATTGAGAAACAACATTTGCCTCAGTTATGAAACATGCCAGTTATTTGTGTTGAAGGTATGCTTCAGTCCAGATTTTCCAATGACTCTTTAAATGTCAGTTTTCTTCCCACATTCACACAAGATAGTAGATGGCAGAAAATTGAGAGATGCAGGACATGCATGCTTCCCAGTAACAAGAGAATTCATAGGCAGCATGGGAGGGTGGCAAAAACATGAGAGGACACCATTGGTGGTATGATTTCATTAATATCTGAGCATTTGAATCAGAGTGTTGTTTGGCAGACATTCACATTTTTGTTTAGCGGCAGTTTGTAAAATAAGCCAGCTGATGTTGTTGTTGCTGTAGGGTTTAACGCCATTTTTCAGCACAAGATAGGCTATACATGGCGGCCAGTATAATTGGTGGAGGAAGAACCCTGGAAAACCCCGGGAAGAACCACCGACCCACGATAAGCTACTGGCAGGCTTTCTCACGTACCAACGTTAGCTGAGGCTGAGACTCGAACTCACACAGACAGAGGTGAGATGGCAGTGATCCATAACAGTAAGCACTTTAGACCACTCGGCCACTTGGGGCCCCAATAAACCAGCAGAAATGTAATCTATGCAGAGTGGAATTAGTCAGCAAGGAATGAGTTTATACCTGTTAAATCACATGAAATGTAAACTCCACCTCACCTGGTAATGATAATGTAAAAATTCTGAATAGTCACATTGCTCACAAAATTGTCATTTCTATTCATTGTCATTGAGATGCTCTTGAAAAGATAACATGTAATGATAAAGAACTGTGGTGTCTAATGGATTGTCATATCAAAGTCAGCAAAACTTTTACATCTCACTTAAAGTATCCAGATTCAGTTAAATTAAATTGGTTATGTACCAGTCAAGATATCCCATCCAATGAATTATCGACACTGTCAACCATTTTGAACGTTTAAATATGGAACTCTTTTATATACATCCTATGAACAGATCCTTTCAAACTTAAGGGTGCCCCAGGTGGCAGTGTGGTCTAAAACACTCACCTTTACATATCAATGACAAATCACCTTTGTCCATGTGGGTTAAAGTCTATGCTTGGTTGCCATGGATACGTTATATCAATGACAAATCGCCTCTGTCCATGTGGGTTCAAGTCTAGGCTTGGTTGTCGTGGATCTTTTATGTCAAGGACAAATCACCTCTGTCCATGTGGGTTCAAGTCTTGGCTTGGTTGCCTTCGATATGTTATATGAATGACACATCACCTGTTCATGTGGGTTCAAGTCTAGGCTTGGTTGATGTGGATATGTTATATCAATGACAAATCACCTCTGTCTGTGTGGATTCAGGTTTAGGCTTGGTTGCCATGGATATGTTATATCCATAACAAATCACCTCTGTTGGTGTGGGTTCAAGTCTAGGCTTGGTTGCCATGGGTATGTTGCAAAAGCTTGCTAGCAGCTACCCCTGGGTCGGCGATTCATCCAGGATCCTTCCTCCACCATATGTACTAGCGGCCAATGTATAGCCTATCATATTTTGGAAAATGGCGTTATTCCCACAAACCAAACCTTTTCAAACTTTCAACTAATGAACAAAGAAGTTATAATTAGCTATGACCTATAACAGAATTGACCACTCCGGTGGCCTAGTGGTTAGAGCATCCGCCTTGGATGCGGGAGGTCATGAGTTTGATCCCCGGCAGAGTCATACCAAAGACTTACAAAAATGGTACTAACAGCTGCCTCGCTTGGCGCTCAGCATTAAGATGTTATGTTAGGACTGGTCGACCTAGTGTCAGGATAATGTGACTGGGTGGGACATCATGCTACATGTCTGCGGTATGATGCCCCAGTGCTAGACATCACTATAAACTGCCACATTGCAGACATCGTAGCAGTATGACTGAATTTTTTTTAAAGCTACGTTAAAAATCCAAATCACACACACACATAACATAATTACTTTGGAGAAATGTATATTCAGATAGACCAGGCTTCAAGATTTTAAATGATTTTACTTACCGTATATACTCACCTTCAAGTCGAGTTCAACTACAAACAACATAGACACTGATCTGCAATCACATAATGTGCAAGCAAACCAGGGTCTCTGTTGTTTGTTTTAGAGATTAATCATAATGAACTATATTGACTAAGATCTGCCAGCACATTATGCATTGGCAGATCTGGATCAATACAGTTTGCAGCTGGATTTGACTTACAGTATATGGTAAGTTTGTATACATGATAACTGTCAGTTACAAAGAAATCAGATTGTTTCAATAAAGGGACAAACACTTGTGTTTATTTAAATAATATTTTGTTGTCAAATATGCAGCATTAAGTTTTAAATACCATTGTTTCTCGCATATAAGACAGGTCCACCTGTAAATAACATCGATCCTGATCTGCTGTCATATAATGCACCAGCAATTGGGGTCAGTTTTGCTTGTTCTGCTTGTTACTCCTAACAAACTGCACAGATGCAGATTGGTAGACAGATGTTACAGTAGATATAGGTCTGTGCAGTTTGCAGTTGGACTTTTAAGTGAGAATCGACATTATACATATTTTTCTTTCACCATTCATAAAATTAATCAGAGGATTAAAGTAAGTCCCTTGTACAAAATAAGCCTTTTGTTAGTAAAAGAGAATTCTCAAAAACTCTGTCAAGTAGACATGATATTTATGTCAACTTTTGTCTTTTAGATTGATGCTATAACAGAAAAACTGGTTTATTACATATCTTGTTGATCAGTAGGCCAAGAAAAAATGTGTTTCCTGTTGCACTGGTTTTAAAGTAAGGATAGGCAGGTCTTCTTTTTAATTTTTCAACATTATATATATATATATATATATATATATATATATATATATATATATATATATATATATATATATTTAATGAGATTTTTGTTACCATGGGGGGAAAAAATTGTTGGGGTCTGCAATGAAGATCAGGGACAGTTGGACAACTGGAGACACTTTTTGTTTTGTCTTTTTAAGTTTAACACTTCCATCATAAAGAGTAAGGCATTTGAAATATAACTGAATGATAAAATATACACATTTTTTAAATGTTCTTTTTTAGGAAATTCACTCAGTGTGTCAGTTCATTGATGTAACACTAGTATTCTGAAACATATACAGTGAATCTGGCATTATTCCACCAACAATATGTACCACTCAGTTTTACATTCTACCCAGAACACACAAGGTATATGATAAATCACTATCTTTAGTGTACCCTAGCGACCTACAATTTCTGCTTGTAACTTACAAACAAAGGATATTAAAATATGTTAATCAGTTTTTACCTTTACTGCAGTTTTTTCTTTCATTTTTCAAAAACACTTAAGATTTCATTAGTAAATTTGAATCACTTCTGAAATTATCCAACAAATCTTTTTTCATTACTCATAATGTAACTTTTCAAAAATATACAGCACACACATGGTATTGAAACTTGCAAATACTTCCTTAGTAAAGATAAAAGAGGATGTAGATTATCCAATGAAAACATTTTGTGATTTTATAAAACTGATGTTTGATTGGTTTGATTTTGTTTAGTGTTTTGCAGCGAAGCAACACAAGAATTTTGGAAAATGACTTCTTGGGTAAATGCCTTTTGAAACCAGATATAAGTAAAAGATTTATGCATAGCATATACATATGTGTTGTGGACAATATTGAGTTTCACCAACTGCTTAAATAAAATCTCACCTTTCAAATACATTTAAATTCAGCATATCAAAAAATAAAATTCCATTTTTGGACATAGATGTTATTTAAAATGATCGTAACAATTTTAAATCTGGCATACATGTTAAAAACACGCTTGGTAATCAATATATAGACCATACTTTAGATCATACAGCGTCATGCAAAGCTAGAAAACTGTACAGTCAATTGAAGTCATACAGAAGGATTATTTCCGATGATGATGTATTCAGAAATGTGCTGACAGACTTATGTGAATATTTTAAAAAAGAAATTATCCAACTCAGTTTATTACTGCTGCTTTCAGAAAATTTATCTTCTCTTTGAGTTTGGTTACACTGAATTATTAAATCGTGGTCAAAAATGAAAGAATCATTCATTTTGTTTTGGAGCATAGTCCTTGTTATCCAAATTCAGGTTGCATTATCAACAATATCAGGATTTATTTGCAACCATCTTGCAATCTAAGTGTTAAATAACTTAACACTTGCTTACAAATCATCTGAAAATCTTACAGATTTCCTGTTTGAATTACATATGAATTCATACCGAAAACGTTAAACAACTGGTTCATCTGCTAAATTTAATAGATGCAAATTTTTTCACTGCTCTGTCAGTAATACAAATATTTCATTAGCAAAAATACTAACAAGAAATTTTGTGTTGTCTCAGGATACTGTGTAACTTGAAATATTATTCAATAACGTGTAAAATGTCAGGCATAGAGTATCTTGGACAAACTCATCAGCAGGTACTTAACACATAAACATAGATTTGACGTAAATAACTTGAGTGATCCATAAGTTTCATATCATCTTGCAGCACATTTTCCTGACAGCTTCCATATGTTACAAGATTTTTTTGGGGCCTGAGTGGTCTAAAGCACTTGCCTTAACTGATCACTGCCATTTTATCTCTATCCTAATGGGTTCGGGTCTCGGGCTCAGTTGATGTTGATATGTGAGATTAAGCTTACCAGTACATGTAGGTTCCTGTGGGTTGATGGTTCTTGCTGGGGTTTTTATTCCACCAGTTATGCTGGTCGTCATATATAGTCTGTCAAGTGCTGAAAAACGGCATTAAACCCAAAGACAAGAAGATTTTTCATTATGCTGGTTGGTGTTATTAATACTAAATTGGAACATGTAGTAAAGGAAATGTATTGGATTCACCAACCGGATATTACTTCAGTCAGTCCTTTCACCATTTTGAATGTATCTATCCCAAAAGGTTCAAATTTTTTAGATTTTATATAAATTTATTAATTGATATGTTCATAGAATTTATTTAATTCTATGTATTTAAAGGAAATTGAATGTTATATATATTTGATTTAATTATATCTAATTTAATATATATTTCAATTATTGTTTGCTTTTCAGTTTAATTTTTTTAAATATATTTTTAATTACATGCTATTTTGATGTAAATTTATTCATGGAGTTGATACTCTTTCCAGAAAATAGTTTGACCTTGACTGTTTGTTTTAGTAAACACCAGGTGTTGACCTAGATCCTGACCTTGATTCAAAATTAGTAGCAGCCACATAAATAAGTTCTGTTTTTATTTTAAAATGATTAGTTGTTGTCAAGGTCATGATGGCACTATGTGATTAAGAAGTAAAAAACTTCTAAAATTTTATATCTTAGCGTAAAATGATTGGTTTTCATCAGGGTCATGTTAGGCATGTGTGGTGTAAACATGATTACATGACCACCACCCCCCCTTTTTTTTTAATTTTGCAACTTGGGGATTTTTGAAACTGTGTTTTAGAATATGATATAACCTTTGTTTCGGAGAAATAATCTCACTTGGGCTTCTTCCTTTACACTGGAAGGTGTTGTGTCGTTTGGAGTTTGTTCAATTTACTTGGATTCAAAATCATCAATTCTTTTTTCCTGGAAAATATGTGTGCTTATGTGAGATTCTTGAACAAGAGAGCTCTTATAAAAAAAAAGTTATTCAGACTTCGAAAACCGGAGTGATATTTCTTGCTTCTACAAGGAACTGTAGACTTCAACACACTCCTGGTTATAGCATACATCATCATCTTCCATCTTGAATTTTTCATCGGGACTCAAACTTGAAATCATTAGAACATTTTATTATTAGGACAAGTAAATTTTATTCTTGGATTATTTTTGGATTTGATTCTTAAAACCTTTAAGTTCATATTTTTTCATTTTTACAGAATTTTTCCAGGGAAATAAATTATTGTATTTTTGAAAGCTTGTTGTTTTAACTCTTTCTTGTGTTACTGCTTATTTGAGCCTAAACACGTAACATAAGAGAATTTCTTTATATCTCTGTTACTATAATAGTTTTAAAAAGAGATGTGTATCTTAATGGTTCATTGTTATGTCTACTCGTATGCATGTATGCATGCATGATTTTGATTTTTAATGTCTGCATTGCAGCAGTTTATAGTGATGCCAAGCATTGGAGCATCATGCCACAGACATTCAGCATTATGTCCCACCCAGTCACATTATCTTGACGCCAAGCCAACCAGTTCTAACACTAACTTCTTAATGCTGAGCGCCCAGTGAGGCAGCTGTTAGTACCATTTTTATGTCTTTGGTATGACTCGGCTGAGGTTCAAACCCACAGCCTCCCATTATCCAAGGCAGATGCTCTAACCACTAGTCCACCGGAGTAGTTATCCTTTTATGTGTAGTTTTACCATGCTATTTATGCATACTGTATATACTTGTTTATAGGACCAGTTCAACTGGAAACTGCACAGACCCAGTTCTGCAATCACATAATGTGCCAAAAGATCAGGGTCTGTGTAGTTTGTTAGGAGTACTCAGTAGAGCAAACAACACAGACCCTGATCTGCAGGTGCATTATGCTATGGCAGATCAGGATCTGTCAGTTTGCAGTTGGGATGAACTTATAGGTGACTATATACAGCATAGGAGTTTTATAAAATTGTACCACAACACGAATGTCTTAGTCTTGCATCATTTTGTTTATAATGTTTGATCTGTTAGAATCAAAAGTGGCTTAATGTAAACAAATTTTCGAATACGGTCTAAAGAAGCAGTAAAGTGAAACTGGTAATGGATTTTATAATTTGGTGGTGTTAACTTTGAATAATTTGCACCAAGCCTCAGCACTTCATCCACTCCTTTGTCTCCATTCCAGCAAAATCTCATAGATTTCATTGGTACATAATATCTCATTGGATAATGTAATATCTGTTGGGAGTTTCTTGTTTAGTCCCTGGTCATATTGAGTGTGAAGATAAACAAAGAAAAATACCAACAAGACCCCTAAACTGTCATTTACAGGTGTAACTAAGTTTATTGTCTCTTCAATGCAGCTTGGTGGTGGTGGTGGGAATCCATGGATTTAATAGCATTATTAATAATGATGAATATTCAAATTCTGTTTGAGTACTTAATTGAATATTCAAATTCTGTTTGAGTACTTAATTGAATATTCAAATTCTGTTTGAGTACTTAATTGAATATTCAAATTCTGTTTGAGTACTTAATTGAATATTCAAATTCTCTTTGAGTACTTAATTGAATATTCAAATTCTCTTTGAGTACTTAATTGAATATTCAAATATTCAAATTTGATATTGGTTTCAGCTTCAGGTAGTAGAAGCATGTTAAATTAATTTATTCAACTACCTGGCTTTACCAGCCAAACTTACCACCTGTCAGTGAATTACATACAGCTGTCTCTCATTATAAAACTATTCATTATAATTTGATTTAGAATATAATGCAATACCACTTTTGACACCATAACCCCAGGATATAATGCAGTAACACTATTGACCACATTATCCTGGTTTATAATGCAGTACCTTTATTGACCCCCTGACTCCGGGATATAATGCAGTACCTCTATTGACCCTATAACCCCAGATATAATAAAGTATGTCTATTGACTCCATGACCCCCAGGATATAATGCAGTACCTCTATTGACCCCATGACCCCAGGATACAATTTAGTACCACTATTATCCCCAGGACCCTAGGATATAATGCTGTACTACTATTGACCCCAAGACCCCAGGATATAATATTGTAGCACTATTGACCCCAAGCCCCGCCCCAGGAAATAATGCAGTACCAATATTGACCCCATGACCCTGGGATATCATGTGGTACCACTATTGAACCCATGACCCCAGGATATAATAGATTACCATTATTGACCCCATGACTGTAGGATATACTATAGTACCACTATTGACCCCATGAACCTGGGATATAATGGGGTACCACTATTGACCCAAGACCCTGGGATATAATGTTTCATCAATATTGACCCCATGGTCTCAGGAGATAATATAATACCACTATTGACCCCATGACCCTGGGATATAATGTGGTACCACTGTTACGTATATCTGATTTAATTCATATTTATTTTAATTTAATTGTTTGTCAGTTTTAAATTTTTTATTCTATTATATGTTATTATAATGTAAATTTATTCACTAGAGATGATACTTTTTAGAAAATTGTTTGACCTTGACTGTTAGTTTTTATTAACACCAGGTGTTGATCTAAATTCTGACCTTGTTTCAGAACTTGTAGCTACTTTCATAAACAAGTTCTATTTTATTTTAAAATGGTTGGTTGTTTCCAAGGTCATGATGGGATTACATTTAAGATGTAAACAATATTTTAATTTTTTTTTTTTTTATTTCTTGGAGTAAAATGATTGGTTGTCGTTAGGGCCATTTTTGGTGTAAACATGATAACATGACCCCCCCCCCTTTGATTTTGCAATTCTGGTTTTTCCATTATGCGCATTTTGTTTGTTTTAAAAGAGATGCTTTGAGAGAGATTTCTCAGTTTTGGACTTTTTACACTGATGTCAAGTTATTTTGTTGTAGCCAGATTTTGAGTTATAATTTTCTTCAGATCAGTTGGATTTCAAAATGACTAAATCTTTTACCTCTGGAAATATTTTGAAGAGTTCTCACACAGAGATTTTGGAAAGGCATTGCTTACAAATTTAATTTAGATTCCAACACCGGAGTTTCATTATTTGTATTTCTACAAGGAACTGTAGATAAGCACAGTACTGACTACATCATACGTCATTGTCATCCATCATGGATTTTCCATCAGGATTCGAACTTTAAATTATTAGAACATTTATTACTAGGACTTTTGCAATTTAATTCGTGGATTATTCTTAGAGTCTAAACACGTAACACCGCTATTGACCCGAAGACCCCAGGATATAATATAGTACCACTATTGACCCCATGACCCTGGGGTATTATGTGGTACATGTACCACTATTGACCCCATGACCCCAGGATATAATATAGTACCACTATTGACCCCATGACCCTGGGATATAATGTGGTACCACTATTGACCCAATGACCCTGGGATATAATATAGTACCATTATTGACCCCATGACCCTGGGATTTTATGTAGTACCACTATCAACCCCATGACCCTGGGATATAATATAGTACCATTATTGACCCTATGACCCTGGGATATAATGTGGTACCACTATTGACTCCATGACCCAAGGATATAATATAGTACCACTACCGACCCCATGACCCCAGGATATAATATAATACCAATATCAAACCCATGATCCCGGGACATAATATAGTACCACTATTGATGTCATGACCCCAGGATTTAGTATAATACTACTATTGACCCATTGACCCTGGGATATAATATAGTACCACTATTGATCCAGTCACTAAAATGAAACTTAAAAAAATATTTTAAAAAAACATCAAAAACATCAAAATCAGAATTATCAGTCTATTCGCTGAAATATTTGCATGAAGACCATTAAAAAACAACGAGCAGACATTTTTATTTGTGTGTATGGTTTTGATTTTTAATCTAGCTGTAATGTTTTTTTTAGCCATATTGCTATGATGTCTGCAGTGTGACATTTTATAGTGATATCTAGCACTGGGGCATCATGCCACAGACATGTAGCATAATGTTCTACCCAGTCACAGTATCCGGACACCAGGCTGACCAGTCCTAACACTAACCTCTTAATACTGAGCAGTAAGTGAGGCAGCTGCTAGTACCATTTTTATAAGTCTTTGGCATGACTCAGATGGGATTTGAATCAGTGACCTCCTGCATCTGAGGCGGATGCTCTAACCACGAGGCTATCGGAGCGGTCTGGCAGAAATTTAAATATGTCTCAGTGATTGTTTATCTGCTTACCACATCAAGGAACCAAATGGAAAATGACTTAAAATTGAAGCTCTTCAATGTGCCATGCTTTAGGTGTCCTTATTAGAAATATCTTATCCTGGTCAAACCACTTTGAAAAACTCTTGATTAAAGTATAAAGAAAAATAGGAATTTTAAACTGAGTTTTTATATTAGATCACTTAATACAGAAAGTGTACAATGCAGTTGTTTTTGCGCATTTGATCTAATACTCCAGTGTGTGGGGAGACTTGCATAATTCCTCTTACAGAGACTACAGTTTGTGATTTTTGAAGGTCAAGGTCATTTTGACATCAACACTGTTAGGTTGATGCCAGTTACAGATTTAATTCTTTTTGGAGAAATCTGTTCTTACCTTCAGGTCTTAAAAAATTTAGTGCCAGTGTATCCTGATGATTTTAAGTTTGTAAGTATCATTATTAGCACAAGGAGTACACAGTCAAGAGAAAACAATAATTTACATATTCCCAAAATTTGGACAGAGTAATTTAAGAAATGCTCTGATATCCTTACTTCCTTTTTAAAGCCTATTTTGTTGATGCACAAGTATGAAGTGAAAAATATATTTAAATTACATAAGCTAAATTATTTCAAAGCATTTGATTGGCCTTTTTGAGCTTAAATTGACCTAGCTGGAAATTACTACCAGCTTCATGTACTAGCTAACCTGCAATGGGCAGCTGGTCATACCTCAGCTTGTTATAACACTATTGTAGTACATACTCTGAAATTGGGTTATTTTTACCCATGAAACAAACCCAGAATGCAGAGCAAATGTAGAACAAATGCAAACATTGAAGAATGAATGCAAATGATATGCAGAATAAATACAACACGAATGATGAATGCATTTAAAAGCAAATGAAGACTGCAAATGTAGAATGATAAATCATAAAAGAAGAACAAGATATTTCATGAATGGTTTGAACTGTGATTATAATCTAGATGCTTCTAAATTTACTAAGTTCTAAGTTCAGGATTGGACTATTACACTGACAAATTTTGGGATGCCATTTTTCTTTGTTTCAAAACTCTGATGACATCATTATTGGTCACTCTGCAACTACAAATTGTTTAGAACATAAAGAAATTTCCAAATTTGCTGAGACTCTACAATTAAATTTATAATTTTATTTGCAGCTAAAGTGATATTTTTATTTGCCATAAGCTATGGCTGTATTTTGAATATTAGGAATTTGCTATTTTATTAAAGCACATTTTTAATAATACAATGGTAATAGTTGTCACCCTTTAATACTCTTCAAAATAACAAATCTAACTTTGCTATATGTATTTCCTTTTCATTCCAAACCAGTGAAAATCAATGGAAACAAGGAATACAAGTGTTAAACACAAATTCAGCATGATAACATACATGAAAATGACAAGATTATTGCTGAAATACAAAAGTGAAATGAATGCAACTGAAATGCAACAAAAAGAACTCCAGTACATATTAGATAAAAAAAAGAAGTTCAGATGAAATGCTTACAAAATGCAGATCTGGTCAAATTACCCATTTCAGGAACTGTACACCTACCTTGTCTGCAAATCAAGTTGATTCAGTTTCAATGTCACATTCATTGACAAAAATAAAAATAAAGCATGCTGGTTATTTGAGTGTAAAAGAAAAGCTTGTCTTATCGATTGGTTATTTTCTCATTATAATGGTTTTAATGATACTTTATTTATTTTTTTACAGCAAACAATTTTGAGAGGGATATTGATATTGTATTAATACCTCTGAAACTTTCACATTACTATATTTGTGAAAAATGAATATCATATGAGTTGTCAAATTTCAAATTAATGATGACAGTTCTTGTTTGTCGGGCAAGAAAAAGGTTTTACCTGTACCAACACAATTTTCATTTAGTCACTTGTGCCACAGGAGAAATAACTTGGAAATTGTACCACAACATTAGTCATCGAGTCACTTGTACCACAGCAGAAATAACTTTTGCCAGTACCAAATTTTTTTTTTACTTGTCCTTCACTTTTACATAATACTGAACCTATTTCAACTCAAATTCATATGATAGGATGAAGACCTTGAAACAGTTGCTTGGCGTTCCTCAAGATACTTGTATGCAACAGAAAGTTTGTCTTAATTTTCTTCACCTTGTCTTGTGAGCAGCCAAGGGGAGGTTTAGAGTCCAGCATTTTTTCTTATAGCACATGGCATGATTTTTAATGATGTAAACCCTTTTAATTTCTTTAATGTCTGTGGTAATTTCTGTTTACTGTTGTGATTTTTGCTACAGTGTCTCAAAATTAACGTGAGAAATTGAATTAATGAACATATCAGTTATTTATTGATGTCCAACTTTATGTCTCCTAAAAAAACATTGATGTCAGAAATAGTTTTAATTTTTTAACAAATGCGTACGTTCTTATGTTAAGCTTCATTGCTTATTTTAATCCCGAGTTATTTTCTTTCCCCTTTATTTTTTGGCAAATTCCATGCAGCTATTGATATAAGAATTTCTATCAACAACCCAATATCAGATTTTTGTCTTAATTTGTCTGTGAGTAAAGATTTGCAGGTTGTACTATGACAAGCTATGTTTTATGACAAATTAATGAATGCAAATGGCCCAACAAATCCATCAGCCCACATAACATTTAATTTTAGTTTAGAATTAATCCTTTGGGAGGATAGTTTGTTTTAGTCCTGGATCCCTAGATTTCTGATGATTTCATGCATATTCAGCCTAATATGAATCTATCATCACAACGTGGATGATGGGCAAGTCGGGCTTGAATAAACATCATTTACCTAGGGCTGGAAACTTGTTGTGATTAAAATTGATTAAAGCTTCATCCCAATTCCCAAAGGGTTAGGCTGCAGTCTCGGATTAGAGAACAGGACAAACCAAGCTAGATTGTTTGTTTGAACTGTCCTGGGCTTTTTCATAAGCAAATAAAGGCTTATTCAATTATATTGAATGAAATTTGTGCAAGTTTAAGGAATGTCAACAAGGGATAATTCACTTGTGTTTGCATGGCCAAATTTGGAGTCCAACATAATTAACCCCCACGAGAAAAATTTCACCAGGTACTCCAAAGACTTTGAGATTGCCCTGATCAGTTACCTCTTCGTAGCCTCTTTTTGATGGTGCCTTTCGATCAGTTTTGTTCTGAAACTTGCTCAAGACAATTCTCCATTCAAATTAATTAATGCGGTGTTATTTGTGAATGTTTTGCTTTGTAACACCAGAGGGGGAAATGACTACTGCAATAAAAGCTGTAAAATGTTGGTGTGCATTATTAACTTTATGCTAATTAGCATTGTTGCGTTTTAATGGGTGTTGAGAAATTAGCAAGATAGATTACGTCCCTCATAATTACTTGCCCAGGATGCTCTGTTTGAAGCTGATGCCCAAACAAGATTAATGTACATATATAAGATTGTCAGTTTCATTAGTGCTATGTTTGTATGTTAATGACTGGTTTATGACTTACAGATACGATGCTTTTGACAATGTAATTAGGAGCAGCTTTTCTATTCAACGTTTTGTGATGTCATAAAAAATGCTGTAACTGAGAATCTACTGTAATTTATTCTTAACCTATTGAACTGCGTCAAATGGTCCTTGTAGTTGAATATACTGTAAATTTATTTGTCCAGGTATCACCTTTCTACTGAATTATGTTTGATCATGATCAAAGAATTATACTTTTGAAACAGTTAAAATCTTTGTTAACTTTAAGTTCTTAATATAATAAAATGAAAATATATATTCTTTTTGCAAAAATTATTATGGTACTCTCCAGCATTAGATTTGATGTGGGTCATTTTTAAGTATTCTTTTAGATAAGAAATATACATCAATAACTTTGACAAAGAAATGTTTAAATGCTTAATTTTTATTCCCTTAATTTTATTTTAAAGGTTTATAGCATGATTTTGTAATAGGAATAAAATTATATTTCAGTTCTGTAGCTCTTCAGTTATCTTCAGACAGGTGTTCATCAGCCTGTCTTGCATATGAAGTCATGTCAGTATTAGAATAATTTGATGACAAATATCTCATGTACATTGAATTGACTAAGATTTTGTGTTGGGCATTTTTTCCAAAGGTCCCTAAAGCACTACAAAAAGATATGCAGTGGCTACACAAAGTTTAATGGACATGGGCATTTGTTTCACAAGATTTCTGCACATAAGTTTTGGGTCTTGACAGTTTTGTCTGTTTTACCTGTTAACGAGTGGAGCTGTCCAGTAAACCTGTCATCATTGGAAAGCTGTAGATATTATACCACATCATTTGACATGTTGACTACTTTATAATAAACAAATTTGTAAAGAGTTCATATCATATGTCATCATCCCTCAGCAAATTAAAAAGTTTGTATTTTCTTAATTAAAATCAGGTTTCTTGAACAATTCCTTTAGTTCAAAATATGACTTAATTGATATGATTTTAAAAAAAAGACATCCACTTTAATTTGTGCAAATTGCTTGTACACTACTATTGCCACTAGATGTAGTTTGATTGACAGGTAATTCGTTGTGAAATTGATCTTGTGTGCCTTTGATAGTACTATACTCTTTGTTTAGAAGACGATACATGATTTCACATCAAAATAAATATTTATTATTTACCATAGTTGACATTTTATCTGTGTATCTATCATCAGATTTCTTCACTTGGATAGATACTTGATGCAACTGTGAACATTATCTGTAACCTGTAAACAAATCTTGACATTAAATTGTTTGAATTTTACTAATCAAATTGACTTGTTTTATCTAAGTTAAATACTAGCTGAGCTTGCCCTGATGATCAGCATGTTAACTTTTCACTGATACAGTCCACAGCTCTATCAATTGGTTACAAAACTTTTTCAAACAAACCAAGTGCATGTTGATGTGGTTAGATATTTGTAAATATTTGGATGAGCAGATTTGGCTATGGTGTTACAAGATGTCAGATCCTGAAAGTGTGCCCAATAGATATTGACTTTTTTCTGATTGGATTGACTGGTTTACAGAACTACAAACTTTATTCAGAAAGCGTCTCTGTTGTTGATGATAATTTGCTTTCTGTACTGATTCTACAACAGAAACTGACAAGTCATATTTGATCAAGTGTAGATGTGTTAAACAACTCAAACAGTCTCTGATAGCATTGGAAAGTTTACAGATCTAATCAGCCAACAAACTATTTGACCACCCAAACTAAGCAGCAAGCCGGTTTATCATAATCAAATATGAATGGCAGAATTATTATGTTTGATAAGTAAATTCTGGAATTGTTGCACCATATTTAGGTAAACAGATGTTTGCTGATGATCAGTGTACAATTTTAGAAGATGAGTTTACATGAGGGACTTGTGTATCTTTGCACATGATCATTATGCAAACTCTTACCAATCAGTAGACTGGTTCACAGTTTAAATGCTCAGGGCTGATTATTTCAACAAAAGAGGTACCAGTCCATATTATTTCATACTAAAGTTATTTTTTCAATAATTTTGAACTTAAATACCAAGTATAATTGTATATTTTGATCAAGAAAGAAAAGCTCATGCCTTCAGTATTTCTTTAAAAAGAGCATAATCATTGTATCATTTATTAATATCAAACTTGGTTTGATATGTCATCAAAATTAAAGCAGTTTTATTGGGGACAAAAAATTTATAATAATCCATCCCCCAGCATGTGTCCTGGGGGTTACAATGGATAAAATTCAGTAAAAAGGAGTAAAAAAAAAGTGCTTTGAATTAATTGCTGAGAATTTTTTTCAAAACATTTAGGAAGTAAATATTCAGTGTTTAGTAAAATCAAAGTATTGTTGAAATAACACGATTCCTCTACAGCTTCAAGATAAGGCCATTCACATTTACTTTAAATAATGATTCCTTTAAATGCAGGCCACCTTGTTATTGAAACATTTCATCCAGCATAATCAATGGTCTTATTAAAATGTTTGTTCACTTCCAAAAATAAAATTCAGCATTGCACACAGAATTAAAAGATATGAGCGGAAGTGTAAAATATGTGTGTCAGAATTTAATGAAGAGATTAGAAAGTAAACTGAGACTTTCTGATTTTTAACTATTTAATTATGAAGAAGAGAAATCTTATCAGGTCATAAATCATGGTATCAGGCTGATCTTCATATTTGTACCAGGATTCAAAATTTGGGTGCACAGACAAACTGTAAGTGCACAAGCCTGAAGCATGGGATATATTGTGTTCACTTGCATGTGTTTAAAACTTAAAAATCAATGTTAAAGGATTGATTTTTTTTTCTTCTGGCTTTAGACATTATTGCATTCCAGTTAATGGTTTAAATTTCTTTCTAATTCAGTCAACCAAAGTACACAGTAAATTTGAAACTGGAGGATCTGGAGTCACAGATATTGAAAGACAAAGAGGAACAGGCCACAAAGAGATGGCAAAATCAAGGTAAAAACGCTGTGTGCTTTTTATTATTATACCTCGTAATATTTATCTCATCTGCATTTGTTAATAACTTGAAACATATTGCTTTTTCAGCAGTGATAACAGTGGTGATGGTGCATGCAAATTAGGTCTCACATTCTCCAAATGTCTGGAGCAAATAAAATTGTATCATCACAGTTAAAATGTTTAATTTCAAATAAATTTGAAACCAAGATATACCAAATTATTACAGCTTTACACCTTGTGTAGGTACATTCATATACATATATGTGCAAAATTTCTTTATTAATTTCTTTGATATTAAAAAGAATTTTTGTTGTACTTGTATTTATTGTTCAGACAGTTTCATGACAACAGGGCCTGAAATTAAAATCCCAAACTAGAAAAACATTGAAATCACCTTCATTTCATCCTTGAATGAGTGTAAACCCAGGTCAACATGTGAACTCACCACTTAATTATTGAAAAGTTACAAATTTGGAAACTGTTAATTCATCATTTTTATCAGGTACCCACTTTCGTGGACCTTTCTTTGGAAACAGTTTCCATTCTTGTGAATGTTAGTATAATATAAATTTTGTTTTTCACTAAACCACACGAATTAAATTTATGACAATAAATGAATTCACTGTATGTGCCATAACAATAACATTACATACATAAGTTTTTATTGTTTAGTAATAAGTAGAAAAAAAAAACCTGTCAGAAAATCTTTGAAATTTTAATGCCATATAAACTAGTGCACAAGTTAGATCCATCTGCATAGACCCAGATCTCTCATTGTGTAATGTGCCAAGAGATCTAGGTCTGTGCAGTTTGTTGTGACTAATGAGCAGAACAGAGACTATTGGTTTATATTGTTTTCAGTTGGATCCTGACTTACCATATATACCCACTTAAAAGACCAGTCCAACTGCAAACCACACAGACCCAGATATGCTATTGCATAATGTGCTGGCAGATCTGGAGATGTGCAATTTGTTAGGAGTAATCAGCAGAACAATAAAAATAGGCTCTAATCTGCAGGTGCATTATGACACAGCAGATAATGAGCTTTGGTGTTTGCAATTTGACTCAACTTATAAGCGAGTACATGATACTCAAAAGTGTATAGAATATTAAAGCAATTTTTAGCAGCACATGCAGATCTTTTATATTGATTTTCTTCAAAAGGTTATTAAAGAATTATTGTTAGCAAGTCACAAAATGTTAGAACCTTTTACACCCAGAATTTTGAACACTGTACACTGAACATTTATCAGAGACCGTTTGGATATTAGAATTATTATGGTATGGAATATACTTATTTCATATTTTTCTTTCAGAATTATTCAAGAATAAAGCCAAAAGTCTAGAGAAAGATGCCAAAACCACTGAAAGTAAAGAGACACAAGTGTCTTTATCATTCATGTCAATGTCTTCCCCATTGCCAGGATACTATGGTCATGCATTTGGAACGCCCCCTTTTGCTCAGTATGTTGGAAGTCCTTATAGTGTCCTGCTTAATTCTACATCAGCATCTTCCCATAGCTCACCCTCTCAACGCATTGCTGATCCAGCCATGCTCAATTCTTCTCATCCTTTCCTTACATCTGTACACAACAGTTTCCCACAGACATCCCCTACACAGACTTCCTTGAACTCGTCTTCAGCAGGTACTAGCCCTCAAAAGGGATTGTCTGACACTTCACAGGAAAAAGTAGGGACCAATTTAGAGACCTCATCTACAGGTGCAGCCTTCACTGATTCTGGTCTTGGTGCATCATCAACAAGGTTTTCCAGTATTTTCTCACCACTGAGGCCCCCAGGACTGGTACCTTATACCTTGCCATATGTAAATCCTCTCATGCCGGATCCCATGTTATCATGGGCAACACGATTCCCAAGTGAAACATCAGGGAATCTGGATCAAGGTAGACATATGGGTATTCCAGAACAGAGCAGACAGATTGGTATTCTATTATCAGAAATTGATTCACAAAAGGTGGAAAACAAAAAGGTAAGCTAGTCCATTTTTATGCTTCATTTGAAATTGAATGGTTATGAATAAAAAATATTTTACATCGTTTTTCAGCTTTGATTATGCTGTCTTGAGAAAGACTGATCCTAATGTTTTATTGCAGTGATAATTGATTCCCAACTTTCCAGTCCCACTCAAATGATCTCTTATGAACAGTCGGTGTTAAACCCTTAATATTGCTTGTAAGTGGAGAGAGGTTGGATAAATTCATCAATCATGCAGTCTTGTAATGATTATTGTTTGCTTAGTCAATCTCATCAGTTAGAAGAACCAAATCTGGTCTGTAGAACTTTTGACATCTGTTAGATATTTCATTATTCTAACTTTGCAGGACTCACTGCTTGGTCTGATTTAATAACTAAGTACTATCATTATTCCATATATCTGGAACCGCCAGTTTTCTGCCCACTTTATTTCCAAAATGTTTAATAATTTTCAGTAGTATATTTAAAAAATGTAATGCCTAGATATTTGGATTAATGACAATAGTCCATTTTGGAAATCAGATTTGAACTATTCTGTGCAGTTTGTTAGGTGTAATCAGTAGAACAAACAACACAGACCCTAATCTGCAGGTGCATTGTGCTCCAGCAGACCTTTGATGTTTGCAGCTTACTCAACTTATAAGCAAGTATGTATGATACCTCTATTCAAAGTTTTACATTTTATTTAACAACCATATATACTTGTGAATAAGTCAATTCTAACTGCAAACAGAATAGACCCAGATCTGCATTAGCATAATGTGTCAGCAGATTTGAGTCTATGAAGTTTGGACTGCTCAGGTGGCCTAGTGGTTAGAGCTTCCACCTTGGATGCAGGTGGTCTTGGGTTCGATCCCCAGCCAAGTCATGCCAAAGACTTAAAGAAATGGTACTAACAGCTGCCTTGCTTGGTGTTCAGCATTAAGAGGTTAGTGTTAGGACTGGTCAGCCTGGTGTCAAGATAATGTGACTGGGTGTGACATAATGCCACATGTCTGTGGCATGATGCCCCAGTGCTAGACATCACTATAAACTGTCACACTGCAGACATCATAGTGATATGACTGAAAAATTGTTAAAGCTATGTTAACAGTCCAAATCAAACACAGACACACACTATATGAAGTTTGTAAGAAATAACCAGTAGAAAAAACAGCATATGTTATGGCAGAACAGGACCAATGTTGGTTGCAGTTGAACTTGCATATGCAGTGCCACCAAAAGCCATTTTTATTCATTCACCTATTATATGGGAGGGTGGATGGCAATTGATAGGGTAGGGTACATGGAGGGTGCATGAAGCAGAACAGGTGATACAATTTATAACAATCTTAGGACTGTTTACCTAACTTGTTAATATGATGCAATTTGCTTAATTAAAACCCAAGGAATGGAATTTCTTCCTGTTAAATACTTGTTGGAGTCTGCACTGAATTTAACGTTGAATAGTTTTTAATATATATTTTTGAAATTTATACAAGTACGTCTAGGCTGGTCCATCACTATTTTTAAAGAGTGACTTGTGACATGTTTGTGATTGGCACAGATTCTTTCTTGTTAAAGATCTGACATTGATCATAAAACTGCCAATGTTATTTAAGTTGCAATAAATTTTTTTATTTAAAAAGATTGACTTTAATGACTTTAAGGGGTTAGATCAGCAGAGTTAATGAAATCAATGGTTGTCATTTATGCAAACAGGCAAAATATTTGATGTCTGGAGTTTTGTAATTGTACAAATGTAGAGTTCTGAACCCGGTTTACTTTTGATATCTGGAGATTTACTTTTGTCCCATACTTTGATAATTACACATCTGAATAAATGTAGAGAAGACACTACAGTAGTTGAGTAATCTTTCCATCAGATATGATCATTGTGACTTTGTATGGACATGACTGGTATAAAAACGTAATATAACATTTACTGAACAACACCAATAAATAGAAAAGTACATAAAAACTGACTGGATATGACAGGTTTGAGATATTTGACTGTTAGATATTACCACTGACTATAATTTTATTTTCAGTTATCAGAGAAACTGGCCAGTTCTGAGCGAGAATTGGAAACCCTGCGATTGATGATGAAGACAAAGGAGCTGGAAATACAGACCCAGGGATCAGTGTCAGCAAAGGCTGCAGGTATGTAATTGATACAATAACTCCGTTTTCGCTTTTCAAGTCCATGTGCTTCTTCTCCTATGTGTTTTTAGTGTACTGTGAACTGGACCGTGATGTCTGTTTGCTATCCGGCTTCTTAAATTTGCTTTAGCCCTACATGCTATCCACTATGTATTCTATTCCAATGCATCATCTTGGTTTCACATCTTACACTTCAGAGACCACCATAGCACTAAAAGAGTAGATATGTAAATTTTGTCATTCTGTCAAGATTTAAGAATATGGTAGCAGAATAAGTCTAAAAAGGCAGTTATTAAGGGTTAAAACAATAAATATATTAATATTACATTTATAAATATATATATTCAGACCTGTGTTATACTGACACTGCAGGGATGGGAATGAAAAATCAGCCTTTATATGGGTGGCTGCTACATACAAGTTACTTTCTTGCTTTAGGAGCTTCAGTATGTGGTTAAGACTAGTGTCTGCTTAATGCAGGTGTCCTTTAGGGCAGTTTTGACCATATCAGTTATGTTAAAAAAATAATTTCCCATTGGAAAAATGTATACACTGTACGTATTTTGATGATACTCTCACTTCCTTGCTGTCTTTGCTAGAATTCAAAACATTGCAAAGTGAGATGCTGACTGGCACACATTATTACTCCCCTGGTAAAAATGCATCAAAACACATGGCAGAAACTCAGAAAATGGGCACTTTAATAAAGCTTTTATATGTTTTGCGGGACTGTAATTTACATATGCTCCATTTATGTTTGTATGCTATTTATTTTTGAAGAATTAATGTTATGGGGAATCATTACACAAAATGAAATAAAATATTACAAATGCAGGTTGTAGAATATCTATGAAATTCAATAGCCGCAAATTAATTCAGGAAAATGTGAAATTTAGTAGCCTCGAATAGAAGATGCAGAGAAACCATTTTTGATGGAAAAATTCAATTCAACTTTTAACCTTTATAGTATGGAATATGATTGCTGTTGTTTGTGGTTATATAAAACCTGATTTAATTTCATTTTCAGCATGTAATCATGCAGTGAATGTATATTGATTAATTCTTTGTGGTATTGATGAGTTGTCTGTACAATGCACAATTATTACTCCACAACAGTACTGAAGCATGGCCATTAACACAAAGGCAGCATGGCCATTAACACAGTACTGACGCATGGCCATTAACACAAAGGCAGCATGGCCATTAACACAGTACTGAAGCATGGCCATTAACACAGTACTGAAGCATGGCCATTAACACAGTACTGAAGCATGGCCATTAGCACAAAGGCAGCATGGCCATTAACACAGTACTGAAGCATGGCCATTAACACAGTAATGAAGCATGGCCATTAACACAAAGGCAGCATGGCCATTAACACAGTACTGAAGCATGGCCATTAACACAAAGGCAGCACGACCATTAACACAGTACTGAATCATGGCCATTAACACAAAGGCAGCATGGCCATTAACACAAAGGAAGCATGACAGGTACTGGTACTGCAGACTGACACTTGGGTATTGGAAGGTTCTGGGTTTGAATCCTATTGTAGTAATGCTCTTAACCTTTCTTGCTCCATTCAAGCCAGATGCACACTTGGTACCAGCATCCAGGGGTTGGATGTGGTTGGGATTCACTTGTGTTGGACCAATATGCATTTAAGCTGGGAATCCACAAACTGGCTGATGATTAACATGTTGAAATAAGCAAAAGCTCCATCAATACAAACCGCTAGTTACACATGGAAACACAAAAACAACATTTTTGCAATAGTCAGCATTGTCAACCCTAATGTTTTCAAAACCTGATGGGCTGGCTGTTCCAAATCTGCCTTCATGGTCATTTAATTTATAATCAAAGCCTCTGTTCTGACCAAAACTTTCTTTGAAAGTAAGATGACTTTTTGTTATATATGAACAATTTCACAAAATCAAATGAGAAGTTTTAATGTTACGAATATTTGAAAATTGTGCATGCATGTTGTACAGTGACAGTCATAAAGTTGTTAGAGCCAGGTGAAAAGCGTTGAGTCGGTGGTAAATTGAATAAACACTCAAACCTATCCTGCGATATCAGTAGACCATCATTAGTTGCAATATGCTATTGTTGAACTGACAAGTGGGTGGAATTGTCAGTCTATCAATTGGCAACTTTCAAACTCAGTCTTCATATTCTGAGTTAGCACTGCAAACATTGTATTAAATAGAGTCTGTTGCTTTGGGTTTAATGTCATTTTTCAACACAAGATAGGCTACACATGACAGCCAGAATAATTAGTGGAGAAAGAAACCAGGAAAGTCCAGGTAAGAACCACCAACCCACTGGAAGCTACTGGTGAGCTTTCTCACATACCCGCTTTGGCCAAGCACATCCCCTAGTTCCACATGGACAGAGTTGAGATGGCAGTGATCAATAAAGGCTTAAGTAGAACTTATTAATTACATATATATTTAAATCATACTCAGTAATTTCATTTTTGAGTCTCTAGCAGTTTAGGATGAGATGTATTAACTTTAAATGAAGAAAAAAATGGATGCATGAATCGACTTGCAGCATCACTTAATCTACGCCATTTCTTCAAAAAAGCCCAGGAACAATCAATCATGCATTTATGGCACATTGATTATATAGGAAGATAAAAAGATGGCAGCTTGTAAATATTCATAAACCACATGCAAATATTTGCTAGCTTCTCAACCATGAAATAATTCATGTGTCATTATATTGCTATTGGACAGATCCATTAACATTTGCGACTCAATAGGCCACCATGTTCAAGCTGAAAATGAAATGATATTGGGGGTTTAGAAAATTCCAAGTTTAGTACCCAGTCCTTTTTTTCTCTTCAGAATGATGAAGTAGAATAGTTGTTTGGTATGTCAAAAGTTACATATTTGTTTTAAACACCACTTCAAGCAATAATTATTCAAACTTTGGCCACTTTTGAAGGTGCATTTTCATCACTGAGGGTACAATATTAACATTGCAAATAGGTCTTCAACTGTATGAATTTATCCACATATTGTATTTACTTGTAAGTGTAATCTAACAGCAAACAACATAAGCATGGAACCGCCATTGCATAATGTGCCAGCAGATCAGGGTTTATTTTGCTTGTTTAGCTGCTTTCTCCTTATAAGCTTTATAAACCTAGATCTTACAGCATAGTATGCAACATCTGATCTGGATCTATAGAGTTTGCAGTTGAACTCCTTATAAGTTTTATAAACCTAGATCATATGACATAGTATGCAACATCTGATCTGGATCTATAGAGTTTGCAGTTGGACTCATTATAAGCTTTATAAACCTAGATCTTATGGCATAGTATGCAACAGTTGATCTGGATCTATAGAGTTTGCAGTTGAACTCCTTATAAGCTTTATAAACCTAGATCTTACAGCATAGTATGCAAAAGCTGATCGGGCTCTATAGAGTTTGCAGCTGGACTCCTTATAAGCTTTATAAACCTAGATCTTATGGCATAGTATGCAACAGTTGATCTGGATCTATAGAGTTTGCAGTTGAACTCCTTATAAGCTTTATAAACCTAGATCTTATGGCATAGTATGCAAAAGCTGATCGGGCTCTATAGAGTTTGCAGCTGGACTCCTTATAAGCTTTAGAAACCTAGATCTTATGGCATAGTATGCAACAGTTGATCTGGATCTATAGAGTTTGCAGTTGAACTCCTTATATGCTTTATAAACCTTGATTTTGCGGCATAGTATGCAAAAGCTGATCAAGATCTATAGAGTTTGCAGTTGGACTCCTTATAAGCTTTATAAACCTAGATATTACGGCATAGTATGCAACAGCTGATCTGGCTCTATAGAGTTTGCAGTTGGACTCAACTTATTAGCAAGTATTCATGGTAGACTGAAGTGTGTGTGAAGTCGATGCCTGAGATGCATTTCAATATTTTCGTGGATATTTGTACTAAAATATCTCTCTGAGGGCTGTTGAAGGTTTAGATAATTTTTTACTTCATATGCATGCACATTCATGTATTTTATTTTCTTAATCTAAGAGTACCTGAACCACATTTCCATGATTGCATTATGGGACAAGTTGACAGCCTCACTGTTTTATCTTGATAAATGACCCAGCTATGTTTTTCTAATGGAACATTTTCAGTGACATTTTGGATTTATCCATTGAATATAGTCACATTATTCAGCATCCCCAGATGTTATTCTGCCTGCAGAATGATTCCTTCAGGAAATTGCAAGAAATTATTGAATTAGAGTGATTGCAAAATGTTTCGATATGTATTGGGGTGTGTATCAGAACTTTAGGCATAATACGATACATATTACATTATGAATGACCTGATAGGATATGTATCTCAATGCATACCACACCATTTAGCTGTTTAAAAAGCTATACGTTCGTAAGGATCAATAGAATCAAAATATTATGATATCATTCACTTGAAATTGTAAGAGAAAATAAAGCGGTCATTTTTTTTTCTTCTTCTGCAGGTGAAAGAAGTATAACATTTGAGTATAACTGACTGTCCAGATCTGTTGATTTCTTTTTGTTTTAATGAGGATCTTAAAAAACTATGCTTTTATTAAAGGAACACAGTTGTATTTTTTTATGTATTGTGAATATCATGCTACAGTTAACCAGATCTTTCTAAATTGCTGTTCAACACATTTTATCAGTTATATTGTAGGTAATCTCTGAAGTAAGGAGCAGACATTTGTATTTTAAGGCCAGATTTTCTCAGATTCAGCTCATCTTTCATCCCCGGTTAGGTCATTTGGATGTTTTGTTTGTTTTGCAACTGCATCAAAATTGATAGCCTTGTTCCGATGGCAGATTGATAAGGATATTGATTAGGTCTTGAGTTCCTGATTGCTGAACACTTTTGATTGCACTGTCATTCTTCCAAAGGCTTTTGCATTCATGAAAGATGTTTTCCATAGAACTATTGATATTCTGTTAGAGTGCTTACTGTTGTCTGACAGTCGACTCAGCTTGGGGAACAAACAGGAGTAACAGTAGTGTCAGTGTAATTATTTAGGGAAGAAGATTTTATCTAATCAGTTTTATTTTTCACTATTATTACTATTATTATTATTATTATTATTATTATTATTATTATTATTATTATCATTATTATTATTATTATTATTATCAAATTAATTTGATTCCAAGATGGAAATTTTACATTCAGCTTTGCTGCATCTAACTCCATGGAAAGTTTATAAATATTTTCGAGACTTAAGCTTTAATAATGCAAACCTTATTTATCTGGTTCTTTTACTTATTGAAACAAAGCCACTAAAAATTTCTAATGTACACAGATACTCAGTTATCCTAATTCCAGATCATCCAAGACTGGCTTCTCATGTACTTGTTGAAGTTCCTGTGTTTTAATATCAAATTCTGCCATCTTTTATGTTTTCAGACAACTTAATGTCTATTTTTTAATAAAGTTGATTTAATAAAATCACTTTCATGCAACTGATGGGACTGTTAAGCTGATAGTGAGACTATTATCCAAAACATTGTGCCCTGTTGTTTTCTTTTTCTTTTCAAGTTACCTACTTTCCTGTTATAGGTAATGCAAACTTAAGAAATCAGAAAACAAAATGAAGGAAGATTTGCTACTTTTTCTATGCATAATTTACTATAAAGACATTTTATTATATGAACACATAAACATATCATTTTATAGATGTATATTCGACTCTTTTCTATACTTTGTCCAGTCAGAGATTTTGCTCTCACTGTCTGTATTGATTACAAGACTAATTGTGCAGAGAATCATAAGGCATTGTGTAGCAATATTTCACTTTGATGATTTTCAGCAACTTATGTAAACATTATCAAAAGCCAGCGATGATTCCATGCACAGAATTCTGATCTGTTGTCTAGCTGATACATTACCCATGATTGATCTTGGGAAGCGATCCTGTTTGAATTAGACTGCCTTAGTATGCAAGAGAGTGATTTGTGATAAAACGGGTAATTAAAACACTGGTGCTGCATACTGTATCTACTCGCTTATAAGATGAGTCCAAGTGCAAACTGTAAAGACCCAGATCTGCCATTGCATAATGCATCAGCAGATTTGGGTCTGTGCAATTTGTTAGGAGAAATCAGTAAAACAGTCAACATAGACCCTGATCTGCAGGCACACTATGATATGGCAGATCAGGATATTTGTTATTTAGAATTTGAATCGACTTATAAGCAAACATATGTGGTACTTCAAAATGCCCAAAAGCAAGCAGACTTTAATGAAAAAAGGTTTTATATTCTATAGATTATTTCTTTGATGCATGCAGATTGAATATTAATGTGTTGTACTCACATAGGTAAACAAAATGTGTAGCTATTGTAAAACCTCGGAGGGACTGGTTATTTTATCATTTTATATGCTTCATTCTATTAAATCAGGTTGCAGGTCAAAGAATCAGTATATCCTTTCTTTAAAAACATTGGCTGTATAAGACTCCGGTTTTTTCCTTCTGTTTTCACACAGCATGTATGTGATACAGCCCATTTATTACACACAAGTTTAATCTTACGTGGTTGATCTGTCATTTGATATGGATTTTTGATCCGTATTTCACATCACCCAACCATATTGAAACTGTTTAGGTGTTTTCTCATACATACCCAATCAGTATTCTTTGACACACCAAAATTAACCTTTTTATAAATCCCAGTTCATTTGTTTTCATATGCTAAAATATTTTAAAAACATAAAATAGGGGGTATGTAATAAATACAAAAACACATTTGTGTTTTGATCAGATTGTGGGTGGAAATGATTCATTTAATATGGCTTGTGAATTGATCTCAGGATTAAGGCCTTGATATATCCCTATGCCTTATAATACTTGTTTCTGCCACGGGCTCGGAACAAAATATGTACTTGTATTTATTCATCCTTGTATTAATGTTATGTAACTTGTTTTTGTACGTATGTATGCACATGCAATTTAGCCACACTTATCAGCCAACCCCTTTCTGCACCAAAATGGTGTCAGTTATAAAAGGGATGACTTCAGTTGGGGGAGGGGTACAGAATGTTCCAGATGTAGTGTTTTGATACTGAGTAAAGTGGCTTCTGGTCAGAAGGGTGGCATCTCTTAAGAGGGGCTTCACAAGAGAGGGACCATTATATTTTGTTTAATGGCACATCAGCACAATCATGGCTGTATAGAGCTTACCTAACGTTTTACAGGTCTCCATTATGTTTTGATTTAGTAGGTTTAGTTAGGCTTTGTGTAAAAAAATTCATTGTGAAATAGTTTACAGAAATTTTTGCACTGTGTCACTTGAGATAATCTTCTATTTTCAATCTTGGAGAATAGCATATAAAATTCTAAATTTCTTAACAAAATTTATATGAAGAATTTTTTTTTTTCTTCTTCAAAATCCTGGAAGTTGAAACAAAATCATCATTTTTATTTAAAATTTTAATGTTGAAACATCATTCTGTTAATGAATGTTTTTGTCGATTTTATTATCAACTTTAATTTTTTCATTGAATCACAGCGCATGAACGAAAGTAATATCTTCAGTTGTAGGGTTGCTTGCCAACAGAGGAGACTATAATAAAATAGATATCATTCCTAGAAGAATTGAATTTATTTGCTATCTGATGAAGTCCATATCTAGAATAGTTTTGTGTATCTATCCCACCTATGAGTTGTTCATAGAATCTCTAACCAAGATATTTTTAGATATGGGATACAGAGACCTTCATTATCAATATGATTTATAATTATGGATCTTATAATCATGTCTCTCCTACATTCCAAAGAAACTTTCTAAAAAAAAAAATTCTTCATTTACTTGAATTATAAATTTTGGTTAAGATTGATAAAGACTATAAATGATGGTGATTTAATGATGCTAATTGTACCTATATATAAAAGATGGTACAGACACCAGTTATCCTGTAGGTTTTATGTGCTGTTCATTTTCATTTAAAATTTAATCTAGTATCAGCTGCACTCAAATTTAAAAAAAAAAAGTTCTAAGTAAATTGAATCACTTTTATGATAACAGTATACTCAGATTTAAAAAAAAGTTCTAAATAAACTGAATCACCTTTATGATTACAGTATAAATTTCTTTCTGGTAGAAATTCTCTGCAACACACGCGCTGACTTCCATAACGAATTGCTTGTATTTTTGTCAAAATTAAATTTTTAAACCAGAACAGTCTGTAAATTTATCAAGATCAAAAGCATTTTTAAGTGAAGTATCTTAATTTAAAAAATGGATGAATGAAATGCAGAGTTATTGACTTTTATACCAGTTACGTTTATTTTGGTATTTCATAGCAGAGCTAAACAATTTGACACAAATTATAAACAAGTGTGGAAAGAGAGGGCCCCCTTGTCTCACTCCCCTTTGAAGTGCAAAATAAATCCAGCTATATAAAGCCAATATTGGTAACACAGCTTTGTATAGGTGCATAAAAGGTGTTAACCTACTGTATAATGGAGTCTCCAAAGTTGAAGAATATCAAAGTTTTATATATCAAGGACCATTCTAAAGATTTTGATGCTTTTGCAAAATCAGTTAATGAAAGATCTCCATTATCATCCTCTTTTGCTTTGTGTGAGATGACTAATATAAATCTTGCACAGTTGCCAATACACCTAATAGATAAAAATGCACCTTGTGAGATGCTTACTAAAGTCTTTATAGTAATGCAGTTCATAATAGGAGTTGATGCAGTTTTATAATCTATATTAAATAAATTTATCACAAGTTACTTTAAAAAGATTCTTTCCCATCTTCTGGTATGCTAATAATAATGCATTACATATAGTTTTCTTTGGTAGACCTGACTAAGAGATCTTAGAAGAAAAAGAGTATTATAATGAAATTCATAAAATTCAGCTTTATAATGATTGAATCCTAGACAATTACCATTTCTCATTTGTTTCTTTGCTCTCAAACAGTCATGATGTAACTTCACCATTGCAGGATTCGTTTTTAGGGTCTTAGAAATAGATTATCATCATCCATAAAATGTGGGTGGATATTTCTGTCAATCTATAACGAGCAAATTAATTTGGGCCAGAGAACAATTAATTAGATTTATGGGGACAGGTGCTTGTTAAATCGCTATACTGCAATGATTTCTAATGTCTGTGATGGGAGAGGAAGAGATTCTTAATTAAGCCTTCATTTATTTAGCCATCAGACACACTAGAAAGGGAATGTTAACTTCAATATTATATCGGAACTGTCAGAAGCTGAGTTTATCCAGAATCAGTTGTTTGGAAATCTAGAAGTCAGTCTGATTGCAATTCTGGCCCTAGTTATAAAAGGCAGTAGATATATTTAATCCTGATTGGTTATGCTAAATAAAGGGCATGATTCCCACACGTAATTTCTGGGGGTTAAATTGCCCTCATTGAAAAAATCTATTCAGTCTGCATGTTTCCTACAGGAGTGAAAATATAAGGGACTCTGAGATTGAATTTAGAAGAAGTTTTCTCGTAAAACATTTATCAAGGGACCAGATGTCTGGAAAGACAACAGACACAATTCAGGTGGTAGAAGCAAAAATGCTTGAAAGCACAAGGTATTTGCATCAATCTCATGCAATTCATTGATACCAATATAATGATTTGCTTGAATTTATTTGCTTATATTCGCATAAATGTATTTGTTTAAATTCGTAGATCAATATTCTTAATATGAGCATAACTGTGTTAAACTCATCTACCTGAATTCATACAATGATCTTCTTTATATAAGTTTGACTGATTGTTTGAATTTGTCATCTTGATTGTTATAGGAATCTAACAATTTCATGCATTATTTTAGTTGATATGAGTTATGTGAATATGTGTCAATTCACCAATCTTAGATGATTTCATGTATGATAAAGACTTGAATGTGTGTATTCACTGAAAATAATGTACTTAAGCCATGTAATGAATTTCATTCATTCATTTATGTAATTGAGACAAGAATGGAACTGTTATGTCTTGTGTGATGTTAATGTGAGTCAGGAGGGAATAGCCATTAGGAAGTACATTAATCTTATAAAACCAAGTTTGTTTATGGTCTGCCATGTTTAGCTTGATGAGATAGCCTTTGGTATCTATTTGAATTCCAATTGGACAATATCTGACATGACGAGAGGGGAGTAATGATCTGTTCCCCGTAGGATATCTGACAGAAGATTTAGGTTGCTTCTGTGTTTATTTTGAAAGGAGAGATAGCTCCACTGATGTACTGATGTACCTACTTATCCAGTTATCTACATATCTATGTACTTATGTATCCACCTACCCACACAATGTTTGAGGGCCGAAAAGAGGTAAGACAGTTAAGGGAGGTTGGAGAAGGGAAAAAAACCGAAAGGACCTAGAGGAACAACCACAATGACGTTTGAGTGGACTGGAATAAGCAGGTTATGAAGTTGTACAAGGCAATGACTTCGATAGTTCACTCAATTATATGATGAACCAATTCTATCATTAAAAACAGATTGGTTATTTATAAAAATATATTTCTGTTTTAAATTCTGTGAAAGATTTATTTCAAAAAGAAGTGTATCTTCCTAATATAATGTATTATTACAGATGTTTATGCAATTGATTAAATTGTTTGTCTTTTCATGTACAGGGGCTCATTCTGTTCTATATACCTGCTCAGATATCTATTTATCCCATCTATAAGTTTCACACTTTATATTGATATTTACTTGATTGGGCAATAACACCAAGGGCAATCATCTCCTAGATAACTAGAACCGAATAAAAAAGACACATTGTAAGAAGGTACAATCCGCCAATCAACCACACCACACACGGCATCGCTACAGTATCTTTAATTATGTAAATTGGGTCACTGTTAGCTTGGGAATTGAGAAATTAATAATATTTTATGCTTTTTAAGAAACAAATCAAGATGGTTAAAATATGTTTCTAAATCAAAATATTATATTCTTTCATTAGCTTTATCATATCAGGCCTATAAAGTTCCTCTCAGACTCCTCAAAATTTGACAAATTCATGAAAAAATGGAATACGTCAGAATAAACTCAGAATCTGGCATTACCATCTATGCATTTATTTTTGTGAATATTGTAACCTACAGCACATAAATGTCCTATTGTTTTTTTTCTGTGGTGTATGAAATCAACCAAAAGTAAAATGTGTAGCATGAGACTAAAGATAAAAGGTAAAGTTGTTGCAACCCCCACCACCACCAAAGTCATACAAAAGAAAAAGATAAAGCCAAGAGAATGTAAAATCCTTAAAATACGAGGTCAGAATGGTTTGTGTAGAATCACACTCAAACACCTCAGTCAAAATACATGTATCTTGCAACTCATTCCATGGCAAATTCATTTCCTCCATTAGTTTCTTTTTAATACACAGGAGGCAAATAGACTGTCTCTCTCAGAAAGAGATGCTGTTTGAGTGTGGATGGTATTACAAATACACCAATCACAGTATTATCTAGACCTGCCCAGAGGTTCAGTGAGGGGTCCCAGGAAGTTGGGGATTATACAGTGGTACAATATGAAAGCTGAATTATCCAGTGAACAAGTCATTCTTGTTGAGATATACCAATTCTCTCCATATGAAAGGTTTTGAGTCTCTTTTACTAGTAGATATGAAAAGGTCTGCATTAAGCCAGGCAAACGTAATTGTGGATCATTTATCTGAATAATTCTTGCAACAGATTTTTTTGGGATGATAGTGTAAATGATAGTACATGTATACTGATATCACATAAATAGTTCTAATCTTCATTCACTTGCAATTAAAGTGTCAATTGTTTTGCAAAATTGTTTAATAGTTTTTGCGCAAATTGTATTGTATATATATTACATTACAGGGATGATGTTACGACGTAAAAATTACCAGAAAATAAGCATATTTTAATACTTAACATCACCATTGTGTAGTCCACCAGAGAGTAGCATTAGTTTGTCATTGATTATACATCAATTCATTTTTAAAGTATCAGGATAAAGCTGAAAACTTTTGATGTCATTCTTCTAAAAACAATCGATTCATCATCATTTTGTTCTTCTTAGAATCATTATTTCCTTTTTCTGATTTGTATTGTAGAGACAGATTGTTTTGTTCAGTTATGAGTGAACTTTCAATTTGATAAATAATTGATCTTTTAATGTAGTCATGTTATGTGTAATTTTATATTTTTATGAATATAATAATTGCTGCTAAATATGGAAAAAGTGTATTAAGTGGATTAGTGCCAGGGTGTACCAATTGATGTATTAACAGATATGGGATAACCAGGTCTACTCATAGGTACACAAGGCAGTATAAAAGATCAGAATAGTTTTTTGATGATAAATACCCAGTGATTTCTCTGGCTCTTCACACAGAGGAGGAATTCCCACTCTAGCATTTACATATGAGGGGATTTTCAATTTTTCAGGAGGGGATTTTTTGAAAATGAGAAAAGCATCTGTGAATAGAACCCTTTATAGTATTTTGCAACCTGTGTGTGTCTGTGTGTGTGATAAACAACTTTTAATGAATAAAGATACATGTTACAGGTTTATTATGCTCACAGAAAATCAACTGCATGATTTGTATGCACTTGTCCATTTTTAAGATGTGGAGGTTGGATTCATAAAATTTAGAGGAAATATTGTGCAATTCTGTCCTATTTAAAACATGGCTTACATATGTGAATTAGCATTAATTTGTTGAATGTATGCTAAACATTTAATAAAGATTCCTGCATAATGTTGAGTTTATTTGAATATGTAGATGATATATCATATAATACATATTCCAATAATCATAAATTCAATGCAAGTGGCTGTTGCCTAGGTGATGGACATTAGGCATGATTATCTGACAAGCTTCCTGTGCATCATGGGATGCTTTGCGCCTTTGCCAGTATTGATCAGTAGTCCATAGGTATCAATCGCATGTTAGGGTTACACTATGTTAAGGTGTGTCATTTTTATCAGTGTCAAATTTGTCCTTGGTAACTATGTTGATAGCAATATTGTCTTATATTGACTAATGGCAGTGAAGTTCTGATCTGATACATGTATTTACCTGACTGGTGCTTACATGGTTTTGATGAAACATTCAGTTTTTTTTTAAATGACAGTTAAACCAGTCTACAAAAAAATTTCCAGGGACCATGGTTGTTGTCACTTATTTGTGGATAGGTGTTCATTATATAGAGATAAAGAAAAGAAAGTTTGTCGTCATTTTGTCCTTTATAACTGATTGTTTTTAATATGGAGGTGTAATTTTTAAATCACAGAACTTTTAGGTCTTGTTATGCCCCTTACACTTCTTTGAAAGGGACATATTTTCATCCATGTTAGACTTTCATGTCCCATCCCTTCTGTTGTGAATTTAATTTCTGCACAATAAAATCTGAAGAACTCTGTTCATTGAAATCAAAGTTGGTAAGAGGTGGCCCATTAAAAAGACCTAGTTCAAATTCAGTGTTTCTGGCATAATTTTATGGAGTTATGTCCCCTGTTTGACATAGAACTTTCCACTTCAGTTTATGCACTTAAGTTTTGAAGGAATAAATATATTCTAATAAATTTGATAGCAGGCCTAACATAAACGATATCAAGGTCAGATGTGATTTTTGCTGTTAGTCTCAGCATTTTAAGTTCAGTTTCTGCTCAGTAGCATTTGAAAGATTGTCTGGATTGAAATAAAAGTTGATTGTTTGCATTAAGAATACCTAGAATAAGTTAATTTTCCCATTGTTTGCAACATAAAACTTGATCATTCATTTTCTGACTTGATCATTCAGTTTCTGCTCAGTAATGTTTGCAGGACGTGACAGATTAAAATAGATGCTTTACATTAGGAGCACCTTTCAGTACTGTGGACCCTATTGGACTTGGAATGTTGCGTTCACTTTCTACTTTATAACTTATGACAGACTTCATGGATTGGATGCAATTATGTTATGAGAACATACTTTAAAAAGACCTTCATTTTTTTTTTTTATAATTTGGGCAGAATTTGATGGAGTTGGGGTTTCAATTTGACTAGAAATTTTGCCATTCAGTTGCATCGTATTTGCAGGGTCATCCCTGTTATATAGCCACATTTCAGTTATTTCATACACGATTCAGAACTGTCTGTTATGTGCACCCATAGTTTTCTGCCTGCAGTGCCTTAACCTTTTCACTTCTTTTTAATAACGAATACTTAAATAATAGCCAGTATTACCCATAGTATCCCAACAAGATTGTGAATTTTTCAAGCCCTATTAATCTGAAGTCTGCCAACTCCAATGGAAATACTTGGCAAGTACCAGGAAATACAACACACATGTTTACTTACCCGGATTTTTAAAATTTTGTCAGGCTATCTAATGAGAGAGTTTTACAGCCTAGGCTTTTTGTCTGCCAACTCAGCTCCTAAATTAAGTGTTTGATTATTTGATAAAACATTGATGAAAAAGTAAGACTGAGGCAGATCAGTAAAAAAAAAAGTACGTTGTACCTAGGCTCACTCTAAAGTTGGCACCAAGGAAGAATAGTTACTCCATTTTGGGAATATAATTGTCTGGTTGGTAACTACACAGCACAGTCTTTGACAGGTGAAGCTTGACACCTGGAATGTTAACTGGCTGTAGATAGAGGCTTATATTAGCCCATAACTTCATACACTGCAATCTACCCATAGGTACCATATTTACTGTATATACTCGCTTATAAGTCCAGTCAAACTGCAGACAACAAAGATCCTGGTCAGTCAGTGCATAATGAGCCTGCAGATCAGGGTCAGTTTAGTTTGTTCAACTGATTACTCCTAACAAACTACACCGATCTAGATATACCAGTATGTTATGTACCAGCAGATCTGGGCTATGCAGTTTGCAGTTGGACTCATAAGTAAATAAATATGGTACTCACTTTTAAGTCAAGTCCAACTGCACGAAACATAGACCATTATCATCTGTCACATGATGTGTCTGCAGATCAGGATCTGTGTTGCTGATTAGTCCTAACTGCACTGATTTGACCCATATTTGGCAGTACATTATGCAGTACAGATCTGGGTCTATGCAGTTTGCAGTTGGTCTCAACTTATAAGTGATAATATACTGTATTAGGTGTTACAATGTCTTTTACAAATAAACAACTTTTGTGTAAGTTCCTCTTACTTGACCAATCACAGCTTATGTGTAAGATATACTTCCTACCCTTTCTTGTCAGACCATCCAGTCTATAATTGTGGCATTTAAGTTTTATTTTACTGATTCCTCAAATTTGATGAATTTTGAAGACGAAAAAATTTCTTTGAGTCACACATGTACTGTCTGTTATGTACAATGTTTATTATCTCTCTTTGCCAAAAATGTTATGGCAACATTATTGACACATTCTCAGCTCTCTCCCCACCCCACCCCCGATGTTTTTTTGTTGCTGTGGTTTTCAAATTAGGGTAGGCACATTTTTTAAAACCGTTATGTATATTTAGTGTGATTTTTTTTCTGGAGGTGTGGGGATGATGGTTCTAGGGTCAGTAATGGAAAACGTGTGCTTGGCTGACCAGAAACACATGGTGGTGGGGCCTCATAGATCATGCATTTTAGATATTGTTTAAAAGGGATGAAGCTAAATATTTTAAAAAATGAAAATTGTCTGTAAAATGTTTCAAATATATCTTAATGAAAAAAGTGTCAGACCAAGGATTATTTTATAACAGCATATAACTTTGCTGTCTGAAAGTACATGTATATATACTGTCATTGATAGAGACATTTCTATTGCTTTCTGTGTTGCAATCTTGGGTTTAGTTCCCATCTAGAACATGAAATAGAATGATATTTGGTCTCTCTTCCAATGGTCTCCTTGTGTATCCTCAGTATATGGAATTTATCAAGCATACCAATGATAAAATGATGACCATACTTATTGTACATGTTATCTACAATAAATTTATTTACCTTTATATAACTTGCAGTCAGCTTTGAATATTGTAGACCAGGCATTGGCAGCCTTTAAGAACTGCTGTGCCAGCTTAGCTCAATTGTTATGTGCTGCATGCCACAACAAAATCGTCTCTTTAATTTAATTAATGCTTTTGATAAGTCAAGTCAAACTCAAAACAACAAAGATCCTGATCTACTGAGGCATAATGCATCTGCAGATCAGGATCTATGTTGTTTATTATACTGATTACTCCTAGCAAACTGCACAGACCCAGATCTGCCAGTGCATCATGCAATGGCAGATCTGTGTGCAGTTTGCAGTTTTGTTCATCTTATAATTGAGTATAGATAGTACAATACAAAACTACAACTTGTTCCACATGCCTTTCCAAAGAATCTGGTATGGCACCATTGGTATATATCATAATTTGACAGCACCAGTTGTAGACCCATACCTAATGTTGTTTAATGTGCTAAAAGATCAGGGTCCATGCTGTTGTTTAATATATTGGCAAATCAGTGTAGATGCCGTTGTATAATGTACTGGAAAATCAGTGTTCATGTTATGCTAAAATGTACTGGTAGATCAAGACTCCATGTTATAAAATGTACTGATAAATCAGGGTCCATGTTATATAATGCTGTGGCAGATCAGTGTCCTTTTATTATATAATGTACTGGAAAATTAGTGTCCATGTTATTGCATAATGTATAGGTAGATCAGAATCCATGTTATATAAGGTACTGGCAAATCAGGGTCCATGTTATAAAATGTACTGACAAATCAGGGTCTGTGTTATATATTGTGCTGACAAATCATGGTCCATGCTATTGTATAATATACTGGCAGATCAGGGTCCATGTTATTTCTTAAAATCATTAGAATATCAGTAGATGCTAATCTACAGGTAATATTATATATGAAAGCAGATCTTTGTGATGGTAGTCACAGTTACACTATTGTTGTATATTAGACTCTAGCAGATATGGTAATTTGTCAGATGTAAATCATAAAGCCTATGGTCTGATTGTTGTTGATGTAAGAGATCTCTGTCCATTGTCTTGTCATAATGCAGATGAATTTGTGAGCTGTTTTTGTTTCTGCTGTAAAATCTATATTTGCCATTATGCCATTATACAGTAGTTATCGGTTTTTAAATCTGTACCTGTCTGTGAATAGCACAGACCCAGATTAATTTGTGTAAATCAGGGTCCTATACTTAGCAGTATAAAATCTGTACCAGTCTGTGATTAGCACAGACCCAGATTAATTTGTGTAAATCAGGGTCCTATACTTAGCAGTATAAAATCTGTACCAGTCTGTGATTAGCACAGACCCAGATTAATTTGTGTAAATCAGGGTCCTATACTTAGCAGTATAAAATCTGTACCAATCTGTGATTAACACAGACCCAGGTTAATTATTGCCAATTAGGGTCCCATATATAGTATTTTACTTATAATTTAAGTAAAACAGCATACACCCTGGTCTACCAACATATTAAACTATGGCAGAGATGGGTCCATGTTATTTTCAATCAGCTGTAGCTAATACACAAGTAAATGTTGTCAAAGTGAAACTGTTGTTATTAACACTAAATGGTTTTGATCTAATTCTGCCACAAAGATCTTCTGTTGTATGCTTTAAAATCGAATCTGCACAACATGGATCACCTTTACCTGAAGTTAAAATGCAGTTCCAAATTTGGTGATAAAATGATAGCGTCATTAGTTTATACTTTGAAATGTATTGTGATGACAGTACAATATGTTTAAGGGAAATGAATGTGATGAATGCATTTTGAACTGACATTATTTAAATGGATTCAAATTAATGGCAATATACTATTGTTTTACAAAGATAGATAAACATATTAAAGGCAGATAGTCTTTCGACTCTGTTGAATCCATTTTAATTATTATTCCAATTAGAGCTGTATCTTTATTGCCATGGATATGGAAATAACAACACAGAACCTGTAAAAATAGCATAATACATACCTTGTGTTAAATTGCATATGATAAACTTGAAACGAACTCAATGTTGTCATCACATTTCTAAACCATCCTACTTTTTTCCACATAAGGTATTTTATCAACAGAAATAACCATAATGTTATCACTTCTCGCTAAAACAAACATTTTATTAATAAATCTGTTGTTGTAAATACCATGTCATGGTGACTTGTTGTCTCTGTTTTTGTCAAACTAACATCAGTAGCTGGAGAGAAGAAAAAAAATCCCTTCATCTTCTGGTGCCAGACCTCTGAATTGAATTTATGATCTGTCCGATTGTTTGGTATCTGGGTCCCAGTATTTTGTTGAAGTCAGACCAAGCATGTAACACATCACACATTATTCTGTGCAGATCTTGTTTACAATGGTAAATATATTTTCCAGTTTGATGCAGTAATTGCAATTTTTATTTCGTGCCGACAACTCCTCAACATCGTATAGTATACCTGTTACAATTCAGCTGCATTGTTCATTTCTGCCGATAACTTTTCCACATGGTTTTTTATACCTGTTTTGATTCAGTAGCAACTGGGTCAACTGGATTTTTGGTGGGCAAAAACAGCTGGTCAAGAGGTGAAAAGCTTACTGCAAATCCCAGACATCAGGCTTAAGCCCCAGTAGCATGTATCAGTGAGAAAACTGAGTTATAAATTCTATATCTTGTACAGAACAGTGTTGTATTTATTCTTAAAATATCATCCATATTTTCTTACATTTGAAACTCTTCATTTCTGGAAATAAACTATTTATATTCTCTAATATATTCCTGGTTAACTTAAAATCCCAAAGAATGAAGGTGTCATTGTAAAAGAGAATATAAAAAGGAAATATGCCATCAAATTACTGTTGGAGTTGACAGCTGATTATTCAATTGTAAGGACAAAATTTATCGCTGAGCATTTTTGTTCATATCATTTTTCGTTCAGAACCCAAATTCTCCATTGTAGCTATTAATAAATAGACTACAAATAGACCTTGATCTGCCAGCATATTATGCATCAGCAAATCGTGATCTCTGTTGTTTGCTGTTGGACCAGACATTTGAACAAGTATATATGGTAATGATATTTTAATCCCCATATTGCATAGTATTGTGCATATAGCAGTACAAAGATGGCATGCAAGATATTATATTATGTTATATTATATTACCACAAAATACTGATATTCCATATTAATATAAATTAATCATTGCCTTTCAAACCTCAATGTAATAACTGGGGGGGGGGTGCATTTTGGTTTTGTTTCTCATCTCATATTCTGTCACAGTGAAGTTAACATTAATATTTGAAGTGATGAAATTTAATTTTGACATTCTCACTGATTCTGTGTGGCAAAGTTTTATTTATATGTTGTTGACTTTGTTATTTCAGCACTGATCATGTATAGTGAACAGAGCTTTCTGTAGGATTTAAAAAGTGGAAATCCATGGCTACATATCTTAAGAAACTGAGGGTCAGGTTTATAGAAACTGTTAACCAAATTTTAAATGATGACAGTTTGGGACTTGCTAATGGAGGTTCTGGAAGGAGAGACTCTCAATACAGTGAGCTCTGGAAAATGTTGAATAGAACATTTGACTGTCCTACTTGAGTTTGTATTATAAATTAATTATAATTAAATGCAAGCTTTTTCATTGGTTTCTTTCCAGATCTTGTGCAGGAAGTTTACACTGCCCAGAGAATCCATGATGAATCCATGAATGGCCGGATCCGAGTGGCCAATCAGGAACGAGATGAGGTGCAGCTGAAACTGGAGGCCATAGAGAAGAAACTGGAACATGGGTACTGGAAAATCGCTGTCAAGAGTTTTTATTGGCTGACTGGAGTTGAACACTTTGCTAAACACCATCTCTGATATTGACCACCTGTCTTAGATGGCAATGACATTGTGACTCTGTATCAGATATATTAGATGTTGACAATTAATAGACGTCCAGTCTTTGAAGTGAACATAGCTTGTTCGGCATCGGATATGTTGTGAAGGGGATGGTTGGTCTGTTTGTCCTTCCATCAGTATTTCATTATTGTTGTTAGATTGGTTTGAAAGACAATGTAGATCTAGCTTAAACTCAGCATCTAGATTAAATTGAAGTATCTTTTTTAAAACCAAGTATTTGAAATTATTTTCTACTTTGGCATTCCTATTGAGAAACCTGTTAGCAATGTTTGGGATCAAGTTTGGCACAAACTCCATTTCTCAGTGTCGATAGATTTATATCAGTTGAATGAATTTCATTTTAGTTTTCAGCAGTAATGGACAAGGTTATGTCCCTTTTGACTTAGATTATTGAGAGAAAGCGAGAGATTTATTCATCTTACTACCTTTTGTTTGTTTGGTAAAAAGATATATATATATATATATATATATATATATATATATATATATATATAATTCTGTGATTCAGTTATTATTCATTTGTCAGGATATACGTTTGGATTGATTCTGTTTGACAGTAACAAATAGTTCATTATGTTTGCTGACATTTTCAAGGTAGGCTTACATTTCACCATCTGGAAACTGCTGTAACTGTTAATGGAGAGCCAGACTTGTAATCCAGGTATCTTGGGTTCGATTCCCACCCAAGCCAGTCTGGGTCAGCTTTCTATTTGTGTCCATGGGAAAGACACTTAGCACTCATTTCCTCACAATGATATAGTTAATAATGTGCTCAAAGTGAATAAAACCATGACATACCTTAGTTTTCAAAAAGAGAGAGCGGTAGAATTTTTATATAGTTAATTTAACTCATTTAGCTTATTACCTTTTAGATTTTCCATGCAATTTTCACCCCAAATTTACTTTTTCTTTTTTGCTATTCTTCTATCATATTTATTGATGACATTCATTATGATTATTAAAATTACTTTTTGGTGATCACAGTTGATATTCATTGTGATTATTAAGATCACTAGTGATCACTGACAATATTCATTATGATTATCAAGATCACTGTCTGGTGACCACAGTTGACATTCATTTTGATCACTGGTGATCACTGACAACATTCATTGTGATTATTAAGATACTGGTGATCAATGCCAACGTTCATTGTGATTATTAAGATCACTGTCTGGTGATCACTGATGACATGCATTGTGATTATTAAGATTACTGTCTGGTGATCACTAGATATTCATTGTGATTATTAAGATCATTGGTGATCAGTGACAACATTCATTGTGATTAAGATCACTGCCTGGATATCACTGATGACATGCATTGTGCTTTTTAAGATCACTGTCCAGTGGTCACTGATGACATACATTGTGATTATTAAGATCACTGGTGATCACTGACAATATTCATTGTGAGTACTAAGATCACTGTCTGGTGATCAATGGTGACATGCATTGTGATTATTAAAATCACTGTCTGGTGATCAATGACAACATTCATTGTGATTATTAAGATCACTGGTGATCACTGACAATATTCATTGTGAGTACTAAGATCACTGTCTGGTGATCAATAATGACATGAATTGTGAGTATTAAGCTTCATACTTTACAGCCTGTCAATACGTATCTGTTCCAAAGTTTTCCTAATTATAAAATATAAAAATAAAATGAAAAATCTGGCTCATTGATTTGAAAATCATTTTGATTGTGCATATGTTGCATGCTGGAATATTGAAGAGTCTGACAGAAATACCATGACCTGTTTCAGTATACACCCTGACTAGAACATTCAACATTTTTTTTATTCCTTTGATCATTCGATTCATCAACCATGACACGGATCTTCTGACTCCTACACATATTTTCAACTTTTAGTTGGGGTGCTATGACCTAAGTGACAATTTTTTTGTGGCTTTTTTGTATGTTGGCATACAAATTTGTGTGCGTCCTGTCTGGAAACAATACTCAAACCAGTTCTTCAAAAATACCTGCTATGAGGAATAGTAAATTGTCACAAAATTTGCAGTCTCTGCAAGAGCCACTTTATTCACTTTTGATTCTTCCTTAAATAAATTACCAAAGTGGATGAATTTGTTACAGAAGAATCAGTGCTTCTGTGTGATGATGTCTAGATGCCGGATGATATCATTTCATCATCCATATGCTGTTTTAAAATCCACTTCACATGAAATACGATGCAAATTTAGGACTTTTGCTACACACCTGTACCAGCCTAAACTCATATCCTAACATCGTTGAACTTGCGATAGTCAGTGGTTTCTTAGCAATGGGAGAAAGTGCTTGTTTCAGCATTTTGACACAAACTGAACACAAAATGTAAGAGCTCTCTTTAAATATTCCTCTTAAAACATCTTGAACAATATGATAACAATTAAATAAGCCTCAAGAAAGTCAAAGTGCTTCCACAAGTTTGGGATTTATTTTGGTGATCTCCATTTTGTTTCCCCTTCACCAGAGGTCAGCTGATTTTCATCAAAGACCCAGAAGCCATTAGGGACCACACCTTTAATCCCTTTATTACTTATAGTATCTCAAAATATATCCTGCATTTGGCCTTAAACTTTCCAAAGATAACAATAAGGTAATTACAGACTGCAGTGCTCACATTCTAGCTGTTCTAGATCATTACTCTAATGTGATTCCTCAGATATGTATCATCAGATAGGTCATTGCACTGGTTGAATATTTCCAGTCCACAATTAACTGGTTTTGACTTTCTTTTCTAATATGTTGATAGAATATACATTTTATTTAATGTAATTTTGTACAAAAATTATTTTAATTTCCAAAAGCAGTAAATTTAGCTATAACAAGGTTTGTGCTGTAGACAGCCTTGAAAACAGGGTTTTTGGTCTACCACTAGCAGAATCACAAGTATGAAGGAGATTTAAAAAATGTGGCATTTCTCCTTTCTTGTTGCTTTCCAATGTAAACAGACTTTGCACTGTCTATTTTCTCTTTGTAGGAGATTTCTGGACATGAATTTAGATGAAAGTATGGAGGATGAAGAATTGGATAGAGAGGTATGTATTATGTGCCTTCAAGCACTATGGGATACATATGGGGCATTTTTCTGCCACACAACAACAGTGGTGTGGCATATAGTGATACCTTCTTTTCAGTCCATTGTCACACCCTTTGTTGTCCACTTGGCAGCAAAGTTCGGAGGGGACACATCATTTTTTCTGTTAGTGTATTGATGAGTTCATTTGTTTGTTTCTTCATTTAATCTTTATAACATCATTATCTTGGATTCTGTTCACCAGCTTTCATAAAAATTGGTATGTGGCTGCATCTTTAAAATACTAAAACTAGGTCACTGTGACCTAAAGTTAACACTTGGGTGACTTATGTATTTTCACCTGTTTGCTTGTTACACTTGCAATATCTTATCATTTCACCCACACTTATTAAACAGCATATAAATGTATTTCAAACAGTTTAATTCAACCATACTAAACCTTGGTCAGTGTCACACTTTTTTCACTTTTAAGTGATATTTTTGTTTTCAGCTATCCACTCATTGCTTTCTCAGTGTGTGTGTGTGTGTGCCTGCATCTTAGAAAGAGTAACTAGGCAATTAAAGCTGGGTCACTGTGGCCTAAATTTCATACTTGAGTGACATGTGTATTTTGACTTATTTTGTTCATTAAACCCGCGATATCTTGGACCCTATTTCATGTGCACACATCAGAGGCAGAAAAGTCCAAGATCCAGGACTCATTTCTGACCATTTGACCTAGCTATGTTCAGCCCCACCCATAAAATATTGCAGACCGAGTCTAATTTGAATCATCACACACACACACACACACACACACACACATATATATATATATATATATATATATATATATATATATATATATATATATATATATATCCAAACAAACTTGGACTGGTTGTCACCACTTTGCAAGGCTCTGATGGGCATGTGATTGTTCCAGGAATATAGTTATAGTTTTGAACTTTTTGTCCTTCTATCTTTGACTTCTGTTTGTGCTGTTGAACCTGTCAATAAAAGACGCTGATTGGTTTCCATGATAGAGAGGTTAAAAAATTTAAGAAAGGGTCCATAAATGATTCATGGTAGATATGATCATTGTAAACATAAATAAGTGGATCTGCCAGTGTAACTTATTCATTAATAAAGCATCAGAGGAGGACATTAATTTAAGCTTTATAAAAGACTGTATAGGCAGTGTACAAAGAACTAGTTGATCATACATTTGCTTCATGGTGGTAGGTTTTAGCAAGGACTGCAACTATGTTGTCTCTATATCACATGACTATAAGATTCCTTCCAGGTTTGGTCACCTGCTCAAAATTCCTAATGTTCTTGGAAGGTTCTCGTTTTTGATATTGATATTTTTACATCATGATGTTCATTTTAACAACAGGGAATAGAACAAATGTTGAGGCATATTGACTCTCCCACCGCTGGTGATGCAGAGTGTGTTAATCTAGTCCAACATATCGAGGCAATAAAACAACACCGTCAGGAGGTTACTAATGAGGAAATGCAGGTCATCATGGAACAGAGGGATGCTGCATTGGCAAAGGTATTGAGATTCATGATTTTAAAATCTTAAAAATGCACCTGACTAATTATTATACCCATTCCCTGACTAATACATAGGTATATAGTTATTGTTATGCCCATCAGTCTGTCTGTCCATAAATATTTTCATTGCAAGAGGATAACTCTCCAACCAGTAAAGTTACATCAATCAAACTTGGTACACATATGATGTAAGTAAGTTAGAGGTGTCTTATGATACTAGGAATTTTTGGCATTCAGTTTTTTCATGTCTATGGAAACAATGTGTTGCATAAATAATATGTAAATTGAGAGTGCTTGATCATAGGGTACTGGCATGTGTTCTAAAAAAATATATCTTGCTGGACAATAGGTTATGCTCAGTAGGAGTATTTATATAAGCAGGTTATGCTCAGTAGGAGTATTTATATAAGCAGGTTATGCTCAGTAGGAGTATTTATATAAGCAGGTTATGCTCAGTAGGAGTATTTATATAAGCAGGTTATGCTCAGTAGGAGTATTTATATAAGCAGGGAGTGCTCAGTAGGTGCAGTGAGATATGTCATCCCCAGATGACTTTGGGTTTTATACTGACGAAACGTTAATGAAAACTTTTGAAACTGATGTGTATATCTTGTAAATTCCATATCAGCATGTGTTGAAATAATTGAGTGGGAATCCAGAGATTTTAGTTATTTCTAATAGGGCTGGAAATATCCTTTGTTAAATAATTTTGCTGGGCAAAGTAATTTTCTTGCTATTAGCCAAGAGTTTTACATGAATACGAATAAAAATGTATATGTAGTTTTATGTAAATTTCAATTATAAGCAAGCACCAAAGGAATTGCTTTTCTTTTTTGGATGCCAGTTTCTGAGAATTTCATCGCTGTTTCATACCACAGATTTAAGAACCCATTAGAAATGTATCCACCTTTTTAGGCATCCACCTGTTAAGAATGCAAAAATGGTACCGATCTGAAGGACATGCTTGCATTAAAGTATTGATGAAAATAATGCTGTCAGGTGAACTATAAAAAAGTTACAGAAGTAAATGAATCCACATTTAAGAAATTTAGGGGTTTTCCATCTGAATAAAACAAATGTTTTTGAGTCATTTTAATGGATGTGGATTGAGTCAACACTTACAGGAGTCCTTTTTTTTAACCAGAAACAAATTGTACTGAAAGATACTGCATTACAGTTTAACCTAAGTGAACCCCAAGAAATTGTCTCCTTTTTTATGTCCATCTGAAGTGTCAAATAGAGAATCAGATTTTGTGTCTCTTAAAAGAGGAGATCTTTGTCAGGTTCATCAGCATCTTGATGGTGACAAACTTTAAAACTTACCCCATTAACACAGAATTTGTCTCATAAGACGCTATATACAAAAGTGACTGATGCAGTAGACTATTTTAAAGAACTCACAATGAAAATCCTTGTGTAATGTAAAGGACATATCTTTAAATGGATCTTGATTATGTAATATTTATATTTTTCACACAGTGTCGCAAGCTTGAAGCTGAGTTAATGCGGTACCAAGGTCAGCATGGAAACAACCGAGAACCAATGTACAGAGTGAGTATCAGAATGTGGTAGTTAGCCAAAATGCTGCTTAACCTCACCAAAATGCCACTATCTTTTAACTAACCACAGGTACCATTATGAATCAATGAAACTTACCTTAGCTAGACACTATTGGGACAGAACATGTGGCCATTTTATAGAGATGGCCATTATATTGAGGTTTGATCAGTATTAAAACAGCTTTGTTGGGACCAAAATATGTGGCATAGGTGAATTGAAAGCCAGAATATAAAAGGTCTAATTCAGGGAAGCGGTATTGCATTGTAACATGACTGCAGAAAACATTTCACTAATTGGTTCAGTTTGTCAGGATTTTGTACTACCCACAGTCAAGCAGTGTATATACCCATGCCTTTGTAGATGTAGGTTTATATGATCCAGCCATCCAGCATTTGTTAGCCAAGCTAATTCAAGAGTTTTGAAGATGCACTTGTTGACAGATCACTTTGATTACTTAATTTCTGTTTGAGTTATTAGCATATTTGTCTGGCAGCATGTTTGACACAATCCTTTTAATGCAGCCAGTTACAATTTTTTGATTTATTTCCATAAAACTTTGTAAATATTATAGCCATCACTTGAAGATATGCATATTGACAAATCACTTTGCTCCCCCCATTAAACCTGGATATTACAATTTTTGTCATTTTTTGTCATGCAGCATAATGCAGTTTATGACTGTCTTACTAGCACAAACAGTCTTGCCACTATTGATGGATTGTCACAAAACTTGGTTCATATTATGGTCATCACATATTCACAGATCACTTTGATCTCCCAATCACTGTTGGCATTATTGCCCTTTTTGTCATGTAGCTTAATGCAGTGTATAACAGAATGATGTTTAACTTAGTACAAATAGCTCAGCAGTTTGTCATGCAGTTGTTTATGGTTGCTGGGAAACTTGGTACATATTATGGTCATTATCTAAAGTTGCACATGCTGACAATTTACTTTGCTTCCTTGATTTTGTTGTAAGAGTTATGGCCTGTTTGACGTTATTTGAGTTGGAGAAGCTACACTGGCAGTTTTTCGCAGTTGAAATTTTGTATCATGGTCATCATCTGAAGATATGCATGCTGACAAATCATTGTACTAACAATGTTTTCCAAAGAGTTTTACACTATTCTTGACAGTATAGATTCATATCCATAATGGGGTAGAGATGGGATGCAGGAGTGCTGGGGAATTTTTATGTCTGTATCATTTAAATGCTTAACATACACTTTTCGCCAGCTTAGAGTGTACCTGTATCTATATTTATAGTTTTTGCAATAATTTGTGCTTTTTATAAACAAGAAATGCTGAGAAAGTGGGTATCAATTTTTGTGCTTTTGCCCCAAAAAATGACATTTTTATCAATAACTAAATGTGTGGACTGGGGAAGGAGTCCTATTGCCTTCAAGGTTGGATCATTCTTTGTTGTTTAAATTTGTGGATTTTATTCACTATCACATCCCTGAAAATTGTTACCCCACCAAATATAGTCCATTCGTATTAATTTGGATATGGCCTAAATTCTGACAAGTATGTGTTATCAAAATTGTATAGTTAATTTTATCTTTAAAACCCAGCTTGGCCAAGGATCAAAGTGGAAATTGATAATGATTATGGCAAGGCAGTGAAGGATTATTAGAATGATGATAATGATGAACCTTTAAGGCTTAGGTTTATTTATTCTTGTTATTTTGCTTGTTAATGATTCAATTCTCAAACCTTCTAATCTCGTTATTACTTGTTTACCCTATCACCCCTTAATTATTCAATTAAGGCTCAATTTGCATCTGTTTAAAAGGACATCTTTTCTTCTGTTGAATACTTGGTAGCTATGAATCTGTGTTTAAACCTATTCAGAATCACCCTATCACAATCTTTGTCTGAAACCTATTCATAATCATCCTATCACAGTCTGTGTCTTAAACCTATTCATAACCACCCAATCACAATCTGTGTCTTAATCCTATTCATAATCACCCTATCACAATCTGTGTCTTAAACCTATTCATAATCACCCTGTCACAATCTGTCTTAATCCTATTCATAATCACCCTATCACAATCTGTCTTAAAGCTATTCATAATCGCCCTATCAAAATCTGTCTTAAACCTATTCATAATCATCCTATCAAAATCTGTCTCTTAAACCTATTCATAATCACCCTATCACAATCTGTCTCTTAAACCTATTCATAATCACCCTATCAAAATCTGTCTTAAACCTATTCATATCACCCTATCACAATCTGTCTTAAACCTATTCATAATCACCCTATCACAATCTGTCTTAATCCTATTCATAATCACCCTATCAAAATCTGTCTTAAACCTATTCATAATCACCCTATCACAATCTGTCTTAATCCTATTCATAATCACCCTATCACAATATTTAGATCAACATGCTTGAAGAATTAAATTTGATTGCATACTGCCTCGTTTACTAGTTGTTGATAGGTTTGAATACAGTGAAATGTCCTATATACATCTAACTGGAAAAGACATCTGGTCTCAGTTCCACTAACAGAAGTCTTAAAGCTAAGTCTCATCTTAAGACAATGATTGGTCCATCTTAGATTAAATTTAAATTTCAGCTAATCAGATTGTAGAATTCTAAACTTAAGGATGATCAGTTGTGAAATTTAGGAGTATTTAACTTCTCAATTTTTTAAATATTTTAAAATGTGAAGGTCCGAGCAATCCAAACTCACTCAGAAATGTAAAGGTTGGTGCGCATTTTCTTGTGCTGCTCTTAATTAAATATATATCCACAAGTACAGTAATTACACAGAAAAGTATTGGAAAAAGTAACCTACCACTAATTACAAATACAATAATAGCTGAAAGAGTTTTTAGAAAGTTCTTTGACTTGCACAAATTGAAGATTATAGACTCCTTACCAAATGCACAAAGAAAGTGAATGTTGGTGAGGGACTTTGTTTTGGTATGACACAGTTACTGTGATCACATTAGGTTTCCACAACAGAAAGGCTCTGCTGCCAGTTTATGGCAGGTCATACATCACATAGGATTTCCAGAGGTCCTGTACACTTTTCACTTACTGACTTTATCATTTCTTTCACAGGACTGTTGTTGTGATTATTAAGACTGTATAAGCATTTTTTTCTTCTTCACTTTTTAATAAAAGACAGAAGTTGCAGCCATGTCTTTTTACGTTTGGTCTCTCCCAGTATTAAGTGCACTTGAGTAACAAATGACATCATAATTTAGTATTCAGGACATTTTAAGCTGCACAGAAAGCTAGACTTTACAGTAGTAGACATCCTTAAATCTAGCATTAAGTTCTGTTGGTGAAATTGGAACGGGATGGGGGGTGGGGGGCTAACCTTTTAGGATGACCATGTTAATTCATACTTGTGCATATTTGTATGTATGTGTACATGTGTACTTGTGATGGGTAATACATAATTCTACTCTGTATATATTTGCACATATATCTTAGATGGCCTCAGAGTAGATGAGTTATGTAATTATTTCAGCCATCCTTGCTATATACAGTTTTTATTATTATTATTATTATTATTACAAATAAAATGCCGTATAGTGGGGAATTTCATACATACTGCTAGATTTTGCTGATCTTTTTTCATAAATTTTTTGTATTAAAATATAAAAAAATGCAAACTATTTAAATACATCATATCCTCCAATGCTACTTTATTCCCCTCAACCTGAAGCAAAACACCTGAAAGGAATCAAAATAAGGCATCAATAGCCACAGAAATTTTGCAAACATTTATGGTAATAACAATAATCCCTTTTGCAGCAGGAATGGTGAAACATTTTTGTTAGCTGGGCATGGATTCATCTCAAAGATTGTTAGGAATGAGAAGTTTTACTACATATTAAACTCAAAAAGTGTCTTATTAACTTATCTACCTTCAGGAGACTGAATGTTACCATAAGTACTTGCTTGTAAGTCAAGTCAAGCTGCAAAAACCAGAAAGATAGTAATCTGCTGTAGCATAATGTGCCTGCAGATTAGGGTCTGTATTGTTTGTTCTACTGATTACCCCAGACACACTGCTCAGACCCAGATCTTCCAGCACATTATGTGACAACCGATCTGGGACTGCTCAGTTTGTGGTTGAAATCGACTTATAAGCAAGTAGATATGGTATGTACTAGACTCTTTACGTTAGTGGACATTCTTGTCAAAAGTATAAAATATTAAGTCAAATATGAGCTTTGAAGTTTTCTTGTAAAGGTGGAGGGGCTTTTAATGATCTGTAATGAACTTATTTGATGCCCAACTTCATAATTTCATAGAGGTCAAGATGAGGTATGATAATAAACAGAGGATTTACACTCTTTTAAACGTCTGCTGTCTTTGTTTTCAAGCATTTAAGGAAATAGGCATTTAATTGTAGTTCTATGTTTTCTTATCAGCTATCCCATAAACATCGACAAAATCCTTGGAAACCAAGTTATTGCATTTGTGACTAATCCTCCACAAAGCAATAAAGAACAACACTGGCTTAGATCTAATAGACTTTTGAGGGTCCTACCCAGGTTTAAGGTTCTAATAACTTATTCATCTGGCCTGCAGGATCAGGGAGACTGGTAGAAACTGGAAATATTTCATGCCATGTAGTAATATATGGCTACAATAAAGAGGTTATCAGGCAGAAATATAGTTTAGTTACTACTCTTTCAAGAGCCCTTGACCTTCAGAAAATGAGGGTAGAAATGGAATGGGATTGTTCTCAATGATATAAAGATCAAAATGAGAGTTTGTTTGGGATTTATTATCTTAATAAATGACAGAAATTGAAAAATACAGTACCAGCATGAACTTTTAATATCCTGTTATCTGGGAGGAATACATCATAACTTTTGCTAGACATCATATGTTATCATCATTTTGAATACGAGTAATGTCCAGTGGGTTCTCATAAGCTTATATATGGTCAGCTGCTGTCACATTGATATTGCTACAACAGTTAAGAGAGAAGTTTGACAGTCTCTTACTTTTCAAGTGTCACTTGAAAGTGCCTAAGGTCATGTGGAGGTTACTTGTTCATACAAACGCATTTTGATAAATTGTACTAGATGAAAATGAATTTCTTGTTTCTGCAAAAGTGTAGCAGATAACCAAAGTAAATGTGTATTTTTCTTCCTTCTTAATACTACACTTTCATATTGACACAACAGAGTCCTGTCTGTATATGGACATCTATATTAAGGGTTCGGAGTTTCATTGAAATAAGTTCAATACTTTTCAGAAGATTTTTTTTATAAATGATTGCTTGAACTGTCATCACGGACATTGATATAGATTGCCATGACAGCCACATCATCACTAGTCTCACCTTTTTTCTTCTGTTCTGGCAAGACCATAAAACATAGATGCATATAATACTTAGATTGCATTGACTAGCACTTAGAAATTTCACTCGCATATTTTGTCACAGAATATTTTTTTGTGTGTGACTACAGTAGGATTAAGCCTATCGTATGATCAGTCCACTTAAGATTTTAATATCGTGCCGTTGGTAACTTTTTCCATAATGTCATGTAGCGGAGCCACCCCGGAAAGTTATATGTGACTGAAGTGAAATTTTACAATGTCTACCCATATTCCATCTTGGTTGATTTGTAGATTCAGATCTGCCTTATATGACACCTCTGTTTATAGGGCATCTGCTCACAAAGAACATTTTTTGTGAATGTTTAACCTTGATATAAAAGACAGTCCACAAATATTTAACCTTGATATAAAAGATGCTGTCCACAGATGTTGTCCTATGAGTTTTCTTTATAAACAAGTTTGACTCTAGATGTTAGTGTTACACTGGCAAGTAACATTTGTATTATAATCTACATAGAAGAGGCTACCTTACTCCTACAAGTCCCTTAATGAGTGAGACTACCTTACTCCTACAGATCCCTTAATAAGTGAGACTACCTTACTTCTACAAGTCCCTTAATGAGTGAAGTTACCTTATTCCTACCAGTCCCTTAATGAATGAGGCTACCTTGCTCCTTTAAGTCCCTTAATGAGGGAGACTACTTTACTCACGTAAGTCCCTTAATGAATGAGGCTACCTGACTTAAACAAGTCCTGTTATGACTAAGACTACCTTTCTCCTACAATTACTCTAATGACTGAGGCTACCTTACTCCTACAAGTCTTTTAATGATTTAGACTACCTTACTCATACAAGTCCCTTATGGGGTGCTCACCAGTTATTATGTACTTTTGAGAGAGTGATGTATGTAAGGTGAAGTTGTTTGCATTTAAAACATGCATGATGGAGAGAATGTTGGCATACCTCTATGCTACATTAATGTAATGTGAATGATATTTCTTTGGATATTGTACTTTTGGAAATTGTACATAATCTAAGCACACTGCTAACTAAAATGATTGCTCCCTTGTGCTAAAAAATCAACCTGAATTAGTTTAAGTACACTATCCATAGCAGCTACTAAAATAGGGAAAATGAATTTTGCCAGACTAGACAATGTCAGCTTCTGAAAGTGCAATGAATGAATTACCAACTATATAAAATGTAAAAAAAAGTTATCTGCTCTTTTTTATACCTCTGAAGTTCAGGAAGTGAAAATGACCAAGTGGAGCTAGCACTGTTTTGAAACATCTTGAGTAAGGCCAAGCTGTATACTCTATAACCCATATTACACCAATCAATCATACACCAAAATAAAGGGAATTAAAGGTTCTTTGAATTATACCTAAGATATACAAGGTCATTTTTAAAAAGCCAGTATAACCAGTGAGGAAAGCCAGGGAAATCCTTTTTCTTTAAAATTCTAACCCTATGCAAAATGTGAAACTGTAGAGCACCACCTTAATGACTGAGGCTACCTGACTCTTACAAGTCCCTAAATGAATGAGGCTACGTTACTCATACAAATGCCTTAATGAGTGAGACTACCTACTTCAAGTCCCTTATGATATGGTACTGAGGGTGGATACTTGACGTCCCACCATTAGAAAGATAGCTTGGGACTTATAGAGTTAATGTTGCTTTAATAATGATCCGGGCACAATCTTCAGCAGGTGGGTTTCATAGGCATTTCAGAAATGCCTATCACTGCCAGCCTTAGGATACAAATCTCAGTAGCTTCTGTGCTGGACTTTTGACCTAAAGGGTGTGGGTTTAGATATTATCATTGGATCAGTCCATTGCAGCTATCATTGGTGTGACCCTGGGAACGGTACTCTACTCCATTTGGCTCAGCACTAATAAACATACTTGAATTGCTGTGTGGCAAAACACCAAGCCACCACAGACTTCTGGACAGCATGTTAATTACACTTTTCCTGTACCACTATAGTCCCTAGTTAGACTCCCTCATGCTAACAGGATGGGTGGCTGCCCATCAAAGGCAGTTGATTTTCCACAGTTCCCTTTTTCTGCAAGTTTTACGTGCTCTTCCATGAATGAATTTGGGCTTTACAATGTTACCTATGCTGATCTGTATGTACATCTGTTGTGTTTTGGCCAGTTTCTTAATTACAGTGGTGGGGCATTCATATTCCATGAACACATTTTAAGTTGAGCAAAATCCCAAGTTCTTGCTCAAAACCTCTAAGTAGCTTTGTGTATATCTTCATTTTTTATATTTAGCATTGTGGTAAAGGAAATTAAGGTAAGAAAATCCCCAAATTTCCATGACTCAAACTTTACAGCAGGTCAGAATTATTGAACTTTTACTTGAGTTTAATCCTGATGCATTTTTCAAGAATCCACGTTCAGTTTTTTCTTTTCTGCCACCTTATAATCCATCTGATCATAGTCATGTGAGTACTTGTTGTGAATAACCAGACCTTGTTGGATGGTTGATATAGAATACTGTTTGTTGAAAAGCAAATTTAAATCCAATTCAGAAAAATAATTTATTATTGCTAATTGATACAATTGTTTCTGACAGCCAACATCACCACCACTGAACATTCGCTATGTCCCTGTACCACCTGACTCCCCGCGGTAAGTGCTACCAGCACAGTGGCGGGTGTGTGATAGTTACTGTAGTGAAAAAGGCACTGGCTAGGGAGTTATAAAATGCACCATTTGTATGGGTTCTGCAGTAGGGGTGGTGGGGTGGTGTGCTTTTATAACATACTTTAGTGCATTATGAAAGTAGCCTTCATGGAAGAGATTTTACAATATTCATCAGAAGGTAAATGGATTTGATCATGCTGTTGTATTTCTTAACAAAAATTTAATTTTGTTTAGCCCACCATGACAGAAGGGATCACTTTGACATCAGTGTATGTATCCATATCTCCATACACTCTAAATCGATGTCAGAGTTCAAGTGTTTTAGTTTAAACTCATTGTTACACTTTTTTAAGTTAAACTCATTGTTACACTTTTTTAGGTTAAACTCATTGTTATGTATTTGTTTAGGTTAAACTCATTGTTACAGTTTTTAAGTTAAGCTCAAATCTTAGTTTTCATGGGATGCTCAGTCTTAAAAAAGTTTGAGGTTGAAGGTTCTTTTAGTTTAAAAAGTTCAATGTTAATTTTGTTTTACATTAGGCCCATTGTCAAAGGTTCTTTTTGGTTAGACTCAATGGTAAAGATTTTTATCTTTATCTCAGTCTTAAAGTTTTTTAACATTAAGGTCAGTGTTAAAGTTTTTTAACGTTAAGCTCAGTGTTGAAGTTTTTTAGATTAAGCTCAGTGGTAAGTCAGATTAAGCTCAGTGTTAAATTCATTTAGATTAAGCTCAATGTTAAAGTCATTTAGATTAAGCTCAGTGGTAAGTCAGATTAAGCTCAGTGTTAAATTCATTTATATTAAGCTCAGTGTTAAAGTCATTTAGATTAAGCTCAGTGTTAAAGTCAATCAGATTAAGCTCAGTGTTAAAGTCCGATTAAGCTCAGTGTTAAAGTCAATCAGATTAAGCTCAGTGTTAAATTCATTTAGATTAAAATCAGTATTAAAGTCATTTAAATTAAACTAAGTGTTGAATTCATTTAGGTTAAGCTCAGTGTTAAAGTCATTTAGATTAAGCTCAGCATTAAGGTTATTTACATTAAGCTCAGTGTTAAAGTCATTTAGATTAAGATCACTGTTTCAGTCATTTAGATTAAGCTCAGTGGTGAAGTCATTTAGATTAAACTGTTAAAGTCATTCAGATTAGGCTCAGTGTTAAATTCATTTAGATTAAGATTAGTGTTAAATTCATTTAAATTAAGCTCAGTGTTAAAGTCATTTAGATTAAACTCAGTGTTAAATTCATTTACATTAAGCTCAGCATTATGGTTATTTACATTAAGCTCAGTGTTAAAGTCATTTAGATTAAGCTCAGTGGTGAAGTCATTTAGATTAAGATCAGTGGTGAAGTCATTTAGATTAAACTGTTAAAGTCATTCAGATTAAGCTCAGTGTTAAATTCATTTAAATTAAGCTCAGTGTTAAATTCATTTACATTAAGCTCAGTGGAAAGTCATTCAGATTAAGCTCAGTGTTAAAGTCATTTAGATTAAGCTCAGTGTTAAATTCATTTAAATTAAGCTCAGTGTTAAAGTCATTTAGATTAAGCTCAGTGGTGAAGTCATTTAGATTAAGATCAGTGGTGAAGTCATTTAGATTAAACTGTTAAAGTCATTCAGATTAAGCTCAGTGTTAAATTCATTTAAATTAAGCTAGTGTTAAATTCATTTACATTAAGGTCAGTGGAAAGTCATTCAGATTAAGCTCAGTGTTAAAGTCATTTAGATTAAGCTCAGTGTTAAATTCATTTAAATTAAGCTCAGTGGAAAGTCATTTAAATTAAGCTCAGTGTTAAAGTCATTTAGATTAAGCTCAGTGGTGAAGTCATTTAGTTTAAGATCAGTGGTGAAGTCATTTTGATTAAGCTCAGTGTTAAATTCATTTAAATTAAGCTCAGTGTTAAAGTCATTTAGATTAAGCTCAGTGGTGAAGTCATTTAGATTAAGATGTTAAAGTCATTTAGATTAAGATCAGTTAAATTCGTTTATATTAAGATCAGTTAAATTCATTTAAATTAAGCACAGTGGAAAGTCATTCTGATTAATCTCAGTGTTAAAGTCATTGAGATTAAGCTCAGTGTTAAATTCATTTAAATTAAGCTCAGTGGAAAGTCATTTAAATTAAGCTCAGTGTTAAAGTCATTTAGAGTAAGCTTAGTGTGGTGAAGTCATTTAGATTAAGATCAGTGTTAAAGTCATTTAGATTAAACTCAGTGTTAAATTCATTTAGATTAAGTTCAGTGTTAAATTCATTTAGATTAAGTTCAGTGTTAAAGTCATTTAGATTAAGATCAGTTAAATTCATTTATATTAAGCTCAGTATTAACATCATTTATATTAAGCTCAGTGTTAAAGTCATTTAGATAAATATCAGTGTTAAATTCATTTAGATCAAGATCATTTTTAAAGTCATTTAAAGTTAAGTGTTAAAGTCATATAGATTAAGGTCAATGTTAAATTCATTTAGATTAAGATCAGTGTTAAAGTCATTTAGATTAAACTCAGTGTTAAAGTCATTTAGGTTAAGATTAGTGTTGAAGTCATTTAGGTTAAGCTCATTGTTAAAGTCATTTAGATTAAGCTCATTGTTAAAGTCATTTAGATTAAGATCAGTGTTAAAGTCATTTAGATTAAGATCAGTGTTAAAGTCATTTACATTAAGTTCAGTGTTAAAGTCATTTAGATTAAAATCAGTGTTAAAGTCATTTAGATTAAGATCAGTGTTAAAGTCATTTACATTAAGCTCAGTGTTAAAGTTATTTAGATTAAAATCAGTGTTAAAGTCATTTAGGTTAAGCCTATTGTTAAAGTCATTTAGATTAAGATCAGTGTTAAAGTCATTTAGGTTAAGCTCATTGTTAAATTCATTTAGATCAAGATCATTGTTAAAGTCATTTAAAGTTAAGTGTTATAGTCATTTAGATTAAGATCAATGTTAAATTCATTTAGATTAAGATCAGTGTTAAAGTCATTTAGGTTAAGCTCAGTGTTGAAGTCATTTAGATTAAGCTCAGCATTTAAAGTTTTTCTATTTTCAAGTTAAATAAAAATTAGGATTGATAAAAATGGGGTAAAATATTGATAAATAAGGAATGATGATGATGCTAAATGTTTCTACTTTTGTTATTGATTGCTATGAATTTTGTTGTGTGGTTCATTAATCAGGCAGAATCAGGTTATCTTCCAGTATAGCTGTCATCTGTCAGTGGTGCAGTCTGATCAGAATCAAGTTCAACAACAAAATGGAGATCTGAGAGACAACAATATGAGACCGTATTCTATTGGCTGTGCAATTTGCCAATTAAAATCCAGCTTTCACATGTATGAAAATGATAAACGTCATTTAGAACACAATATTTCTAACAATAACTCTCACTAACATGAAATGCAATGCTTTTATCCGATAGTTTTCTAAAAATTAAGTGGACAAAGAATTCTTAAGGTCACCAGATTTGCTTAAAACTATCTTGATTTTCATCAGATTGGTGAATGGTAAGACATTTGTATCACATTTCCAGTGAAAAATAAATCGTTGATACCAAAAGAGTTAAAGGTAAAGAGTTTAAAGCTTATGGAAGTTGTTGTTGTGGGGTTTAACGCCATTTTTGAGTACAAGATAGGCTATACATGGCAGCCAGTATTAATGGTGGAAGAAGAACCCGGAAAAAGCACGGAAAGAGCCACCAACCCGCGAGAAGCTACTGCCAAGCTTTCTCACATACCCACATAGGCTGAACCCGCAACTCAACCTACGTAGACAGGTGAGATGGCAGTGATCTTTAACGGTGAGCGCTTTAGACCACTCGGCCACTCGGGGCCCCACTTATGGAAGTAAATATACAGTAATTTCATCAGTGGCTATGTACAACTTTAATTGTTCCTGTGATATTAATTATAACTACATGTGAAAAGTTGATACCCTAATTTACAGGGAACTTTTCTATGCTGAATACACTTGCTTATAAGTTGGGTTCAGCTGCAAACTTCATAGAATCAGATCTGTAGTCTCAATGTACCCACAGATCTGGATCTATGCCATTTGTTAGGAGTAATCATTAATACAAACAGCATAGACCCTGACCTGCCAGCACATTGTGTGATTGCAGATCTACATCTGTTCAATTTGTTAGGAGTAATCAGTAGTACAAGCAGCAAAGACTCTGACATGCTGGTGTTATGCAATGTTAGATCAGGATCTAGGTTGTTTGCAGGTGTTGTGTTTCATCATTATAACAACAATCACAAGCACAGTGTTGCATTTTGACTGTTGTCAAGCGAATGCATACCATATATACTTGCTCATAAGTCAGGTCAAACTCTGAACATAGATCCTGATCTGCCATCCCATGTAGTACCTACAGATCAGGATCTGTATTAATTTTGTCATCTGATTATTCATAACAAGCCATGTAGACCAAGATATTCTGGTGCATTAAGCGATGGCACATCTGGGTCTGTGCAGTTTGCAGTTGGACTCAACTTATAAGCAAGTATTGATGGTGAGCGCTCTCATTTTGCACTCTTAGAACTGAAAAAATCTCAGTACTTGATAGATGAATTGGAAACTTTTTTCTTAATTTGGACCTTTCAGCATTTATTTTTAAACCAGATATAGTAACTGACTCGACCTTAAGTCTGCATATATATATGAAATTGAATGAAGCTAATTACTTTATTGAAAAAGGCAGTGTGTGTGTGTGTGTGTGTGTGTGTGTGTGTGTGTATCAGTATATGTGTATTTGTGTGTACAGGTTTGTGTATATGTGTGGTTAAAACTTAATGTCAAATGCACAATTTGATGTGATCCATGTAATTCACTGATATATTCCACATTTTGTCCATTGATGAAGAAATATATTTTTGTAAATAATTTTACTTTTATGTATTCCACTATATGGGTCTGTAATATGTAATGTTTTATATAATGATATTAGATAAAATTGAAAAATATTAATAATTATAAGTGCAGCAAAACTATGATAATTTTAAATACTTTGTCCTCATTTCAACGTTAATATAAACATTAGGTATGACATCACTGAGCTCATCCCTAAGGTTAATATTTGGACCATTTTACTCCATTAGGGGACAGAATGAATACAGTTGGTATTTTTGATGCCTTGTGTAGGATTTTCCTTCAAGAACTGACCAAGCTTCAATCATTTTTATTGTGTCAACATTACACAGAAAAAGGATTAATAGTGCCCGCATTAATTATGGGTCCTATGGGAGATGGATTGTGTAACCCCAGAGTGGCAAGGGCTGCCAGTTGCATTGTATTTGCCCATATTTTGATCAGTGTTTGTAGATATAGCCAAGGTGAGCAGGGAACTGTTGACATAAAGTGGCCAGTCCTGTTAGCTAGGTAAATTTGTTCTATGTCCAACTTGAGACCAATCACAAAACCAAACATCATCAGTCAACAAATTTTCATGGCAGTTTAAGTTGATAGCAATCAAAGAACATTGAACAATTTAACGCTAATGAACACCTTGAAAGCAAAATTGATGGGTGGTCGTTTTTTTCTTTTCAAATCTCAATGAAGAAATTTCCATTTCTCTTTGGTTTCTTAGCACATTGTGTGTTTATTAGCCATTCTTTAAGTATGTGCTGTTTAAGTATATTTGGCCAGACTATGGTATTATTTCTGTTTACGCATCATCACTGTCTGTGTACCTTTCCACTCAACTCACTTTGGAAAATAAGATGTCAACCACTCCTAGTAAAGTAGAAGGGTAGAAATATACCCATAAAACCTTTGCAAATGATTTCACAATAATACTGTATATACTCACTTATAAGTCTAGTCCAACTGCAAACTGCACAGACCCAGATCTGCCAGCACATATTGCACAGGCAGATCTGAGTCTTTACAGTTTGTTAGGAGTAATCAATTGAACGAACAACATAGACCATGATCTGCAGGTGCATTACGACAGATCAGGACCTTTGTTGTTTGCAGTTTGATTTGACTTATAAGCGAGTACAGATGGTACAAATATATACTCAGTTTGTGTAAATGTGTTTCTTCAAATTTACCTGATGTGTTGAATTTGTATCAACATAAAACTTTGTTGGATAGGGATGCGATATGCATATTGAAATAGAGGCATATGTATATTATAACAAGGAAAGAATAAATAATCATAATGTAAAATTAAATAATTTGGACAAAATAAATCAATACACTAGCTTAATCTGTTAGATAAATATCATAAAGTCATCTAAATTTATTCTGCTGGGTTAAATTAAATTTTATTCTTTTGGGTTAAATTTGTTCAGTGTAACTAATTATCTACTTGGTATGATGAGCATAGTAAATTTTCAGAGTATGTTCACATATGTAAAAGTGCCCAGTCCAATTAAATTTCAGAAGTGGAAAAAGAAATCTATCTGAAAAATAACGTGCTGTCCTTCATAGAGTAATTACAGTATATACTCACTTATCAGTCAAGTCAAACTGCAAACAAGATTGATCCTGATCTGCTGTAGCATAATGCACCAGCAGATCAGGGTCTGTCTTATTTTATTCTACTGATTTCTACATAACAATGTGCACAGACCCAGATCTGCTAGGACCCTATGTGAAAGTCTTCAGTTGGACTCATATGTGAGTTTATATGGTACGCATAACAGTGTCTAGAAGACTTGTTTGACAATGTGCTTTCTGAGTTCCTTTTGGTTCATTTTAAATTTTCAAAATTTATTTTGTGCTGTAAATGCTCATAATTTTGTTCTCTGTGACAAAATTAATGCAAGTAACAAATTTTGTATGTTTTGATATGCTGAGAGAATTCCTATCCTGCAAACCAGTTTAATTATTCATATATTTGTTTGCATTAATCAAAAACATAATTACAAATTTGAATTGTAAAATTTATTATAGCTTATGTATTGATTTGAATCCAGAAATAAATCGACTTTAGGCTCGCATGTATAGTGAAGGAGAACAGGATTCTAGGCATTGAAAATAAGCACATAATGAAGAAAATGAATGCTGGAATTAATTCAAAGATATGAAATATTGGTGAAATTAACTCTAAAGAAAGCTTTTGAAAAATTGTTGGAATTAACTCAGAAAAATTGGTGATATATTAATGGAGTTAACTCAAACCTTTGAAATATTGTTGGACTTAAGAAGAAACTATGAATTATTGTTATAATTAACTCTAAACAAATCATCAACAATTGTTTAATTAAACTCTTCTTTGAAAAAAATATTGGAATTAATTCTAAGCTATCAAACATTGTTAGAATTAACCTGAAACAAAGTTATGAAATATTGTAGGCATTAGCTGAAAGCTATGATACTATTGGAATTAGCTCAAAATAAATTTATGAAATATTGTTAGAATTAACTCAGAGCTATGAAATATTGCTAGTTAACTCAAAGCTATGAAATATTGTCTAAGTTAACTCTGAGCTATGAAATATTCTTTAAATGAACTCAAAGCTGTGAAATATTGTTTGAATTAACTCAGAGCTATGAAATATTGTTGAAATTAACTAAAAACCATGAAATATTGTTTGAATTAACTCAAAACTGTGAAATACCATATTGTTGAAATTAAATAAAAACCATCAAATAGTGTTAGAATTAACTCAAAATGTTGCTATGAAATATTGTTTGAATTAACTCAGAGCTGTGTGTGTGTGTGTGTGTGTGTGTGTGTGATTTAGATTTTTAATGTAGCTTTAACAATTTTCCAGTCATATCACGATGATGTCTGCAGTGTGGCAATTTAAAGTGATGTCTAGCACTGGGGCATCATGCCGCAGACATGTAGTATGATGTCCCACCCAGTCATATTATCCTGACACCAGGCTGACCAGTCCTAACACTAACCTCTTAATGCTTAGTGCCTAGCGAGGCATCTGTTAGTAAAAATTTTACAATTTTACAATTTTTTTTATATGACTCGGCCAGGGTTCAAACCCATGACCTCCCACATCTGGGGCAGATGCTCTAACCACTAGGCCACTGGCACTGGAGTGGTAAACAGAGCTGTGAAATATTCTCGGAATTAACTCAAAGCAATGAAATACATTTTACTCATAATACCCAGGAAAAAGACTGATTTTTTTGACAAAGTAGACTTTCATTTATAATTGCGCTTCATTTTATAAACAAGTTGAATATTTGCTATGACTAGAACCAATAAATCTATAATCTATGAGAATGAAAAGAAATATATACTAGTACTTGTACAAGTAAACATGAAAAGATGAAAATAATACATAATGAAAAGTTCTCTCTCTCTCTCTGTCTCACACACACACACACACACAGTTATTTTCATTGTGCCAGGTCATATTAATGCAGGCTTCGTTTTTTCCTATATATCTGGATGGTTCCAAATCTTAGATTTCTGGCTCTATCAGGGGTTGCTGTGGAGACCTGTGCCCCTCTACTCACACCTTTGTTTAAACAAGGCTTGTCATATGTCACAGAGATTGAGCAATGATAGATATATGGCCCTTTGAGTGCCAAAGAAATTAATCTTATCGAAGGTGTGGAAAAATAAGTTGTGGTTTGTAGGCTAGAATGTGAAATTAAAGCATTGGAACTTGGTCAAGAATGAAAAGACTGGCATTACTTTATTTATTCATTTATTTATTATATATTTTGAAGAAAAAAAATTGTTAGCATCATTTGACTGAAAATATAGTGGAATGTGTTTCAAATAAACCACAAGGGGGGGGGGGGGCTGAGTCTGATGGCACTAAACAGAATAAAAATATCAGCTGTTGTGGGATGAAGAAAAATATTTATTGAAACATTTTTCCTTCATTTCTGCAGTTCATTATACTCTCATCTGTGTCAGGTCCATTTGTAAACAACATTGACCCTGATCTGTCATATAATGTGCCAGCAGATCATGATTTATGCTGTTCTACTGATTAATCCCAACAAGCTGCATGTGATGACAGATCTGGGTCAATGTAGTATGGCGTTGTATCAAACTTGTTCCAGAGTATACACCGTAATTCTCTTTTCAGAACTTTTTCTCCCTTCAGAGAGCACGCTATACTATACCAATATCTTGTCCAGCAGGAGTAATTAATACAATTAACATATGTTAAAATTATACAGTTGATAATGAAAAATTACACAAATCTGAAGAAACAACTTTTCAAAAATATAGTTTTATAATCCATGACTTCAACATGTTTTTAAGACCAAACATTAAAATACATGTTTAGGCTAGCAGTGAGATAACATATATAAATCTTGCTTTGTATCAGTCCATCTAGTACTGACCTTGGAGAGGTTAGCTCTGTTGATTATACAGCTGCTGTATACATGATAATTTACAGTCCTTTTAGATTGCTACCTTATATGCTCATATGTACATCAGATCAAACTGCAAACCGTATAGATTCAGATCCACCATTGCATAACACACCAGCATATCTGGGTCTATGTAGTTTGTTAGGCATAATCAGTAGCACAAACATAGACCCAGATCTGATGACTCATTATGTGATGGCACATTAGGGTCCATGCTGCTTGCAGATAGACCTGACTTGAGTACATGTGGTTGTATCATAAGAATTATTGTATTACTGTATATACTGGCATATAAATCACATTTAGCTATCAGGAGCATATACCCTGATCTGGTATTTCAAAAGTGCAGTAATTAAAAAATCTACTAGATATATTAGAAGTATCATGAAAATTGTATTACAGACTCAGTAAGTCTCAGCAAAGTCGTGTCTTGGGGTTCCTTTCATTTGATAGTGTAATACATACTTTAAGTACAGTCTTTTTATTAAAGGAATTTTTCTGCCAATACAAGCTCTTTACCAATTTTGCATCATGCAGTGGATTTGTATGTATTCTCCTTCTGCTACTTTTTCAGCATTAAAGTATTTACCCCAAAATTACCTGTTGGCAACTAGTTTCCTTTAATTTTGGGACAAGAGGGTTGCAATATTTCAAATGACATTCAGCTTTGCTTATGTGATTTGACAAAAAGTGCTCTTTTTACATGCATTGAATGTTTCTTTTAAATTAGCACCATATTACCTTACTGTTGTGAGGTTCTCTTAATATGCTAATACATACATACATACATGCATGCATGCACGCACGCACGCATGCATACACACATACATACATACATATTGACCAAAGGGCATCATGATTAATAACAAACATAAACCTGTACACAAGCATTCAGAGATAGCACATTGATGTATCCAGTTTTATTACAGAATAAATACAGTGTACTGAGGGACACAGATTACATGTGTTATTGAAGTATGAAATTTGAGTCTAATTCCACTACCACCCACAAATATTTTGTTTCATTTTTCATTTAATAAAGGCTGACATAGTCTTCATATGTTTGTATACTACAGTTGTGATTTTTTTGTCTCGACAGGTGAGTGGCATTTTTAAAACAAATGTTGCTTGTCAAGACAATGTCAGCAAGGTAATGAATTGTGAAACATGTTCCTCCAAATTTTTGCACTTAGAATTATATATTAATTTCCAGTGATAAGTAAACTATATTCTCTACCTGTCTCTCTCTGTCTGTTTCTGACTCTCTTGCTCTCTGTCTCTGTTTCACAGTCTCTCTCTCCTTTAAAACAATGACTGAAAATCTCTCTGTCTCTGTCTGTTTCTGACTCTCTTGCCCTCTGTCTCTGTTTCACTCTCTCTCTCTCTCTCTCTCTCTCTCTCTCTCTCCTTTAAAACAATGTCTGAAAATCTCTCTCTGTCTGTTTCTGACTCTCTCTCTCTTTCTCTTTTTCTTTCTTAAAAACAATGACTGAAAATTACAAGGCATGAAAATAGTACTTTGGGCCCTAAAAATTGACTGGTAAACAGTATCAACAGCCATGCAGGAAATATATTAATTGCCAAGCATATTTTAGACAAAATTGCTCAGTGTTGAAAAGTCCTACTTCAGGTGCAGTAAACATTTTTCAAGAAATTAAGACTGATTTCCTCTATTTGGCAAGGATAATGTATCTTCAGAAAAGAAAGTGGGTAGAGTTGAAAAATCTGGTGTATTTTATGAATGAACATATTAGAGAGAAGTCATTACCGAGTGTCTAATTGAAGCAATGGCTAAAATAATGCTCTTGCATAAACTGGCTCTCTTTAGTGGAGAATGACCCCAATGCAAAGTGTAGCGGTATATTCTAAAATGTAACATGTAGAGCTAGTAAATCAACAAAATTGAAGCTTTATCGATGATGGCATATTTTTCAATCATATTTTAAATTATGTCTCACTTAAATTGTTTCAAATAATCTACCCTATGTTTGGTTACATGATAGTTTACATTTTTTGTGTAGTTTCTCTATCAGACGAAGTTTACACAGATACACCCCAAGTTGTGTGTTAGCTATCAACTATCTTTGGGCTATCTCTATATTTGTTTGTTAACCCAAATCAAATGGAGATATATTTGTGTGCTTACCACTAGCAAAATATTTGCAAACTTTCAACCGTAAGAATCTTGTCAACAGCTTGCTTTACTTGTATCCAATTTTCATTCATAATCCACTGATTATCGCTGCACTTTGGATTCAGATTTACTCTAAAACAAATACGCAGCTGCCACAAGTTGGCTTAATTGTTTGTATTATTTCACAAGATTCACAAACCTATCAGAAGGTTAAGTGTGTGGAAGTATCACCTAATTTATCATAGCGTCTTCCGAGTTTTATGGATTCGACAGATCCTCTGCAACCAGTTATCCTAACAGCCATGATTTTGGATAACATTTGCCTGGGATTGTTGAAGTTTTTCTGTAATAATGTTAAGTTGGCAGTTAGATGCTGGATATCAGCTATGGCATCTTAAAATCAGCGACATGAAAAGCTCTTTTCAATGCATTTAGCCAGGTGCATGCCATATATACTCACTTATAAGTTGAGTCAAACTGCAAACAGCAAAGATCCTAATCTGCTTTAGCATAATGTACCTGTAGATTAGGGTCTGTGATGTTTGTTCTACTGATTGCTCCTAACAAACTGCACAGACCCAGACCTGCTAGCACGATGGCAGATCTGAGTCTGTGCAGTTTGCAGTTAGATTCTTCTAATGAGGGAGTATATGGCAGTTTCATTGCCTTGTCAAGTGGATTAAGGTGGATGATGTTGATGTGACATTATGAAGATGTTCTATTTTTATGACGCCTCCCACTTGTCAATTTAGTTTCATCTCTTTTGATGCATGACAGCATTGAAAGGCACAAAACATAATATCCATATGTATTTACTTGCATGATTCTGGGAGAAAACATGATAATTTTTGGGGATACAGTTATTTAGCATGACACTTTTTACCTAAACACAGCAATATTTTCATTGTGAATTTTTGTGATATCGTTTACTCACACACACAAAAATGCAGAGTTAATCCTCCTTGAATATTTCTGAATTTACTACTGTATAGGCAATACTTTCAACTGCTATTAGAAGTAACCTCAACCTCATATCACCTGTATCAGAAGTAACCTCAACCTCATATCACCTGTATCAGATGTAACCTCAGCCTCATATCACCTGTATCAGAAGTAACCTCAACCTCATATCACCTGTATCAGAAGTAACCTCAACCTCATATCACTTGTATCAGATGTAACCTCAACCTCATATCACCTGTGTAAGATGTAACCTCAACCTCATATCACCTGTATCAGATGTAACCTCAACCTCATATCACCTGTATCAGATGTAACCTCAACCTCATATCACCTGTATCAGAAGTAACCTCAGCCTCCTATCACCTGTATCAGATGTAACCTCAGCCTCATATCACCTGTCATTTTTTTCTTCTTCATTTAATTAAATGTCCTTTGTTAGCTGCATACCATAGATTTAGCTAGCCATACTGATTTATGCTATGTTGGAAATATATTTGCACTGTATATAATTAATGAAAGCTATCTAATATTCTTTTTGCCTTTATTTTTTCTGGTTTTTAAAAAGAAATCTAATTAAACATGTTCATCAACTCGGTGTTTAAGTAAGTTAAACTCAAATGCAGGCATTAATGGTTATTGTAGTTAATATTGTATGTACTCGCTTATAAGTCAAGTAAAACTGCAGACAACAAAGATCATGATCTGCCATAGCAAAATGCACCTGCAGATCAGGGTCTGTGTTGTTCTACTGATTAGTCATAACAAACTGCACAGATCCAAATATCCTTGTGCATTATGTGATGGTAGATCTGGGTCTGTGCAGTTTGCAGTTGAACTCATCATATAAACGATAAGTATTTTTGTCTTTCAGTTTTCTGTATGTTTTTACTAAATTATACACATATGATTGTTCATTCTAGTTTGTCGAACTTAAAAGTTCTTAGTATACTATTTATCTTAATCAGTGACATATTATATCTACAATTTATTCCTTCTCACAAATCGTCTTTGTATGCATGTCAATTCAGGTGAGCAATTTATTTCAAACTAAATGTGGGAATAAACTATATATCAAAGAATTTTAGTATATCTAGTCGACCCTTATCCCAAACCTTGAATTCTCTGTATCAGTATGCATGATTTCAGTTTGAATAAATTGAATAAATGATATGTCTCTTGTGTCAGCTTGATACACTGCACCCTAATCCGCTGCCATTTCTTAAATAGTGGGACTTCAAAAGGACTAAAACCTTCATAGTTCTATAGCTAGGGAGACATATAAGGCTTGCCAAATCTGGTGAATAAATTAATATCACTGCAGAACTCTTATCCATTGGGTTACTTGATAGAGACGAAAGTAGAAGAAGACAAGTTAGCATGCTCACCTATTTATATGAAACTAATCAGTTTAGTATCGTAGAGAGAAAACCAGATGTGAAGAAAAAAAAAAGTAAATGCTTCTTTCTTTTAAAAAAATTTACATGAAAAGCTTTATCTCAATTGGGCCACTTTCAAAATGCAACCACCGTACAAAAGGCCATCACTTTTCAAAATGCAACCACAGTAAAAAAAGCCATCACTTTCAAAATGCAACCACATTACAAAAGGCCATCACTTTCAAAATGCAACCACTGTACAAATTACCATCACTTTCAAAATGCAACCACATTTCAAAAAGGCCATCACTTTCAAAATGCAACCACTGTACAAAAGGCCATCACTTTCAAAATGCAACCACTGTACAAAAGGCCATCACTTTCAAAATGCAACCACTGTACAAAAGGCCATCACTTTCAAAATGCAACCACTGGTCAAAAGGCCATCACTTTCAAAATGCAACCACTGTACAAAAGGCCATCACTTTCAAAATGCAACCACAGTACAAAAGGCCATCACTTTCAAAATGCAACCACTGTACAAAAGGCCATCACTTTTGCAGATATTCCCTTTAATTCTCTTATAAATAAAGTGTTTCTCACATGACAAGTCCAAAGGAACCCCCATGCAGATTTTGGTCGCAGCTGCTGGTAGACTTAACATATACAGTACAAGTCAGGTCCAACTGCAGACAGACTGCATAGATCCAGATCTGCCATCACATAATGCATTGGCAGTTCTGGATCCATGTAGATTTTTAGAGTAATCAGTACAACTGGAGCCTGATATTCTGGTGATTAAGGCCTGTACAGTAATAAATCAGGGTCTGTGTTGTTTGCAGTTGAATATGCTTGTATATACATGTTGGAAAGGTATTATATGAACATTTACTGTAATGTTTTATAAAATATTTGGTTTGGTGCTTTATGACAGCAATACAAGTAGGTTATTAGGTGCTGAAGCAATTGGAGTGTCAAGTGCCTTGCCCAAGGACACACCACAATGGCTGACCAAGGCTGGTCCACTCTTTTGGTCATGACTCCAGCATGCTATCCGCTGAGCCACTGCAGCTCTCTGTTTTGTAATTTGTGAAGGGGTTTGTTTTCAATCATGAGTTTATCAAGGGATAGCTTCATTATACCATTAGTTCATGTAGATTTCATATAGGTTGACTTTTAGAGTTATCCAATAATGATCTGAAAGATTTTTTAAAAATTCTACTTTCAAGAATAAATTTTTCCCCTGATTTGTAGATAAGCATTGATCCAAATAATGTAACAAGTGAATTGCATAGGACAAAGCTGAACATGCCTGAGATCGACAGGAAAATTTGTGATTGGTGGAACAAATATTTCTTAACTAATTATGTACGAGTTTCCTTATTGGATAAGTGTATGAGAAATTTTTCAGGAAAAATTATATTTTTAAAATTTAAAGCTCATTGTTATTGAAATTTCATTTTTTTATACTCATTTTAATTGATTTTTCTCTTTTAGGCAAAACTGGCCACACTTCAGCAAGAACGGGACGTGGCTATTGCAAAGTGCCGACAACTTGAAGACAAGATTCAGACGTTATGTATTTACTACAGGTATGTGAAGTTCTATGAGACAAATATTTATTTGCCTCACCAGGACCATGATAACAGACATAATACATTGTCTGTCCATTTGTCTGTCTGTCACACCTAAGTTATGTTTTGCTTTTAGGATAGGACAACATTCAGGCACTGTTGTTTAGTAATTCTTTTCTGTGAACATATTACTTGATTAAAATTTTAAAAAAACAACAACTTATGTATACTTTTCAAGTGAACTATACAAGCCCTTAATGTGATGGGAACTGGAAAACCCAGAAAAATAGTTGACAGTCCTTGAATTGGCAGTCATCAATCCTGTTTGTCAGCTACATAGTAATGAGTTTATTATCTTGTGAAAGTGAGCAAGGATAATCATATTGCAGTAAAGATTCCCTGACACTTTCTAAGTGTGGATGCTTTAATTTAGAATTTTATTAGGCATAATCACATATCACAAAAAACAAACCTGATTATTTACCATATCAATCTTTGAATCCTCCATACCTTTAAAACTGCCAAAGGGAGCATTTAACTTGAAATGTTTTAAATTATATAAAAAAATTAACCAGTCCACATGAAGACCACATTCAAACTAACATTTGCATTCAAAGCATGAAATTTTTACTTACAGACAGTGTAAGGTAATGTTTCAGGAAATACAGGCAGTAATCCTCGACGTGACTGTAAATGGATTATGGTGTGGAATTATGGGTGGAAAGCAAATACTTATCTTGTGAGGATCGTGTTTTCATATAGATTTGCCATCAACAAGTGCCAGGCATATAGTACATCACATGTATCAGATTTCATGGATTTAAAAATGATTGATCGAGATCTGACATTGCCATAGAATTCAGAAGCAATAAGCAAACAAGAGACGGAATGAATTGATGGACACGACTTCATTAGTCCATTGCTAGTGAAAGTATACCCCTATCATATTTCCTTTGTAATTGGTAAGTGTGTTCGCCATCAGGTTTGGTTGTGCAGTTTTTCTGAGCCAGCCATTAGAGGATTGTGGTTTTCCTTAGGAAAATTTTTTGAGGTTTGGTTTTGTCCAAGTCAAGGCTGTTTATATTATTGGTAATTGCTGTTTGTAACACACTGTCTTTTGTAAGTGGATATTACTGCCATACACAGTGAAATCTGTATAGAAAGGACACACAAGGGGATACACAATGTGATCCTTTAGGTACAGGTGTCCTGTCTATAAAGATCAAATAGATGAATAATCTTTAACAAGGTAATACACCACTTTATCATTTTGGAGGGCCTAGATAACTTAAGAGCCTGCTTATAATATGGAGGCCAGTGTGGATCCCTTTTGTGTTTCTTTTAATAAAGGCAAAAAATAGGCTTCTCTTTGCTTAACATAAAAAAATAATGATTTAAATTTGTAAATGAAAGCTTGATATATTGCTCGTTTTACTGTCAAAAATGGTCATTAGTACACAGAAATTTGAAGTCATTTTGAAATGTACAAATTTTAATAAAAACCATATGTTTCATCAGATTTTCATTGAACAAAATTCATTAAATCATACAATATGCAACAATATATGAATCAATAAAAAAAAATCTTGTTAAATGCATAATGGTGGCCTCAGTGAAAGGAATATATACCTTTGATAGAAATCTTTTCAAGTGAAATTCACATTTTAATATTATTCATTGTAATCATTATAAGTGTGATATACCTTCCTCTATTCAAAATTTCAAATTTGAAAATAATCCATTGACTGTATGGCAGTGACTGCTGGTGCTTCTGTGAGAGCCAAATTAGGTGCACTGTTGAAAATCATATGGTTGTTCGCCATAATAACAAATTAATTGTTTCAAGTCGATGATATATATGGCAAGTGCTGATGTCATGATAACATCCAGATGTAGGTGATCCAAATATCATTAAAAAAAGCACACACTGTAGACAGTTCCTGAGATCTAAAAGATAAATAGTGCTCTTTTCAATTTACTCACCAATCCTGATTTTGTCTGCAGACCTTGAAATTTGTCCAGTCATGAAAGAGAATTTTAAAAAAATGAATTCCCGATATTCTTAATGCAGTGACCAGTCCATATTTAATTTTGTTCATAGGTAAGGGTTATAGACATCACACTCATTAAATTTTACAATTTCTCACAATAATTTTTAAGCAGTGAGTACTGGATATGGGATAGAAAGCAAGATTCAGTAATGGCTGCCCTTGCATGCTTTTTGCTAATTGTAGTCAGCTTCAAAATTTACGAGTTGTATCAAATTATTTATGATATAGAGTGTGCAGAATCAGACTATTGTATAACATCATGTTTTTATGCTGTATTGACAAAGTGACATTCTTTTCTCAGAGGGGAAAAAACAGTTTTCAAAATCTTCAAAATCCTTTCTGCAATATCGAATCAGTAGTTGTTGTTGTTGTTGTTGTTGTTGTAGGGTTTAACGCCTTTTTTTAGCACTCGATAGGCTATACATGGCAGCCAGTATTAATGGTGGAAGAAGAATCCGAGGAAACCCCGGAAAGAACCACCGACACATGAGAAGCTACTGGCAAGCTTTCTCACATACCCACATTGGCTGAATCCGAGACTCAGACCCACGCAGACAGTGGTGAGATGGCAGTAATCCGTAACGGAGAGCGCTTTAGACCACTTGGCCACCCGGGGCCCCCAAAATCAGTAGTAAGAAGATTACCCTTCAACAACAGATGCTGGAGACTGAAATAAAATTGCATTGGAGATAGACTGAAATATTTTTAGCACATAACATACGTTAGCATATCCATCATTCAAGAACGCTTTGAAAAACAAAAATCAGTATGGAGCAAATGCATAAAGTCTGGTTCAAGGCTTACACAGTAAAACCTTGGCCAAAATAAATAGCTTATGTTCTGTGCAGAACTTAATTATGATATATAAACATTTTCATTTTATATTGCACATCCAAATGTCTGATCAATTTAAAACATATCGTGACTTCATTTTAAGCTCTATTGGCCATTCATCCCAGGGTCAAGCTGTTCTTAAGTAAAAATGGTGCCAGTTAGGCATCCAGTACCGCTGCCACAATGACCAACTAAAAATCTTACTGCTACACCTCCAGAACAGATGGTCATATAAACAAGGTTTTCACTTAAAGACTTCTTATGATGTCAAATTGGTTCCAAATGAAAATTGTTCTGATATGACATCTATTATGGTGGCCATATCAGCCATCTTGAAAATCTTGTTATTGCTATTCCTCCTAAATGGAAAGTCATATCGACATGGGGTTTTCACCAGAAGACTTTTTATGGTGGCCATTTTGAACATCTTATCATCTCCTGGATGGATGATCATATCACATGGGATTTTGGTTGGTCCGAGATGAAAATGGTGCCAATCTGAAATCCAGTACGGCCACTATGCCTGCTGTCTTGGAAATCTTGTGTAGTCGTTACTCTTACTGAATGGATGGTTGCCTCAACATGAGGTTTTCACCAAAGACTTCGTATGATATCTAGTTGGTGCTAAATGAAAATGGTACCAATCTGATATCCAATATGACTACTATGATGACCAGCTTGAAAATCCTGTCATTAATCAAGAATATAAGAAATGATTTCAAACATTCAGCAGTTGGAAAGATGACACAGTCTTGTCTTGGACTCCTGGAAATCATTTTTATACAGTAGAGTATCATTCCCATCAAGGGACTCTTGTTATTGGTGGGGTACTCATTTTTAAATGGATAATTCTGTTGTCAGTAAGACTGCCATGTTTGTCAGAAACCCACCAAAATGAAACATATCTTTCATTACCATTGAAAATAATGCCCATGAAATTTGATGAATTCACAGTAATCGATTTAGGTAAGCCTATTTACTAATATCATTACATTCAGATGCTCATTTGAAGAAAAGGCGAAATTCTGTTACAAAATGTCACTTGGAACAAAGTTGTCATCAAGTTCTCATTAATTAAGTCGAATCGTATGTGTGTAATTTCATTATTCAAATGAATATTTATCCTTTTAACATTTTTTTATGCACAAATCATGCTAAGACAAAAGACGACTTTCCTCAGATACTCTGCAAACAAATTTTAGCTTTCAGGTTTTTCAGGGAAAATCCTTTACGTGTCTAAATTGCCCCTCCTTCTTGCTAATAGTTTGTTATGGGCTCAAAACCATAGCTTATCAGGCGTAAAGTGGTTTATAGAAGATATCGAACACAGCTGATAACATTGATTCTGTGATATGAAGAGGACAGAGCCCACTTTTATAGAAAATAAATATGTCAGAAGGAACCAGCCCTTGCCATTAGGATTTAATGGTTACAGAATTTAACATTTATTCCAAATCAGTTATTTAGATTTATTGCTTTTAAGCAATTGAAATCTTATCGAGGATTTTCGTTGAGTGGTTCCCTGTTTGTTATATTTATCTGGGTTCAGGTTGAGCTCAGTACAAATTGGTCCTTTATGGTTCAATAACAGGAAGAATTGCACACAGGAAATTTGTAAGAACTTGAGCTCAGCTTTTGTATACAAATATGTTTCTCAATTCTTCAATAAGTAATTGAAAGCAGTAAAATTACATATCAAAGGGTATCAAATCAAGAATGAAAGGGGCAATTGCTGTTTTTAAATGGGAGCCTTTGCCTAAATCTTTTGCTGACAAAATCAGGACTTACATATGTGTTTATACTTATTATCTTTTAAAGTAGTCAGCACAGAATGACAGGTACAAGCCAGTGCAATGATGTCACAAAATTTTTAACAATATTAAAAAAGTGTTAAAATTATTAAAATTCAGCTTTTTGACCACACTGCTAGCAGCTAATGACAAGGCTTTATGGTTGTGTATTTAGTACAAATGTATTCTATTTCATATGAGTGTGCAGTTTTGCTATCACATGAATATGTGTATATATTCAAACGAAGCCAACATTCAGTATCAATCTAAAATCTTATCTGTCTAGTTGTATTCTCTCTTTCTCTATCTCTCTCTCAATATATATATATATATATATATATATATATATATATATATATATATATATATATATATATATTACACACACACACACACAAATATCTGTCATTTTAATCTGTCTTGGTATATATTTGAGAAAGTTGAATTAAAACTGGAACTCACTTCTCTTCAGCCTGCACAAGTCCCTCCCCACGGAAAACAGCCAGCGAGAACAGGCCCGTAACGCCGGGCAGGCCTATGAAAACCAGCTGAAGCCATCCAGTTCCTTGGAGGTAGAGATGGTCCAGAAAGAAAACAACCGTCTTGTTGCCGCACTCCGGACTGCAGTCATCGAGAAGAAACAACTAGAAGAAGATCTTAAGACAGTTCAGGCTGCTCTAAATGACGACAAGGAAGAGAAAGAAAAGTTAGTATTCCTTTCCATTTTCCTTTATATAATTTATTGGACTTCATTTGTCAGGAATTCACCTCCCTAAAAATTATGTTTTGACCTTTTTTATATATGTGGATGCATTTGACAAAAAATGTGGTCCCACTGCATTCACAGATTAATCATTTTTTATTGTAGTGTTTAGAAAGCACAAAATCCATGAAAATTGGCATCATAAGGCAATCAACTGCGAGTCACTACACATACAATATTTGACCATATCCATCCTTCTTGATCATTGAGCTGGATCTTGGAAGTTTTCACAGAAACTTGCAATTACTTGCGGATATAGTCAAGTAGTAGGCAAACATGAGCACGGAAGTATATTATACTGTACTTACAAAGTCATGAAATTCCGCATAAAAAGCTGTCCTTTGAACTACAGAATCAATGGATACAAATTTCAAGAAAATCCTAATGGCCTTAGGCAGATAACTGGTATTGCACACCTTATGTAGTGGAATGCACTGTAACATTTATTGAAGTGACATCCAGTTATCCAGACTGATAGTCCAGTATGTATTCAGGAACAATTTATTGAGTCTAGTTGTGCTGTACATTGTGACCCTACTATAGCACACTCCATTATAACACAAATTTTGGATATGTCACAATCATGATGTGGCTCCCAAAACTTTATATATTTTTGGTACACAAAAGTGCAAAAAATAATGTAAAAGAAGTTTATTATCATTTTTGTGAAGAGATCATGTATGAATTTAAATATTGTGGCTTGTCTACTGAAATTTCATATATTTCTCTCATACACAAAAAATTTCTTAAATTATTAAAATAATGTGTAAAAAGTTTATTATCATTTTGGGGCAGAGATTGCATCTGAATTTAAATATAATACATTGATGTTATGGCTACCAAAAGTTTACAATTTTGCCAATTTCTTGAAGTTTGGTGCCAAAAGAAACATTAGCTGAAATTCAAGTATTTGAACCAATTGCTGGGTCTTTTGAAAACTTCAATCGTAGTTTATTGTTGTATTCATAAGTGTTAATCTTATTATTACTGATCCATGAACAAAAAAGCCATGAAGTCCTGTCTTCAGTGCATTCTATGTACAATCATTGCTCAAAGAATAGTCAACATATGGTTTCTTCTTTAAACTGCATGCACAACCAAGCACCAAACAATGTGGTGGTTGATAAAAGATTCTCACCTGAATTTATAAATCAATTTATTTAAGCACATTGCTAATCATCGAAGTCAATCACAGATTTAAAACTTTTTCAGATTATGAGGCAATGATTTATTAAACATAAAAAAACGAAAGTCATCAGTATGTGTGCTTGGCATTGCAGTGTTGTTAGATTCAGTCAGTTGACCAGTAACAAACATTGTCCATTTCCTATAAAAATGCTCCCAATTGTTGATCGACAATTATTCTTGTTGTAGTTTTTCAAACAAATGGGTGTAATGTTTTAATTAATGGGCATTTACAATGGATAATGGTACATGTAAACATAAAGTTTTTATCGTTAAAGAGAATTTTGACGCACTGGACAGGATTGAGTCTGGTTTCTTAGCAATCTTAATTAGCTAGAGCTTTAGGTGTTAATGAGTAGACCATCTGAGGACAACAAATGACAGTAACAGATGACATCTGAAAATCAATAAGTTTTTTTTTTAAAAACAATAAAGTATTTTGATTTGCTGATGAGAAAACTCCAGCAGTACCATATAAAATTTATACAGGCACCGTTTATTGTCCTTTGGAAATACTGAGCTATAGATATACTGTCTCTTCTTACATAATTTTGCTCTTATTTTTTCCATTGAATTCAGACACATAATGATATGTGAGAAAATTATTGAATATTTTAAATCGGTGTGCATAGTTTAATGGAATTACATGTATTATGGATTTACTACATGCCACAAGATCAGCTGGTGAGTGCATGGTGTTGATATCATATTGCTATACTTTAGACATGTATGTATAAACAGTATACATGTTTATGTACCAGTGTGTGGTTCTCTGAATAATTAAAATAGTATATATACAATTTCTATGTTTTCACTACATATGTTGTTCTCATTTAATATGCATTGAATTAAGATAGTAGCTATCTCACTGAAACGTATTTTTTTGTCCACTTTTATTATTACTTTCTCTGACCCCCTCCCATTTTTTTTTTGTGTGTGCATGCATCATTTTCTTCAGCACACTGACTTAGTTATAATCATTTTCTTCAGCTCAGTTACTTGGTTATAGCAAGGTTCAGTACATAACATGGTCATGTCTTGTGGACCCCAACCATTATGTTATAGCAGGGTCACGCTGTATGTGGAACAGTTTTTCAAAACTAATAGTTCAGTATGTGTTCAGGGCCCCAAGTGGCCGAGTGGTCCAAAGCGCTCTTCGTTATGGATCACTGCCATCTCACCTCTATCTGCGTGGGTTCGAGTCTAGGATTCGACCAATGTGGGTATGTGAGAAAGCTTGCCAGTAGCTTCTCGTGGGCCGGTGGTTCTTCACGGGGTTTTCTCGGGTTCTTCCTCCACCATTAATACTGGCCGCCATGCATAGCCTATCATGTGCTGAAAAATGGCATTAAACCCCACAACAACAACAACAACAACAAAAATCAGTATGTGTTCAGGAATAGTTCATCCAAATTGATTGTCCAGCACTTGTTCAGGAATAGTTTATCAAGATTAATAGTCCAATATGTGTTACATAACAATTTATCCATACCAGTTCTCAAGTTTTAATATCAGTAATACATACTCTGTTGCTGTTGCTTCACTTTCTTTTTTCCTTGGAAAAAAACCCATGGATGTGTGATGAGAATTCATCCTTCCATAAAGCTCTGAAGTCCAACCTGTTGCAATCTTGCCCATGCACATTATTATTTTAATGAGTTAAATCATGCTTCATAGCAAATTGCTTTTGCTGTGAGCATATGCCATGAATTAAGCATTTTTTATTATATGTATCATTTTTTATAGCAAAATATCCTGAGAAGAAAGTGAACTTTTCTTACTCACAATTTTCAGGATTTTTCTTTTCAGTCCCTTGGCTCTCAGAGATGAATTAGTAAGTCTCTTCTGAGATGCTTACTGTATATGCAACCCTTCCCAATGGAAGAAATAAATGGCTGGAGAATGAGGCATGCTCTCTCATAACTATTTCTCACCTACAGAGTGTCCCTTTCCCACTGGTTCCCATGGGTTCCAGGCTAAACCTTTTTCCAGAGTTTTTTGATAAAGAATTATGGACAATGGCTTGGTGTCTTCAGTTCCAAGATCTTCAGCTAATTGAATATGGTGTGATTAAAGGAAGATTTACACTCCCTTCTCCAGAAGGTTGCATAGAGAGAGCATTTAAAGCCCAGTCGTTGACTTTCTTTGCTCAGATTTTTATGATATAAAAAAATAGGAAAGTTTCTACTAATTATTGATCTTACCTTCTTAAACAAGTTTCTTTCGAAAGATCCTTTCAGAATGTAGATGACAGCCTCAGTCAGCAACTGATAGGTCTCCGTTGTTCTTCAGAGTGCACATCTTCGCATGCCTATCTTTCCTCCTCACAGGATTTACCCCTAGTTTTCTTTGCGCAGGGATGTCTTCAAATTGTGTGGTGTGCCATTCATCCCAGCCTCCCAGAATTTTTACCAGAGTCATGGGAGTAGTTGCAGCCCTCTAAAGGGCATCACAGGCCTCCAATATTTTGTTGATTGGTTGATCCACAAGAACTGACTAGAGTTTTTCAGACTAGATCTGTTTTGCTTTTGGTCAATAGTGACCAGGTTGAGTCTTTTAGCCAACATAGAGAAATCATAGCTTACTCCATATCAAGATTTCATCAGCATGAGGATGAATTTCTCTACAATCAGAGGCTTAATCATTATTCCAAGGGACAGATAGGACAAGATCATGATCCTGTTGGCAGCACTGGGCACACATTGTCAGCTTGTCTATTTCTTTCTCTTCTTAGGACCTTGAACTCCACAGCAGACCTCATTCTTTAGGCAGAGTTTTCTTGTGTCCTCTCCAGTTTATCCTTCTGAATGATCAGATATTTCTGTTTCTGATTCCCACTATTATCTGACTTGGTGGACAAAACCATGACCTGTTTCTGGCTGGAGTCCCCATCCATGCCCCCAGACCCCACTCCTATCTGTTCACAGACACATCTGATTCCATGTGGAGTGGTCATCAAGAGCAAAAAGAACTGATATTTCAGGGTTCCTGGTCCCAGGAAGAATCTACCCTCTATATAAACAATATGGAGATGAGGGCAGTTTTCAGCCATTCAGGCAAGCATTGACAAAATAAAGGATCATTGCATCATGGTTTCCTCTGACAGCATATCAGTTGTAGTGTTCCTTAGGCGACAGGGAGGCATACATGCCCAGTCTTTCTGCATGGAGGTTTGGAACTTCCTTCACTGGGCAACCTTGGAAGGAATTAATCATTCGAGTTAACCACATTTCTGGAAAAAAGAATGTTTTAGACAATCAGTCCAGCATGGGAAAGATAATCCTCATGGAATGGTCTCTGCAGAAATCAATAGCAGATTCTCTGTTCAGACTTTTGGGGAGACCCTTAGTGGACTTGTTTGCAACAAGGCTAAACAGCAAGCTCCCATTGTATATTTCCCCAATTATTTATGATAATGCCAGGGCAGTCTAAACTTTCAGTAGAAGAGGATGATCTATTTGTTTATGCTTTCCCACCCTTTGCATTGATCCAACATGTACTCCACAAAATAAGAAACTCTTCTGCTCATCTCATTTGGATATCACCTGTGTGGCCCCAGTGTTCTTGGTTTAGTCATCTTCATGAACTGGTGTTAGACCAGCTCTGGACAACAACCCTAGAGGAGGGACCTTCTGGTGTAGCACAAGGGGTTTCTCTTACACAGCCACAGATTCTACACCTTGCTTGGCTCATTCAGTCCAGGAGATGGTCTATATCCAATGTTTATATTGCCAAGTGCAGAATCTTTTAAGTCTTATGGTCTTTAACTAAATTCTCACAAGAACCCTTTTGTGTAGCTTTTTTGAGAAGTTTACCCTCAAGTTTTCTTGCACTCCTTAAAGTCCATGAGACAAAAGAACAAGATTCATGCCCTATCCATAGAATGAGGCTGTCTGAGGTTCAGTGGAAATTAGGAGTCTATTTCTCTTATTTGCCAACTAGGTTTCCTGGCCAAAAAACCATATATACTCACTTGAAAGAGGAGTCAAACTGCAAATTGCACAGACCCAGATCTGCAGGTAAATTATGTTATGGCAGCTGATGACCAAAATATTACCAAGTCTCATGGCAATCCATCAAAACTGCAAGATTACTATATTTACATGTACTTGCTTGTACGTTGAGTCAATCTGCAAACAACAAAGATCCTGATCTCCTGTAGTATAATGCATCTGCAGATCAGGGTCTATGTTGTTTGTTCTGCTCCTTACAAACTGCACAGACCCAGATGTGCAGGTAAATTATGTGATGGCAGATCTGGGTCTGTGCAGTTTGTAAGGAGTAGAACAAACAACATAGACCCTGATCTGCAGATGCATTATACTACAGGAGATCAGGATCTTTGTTGTTTGCAGATTGACTCAACGTATAAGCAAGTATATATAGTAATCTCGCAGTTTTGATGGCTTGCCATGAGACTTGGTAATATTTTGGTCATCAGCTGAAGATGCTCTTATTGATAAATCAGTGCTCCTAAAATTTTTGAAACATCAGTGCTCCTGAAATTTTTTTATAAAATTTTTGTCCTGTAGCAGTTTATGATATGAGGGGTATTTGAAAAGTTCTGAATATTTTTTTATAGTTTCTTTGAACCCATCTATAAATGTATTGCCAGTCGATTGACAAAATAATCTAGCTGCAAATGCAGCACACTGGACACCTGCAGTTGTATGCATGTTACCTAAATAATTATTTGAAACTCAAAACGGTTTGTGTACGAGGGTCCTGCATTTGTTGATGATTGATTAAAAACAGACTTGGGTTGAAGGACACAGCTACTCACCAGATATAAAAATTTGGCCAGAGATATTTGAATGAGATTGTCATAGGTGATGAAACCAGGATTTACATTTTGGAACTCAGTCGAGAGAAAGAAATTAAGTTTGGATTGGAGAAAATTAGCAGTGACCACAAATTGCTTAATTTATATGGACTGTCATGAGACTTTTATATGCATTCTTTTTTTAATGCAAAAGGCCGTTATCAAGGTACTGTACCTAAATCTGCTAGTGTCATTGAATATTGTTATGCCTCCAAAGTGTTGTCGTCAAAAGTTTCCAAATCACCCATCTGCACCCCAGTACTCAACTCCACTTCACGACGGTGCAGTGATACATAATTATGACTGAGAAGTGGTGCATGAGAGTATTTTAAGTGCATGTGCGGACACACTGTTCATTAATAAAGAACTTTCTTGTACAACACACTAATATTCAAAATTTTATAAATAACCCTTGTACTGTCTTGTTAGTTCAGATAGTCAAAGTTTTTGATGGATTGCTATGAAACTTGGTAAATAATTGGTCATGACATGAAATGTGCATATAGAGAATTCACTTTGTTCCTGCAATTTTTTGCTCTATTGGTCATATACCAGTAAAGCTTATAGTCTGGCCTGTTGTCAGTTTTCATTCCATCTGTTGGCGCAAGTTTGTTATCACTGCTTACTCTAAACTACTTGGAGGAATGTCATGAAACCTCACGCACGCACGCACGCACGCACGCACACACACACACACACACACACTTTTGTTGGCACTAAATGAACATCTGGTATGGCCACCGCAGTGGCCAACTTGAAAATATTGTTATTGCTATTTCTTCTAAATGGATAGTCATTTCAGCATGGTGTTGTCAGTGAACGACTTCTTATGATGTATAATAGGTTCTAAAAGAACTGTTGCCAATCTGACGTCATATGGGTACTGTAGTGGCTATTTAAAAAAATTCATTATCTCTTAACAATTTTAGAGATAGTTTCAACAATAAACAGTTAAAAAGAAGAAATGGTATTATCTTGGATTCCGAGAAATTCTCTTTGGACATGAGAGCTTCAGTCCTTTCAAGGGACTCATGTTCATAGAATTATTGCCCTTTTTGTCTTGTCACTTAATGCAGTGTGTGTGTGACATAATCTCGTTAGTGCAACTAATCCTGAAGTTTTCAATGAATTGCCATGAAAGTTGGTAAATGTTATAGTCAAGATGCTCATACATAGACAAATCAAGTTGTTACTCCTGCAATTTTTGTTACAGTTATTGTATGTTTTGTCATGTAGCCTAATGCAGTGTATGGCACAGTTTCATTAGGACAACTTGCACGGCAGTTTTTAGCAGACATGATCATTGTTATCATCTATCATACATCTGCCAGTCAACAATTGCTTGTTACCACTTATGAGTCCATATTTCTGACCAGATTACTTGGAATATGTGCTTATGTCATTATGATCTCAGCTAAGTTTAAGTATGAGTAAGATCCATGAATACTAAAGTGATGTTGCATCTGATTGGCTGTGCTTGTTGTGTCTCACCAAGCCATATTTTTTTATCTGATTTTGATCAAACTTGAAATACAGGCTCCTATCAACAAGGTCTTGGATGGGTTAAATAATGGGTGAGCTCCACAATTATTAATTTAGTGACCTTGCATCTGATTGGCTGATCTTGTTACCACTCTGGAGGTCAGATTTCTAATCTGATCTTTCTTTTCAAATTTGGGATATATGCTTATATCATCAAGATCTTGGTGAGTACAATAATGAGCAAGATCCATGCATATTAACGAGGTGATCGTGTATCTGATTGGCTGACCTTGTTGCCACTCTAGAGGCTATATTTCTGCTCTGATTTTGGTCAGACCTTGGTGAGTACAGTAATGAGCAAGATCCATGCATATTAATGAGGTGATCATGTATCTGATTGGCTGACCTTGTTGGCACTCTAGAGGCTGTATTTCTGCTCTGATTTGGGTCAGACCTTGTTGAGTACAGTAATGAGCAAGATCCATGCATATTAATGAAGTGATCATGTATCTGATTGGCTGACCTTGTTGCCACTCTAGAGGCTGTATTTCTGCTCTGATTTTGATCAGACATGGAATATAAGCTTTTATCATCAAGGTCTTGGTGAGTACAGTAATGAGCAAGATGTACACATATCAGTGAGACAATCCAGTGAGACAACTTGTTACCACTCCCAAAGCCATATTTGTTATCCAGTTGTGATCAAACTTGGAATACATCCTTATATCATCAATATCTTGGACTGTATCAGTAATGAGCCAGATCCATGCATATTTAGGAGGTGAGCTTGCATGTAATTGGTTTAACTCCTTACCACTCAGAATTCCACAATTCTGACCCAACTTTGTTCAAAATTGGAATATTGGTTTACATGCTCAAGATCTTAAACATTATTTCAGGTTAGTGGAATCCACATATTTTTGAGGTAATCTTGCATGTTTTTTTATCTGTTGGGTTTATTATCAAGATCTGTATGAATTTGGCAATGAGCAAGATATTGTACATAATAATTATGCAATTATCTTTAGAAAGAATTCTTTTCAGGATATAGTAAAATAGGTAAGGTCAGTGTGATATTAAGTTAGGGAAATAGATTACAATGGATGTGTTTTACTGCACTGAATAATTTTAAGCTTGCTAGATGAAATGGTCAACTGTCAAGCTGTATAAATCATGTGAGCAATATCTAGCCAAGTTCAGCCTCTTGTTCAGGATTACCATAAAGCTTGGTAAAGTTGTGAGAGTAAAGTGATCTGTTGATACTTTGGGTGATGACCATAAAACTTAGTAAATATGGTCATCACCCAAAGTATCAACAGATCACTTTACTCTCACAACTTTTGTTATAGTTTTTGCTCTTCATGTTTTATAGTTAAATACAGTTTATAATATAACCTTGTTAGAGCATACAGTTTTGCAGTTTGTCTTGCATTATTTATAGATTGATGTGAAACTTGGCAAATATCATGGCTATCATTTAACAATGTACATATTGACAAATCTTTGTTCCCATGATATTTTTTAATGGGTTATGGTCCTTTTTGACTTACAGGGGATGCAGCATATGACCAAATTCTATGAATGCAGCTACTCTTGCAAACATTAATGGATTGCTGTCAAACATAGTACATATTATGGTCATTATCATAAAATACACGTGTTTATAAATCATTGTTGGGGGTTGGGGTGGGAAGTGAGAAGGGTCAGGGTTTATTTACCTTACCAGAATGGCTCACAATTCAGCGATTTTTTATGGGTCAAAAGTATGAGTTTTGTAACATTTTTTTCCAAAACTTTTCAAAACTGCTTCTAAGTTTTAAATCAACTTTTGTAATAAAGTAGATGATGTCTGAGGAGCCCTTTTATACTGAATAAAGAGGTAAATTCATATATTGTAGTCTCTTCCTCTTAACCATCCATCCCTCCAATAGAATTTATCTGTTTATTATAAGTGATTCGGTACAGGGAAATGAAACACATGTCAGGCAACTAATTGGAAGAATTGTAATAGAAGCCTGGGTATATGAGGTACCTCTTGAAGAGGGTTGTGACTAAGAAAGGTTGAGGTGTATGTTGTTCAGTACTTCTGGTAATGTGTGGTTTTTCATTTCAGGCTGCAGCACCTAGTTTCTGTTCTTAGGCGGAAGCTAAATGAATTGAATAACCAAGCAGAGAAGGAGCGGGATTAGGAGAGAGCTGTTTTCTGTCAATAGGCCAGTAGATCTACCTCTCAGGAAAACACAATTTTGGTCAGATAAAGTTCACAAATGCTAATTAGTATATTTGACATGAAGCTGTCAATCTTGAAACAAGGTTGACAGACCATCAAAATATCTCATAGTTCAATCACTGGTTTGTCTTAACAGTGTTTGCTTTGTCAGCCTATATTTGTTATTTAGGCCTATCATGTTAGACTAATAAACAATGTCTCTTCATGATGGGTAATACATTATTATCATCATCATTTTTATCATCATCATCATTTTTATTAGAAGTAGTAGTAGTATTTAATTAAAGACAGGATGTATAATTTGCCCCAAGCTAGAAGGTTCATTAATCTCTATCATAAGAAAATATGTATATGATGAGATGGGGAATGGTTAATCGGCGTTTTGTCTTACCTGTATTTATGTGGTGAGACATGCCAGCTATACTCACTTATACGCTGAGTCAGACTGCAAACAACATAGATCCTGATCTGCCATAGCATAATGCACAGGCAGATTGGGGTCTGTGTTGTTTGTTCTACTGAACAAACTGCACATACCCAGATCTGCCAGTGTGTTATGCAGCGGTAGATCTGGATCTGTGGAGATTGCAGTTGGACTCATCTTATAAGCAAGTACATACAGTAGTTGCCCCTTTTCTGATTTAAACATTGTCAGCAATCATAAAGTTTGGTATTACAGTGTTTATTGTCAGCAGTTGTAAAGTTTGGTGTTAAAGTATTTATTGTCAGCAATGACAAAGCTTGGTGTTAATTGGTTTGGAAGTCAGATATAATGCTGGTGCATTATCATGCAGATTCAGGTGAAACACTGAGTTCACTGGAATGATTTGTTCAGCATACTGGTCATCCTGTTCCATTAGGAAATAAAGGCCAGTTAACCAAATTGTACATAATGCTTTCTCACCAGTCCAGGTACATAATGCTTTCTTACCAGTCCAATATAGACCAGGTAACCAAATTGTACATCATGATTTCTTACCAGTCAAATATAGACCAGGTAACCAAGTTGTACATCATGATTTCTCACCAGTCCAATAAAGGCAAGATATCCAAACTGTACATTATGCTTTCTCAACAGTCCAATAAAGGCCAAGTATCCATATTGTACATAAGTATTACAGATGCAAGTTTGACATAGAATAATAATGAGTTGTGTTTGACTTTACAATAGTCGAATGTCTTTCACTTTCCAGATTTTATTATCTTTTACATTAAATTTGTATTACACAATGGCTTACTGTGCTTATATCATTTAGTGTTTATACTCTTTGCTATAATGGACATGACCAAAGTACAATGGGGCAAGCTTGTATGCCTCATGTTCTTTGGGTGAAATCACAGTATCCAACAGTATAAATGCTATAATTAATTGTATACCCCACTTTACTAAACAGTTTAAATTATATTAAATTATATTTAAATTGCTTTTCAGAAATGTAAGTGAATACAAATATCTTCGACGGGAAATCTTATTTTACTTTTTTTTTCTGCCCGAATCACACATTAAGACATAGCATGATTTTATGGACTGTTGCATGATGATAAAGACCTTACACAGCATCATGTTAGGCAGCAACAAATTTACTGTGTCCAGCATATGCTTGATGCCCAAAAAGTGTTTGACAATGTCCAGTAATTGGAAGAAATATTATATTATCCCATGGAATGCATTTGCATAGGTGGTCATGAGTTGAGTGTACAAATAATCGGCCTTATACAGTCATGTCACGTGTGAGTGAATGATGTATCTTACGTTTACATAGCCATATACAGTCGTGTTACATATGACAATGATGTATCGTAAGTTTACATGGCCTTATGCAGTCATGTTACATGTGACTGAATTATAAGTTTACATAGCCTTATACAGTCCTGTCACATGTGGCTGAATGATGTATCATAAGTTTACATAGCCTTATACAGTCATGTTACATGTGACAAAATGGTGTATCATAAGTTTACTTAGCCTTATACAGTCATGGTACATGTGACAAAATGATGTATCATAAGTTTACATAGCTTTGCTAGCATTTTTCAAAGGCATTTAATTGTTTTGTGGTTTTCTTGTCAGGGCTTTTTTTAAATGTATCAAATACAGTTTGATTGTATAATTAATATACTTTGTATAAAAACATTACATACCTAGGTAATGGCAATAAATATCTTGTTAGAATATATCATTTATCTCATTCATTGCCATCTACTAACATTAGAAACTCATTACCTACTCTTCTGTTGATACGTAACTAGTAACATGTATTTTTTATTGGAAACTGTATCATTACCCACTCATGCATTGCTTAGAAATTAGTAGAACCATATCTTGTTAGAATATAATAATGATCTCACTCATTGGCATGTATTACCATTGGAAACTGTCTCATTACCCTTGCTTTTCTTACTAAGCAATTAGTAAAACATCTTGTTTGAATTTATCATTTATCTCACTCATTGGAATATATTGCCATCGGAAGCTGTCTCATTACCTACTCTTGTGTTACTAAGTAATTAATAAGACTTATATTGCCATTATAAATTATCTCATTACCCACTCTTTTCTTGCTAAGTAATTACTAAGACATTATCTTGTTAGAATATAGCATTTATCTCACTTTATCTCACTCATTGCCATGTATTGCCACTGGAAACTGTCTCATTACCAACTCTTGTGTTGCTAAGTAATTATAAGACATGTATTGCCATTGGGATTTGTCTTTTGTTGCTAAGTAATTAGTACGACATTAAAATCAAGATTATTTATAGATTGGATGCAAATCATATTAAGAAAATACTTTTACTTAACATTGGATTCTTTTTTCATTTATGTTGTTGCAATTATTATTATTATTATAAGAAGCTGTGATATGCCTTCTTATTTTATATAATTCTTCATCCTTAAAAATGAATTCATTTGGCAAGACTACATTTTGTGTTTACGTATTGTAGCAGTGCCATATTTCACTATGATTTTCTTGAAACAGGCTCATTTATCTTTACACATTTTAATTAATTTGTACCTTCTTTATCAATATTCTTAGTTACATGTCATCTACTTCTAGAATAAGATAGCTGAAGGCAGTTTTATTTCTAGACAAACAATGCATATTTTTTCATACTTTTCTTGAAAATTTTGCATGAATCACTTTAAGCTCAGATTTCAGTTTTCATTATATTGAATGTTATCAACAGACAGACGCCATAAGCAAGGGACACAAAATGGCATGTTTATTTTGTTTATTTTTTTATAAAGTGAATTAATCTCTTACAAGTCTCAGTAAAATACTTTGCCTTGACGTTCTTGCTCATCTTCAATGTCAGCACTAAGTTAGTAATATCAGTATATGGAATGTTCCCATGCCACTGGAAATCAGAAAATAGGAGAAAGAATAGGTTTGTTCCTGACGGAGTAAAGCCCTTTAATTTTGCTTTTATTTATCAGAGTTGCAGGAAAACCAGGATTTTTCAGACACCACTAGTTGACAGAAAATACATAATTGAGCCTTAATTGAACTGCTAAGTTAAATCTACTGAGTTCTTACCAGAATTTTTGGACATTGCAAATTGCTTAATTCAGTTGAGATACAGATGCTGTATGGATTATTCAGGTGCTTGCCCTATACATATTTGCATAGTTAACCCAAGCACTCAGGTGATCAGTTTAGTCAAGCACAAATGTTACTACTTAGTCCATTCCACATTGGTATCTTGATCAGTATGTATCAACACAGTGTCTGTGATGTGTGATCTTGGTAAAAGTCAAAGGACAATAAAGCTCATCTTCTCCAGTTCCCCAGTTAATATGTAATGTTAACAAAAATGTATTGTGAAAATCTTTGCTTATTATTTGCAGTGGAAACATGGTGTTGAGCATTATTATCATTAGTAACCTTTGACAACCTTAACTCATCTATGCAGTGAATTTTACTATCTGACTTTCCTAAATATGTAGAAATTTACCAACAGTTGGGGCAGTTATCAATGCAGAATCCCGTGGTCTGCGTGTCCTTGACTGCATTTCATATACAGTTCATAGATTACACTGACAGTAGATGATAGGACACCAACTAGATGTAAGCATGGCTAAGGAAATCCGCTTGTCCTCTCATCCAGACAGCATACAAATTAGCTCTGCTGAGGAAAACATTAATATTTACTCATCCCTGTGCCAAGTGGATGTAGATTCTCACTTGGAAAATATGTCCATTTTTTTACTGTTCTAAAGCTCAGCAGCTTACAAGAATTATAGATTACTTGTACCTTTTTGCCAGAGCTTGTTACACAGGAAGCTGGCTTTGTTTTTTACACTGTCATCTGATACAAACTTGATACTCACTTAGTTTCAGATCATGATAATATTACAATCAGAGTGAAGTCATCAAATTTAAAACCCTTCTAGTACCAGGCTTGCATTGGGTGCCAGTATTTTGGAGGTGGGGTGGTATAGGGATGAGTGTACTGTGCTGAGTATAGGGATGACAGGGACTTTTTCCCTTAGAGCAGCAATAGTGTTTTTTTCAAAAAATATTCAGTCATTTTTTTTATATGGCAGTATAATATTTTTAAGGGCTTCTTATAAAAATAAACAATCATTGTGTACAAAAAATGATTACTCCATACCAACATATGCATTTAAATAAAGTTAAAATTTTGAATCTGTAAATTAAAATGAGTTGAATGTAAGTTTATTTGAATTTTAATTGCTTTAGTAAATTCATTCTATTCATACATCCTGTGTTTTGTACATGGTCACATGTCTGATTCAGATGTTATGGGAGAGTTGCAAAATAGAAACAGATTCTGATTTTTAGAAATGCATTTTTCTGAATAATGGTTTTTATTCCATTTAGAAATGGTCATAAAAATCATTGAAAAAGTAAATTTCATGTTGGCTAAAACCATGGAAATTTTTGTTTCAAAACGAGTTAGAACCTTGTATGTATTTGAGGAAGATTGAAAAAGTAATTTCATGTCAGATAAAACCATGGAAATTTTGTTTCAAAACGAGTTAGAACCTTGTATGACTTTGGTGAAGATTGAAAAAGTAAAGTTCATATCGGATAAAACCTTTGGAAATTTTTGTTTCAAAAAGAGTTAGAACCCTGTATGTATTTGGGGAAGATTGAAAAAGTAAATTTCATATTGGATATAACCATGGAAATTTTTGTTTCAAAAAGAGTTAGAACCCTGTATGTATTTGGGAAAGATTTGAAATTGTTCAATTATCTGTGGTATTATGTACCTGTAATGTATAAAATATGTACTTTTCTAATGATATAACACTTTAAAGTATGTTTTAAAAGTAGGACATGTTCTTTATTCTGTGGAATTTAAGGTTATTTAGTACAGACAATAAAACTTGTATGAGGAGTGTATTTATTTTTAGAAATATGCATTTTCAAACAAAACAAATTTCCCATTAGTTGTCAGTTACAGATTCCAGTAATCTTTCTTATATATCCATTTTATATAGGTGCACCCATGTACACTCAATTTTTGTAGCCTTTTGAGTGACACTAGGATGTTCATTTGAGCTGTAGGTTGTAGTGTTTCGTGAGTTCTACATTGATTTTGAATCTTGTGGTTATTCATTCATTTTCAAAGGTTTAACCACCATATTGTCTGGCACAGAACCTAATTCTAACTTCTCTTATATACTCACTCATTATATTACAGCAATTAATAAATCTTATTTTCTCCAAAAATTGTGGTTTTTCCAATATTTAAAAGATGTCAAATATAAGAAAAATGTCAAAGCCTATATATACATATACATATATATATATATATATATATATATATATATATATATATATATATATATATATATATATATACATACATACATACATACATACATACATACATACATATATATATATATATATATATATATATATATATATATATATATATATATATATATATATATATATATATATATATATATATATATATATATATATATTGATTGAGTATTTTTTGGTAGCAAATATAATCAGCTTTTGAGTGCAAAAAGATACCTTTTCAGTCTACAAAAGTTGATATTGTCTCCAGAAAAGCAGTTTTAGGTCCAATAGAATTATTTTTATTCCTTCCTTAATTGAAATGTACATCATGTTTTGGATTGATTCCTTTGTTGTAGTGAATCTGTCATGTAGGATCTTTTTCTGTTTCTTTGCACCTGTATTATGTATAATTGTTTTGGTCAATGTAAACCTTGAACACTAACAATGCAGCAGTTTATATTCTTTTTGGCAATTTTCTTTATTGTTTACAATCACTAATTTAATTTTTTTTATATGTTATTACAGTATTATAAACAATATAGAGTAAGTTAAACAAGTTGGACAATTTCTGGAAGATGATGGTTTTATTCCTTTCTAGGAGAGAGTAATAATAGTACTTTTCGTATTTAATCTATTGCAAGAAAAATGACATTGAATAAAACTCTGATATCCTGTTTAGGCATCATCATTCTGTTGTATATTTAAATGTAAAAAAGTGTTTTATTTATTTCTTCTATTCATAATTGCTATAGACTGCTCCGGTGGCCTAGTGGTTAGAGCATCCGCCTCGGAAGCAAGTGGTCATGAGTGCGATCTCCAGCCGAGTCATACCAAAGACTTACAAAAATGGTACTAACAGCTGCCTCGCTTGGCACTCAGCATTAAGAGGTTATTTATTGGATTGTTCGGCCTGGTGTCAGGATAATGTGACAGGGTGGGACATCATGCTACATGTCTGCGACATGATGCCTCAGTACGATAGACATCACTATAAACTGGCACACTGCAGACATCGTAGCGATATGACAGAAATTTTATAAAGCTACATAAAAAATCCAAGTCACACACACACACACACATAATTGCTATAGGTTTGTACATGTACATACTGGTGCCTAGACATTTAAATAGGTCCTCTGAATTCTATAGATGTGTACAATACATTCATTGTATTTTTTCCAGAGCACAGTGACAGTGCCATATTGAATTATTTAAACTAATGTAGGACAGGATTTAACAGACTAATTATAAAATTAGCATATATATATATATATATATATATATGTATATGTATATATATATATATATATATATATATATATATATATATATATATATATATATATAATGGTACAATTACTGAACAGTTTCCTACCAAACTTTTGAGCTATTAAACAATATGTCAGGGTAGTTTACAACATGAATTTTTTACATAGTGAATGAAATGAGAGATCTAAAAAAACGCGTGTGTGTGTGTGTGTGTGATTTAGATATTTAGCGTAGCTTTAACAATTTTTCAGTCACATCGCTATGATGTCTGCAGTGTGACAGTTTATAGTAATGTCTAGCACATGGGCATCATACCGCAGACATGTAGCATGATGTCCTACCCAGTCACATTATCCTGACACCAGGTCGATCAGTCCTAGCACTAACCTCTTAATGCTGAGTGCCAAGCGAGGCAGCTGTTAGTACCATTTTTGTAAGTCTTTGGTATGACTCTGCCGGGGTTCGAACCCACATTCGAGGCGGACACTCAAACCACTAGGCCATCAGAGCGGTGTCTTTAAAAAAAAAGGGGGGGGGGGCTCAGGAGAGAGAAAAAAAATAGTATAAAAATGTGTAAACTACATGTCTTTTTTGTTCTGTGATTAGAATAACAAAAGTGTTATTTTAAAAAATCAAATTGTTTCAGCCTTACTCCAGGCTAAACACAAAGGATGGACACCCTAAATAACAACCAAAAAGAATTATATTTAAGACCAGAAATTACAATATGTACTAAAAACTATACCCCAGTAAAGTAATATATGGAGAAGGTAGTAAAGGAGAGGCATCATGAGTATCTTGTATCTGCATGCAGAAAAGGAGATGGTATTATTAAGACCATTTATAATAATAAGAATAACAAAATTTACATAAAGAGTTAAGGAGAATTTACAGGGGTAGAAGTTGTTATGACAATTTGTACATGGATGATAAACTTTTTCCTGGCTGAAAGATAAAGACTGGGAATGTTACATTTTTTTTATTTAGACCAGATTTCCCGTGATTGTCAGTTACAGGATCCAGTATTGTTTTTTATATATATATTTTATATTGGTGCACCCATGTACACTCAATTTGTAGCTCTTGAGTGACATAACTGATAATTAGTATATTGGCACAGTTTCTGGTCTTTCTTTACAATTTCATCCTTAAATGAGTGAAACAATAACGATTTGTACTTAACATGTAATGTTTAGTTCCAAGCATTTCATCATACGGTGAAACAAATACACAATGTATTATAATTTTACAGAGACATGCATCTATCTCAGGTAGAAAGTTGCAATATCTGAAATTTTATTTTCAGTTTTGAAAAACTTATCTTTGTATATTTTATGTGATTATATATATATATATATATATATATATATATATATATATATATATATATATATATATATATATATATATATATATATATGTGTGTGTGTGTGTGTGTGTGTGTGTGTGTTTATCAGCTCTCGGTTAAGTGAATTGCTTGTTTTAATTTATTATAATCGTTTTATTATTTTACATTACAAACATACTTTTGGCAGAGTAGATTCCTCATGACATAATTGAATTTGCATTGTTTAAATTTAATTAGGATATTCGTAATCATAGCTATGACACATTCCAAAGTATATTGTTTGCCTGTAACAATTAAGCAATATGAAATGTGAGTTATCTTTTGATTACCAAAGATGGTTGCTTTTATAACTACACATACATACTTTCTTCAATATCTTGTGATAATTAGCCCACCTGTCCATAAGGCCAAGTGAGCTTTTCGTATGACCCTTCATCTCTCGTGTTTTCCGTCATCTGTCAACTATTCGTATTTTCAGACACCCCCCCCAAAAAAAAAAACAAAAAAAAACAAAAAAACAAACAGTTTTAAGCAAAGTTGACACAGAACATCCTGGGATACAGACCTTTCAAGTTTATACAAATAATTATAATCCACCATTGCTAAAAGCAGAAAAATCTTTCTTCGATTTTTCCACAACCTCGGAATAGAATTTGACCAAATTTGACAGGAAATATTTGTGTATAAAAGGCCTTTTAGTTGGTGTAAATGATACATATCACGCGATCAAATGTGGGCAAAATTGCTAAAAATAGAAAAAGCTTCAAATGACTTATTCTCAAAAAAAGAAAAATGGGACAGTACTACGGCAGCAAGGTTTAACAAAGCAATCAGACTGGTACGCATTTTTTTCATTTGTTCATTTGATGCTAGTCTCTCATCAAATGTTGCTGACTTTATTAAAAGAAAATAAGAAAAACTTTAAAGCAACTTATTTTCACAAACCACTTGACAGAATTCGACCAATTGTAACAGAAAGCAATCTGGCAGGTAAGCATTTGTAACATCTACAAATAATGTCCATCTGCTGTCATGAATGGTCAATATTACTAATGACTGGTCAGTGTTACTAACGACTGAGAAACCCTTTAAATAAATTCTTCTCAATGCTGCAGAACAGGAGCCCTGGCATTTAGATTTTAGGTAGATCTCGGCAGGTGAGCAAACTTTGGCCCCTTTTTCTTAGAGAATTTAGTGCTCCTCCAACACTTGGTAAAATGTGATAAATGTATATATATATGTATATATATATATATATATATATATATATATATATATATATATATATATATATATATATATATATATATATATATATATATATATATTATGTTAATGTATATATGGGTAAAAATGTTGTTTAGATGACTTATGACGTTGCCTGTTTGATTTTCCTGTAGTATAATGTACTTGTTTTTGTAAACTTTATAAAAGTTATAATTCTGTGATGTATTTAAGCTTATACTGATTATATCATTGATTGATATCCTCAATATGTAAAAGAAAGTTTAAAATTTGAATGAAATACAAACTTTAAATGAAATATGTTACGTTAATTTCTTTTAAGGCAAATATCTTTCTTGGTGGGTGGTTTTTTTTTTGAATGTGTTCGATTTCACTGCACGGCAGTTTAGCAGCTTTTATCATCGTCGACACACAAGAACTTTTATGTTTTCATGTAAATAATTTAATGCCTCTATCTCTCTCTCTCTCTCTCTCTCTGCACAGTGGAATCCATTGATTGATAACTTTAAGCAGATTGTCATGCAATGGTAAAGTTGACTAAAATCGGTTAAATGGCTAGTTTGGTGAAGATGGATATTGTGATAGAACGAGGAATATCAGTCAAAGACTTGTCACTGTCATCGACATGAGGTCAAAAATTTGTGATTTTGAAAATAGTTAGCATACTGTACTTCCAGATACATGTCCTACTTGAAAATCACAAGGACACATATAGACCAGTTCTCATATTGTTATCCATTTTTCCAAAACACGTTGTAACACATTTCCAAAAATATGTTGTACGAAAAAATGGAATTCAGATGAGGTCAGCAAGTTCATACAAAACACAAAGATGGACAAAATCAAATATTTAAATAAAAATAAGCAAGTAAATTTTAACAAGACTAACGTCATAGTTGTGAAATATCAGATAATTCCCCTGCGAGTGCAACAAAAAGACTTTTTGCCAAAAAGCTAAACCCGACAAATATGTCAAAGGACCTGAAAGAGGTACCGCATGTTAAAAAAATTAACAAATACTGCATGTAAGTTAAACACATCACAATGATATGAAACCAAAATGCATACACAAATGTGTTGATTTTAAACATTAATGTGATGAGGAAATTTAGCTTATGGGGCTTTGCACTTTCAAATTATTTTTTTCACTATCACAGCCAATCTTCGTATCAATGCAAAGCAAAATGTATTTGTATGTTTGTCTATCTATCTATCTATCGATATATCTATCTATCTATCTATCTATATGTCTGTCTGTCTGAATAAAATACAGTTTGCCCATGTGAGATAAGCATATCCCAATAATCCACTCAGTAAAATTCCAAGCGACGTTATTTATGAAACATTTGTTCTTTTTATAGCTATATCTATACGGATGATTCGACATCTTTTTCTCAACATCTCTTTTCTGATTATAAATGAAAGAGACATAATTCATTATATGAATTGCTATGGGAAATTTTCAATCGAGGAATCAAGATGTATATGCTGGAGCGAGGCTTTGTCGAGTTCCTACCATCAAATACTAATCCTCGGGGGGGGGGGATTTCCCTAATCGACACTATTGCATGTAACTGATTCTATTATTTCGAAATTACAATTTTCACCTTCATGGTCGCTTTAGTCAACAAAATGATATATTTTCACGGCGGTATCTTTATACGTTTCTCACCTCATGTTTATTTTTCTGTCTCAAGTAAATCATTCGTGTTATTCAAGTTAAAATGTTGTTACATAATATTACTCTGTTGTCTGTAATGGAAGATTAATGATAATCGAAATAATAAAAGAGAGCTGTTTTAACATATGCTTGCTAAAACGTGTCAGTGGTTAAGCCCTACTGTTACAAGTTTACCGCTGAGAACCATTTACATCAGTGAACACTCAGGAGAAACTTTCGCTGTAGTGGAATGTAACCCTTTGAATGCGGGGAAGACGTCATGTGACGTTTATTTTATTTTTTGACGTCAAAAAGCATTTGCAAAAAATATACATTTCCACGACGTCACATCATTGAACGATGTGGAGCGCACGTACTGTTGGTAATTAATTATTTCCATCTAACTTTGGTTTATATGTACACATTAACTGGTACTAAACGAGATCAGTGCTGCAACGTGTGCGTACAGATAGACAAACTGGCAAACAAGTCTCGCATCATCATCCTCTTCGTGAAAGATATATCATTGCAACTTAAATGTAGACTTAGTTTGTGATGATTCAAAAAATCGATCCCATTTCCCCATATATAGTAATCTTTTAACATTGCTACTTTAATCTTTAGTTTGGAAACTTACTTAAATATCAAAAATACAGTATTACATTTTGCTAAATTATGTTTGGTATGCCAGATATTACTCGAGTGTTTATAGATTTCTTTTGTTCGGAACCTTTAAAAGGCTTTAAAGTGACCATTATTTGAAAGATAAAAAAAAATTGATTCTGGATTTAATCTTAGTTGTCCATCAACAAATCTACTCAACAGTCAAGGCAATGAATCCTGTATATATAAGTAAGAATGGTGCGGTAATTAGAAATGTATACACCTGATACTATCAGTATACGATTGCAAATTTATACGTTGTGTGTGTGTGAGAGTGAGAGACAGAGACACAGAGAGAGATAGTTTTTAGTGTCTTTTTTATAGTTCATTTCAATTCTATGAGATATATTTTTCCATTGTTTTTCTTTTTTTAAGAAATTTTGCAGGGTTACAACTTTGTATCAACAACGATTGAATGGTTACTTGTCGTAAGGTTTCATATACACTCCTGACGAAGCGTTGTTGATATACGTTACTTGGTTCTTCATATTCTTATTCTTCGTTGTCGTCGCCATCGTCTTCCTGCTTAAAGGAATTGACTGATGCTCTTTATTTATTAGATGGTATTAATACTTATCTGAGGTAAATAATATTTGTCCTGGTTTCACCTGGTAAAATCTGAGAGAGAGAGAGAGAGAGAGAGAGAGAGAGAGAGAGAGAAAGAAAGAAAGAAAAGAGACAGATAGAGAGTAAGCATCAGTGCTTGAGCAATTTTGTGCAAATTCTCCTACACTGTTCGAGATAGAGAAAACTTTGAGATAAGAATGACGGCATTTTGTTGATGTTCACGACAGTGTTATGATTTTGGATTCATCCCATCGAGGTTTGCTTGGACGGTTGGGTGGTTTAAAATAAACTATAAATGTAGTGCTATAATTTGAGAACCGGAACGTGTGACGACTAACCCATTATTAACACGCGCGTCAGTTGTTACTTTGATAGACCCCACCCTCGCTTATGCCTCAGTGGTATATTGTTCTATCCCTTGGATCACAGATTGGAAACTAGTCCATGCTACTCGGTTACCAACTCCAAAGACTTCTTACTGGGCATGAAAGACAAGATGAATCTGACATTTGTTCCTGGATCGATGCTTCAACCCACACACCCAGGATTTAGGCCCAGGTCATAAATGTACGTTCCTAGATACACATGTATATGCTTAATGAACATTTAAAAAAATGTTTTTTACATTTGCAGCTGTCATCGGTCACTAAGTCCGGCTTCGCTCAGGGACGCATAAGTCTTCAATTTTTTAAGGTTGGGATCGAAATCGGTCTGCACAGAGATGTTTTGCAAACATAGCACAGACTGTTTTATGAAAAAAAAATTTGCTGTTGTGATTAGAAAAATTTCATTTTGCTATAAGATAGGCGAATCATTCCAATGAAACAAACATTAATGAACAGGAGAGTAACTTGTATATATGCTGCAGAAGAGAAATTTGTCTTAGGGTTTAATTCCTTAAAAATTTGTAAAGACAGTCTTACTTAAAATCAGGACAACATAATTATCAGTAGTACAGTTGAATGAATATTATCACGACATGCGGATGATTGTGACGCAAAATTACAGGATGAAGTCTGTTCGGAAAATGAAACATTCGGTTTTCAAATACATGTATATTAGTTTGTCGAAATCGGAAGTTTGCTTGTGGTAGGATACATGGCACCCATCATAGACAGAAAAACACACGTTCTTTTCAAAAATATAGCTTGAGCATAGTTTCGTTAATTGCTCTCGTATGATATCATGTACACGTAGCTCTCGTTGTGACGCAATAAAAAATAAGGCTGGTAAGAAACTATGGCTGATTGCGATACCAATGGGTTTTAAAATATTAAAAACAATAATTTAAAATAATTGTTAACATGAAATAAAATTACGCCAAGTAGTAAAAGTGAATCGTTAATTAAACCAGTATGAAAATAAAGCAGATAATTCATTGAATGAAAATCGGCGTAAGAACAGTTTTATTAACGTCTAAAATGGTTATTTTGGCGGGGAGGAGACTTTGCTAATTTGTTTTCTTGCAGAAAAAATACAACGGAGAGGGGGTATATATAAAAAAGAAGAAATAAAACGTTTCAGTTTTGTCGTTACGTTCACGCCAGCTCGCTTGCGTCGGAATGGGTTTCGTTTTGTATAAATGAGGGTAAATTTCTGATTTTTTTTTCTTTCTTATATCAGTCAATTCTATTTAAACTTAAGGAACCTCCCTTTATGAACGTCTTCGCGTGATCTCGTCGAGTTATGTAAAAGAATGTACAAGAATACCCAAATAAAGTGTAACCCGTATAAAATCCAGTCAGTCGGATGGGTTTTTACATCGCAGCTGTCCCATTTTAATTGTTTTCATATTTGCAAAATTCATCAAGGAAACTAAATCCTTGCTAATTTACAAAAGGCAACACTTTGCTACATTTATATGACGCTGTTTACAAATGACATAAATGTACAGAAACAAAACACACAAAAATAGTTTTTTCACCGTATTTATTGAAAAATATATACCATCAACGACAATCTTACATGGGACAATTTCCTACAGTTGTAATATTTAAAATTGAAAGACAGTTCTGGTTAGGTGTCTTTCGATTAACTCTTCCAGAAAATTTAAGTGCGACAATCAGGGGTGCCCGCAGAATTACTTTTGGGGGTGGGGGGAAACATGTAGTTGTCAACTTTTAAGTTCTACGGATATGGGCCAAAACTTGTTTAAAGGCGAGATCCAGAGGGAGTTGGCACTTGCCCTAATACGCGGACGCCCCTAAGTACATGAAACGAATACGATATTTTAACTTGTCTATTTTAATTATTACTATTACAAGTTATGCGATAAAAGTAAAGTAAGAACCGTGCACTATGATATTTACAAAATTGGATCGCATATTTATAAAATATATTTTTTCTTAATAAACACAACTCCAAAATATCCACCCTTTAGCACAAACGCACGCACGCATATACATGTATATATATATATATATATATATATATATATATATATATATATATATATATATATATATATATATATATATATATACATGTATATATATACGTATGTGTGTATGTATGTATGTGTATATATATATATATATATATATATATATATATATATATATATATATATATATATATATATATATATATATATATATATATATATATATATATACATGTATATATACGTGTGTGTGTATGTATATATGATAACTTGTTGATTTATTAAAGATAGAGTTTCATATTAACTTTGGTGAAATATGATACTATATGTATTAGAACTTAAGTTTTCAGACTAATTCGAGTTTTTCAAACTTAGAAAGGAGGAATATAATGGACAACAACAGCAAATCAAACTGCAAAAATATTCGTGGGAGTATAAATACACACACACACACACACGTACACGTACAAACCATCATACTTATAATAAGCTGCGAGTTTTTATACCGGAGCGTTAGATTGACTACAACATCTGAAATACTTATGAAGATGAAATTATGTCAACGTCAGAAATGACTATACCTTACGATATTTACGATATATTCCTTACCAACATTATTTTCAATTCTGATAGCTGCTGATAAAATGACGAACATAAAGGCGCCGACATAAAGTATATTTATTGAAAAATGTTAAAAATATGTACATTATCTTTGGTGATGCATGAATGGAATTTTCCTGTGTTTAGAAAAAATAAATACACAAAGAAACAAATAAATAATAGACACATTGAAAGTAACAGACAACAATCAGTCCAAACAGCAAATATGTAGTAAATACACCACATAAAGCTAGAGAGAAAGAAAGAGACGGCATGTTATGAAAGAAAATAGAAGAATCTAATCGGGTACCAGTGAGAGAGATAAAGAAATAATGAGTTTTAAAATTTTACACGGGCAAACTCTCCTATTTCATTATAGATTTCTCCCTCATAACTTGCAATTTCTGTGACATTTAATTTTTCAACAGACATATACACACGGTAGCATATTTTTGTAATGAAAACTAAATTTTGGTAATTTACTGTAAACTGAATTTTGGTTAAAATATTTTACGTTTTCACTTACTAGAAGTTTTTGGTTTTTGTTACATCGATACTAATCATGTCAATCACTGAATTTTAAAGGAAAAGACTCAAACTTTTGTATATGTGTATGTCTTGTTGATTTGATCCATAAAATGCGTCTATCAACAACATGTAATATGGTAAGGCATTTAAATCCAAAGTAATACATCTAGGATTCGAAAAATCAACTTGATTTAATATTTCATGATAAGCATTAAGTGAAGGATTTTCAATAAAAATTATAAACATTTATAAGATTTTTGTTTTTATATGGAAGAAAAGGCTACGCCTACTTCAGCCCTCACTATATAACAATGATGTCATTCGATTTGAAAGATGGGTCGGAATTATGTCATGTTAGTTTCTGTCATATTTTATGTACAACCTAACGAACGTTCTCAAATCGTATAAAATGAAGAATTTTAAAATTATCTGAAAACCAATATTGTCAAAATTATTCTGATTACATCACCTATAATTAGTTGTTTTGTAAGATGGTACCGAGAGCCATTAAAAAAAAAACTCGTATCTAGCTGATGCTCGAGGAAACAACAAACTTAACTGGCATTCCCTTAGATCTACATTGTTTTCTGGGAATTATTCCAGAAAAGACATTAAATTTGAACAAGAAGATAAAAACAATCAAACAGATATTTCTCGTGGCCACTATGTGGTAGCATATTTACACACTCTCACAATCCCCTGTAATAAATGGACAGTATATAAGATAACAGAGAGTGAACGTGATATATAGATTACACTTTTAACTCAAAAGACCTGAAAACAAGAATATAAGCATTGCAGTTCAACAAACGGACGACATACCCTCCTTTCCCTTAGTTTGGTGCGTAATCCGGAATTAAATATCTTCACAAGTTCTCCTCCCTCCAGAAGGATTAGGGTTCGAATCCCACCAAGGCGGGGTCGGTGGCCATGCTTTATCACCAGGCAAGACACTTAATAGCAATTAGGGCAATTGCTAATATACATTATAACCTTTCGTGTGTTAAAATGACATTAAACAACATAAGCAAAACGAAACTAAACCACATTTCAAACGAATGATCCATGACTGGGCACTTTCAATCATGTCGAACAACTCAGCTCGAATGGCCCAGGTGTGTCGTATTAACTTATAATAGATATGTAATGCATCGCTTGATGAATAAGAGCCTTGTCGCCGCTTGTTGAGAAAAACTGCATTGATATACTCACATGCAAGCAAAAGTAAGAAAAAGAAAGCACAAACTTATTTGCCTTTTCTATCCTACCTCCTCAAATGTTTTTGAAGGTGAAAAAAAAGTTTTAGACATCTTCGGAGAATATGTAAGAATATATGAATCCATTAATTGTTTGCTATAAACGATATATATATATATATATATATATATATATATATATATATATATATATATATATATATATATATATATATATATATATATATATATATATATATATATATATATATATATATATATGTATATATGTATATATATGTGTATATATATATATATATATATATATATATATATATATATATATATATATATATATATATATATATATATATATATATATATATATATATATATGGCAATTGCTAATATACGATATAACCTTTATATATATCAAGATATGTAAATTGTCATACATAAATATTTACTATATATCATAATTGCAATGAAATAACCCATTCCCAATATTTGTTTCTTAAAAATATGAATATGGTTTTAAATGTCCAGTTAAGCCGTGTCTACTTGTTTAAACACCAGAGCAGATGGGTTTGCTCAGCTAATATTTATCTCTTATGGAATAGCTTATGGAATAGTCCACTAATTAATTCTAATCGCCAACTGATACATGCAAAAGCTAAGGTTTGAAGGCCACTGTACGGCCATGTAATTTGGTCTAAATAAATCTTTCTTACCCAAAGGACAGATCAGTCCACGTGCTACCTTTGAGACGTGGTGAACTTCAAGTCACTAATGTAAGATATTACAGTGCTCAAATTGTACAAGTACAATTTTAATGTTCTTTTTTTTATGGCGACAAAAGACTCTTCCTCACGTACGTGGAATCGGAAATCTAACCTCGGGGAAGAATATTTGTGTCAGATACTTGGCAAAGACATCTGCTGACATAAATTTTATTATGTTATCCCCTCGGTTCGGATTTCCCAATCCTGTAAATACATTGGGGAATGAGTGTATGAATCTATACGTGAGTATTCCGATTTCTTTTTTGGGGGGTGGGGAGGGTTTTTTTTCTTTTCTATTTTAATTACACTGGTTAATTTGTTTTGTCTGATACAAGAGAATTATCATAAAACATATAATTTATATAATTATTTCTTAATTATATCTACGTTCAGTAGTTAGAGAACTTTATGTACACTATGAACTTGCTCGGCATGGAGCCGTTGAATATAACAATTGGAAGACACAATATCACGTTCTCTTTTTATACAGTTTTATATTTTTTACATCGTGTCGTTTACAATACTATATAATATAATCAATCAATAAATAAATGAGGATAATATTTTATATATGAATATTTTAGATGATTTCTTATTTCAAAATTATTGATTACTAGGAAATATATGTGTACTTGCAAGAAGTATAATAAACGATCCACACGGAGGATTATTAATCAAACAAAAGTCAGTTTGCAAACGTGATTTATTATATAAATGAATCGTTCGTTTGTGTCTCGACCTGTCTGTCATCGAGTGTCTTGAATCGCATGAGCGCTTTAGCTTTTGGCTGACCTAAACGCCTGTGTTTGGTCTAGTGCTAAATGCTCGCATGACTTGAAACGTTACAGTGCATTGACGTGTATTTTTACAAAACCTAATCGAGTGATACATGTGTGAAAAATATTTGGTAAGAAGTTGTTTTTTTCTCGAATAGATTTAAAAATTAACACCTTTCAACAATTACCTAGTTAAAATAATGCGAACTCCACAAAGTTTCCTAGCAATTACGATGGTCATTCATTACAGTAAAGTGTCAACTAAATTTGATAGAAGTGTGCATCTTTTGGGAACAAAGTAACGGACAAAACTACATACGTTACCTGTATTATAGTCATAGGTATTCACAAAGTCTATTATTTAAATATTTAAAGTCGCTTTTGGAAACTTTGACAGCAATATGGCTTATGTAAGCAGCGTTTACGTCGCTCTTCAATGATGTTAAGTTCCCAGATTAACATAATATTGCTAAAACTCCTTGAAAACAATTCGTTGAAGAAACAATAGGACTTCATCGCCAATCCATGACTTCAACTTCTATTAATTTTGTACAAATCTGGACGTAAAACTCACGCTCTTGAGCAAAGAAAATATAATCTGCACTTGAGAATTACAGGATCCTAAAGTTAAAGGTTTCACTTCTTACTCAGGATTTTTGTTTTGTTTTCTTCGTCGTTCATTTGATAATCAAGAAGTCTAAACAATTGTGATAATTAGCCGTATAATTCCTATATTTATGTCATACGTCTTTTATGTTGGGTTGCCTTCAATAGTTCGAATATACATACGTTATTACACGGTATTTTTTAGTTCTCATGGGCTTTGTAATTAGTGTTTCCTTGGGAACTTTTATCACAGAACAACGAAACGATTCTTGCGCATCTTAAATGGTGTTGTCAGCAATGTCAGTATCAGTACCATTTGAATATATGATGGCAGTAAGTTACTTTTGTGCAAGAGTTTAAACGCTTTGGCACCAAAATAGGAGATTTAAAAATAGTCATAAACAAAATATGTGATGCCAGATAAGGTTGGATTGTCTTAAAAGTGTTGGAGGGAAATTCAGCATTCCAATTAACCCAATTTGGTGAAAATCCGTTCATCGTAAGAGTCAACGCTTTTGTTTGATATCATTATTCAGCGACTACACAGAAGAGCAATTATTGTATAGACGAATCATGTTTCTAATGACTGAAGTTTATGTTTTATTCAGTTTCATGTTTTCTGCATAATCGTTGAGAACATAAATCGAAACACAATTTGATAGGTAACTGGAATGTACCTATGTTAATATACAAGAAAATAGGTCAAGCAACTATCACAATTATCTTAAGTTTCATTCAACCTCTAGAAAGAACAATGCCAAAGATATAATAATGTAATAGGTGTCCAATTATACGATCATGTAATTAATGTCCAATTATACAATAATATAACAGATGTCCAGTTATTCAATAATGTAACAGTGTTCAATTATATATTAATGTAACAATGTTCAATTATATACTAATGTAATAGATGCAGATTCCTTACAGTGAAATTATTTTAACATGAGTCTGAGAGTTTTCTGACAGAAAAAAATTTAAATGAGAAACAAAATATCACACTTTACTTGGCACTGTCATACTTAGCATATTTTATTTTCCATTTCTATGGTAACGCACTAATCTAATTTACCAGAATTAAAAGCAAATATTTGTTGGTGGGCAAAAGAAATACGTTTTATTGATCATTCCTTTGCATGGAGTAACATTTAGAAGCCATTTCTTTTTTTTGTAAAATAATCCTCGAAAATGAGGGGCTTGAATGAAGTTGTCGATGCAAATACGTCAAAAACTCCGAAAGAAAAGAAAGTGTTATTTATGGTCGGTCTTTCGGATCAACGTTTCTGTCGTGAAGAGTATGTGTACACATCGTTAGGGTCGTTATCGCTGGTTAGGCACTTCCAGAATAATTTGGGTTTTTTTCGGTGAGAATCAAATTGGTTAATGTTGAAAGAGAGCTTTGAAAGATTCCATCAATTCGCTAATCGTCGAAGATATTTCGAAAGTTTGAAGTAATCGTCAAAACTAGCACTCCATTCATATAATGTAAGAAAAGAAATTGACATGAAAGTTCCGTCTGGGTTTGTCAAAGTGCAGTGAAATCATTCGTCATTGTATTTTGACTTTATACCATCAATGTTCAAGTTCAGAAGAAATGTTATTAATTTAAATATATTTTGAAAACTTAGTATGACTATATATTAAACATAAAACGCCATCGGATGAAATGTAACTTTTATATTTCGTTTGAAAACATTCTATCCTTTAACTTTTACTCGTACGTTCACTATTCTTCTGAACTGAATAAATATGGTAAAGGTAAACAAAAAATTTAGTCTCTTTTTGAAATTTTGATTTTTATATATGTATATATACACCACGTTACTGATAGAACAGTTATACATTGACTGAAAACAAATATTTAATCTGTTGAGTTTTATCTTTCGATTAATGATGTTCAAAATGAAGATGTCCTGCATCGTGAACGGGTGTAAATTTATTTTTTGTATCGAAGAATAAAACAGTGCTGGGTGATTAAAAGCGGTCTATAAATTTTGGTATATAACGTTAGTGCCCATTATTATTTTGAATGTATTCTTATTCATCATTTCATTTACCAATATCATTCCTCACAGAAGAGATTTCAAAGATTAATTTACTCCTGTAGAATTAATTGAAAAGTAGTCATTACATTATTTGAGGAAACCACTGGAGCAATCAAAACAAAATTACACCAGTAGTTGCCAAATTTAATTCACGCTTGTATGTGATTTCTGTAAGAAATACAAGAGAACTTTACGAAGAAACCTCGTCATCGCACGACTGGACACGTTTTTCGTATCATCTTGAATCTTATGAATGGCATCATTTATTGTTTAAAAGCTTAAACTCCTTATATTTTAAACTACTGAAAGCGTGAAAATCGTTAGGCTGAATCTGAAGGTTCGTCTGATCTGTTTTAAAAAAAAATGAAATCTGTAGATATGAAAGCATATGTAATAGATATAATATTGTAATAGATATAATATTGTAATAGATATAATATAGTTTAGAAAACTGTTTGTGATCCAACAATACAGAATTGTTATCAGAACTGAGCGAATTGTGCCTCTGTGACATTTTTACACAAAAACTATATAAAGTATTCAAGGCGTTAGGTAATCCAGCGTGTTATTTCAGTCGTTTTTTTTATAAAACTGTGTAGTAAGAAATGAATTTATTGTTACAGAACAAAAGTGGTTTAGTTACCTTTCTTTTCCATATTAAAATATCCACAAGTAAAACTTATTATCAAATTAGAAATGAAGTGTAATAAAACAAATACAGAGACGTATATTTGAAATGAAACAAACATACCAAACAAAAAATACGCAATCTAAACATTCGAAATGTTTAAAACAGAGTTAAAGCGTTCGTCGATCAATTATCCTTTTTACCTGTTATAGAACATACTCTGCAGTGTGCATTCAGAAAAAAACGTTCATCAGACGTTATTAAAGTTAAAGGAACGAAAGAATCAAATAAAATATAATTAAATAGAATATGAACAGACAGAAGCTAAACAAATCTTTAACAAGCTACACATTTTGGTGGGAGTTTCATGCATAGGTGGATTGATGGATGAATAATTGCAGACTTGTAGATTTAATTGATTGTTTTTGTTAAGAATCTAATAATTTCCTTACACCGAAATGTAAAACAAAAAGAAAATTACATTTTTGTATGACAGACAAATGAGATTTTATGCCTTTATTCACCTTAAACTGGAAAACAATAATGATTTTAAAAACAATGCATTAAGATATAATAATCCAGTAAATGACAAAAAAGAAGATAATTTGTTAAAAGTCATTATCGTTGTCTTGTTCATTGGTCAAATCACTTATTTTTATTTAAGGATTTAGCAAACTTCAAAGTGTTGTGGCCAAAGACAAATAGCAATTGCGGAACTCTAGTTTTATATAAAACTACGTCTGTAACAATCTTAAACCAAATCCCTGTTTAATAAGAAATGTTATGAAAAAAAATGCTCACATTGTATCTAGTTGATATTTTATCCAAACTCTGAATGGTCAATTTTCTTTTGCTTTTTCATAGGATCAGAAGCGAATCAGCCCATGTATTCATCTTGTACATTATGTGTTTTTTCATGTATTAAACCATTTATCGTATAGTAAAACGTTTCTACTTCCAGGATCTAAATGGAGAGAATGTATGTGATTATAAACTTTAAAGATTTACCTTCTTTTGTTTAATTTACGAAATATTTAAAATATGCTTTTCAAATTGCCGAAAAATCAAGCATTAGAAAATAGTCTTCTTAAAAATGATCATAACTCTATGAACATTAGAAATTCCACAGAGACATTCAACGAGATATATTTCTTACGTTCGAAATTGACCCAATAATGTATACCAGAATAGAAAGGAATATGCATCCAGATTTTAAAATAAACAACTTTTTTTCATGAATCTTTATCATCATCTATTATATAGTCCAATATAAAAACAGGGCCCTATTTATTTTAAACATTTCTTTTCTCCCCTTTTCCATGAATTTGTATATTACAAATGTATATTCTGATTTAAATAATTTGTGGAAAAAGCTTGCGATAAACAGCAGTAGGCTGGCTTAAGCTAGATAGGCAGCTGGCCATGAAACGTTTGTCTGTTGTACTATATATGACTGAACTATGCTACCGTTCGATATTGCATTCTTGCTTATATGAAATAACTCACACCGTCATCAAAATAAAATAAACTCACGATTCCAAGGTGATTATCATCACAGAACTTGATTATATACATAGCGAGTGATTTTAAGGTAGATATTATTGAAATTAAAACATAAAGTTATCAGCAATACATTAATATGTACTCACAAATCTGAGCTAAAAATAATTTTATTGTTAGGTAAGGTATTGCACTTCTGAAATATATTCCATCTATTTCTTATCTTGAAATTTGCATGGAACGGTATCAAATTTTTCGATGGAAAATATGAGGGAATGGGATTATTAATTTATTTTCTTGAACTTTGACGTCCATTATTAAAATAAAATGTTACTGCGTGATCCTTTCATTTGTGACAACACTTTTGTTGAGTTTCTTTCTTAAGCATGGCGCATGCAGAAAGAGACGATTATATAAATTTTAATCAAGAAAGTGACCTTTAAATGCAATGTATAGCAGACTAAAACCGATAAATAACTCGCATGAATTTGTTATAAAGTACTATGTCCTCATATCTCATAAAGAAGACAGACAGACAGGATATTTATGTGACAAATAACTGACGTTTGAATGAAAGACTTACAGAAAAGCAGTGTATATTGTCTTTAATTAGTCGACTATTTATTCTCAAAGTGTATGTCAAACAAATGGAATGATGCACTGATTGAATCCACTTGTTTCTTGAAAAACACTTTGATATAAAGACAATCATTCATCGCTGAATTCGTTCAATTTTGTACCATCACAAAAAAATGGCAGTAACAGTATGCACATCTCACGACCCAAATTGACCTTATTTTTACATAATTCAATTACTAGTAATTCCAAGAACAAAAAATGACGTTGTATCAGTCCCAGTCATGCAATTAAACTATTGAATGTAATTTACTATTTCCGCCTTTCATTGCGCTTGCGTATGTTTTAGCAAGTAAATGCAGTTTTCAGGAGTTTTTTTCCCCCATGTAGCAATATTCAAAGTTATAATACTGAAAATATTAACAAATATTGACTATCGTTCTTATAAATATGGCATGAACAATTACGCATCTTCAATTAAAATATCCTATAAACAATAGGAGGGTTTAAACTGCAGTAACCTTAATGGTTGCCTTGGTGTGATTTCCTGGCTTATGAAATTAGTATGATGTGTATCGAATATTTAGGAATAGTTTAATACGTAAATTCCATTAACTCTGAGTGCATCTAACGAATCTAAATAAAATGCCATTGAAATGTGATAGAAGTAATTTAGATGAAGCGAAAAGTGAAAAGTTAAGTCTAATGAGTTGTTATATCTAACGTCTTTTATATTGTTCAAAATAATAGCATTGGTGCTACGAAAATCTGTTCCTTAAGCACCATTGTGCGTTGAAATAAGGTGTCCGTTTCAGTAGGTTTAACTACATATCTGTCAATGGACACTGTAGTCTTTAAGATAGCATCATCTGAAACATTTTTCAGCTATAAGAAATCTCGCGATATCTTTGCAAAAGTATTCATGATTTTATTTTATATGACTTCATATTTTTTGTTTGGCTTATGCATTCATTTATACGCTTTTTCAAGATGTGCAATTATCTACTGATCCCTATGTTTGCCTCAACATTTCAATGCACCTACTAATGGAAGGGTCAACCTAAGTTTCTCTTATAAACCTTTCTTTTCAGGACATTGTTTTCTTTTAAGACAACATATTACCAATAAAACTACAAATCAAATAAAATACAGTTATTTAAATTCTTTTTACAAATGAAGTAATTAATTATCATCAGACACGTTTTAATTTGGAGGGAAAAAAAGTAATCAGCGTCTTGGAAAAGAATCACAGCAAGTGGAGAAAACATACTTTCAAACATGAGTTTGTTTGGGTATATTTGCAATAAAATATACTTACGGTCATTTGTACTCATGTTTATAACAATACCATATACTTATATTGATCTGAACAGAGGTAGATCTGTTGCTATTCAAAATGTACGGTTACATGATTTTAAATATTGGAATGAATACATATATGCGGAAGTCCATACCAAATTCGTTTGGCATAAATGAACATTTCCATATCGTTACCATATTGTGTAAACTCAAGGAAATAACGTAATTACGTAATGCAAGGCTTAATTGTTAATAAAATGAAATGGATACAAATTTCACTAACAGACATTTTTCATGTTTATTCTTTATGAGATCTCTACCTTGAGTAGCAATAATGGAAGTCGACAGTTTACAGTGTACAGATTTGGATGTTTTGTTTCTTTCCCTTCGCTTTCTTCTAGATGTCTCCAAGAGTCATTATAAAGCGCAACATGTCCACAAATGCAATAGGCGTTTACAAAACAAGAGATTTCGCGTCAACAAATAATGACATTAACCTACAAAATAATACCACCATTCGTAAAACTGACAATTCAAGAAATAATTATTTAGAATGTCAACATGAATATTAGAAATGTTGAAATGATAAAAAAATAATTTAAAATTTAAAGATCGTAAATATTCGTGGTCACAAACGCTACATTTAAGATTGAATTGCCATTAATTGTATTATCAAGAAATGTGTTTAAGATATCCACAATAACATTTTTAAATGTTCTTCACATATGTGCCAGAAAATCTACTTTCTTCTCGATGTTCAGCACATGACAGGATATGCATAGCGGCCAGTATGTTTGCTGGAGGAAGAACCCTGGAAGAACAAACAACCCACCAAAAAGCTACTGGCAAGTTTTCACACATACACATATTGACTGAGCCCGAGGGTCAAACCCACGTGGAAAGAGGTGGGATACCAGTGCTCTTAACAGTAGAGCACCTTATACCACTCGGCCACCCTGTGCTCCCCAGAAAGATTGTATTTAACTTCATTACGGGGAAAATGCTTAATACATCACAAGAAGCAACTCTTTCCCTGTGTTCTTCATTAAGTTAATGTAAATTAAAGTTTAATGAGTAATGTTCATGTTAACACTAAAGTCACGTACTCTTGAAACTATTTCATTTATAAGGTTCATACATTGCCACATTCTGTTATTGCTGTTTATCAAATATAAGTATACTAGTGTAATTATCAAAACGTATACATATGTAATTCCTACTCAACATGTTAAAATTTTAGTATGTGTGTATGAGTTTATATATATATATATATATATATATATATATATATATATATATATATATATATATATATATATATATATATATATATATATATATATATATATATATATATATATATATCTGTCTGTGCGTTTTCTGGCTGTGATTTCTTGCCCTTAAACTAAACACTTTTGCAGAGTTCACACATCATTCCATTAAGAATAAACCAACCACCGTATAGTTGGAATTTTTAGTGGTTGATAAATTTTAATTTTAACTATTGTAAACTCTAGGTCTGCAATCACTAAAATAAAACTAACCAAAATTAAAATCCACTACTTTGTAACAAAATCAGAAAAAAATTAACCCGTGCAAAATAACCGCTCTATACATATATCATTATTGTGTGACTGCCCAGTAAGCAACATGATAACACAGTCGTCCATTCTAGTAACAATGAAAGTGACCTCTATTCTGTGTATGAAAGAAAGTCGTTTTGACAGTCATTACAGAGGATAGGTTAATATTTAGAAACACTTCAAATATGTTGGAATAATCCCCGAAAATGAGAGGCTTATTCACGATTCACTGCAATTATGACTAGAACTGTAAACCAAAATAAGATTGCTGATTATGTTCTGCCTTAAGGACCAATGCCTACTTTATAAAGAGGGTGTGTACACATCGTTAAGTTGTTATCGCGAGCAAAGCTCTACCAGAAATGTTTATTGTTTGGACTAAAAACGTATTGATTGCCGCTTATTAACGGTGTCAGACCATATAGCTGGATAGAGTCCTTCAGTGGGCTTTTGTTGATGATATTTCGAAATCCTGCATTAATGGGTAAGACTATACCTCCATTCACAGAATGTGAGAAAATAGATTGCAAAAACTTTTTTTTTATACCGAATTTGTCCAAATTAAACTTAATTTTTAGTGCTGTCCATCTTGCTTTGGAAATATTTGAGGACAGACCTCTGGTCAATAACTAGAAAATTACATTTTAAAGCCTTTCAAAAGATGTCTGTCTTTCGACATTTAAACAAAATGCCATCATTTTAAACTAAAACTTGTGCATAATTGTATGCAGAGAAAGTATAGAAATGCCTCTAACATATAGAATTACCCTTGAAGCTGAATAATATAACAATCTACCGTTTAAGTCTCCTTAAACTTTGGTTTCAATTTAGATATCAGAACCCAATAAAACAATTATACAACGACCCAGACAACAATCTGTAATTGCAATTCTCTTAAATCATATGACCTTAATTTAAGACATCGGTTTATATTTTGAAAGGCCAAAGGATTTGCTAATGAACTAACGATGGTCTATTTTCTATATGTAATGACCCTAAACATGAATTCTAGTGGAATTGACAGTTTATAAAACACAAGTTATATTGTCAGTCTTTTGATGTTAAATGTACGTGTTTTTCTTTGTCCTTTGTTCAATATGCCAAAATCAATTTTCCCTAAAAAGAATTTAAAAGAAAAGTTTTGCAATGAACTTAAATTAATTTATGTCTAATTTCAGAACACTCTGAGTAGATGAAACCTAAGTTTTTATTGCATGGATTTTCATTTAAAAAGAATACTGTATGAGATATTTGCGGGAAATAAACGAGATCTTGACGAGAAAATTACGGCCAGCAGAGTCTATGTTTTTTGTTCTGTTTGTTGTCTTTTTTTAAAATTGCACTTAATTTACAATGATTATTCGTTGGTGTAAATGACATCAATTTGATCAAAATCAGTTAAGTATACATTCAGATTGTAAAACTGAGATACATCATTTGGCATGACTCACATTCAAGCAGATTATACTTATATTTTTAACCAAAGTAACAATTGATAATAAAAATTCGCTTCCAAAGTTTGTTGTCGCAGGCGCAGATCACGAATGCTTCAGAAATAAGACTTGTAATCTTTCCACTTCATTGAGGGTGGGGTGAACCTGATCGTCATCAATTAGAAATACATTTTGAAAAAAAAGGCAGAAACCTTCACATAAAATAGAGTAACTTGTGTGAACTATATGGGCAACAGACAATCTAAGTTTCGTACTTTTATATCCAAGATAAAATCATGATATATTTATCCTGACATAGAATACAGTGCTGATACTAAAAATAGATCAGGCATTCATCGTCAGAATAAGAAAGAAAATTTAGAGTTTAACGATTTAATTATTCTGGTAAATAGCTAGCTACGTTTAAAATAGAATATTTATTTTTGAGTTATCTGTCCGTGTACAATCTTTAAGTTCCAGAGGCTTAATTGGTTATTTTCAAATTATTATTCACCATTCTGCACCAAACATGGATGTCTGCATTTCAAACTTCTATATTAGAAATATGTAGACGGAACTAATGTATTAAATAATGCATCTGTTCCATATCAATCACTCTTACACAAGTTAAAATGGATTATTCATGAGAATTACGTTCACGTTATCAAATGAATTATTCTTGAAGAATACATTGACGTTCTCAAATCCTTATTAGATAAGTAAGATAACTAAATTTTAATTAAAAATACTGATCATTACTTGGAACGCAGTAACAACTTCACAAACAATAAAACATATACACGCACGCACGCACGCACGCACGCACGCACACACACACACACACACACACACACACGCATAGGCTTCTTTCGATAATTCCGGCGTTGTACGTTCTTAAGACTACGTGTTTTCAATACTTACTGCACACCAATGCATCGTTTAATGTTTGAGAGACCCTAAATTGGTACTGGTTACTGGCGGAGAATAAGAAATAAAAATTTACAAGTGGAATATATACGTAAATTAAATACAATGCAAAATCCAGTGGGAAATATCTATATGACATCAGGAGTAACACGTAAGTTTCACTAGAGTTTAGAAACTGGAAGCTTGTATTAATCTATAATTATTTGTTAGTTTACAATCTGTATATGAGGTGGTTACGGTGCAATTAGTGTATTACGGATAATTTACTAAGTTGTTTTCAGCATACATGACAGCCTGTATATTAGGTGGAGTAATAACTAGGGAAAACAGGGATGAACCGCCGACCCAAGGGAAGCTACGACAAGCTTTCTCACATACCCACATAGGCCGAACCCGAGACTGGGACACACACGGACAGAGGTGAGATGGCAGTGATCTGTAACGGTGAGCACCTTAGACCTATGGGCTACCCAGTCCCTCCCCCTTCTAATTTCATATAAGTTTTTACATAAACTTTTATACACGTACTCATTTTGTGATGCACATCACGCATCTCTATTAAATTAAAAGATTTATATTTGATTTCAATAAATGTATTCTTATTTTGACAGAATTATTATTTTCAGGAAATGTAATTAAATATAAAAGGAAAGAACACATGTAAGCACCATGAAACGTCTGAGTTAGATACAAAGGAGGTAACGCTACCTGGAACATCTTCTTATTTCAGGTATCTTTTTCAGCAGAGTATATTTATGAACCTTGTTTCTCTAGTACTTATACTATTGTTATCCTAGTCTTATGTAGACATTCCCTCACGTATATATATATATATAAAGAAAGTGAGAGAGGGTGTATACACACACACACACACACACACACACACACACACAGATATATATATATATATATATATATATATATATATATATATATATATATATATATATATATATATATATATATATATATATATATATATATATATATATATATATATATATATATATATATATATATATATATATAAAGAGACAGAGACAGAGAGATCATGTTAATGTACAATTTACACTCAAAACGATCGTAATCATTTTCAATAATAGATACACTCAATAATTACGGAATATTTGTAAGCATGATTTGTGTTCTTAGATTTCATGATATACAGTATTTTAAGGGGTTGGGGAGATGGTTAACGACACGTTTAACATATTATAGGCTATATCTTTCCGCGGAAACGAAAGTTAAGTGTCTTTCCAAAGACGCGTCAATTTTATAATAAAAAACAGACTGGAACTAATTACAGAATATTCATAAGAATAATTCGTATTCTTCGATTAAATTTTATTTCACTCATCATATTATCAGAAAGGCCAAATAAAAAGCCCGTGATTATGTTTAAATTGTTTAAATTGTGCTGAGACATTATTTCTTCTTGTATTACTCTGAAATTGTTGGTACTCACTTATCTTTTTACATCTGTTTCATCTTCCTTTGTATCGCTTATTAATTAGCATTATTATTCCTATGCAATTCTGTCTTAAACTTAGCATATATTTCCTGACTGCTTAGTAATCACAAACTTCACATGAGCGGGAAGTGTTAATTTGGTCAGTCATAGCTCTGCTGTTAAAACAACAGTTGAGCTTTCTAACACCAAAACACATTATAAGAATAAATTTAAAAGTAATATAGTTATGGAGAAAATTTATAGAGTTCTAAGAGACCTTTTTTCCATATGTTTTTCACTTTGGGGATTCAATACGAGACCTTTGCAGTGTAAATTTAAGTTTTTGGGGTAAAAGATTATTGATTTGCAAGACTCCACTGTCACATATATTGCTTTTTACTCTGATTTTAATTTGATTGATGAAATTATCCACCTATCTCAAATGTGTATTCCCTCACCCCTTCATATGCTTACTGTCGATAAAGATACAGGTTTGCTCTGGATTTATCTTTCTCGTTTTGGAAACATTTTTCCATACATTCGAATTTAATGTTGTGAAGGGTAAGGAATGATAAGGTAACTGTCGTTTACACTTGATACGTGAATGTCAAGAAAGCATTTTCTTCTCTATGGTAATAATATATTCAATATTACAAGTAACAAAAAGTTAGGTTTTGTTTGAAAATTACCGAAATGTGTTTTTTTTTTGGGGGGGGGGGTTAAACATTCCCACATATGGAGTAATATATAAAAAGACTTTATGCCAATTGGAATAATCGCCGAAATGATTAATAACGGATAGGGCCGTGAACATAAAGACGATTGTTAGCATGGTCGGCCTTAAGGACCAATAACTACTTTGCTAAGAGCGTGTGCACACACCGTTAGGTCCTTATCTCGGGTTTGTAACTTTCAGAAATGTTTGTTGTTTAACTTTGAGCTAATCTTAATTAAAGACGGAACGCTAAAGATATGAAATAATTATTGATTTTTTGGGTGAATTGTATAAATAACAGTTTATACTTTATTTTGGCAGTATCATGCATGCAGAAAGTATTTTACGTAAACGAGTTCTCCCTTAATTAATTATCTCTTAATTAAGTGTAATAAAAAGTAGTATCAATTCAGGATTTTCGTTATTACTTACATATCATCGATTACTCTTTCACAAAGAATTTCCAGTTATTACAAAGACCGCTCCGTGGCCTAGTGGTTAAATTATGCCTCCCAGTTATGATCAGAATTGATTGTAACATAGATCATATGTTAGCTTTACTAATTTTATAAAGATTGAGCCAACAGCGCGTACGATTTTTAAATTAAAAATTCTTAATTTTTTTATACTGATATGTATCAGACATAAATAACTGTTTGCTTATATGTCCAGTCAACTGCAAACAATATTTCCTCATCTGCCGTATTATAATGCGCCTGGCGACCAGGGTCTGTGTTTTGTTCTATTGATTGCTCATAAAAAATTGCACAGACCCAGATCTGTCGGAGTATAATGCGTCGGCAGATCTGGGTCTCTGTGGTTTGCAGTTGGACTTGAGTTATAAGCGAGTAAATTCGGTTCTTTTCAGGAAATAAAATTGATTTCCAGCAGCATTTAATAAGTGATAAAATAATGTAATGAAAACAATACTGAAAGCTGGACTGCGTGTCAGATACTGTTATGAAAACAATACTGAAAGCTGGACTGCGTGTCAGATACTGTTATGAAAACGATATTGAAAACCGGACTCTGTGATATGCTATAAAGTAAACAATGTTGAAAGCCGAACTCCGTGTCCTATGTTGCAATGAAAACAATACTGAAAGCCGGACTCCGTGTCACATACTGTCATGAAAATTATATTGAATGCCAGACTCAATATTACATGCTGTAATGAAAACAATACTGAAAGCCGGATTCCGTGTCACATGCTGTCATGAAAATGATATTGAATGCCAGACTCCGTGTCACATGCTGTCATGAAAATAATATTGAATGCCAGACTCAATATTACATGCTGTAATGAAAACTCCATTGAATGCCGGACTCAGTGTCACATGCTGTACTCAGTGTCTATCTTTATTTGCATGACCATACTACTAATGTTTGCTTTAATCTTAGTTTTGTAACACACTACAAATACAGGTTGATAATGATGTGATTTAAATATAATAGAGCAACATGCCTTTCTTAATAGTAGTATGTACATTTTGAAAGTGAAGACATCTAGTGATAGAAAACATTATATAGTATGACCCCGGTTAGCACTCATGGTACGTTCTTAGAACGTGTAGCGCTAACCAAAACAGCGATAAACGGGGTCATTATAACATTATTTTGTATTACATAGGTAAAAATACAACACAAATACAACAGAACAATACATGTAATGAGCTTTTATTGAGCTATTTATGTAATAAAGCCACTAATTATATTTTAGATGAGGAACCGGAATGTCGGTCTTCTGTGAACATCGGCTTCTTGATGATGTATACGTTTAGAGTTGTCTATCATTTCTTGATTTTTCTCTTACGTAGCAGTTCTCGGTTGCAGGATAGCATTTCGAGAACACCTCGCTTTGCCTGAGAGTTCCGCTCATAGTGAGGGTCGTTATCTATGATCTGGTTTAGGTTTTGTGTGATCGCGATGATGCTATTGATGAGGAATTCTTTGTACGTTCTCTCACTGGTGTTTCCTCTTCTGCATCAGAGGCTGTAGATTCACTCTGGATGCGTTGCTCTGCTAATTCTCGAAGTTAGTCATTGCTAAGACTCTCGCCATGAGACTGCAATGATTCATCAACTTCGTTTTCATTAACATCATTCAGCCCCACTGCATTGGCCATTTCGACAATATTTTGGATGATCGAAGTTGATTCCCCCAAGCTGCTGAAAATATCTGGCCATAGCTTCTTCCCCACTCCGTTCATGCTATGGCATTCATACTGTTATATTATCTATGGCATTCATACTGTTATATTATCTATGGCATTCATACTGTTGTAGTCTTTCCAAAATTGCCTGACAGATTGTTTATCTTCACCATCTGTTTTCTCTACTAGTTTCTTGAATGTGCGGTTGAGGTAGTAGGCCTAAAAATTCAATATTTCTCCCTGGTCCTTTGGTTGTATTAATGAAGTGGTCTTGTTAGGAAGGTAAAGAACTTCGACAGGAATGCAGGATTGAAGTGTGCCACGATTATCAGGGTGGCCTTGATCATTATCAAGAAACAATAATGCTTCGGTTCAATGTTGTGCACCTCACATTAGTGCTTCACAGATGGGCAAAGATGTGAAACAAACCAATTTAGACTTGATTTTAAAATTCCTTTCATTGCATGTGGTGTTTGAGAATGATACACAAGCATCGACTTTAACTTAAAGTCACCTTTAGCATTGCCCCTAGCAAGAGTGTTGACCAGTCCTTTTTAGCTTTGAACCCAGATGTACGTGTTTCTTCGCGGTATACAAAAGTACGAGAAGGCATCCTTTCCCCAAAAAGGCCCATTTCATCCACATTAAAGACAAGTTCAGGAGGATGATAGTTGCCTCTCTCGATGATGGCTTTCAGAGTTGCAGGAAATTCCTGGGCTGCCTTTCTGTCCACACTAGCCGCTTCATCAGTGATACGCATGCAATGGAGTTTAGTGCGCTTTTTAAACCTTTCAAACCAACCTCTGCTAGCTCTAATTTTTTTCGGACGGATTTCTTTTTCTTATTGAATATATATAAAGATGCTTCTTGCCTTTTCCATTATTAGCAGTTGGTTGAAGGGCATGTTACGTTGCGTTTGTTATAATTGTTCTTATCGTGGATGTTGCAATGTATCAAACGGCACCCACATCAACTTGTAGTTTCACATCTAAGCAAATGCTTTTCCTTTGCATCTTAGAGGTACTAACATCATTTGAAGACTTTTTTCCAGATATGATGGGTGAATAGGTGAAAAGCACTGGAAAATAAACTATTTGCCAAACAATGTACGCAGTAGCTGACCCCGTACATGTATTCTGCACAAAGCGCACTAAATAACTAAGAGATGATGAGATGATGGGGCTCACAGTACCGAGCATGCGCGCTATAACGAAACAGCGCAAAACGGGGCAGTGTTAAGCGGGGTGTTACTGTATATAAACACTCCAGGTTTGATAAAGATATTGGTGGAAATTGTTATATACGTGTCCCCGAATTCCTGTTTTAAAGACATCCACACAACTAAAGTATACAAATTTACATCCACACATCTAAACTTACATCCACACAACTAAAGTATACAAATTTCTTTGCCAATAAAAGATAGCAATAACACATTTGATTCTTTGAGCTATTTTTTTTTCTTCCCCAGACTTTGTCCTTGGTAATTTGTGTGTAAGCCCAATACCCATATTTTTAGAAAATTAAATTGTATCAATTTGTACCTCATTTAAAAACCACTTTTCATAATATATTAAATGTCATCTATTCAGTTTTGTGTTATCATAGTTAATTTCCATTCCATTGGTATTAAAAAAGCGTCCTATTATGTGTATTTGTTATGTCGCAATGGTATCGCTGTATCGGCGCAGTTCATCATCAGCAAAAAAAAGTTCTGAATTATTATGTATTTTGTCTGAAATTAAAATATCTCTTCCATCATTTTCTCTCAGTAGTCAAATAAAATCATTAATAAACAACGAAAATAATAATTGGCTCAAACCATAACCTTGTATCGTTCCCAGCATAGAGTGAAAGGATTGGTTTAAGACTGTACAGTGGATCTGTTATCGGTAGTGGAGTATCCCTGCCGAAACCAGCTTGTGCTTCGACAATAATGCTATTACTTTCACTCAATTCATGCAAACGCTTGCTCAAAACAGATGCTGCGATCTTAATATAGCCTTAATCAATGATATACCCTTGAAATTATTAGGATGTTCTAAAGATCGTTTTAATGCTGGACAAGTAATACCTTCTCCCAAAGAAATAGGAAGAATACCGATATAAGAAACACGTTGCATAGTACACATGAATCAGTCAATTCATGTCCCATCTGGATCACTAGCCGTTCCAGATTTGAGTCTAAGTATACTGTGTACAACTTCCTCTTCAGATATAGGTTGATTTAGTATATCACAATCTGCATATCAATTAAAAAAGTTTCCTCTTCATTATTATCCTCATGTACTTTTCTAAATGCAGTAAGTTCTTACAATAATTATATCACTATATGTCAGTCATAATAGATTTGCTAAAAGACGCCATGTTAAATGTGATATAAGTGTTCTCCCACATAGGTATAGCTTATCTCTCAGAGAAACAAGAAAGCTCCTCTGTTTCTCTTGATGCTTCCTTTCAGTAACTTACAAACCTATTTCAATTTATTTTTGCACTCTTCTAAACCTCAAGATTCACTCGAGGTTTAATTACTCTAAAACTGCCCAAGAATTCTTTTCTTTTACCTTTGCTATTGTCATACTCAATATCCTTCCAAATAGTTTGAGATCATCTTTTATAGAAAAGATTGTGTCGAACTTTTTAAAAAATCCGCAGTCGTATAAAACCAATCAGAAATATACTTACAGACTGATCGATATTGGGCGAATCAATGAACTTATATCTCACTACGCCAGTTGAAGAATCTCACTAAATTTTGACAATGATAGAAAACGGTTGCATAATCATTAGTTACGGTAACTTTACATTCATGATTCCATGCTTTTACACCATGGAGTTGTGGCATTAAGAATAAATATATAATCTACCAAAGGCGATGCACGCAAGCTTGCATTTTCTATGTGTAACATTTAATAACACATCGCGACGTCAAAAATTACACGATGACGTCATGCAAGGTAAATGAGTAATGACCGAGTCATCCGAATGAACTTCAAGGTCATGTCACTGCACTATTCCACCGTTTTGTTACATCAAAAATCTTGCATTTGTGCCAAGGCTCATAAAATAAATTATTCGACTCCATCCAGAGATTTAATTTGAAGTAAGCACATAATTAAGATCTGTGTTGAATTAATTTGAGATGTTATTTGTATTCCCTAGAACTATACAATTTAGTGTAAATTCCATATTTAGATATAACTTAAGACAGATATAAACAATGATAAATCTCTATTTCGAATTCCATATTTCAAATTAACATTGACATTTTTTTCCTAACATTTGACGTTAGTTTTCAACCTACTTTTATTCACACAGTTTGCCGACATACTTAAGTGTGCATTTTGCTATTGTCGGAATAAGACGTGAACATTTTTGTTTTGTAACATGTGAGGTTTACTGAAATGATTGTGATCTGAAAAATCGACGTTTTCCAAAGAATCTCCAACATATTCGTCCTCAACATCATGGATGACTCTCACAACAACAAAAACAAAGCTCTTATGTGTTTGTTTTCCGTCTTAACCATCTCATTTTTTTTATTAATACAAACAATGTAAGACTAATAATATATTTAAAAATGTATAAGATTTTTTATCTGGACGGAAACAAGAAAGCGATTTTGGAACAGGATAAAACTATCTTCAGTATAAATATGCCTTATAGATATCAGTTTAGTTTTGTGCGTATATATATATATATATATATATATATATATATATATATGTGTGTGTGTGTGTGTGTGTGTGTGTGTGTGTGTGTATGTGTGTGTGTGTTGTGTCTATTTGCGTTTTTGTATAAACATATTGAACGTTGGTTATATATATATATATATATATATATATATATATATATATATATATATATATATATATATATATATATATTGCTGGACAGTGTTTATGAGCATGCTTTTAGAGTTGATTTGTAAGGTGTGATGTTACTTTATATTTTAATTTTAATTAGATGATTTTGTTTGAAATTTGAAAAATATCTAGAAATGTGAGCCGTAAATCATATATACATATATAGAAAGAGAGAGAGAGAGAGAGACAGACAGACAGAGACAGACAGACAGACAGAGTAACAAATAAGTCGCAAGAATGAAGATATTGAAGCTTTACTTAGAGACACAAAATATTAATGCTTCAGCTATATTAAGAAAATCCATGTTTTAAAATGTATGCAGGCTTATAACACATGGACAGTGTGAAAAACAATCACTTAATTCATGAAGAAAGTTTTTCACGATATATATCAAATATACATTCGGAGACATATTTTGGCAAATATTGTTTATAGGGAAATACTACGTATAATCAGTTTAATAAAGTTTTAGAACCTATTACTCTCATTCAGAAGTCATCAATAAATTCCAACATTTTGAACGGATAACTTGAAAATTGCCAAAACAACTACAACACAAAATAGATCAAATATCCTTAGCACGTTATGTTCCAAATGATTACAATCATGCAAACAATTTAATGGGCATGCTTCACAAACTACAATGACAATTCATAGAACAAAGAAGAAGAAAGTCAAAATTCCTAGATCACAATGTACTTGGTCAGCCAAATCTTGCCTTCGTGGATCAGCAATATCGAAAACGAACTCGAAATTACAATTACTTAATCCCCCAATCATGCACGCAATATCATACAAACTCTTTTCCCTCAAGAATGGATTTGACTTCGTATCTGTATCAGCACCAGCATGGATCACTTCACTGCTGGTCAGGTTGATATAAAAAGAACATAAAAAGTTTAAGAACTTTTGTTTTCTTAAAAATGTTTTTGTAAATAAGTTTTTAAATCATACTACATCTTTGTATTAAAACTCCATTCTCAGCTGACAACTGAATTATGCCTCCCAATTATGATCAGAATTGATTGTTTGGGAGTAATTTGCAAGTCAGACCTGCATAAATTGGTTATATTTTTTAAATGTTATAGAGAGAAGTTATTTCTTTAAAAATATACACAAAAATACCGAACCTGATAAAAACTGTGCATATATTATACATTAAAACTTTGAAGATTATGTAACTTGATCTGCTTTTGCAAAATAAATTTGTTTCTGTGGCTTCTCATGCCTTGTGCGTTGGTGGTAGGGAAAAATTCTTTTAAGTGAAGAGTTCCTTTCTTTCAACACCGCTGCAAGCAAGTCATCAAATATAAAGTTACCAAACCTACGGAATTTAATGCAGTATAATGACACAAATTTCTGTATACTTAGGATCAAAGTGTTTTGAGAGATGTATATGAAAAAACACTACTAGTCTGATCGAGACAGACAGACAGAGATATAGAGAAACAGAGAAAACCACAGAGAGAGAGAGTGACGGACAAAGAGAACAATGGTGATTTAAGCTGGAAAAGATGCAAAAACCTATGTCTCTAATCTTCGATCAGTCGACATATTTTTTCCTTAAAGCCCTATACGTGTGTTAGCTAAATGAACGCTGGGATTTTATTCACCCGTTCACTTACAAGGTTGAAATTCATGGCGAACGATGCGCTGTTCCAAAATTGAAGAAAAAAAAACCCACAGCGATTTAATCTTGTCAACAAACAAAAACTAAGGACGAAATTGTATCTTTTTAAACTTGATATAATAGACTACAACCGGACTTTTAAAAATGAAATGCTTGAGATATACTTCTTAAAAAGCATTAGATTCAAAGGAAACCTGTCATTTTGAAATGTACATTGACATAAACTTAATCATGTTTAAATTGTGCATATATTAGAATTATTAAACAATAGTAATCCTTCATCTAGTCTTTATGAATGTGCGCATACAATTTTAACAGTAAGCACTAGAAATTGAGTAGCAGTTCATTTCTGTTCAATGAAAGCATATTAACAAGTGAAAAATTTTATATAAAATTTTTTTATTAAGGAACTTCCTGTGTATTTCGGTTTTTAAAAAGACGATGGTTATTCTGATTGCTTTGCGCTTGTTATTAAATTTTATCACTTTTTACTTTGTCGGTTAATTGACACATTCCGAAATGTTGTTTGAAGCAAATAAAGCGCAACAAACGTTAGCGTTGTGGGAAAAGTATGCCTCATATATGTCTGCATGCTATCGACCGAATCATTTGGTAATATACTGCAGTTAGGTCAAATACGTAAATACATATAAGTGTAAATTAAAATCATTTTAAAACTTTTTTTGTGCCATCTTCCATTCTAAGTGGTGAGAGAATACTACTGGTAAAATAATCTCATTAATGCTGCTCCTGGTGTCTCCCACAGAGAGAGAGAGAGAGAGAGAGAGAGAGAGAGAGAGAGAGAGAGAGAGATTATGATTGTTTTAACGTAGCTTTAACAATTTTTCAGTCATATCGCTAAGATGCCTGCAATGTGATAGTTTATAGTGATGGCTAGCACTGGGGCATCATGCCGCAGACATGTAGCAGCATGTCCCACCCAGACACATTATCCTGACACCATGACGACCAGTCCTAACACTACCTATTTATTAATGCTGAGCGCCAAGCGAGGCAGCTGTTAGTACCATTTTTATGTCAGTTGATGTCAGTTGGATTTGAGTAATATCCTGTAAACGAGTCACTGCGAGAGAGAGAGAGAGAGAGAGGCGGATTTGTTGTCTATGAAAGAATGCCATATGGAAATATCTGTTCAATCTACTGACACATCTTTGGCTCCAACAATGAGCGTAAAAAATAGTTTGAAGTGCCCACATCATAACCCACATACAGTACTTAATGAAAAACAAAATCTAGTTATGGATCGAATGTTCCTAAATTGAAATAGGGAACAAGAGTATGTCACAAACATGATTAAAAATCATTATAACTCCGTGCACTTGTTTAAATGTATATCGTATACAGGAAATGACAATCAAAATTTCTGAATTTAACACTCTAATATCGAAATTCAACATTTTGCATTTTGCAATTACAAAGCAGACATTATAAAGAGGCAAAAGTTAAAAGCGAAATGTTAAAAGATTTCAACTCAGTTTAGAGCAAAGCTAGACGATTTTAATTTGCTTAATAATATGAATATTATTGGGCTATATTTTAAATTGAAGTTCACGTTGAGTTTTAAAGAAAAGTTTTTATTTTAAAGAAAATATCTGTCATTTTACATGAGATTTAATTCAATTACTTGATTTTGAATTTTCACCAAACAATTATGAATTGTTCACATTTCATCTTTTCTTTAAAACAGATGTTGGACATATTGAAAAGTTCACTCCTAGAAAGTTTATATCGCATTATTTAAATATTGAAATAAAAAATACTGCATTCAAACTATTGACCAATGCTCAACAATAAATAAGTAAATCCGATAAGACACTTTGCAGAAATATAGCCTCAACCCTCAAATCTTTACTTTAATTTTTAAGTTCTGATGTTTGAGGAAAGAGTTGTAAAAATCTTTCGCAATAAAAGTATCTTTTCTTGAATTGTGACTTGAGCTTATCAAACGAAAAGATTTGTTCAGAAAATTATTATTCATTTAAATTTGAAATTTAAAATATTAGAAGGTGTAACAACAAATATATTAGTAACCAAAATGTTTGGTGATATGCATACATAGTTGTTTGGTGGCGTGCATACATACATTAAGGGATATGCTATACTTGTTGTTTGGTGATATGCATACGTTGTTGTTTGGTGATATGCATACGTTGTTGTTTGGTGATATGCATAAATACATTTGGTGATATGCATACATGGTTGTTTCTAATAAGTATGAATATAAATCAGTTTAAGACCATTAATTCTGTGACCTTTATAAGTGAGCGATGTCGTATTTTTACTGATAAACCGATTTATCCTGTAAAATAATATTTAAAACATGTGAAGTAACCTGAATGCAATCCGTAAATTTCATCAAGGGCGTACAGTATCGCACTGTAATGAACCAAATGTCAGGATTTTTTTGGGCAAAACTATAGAATTTGCGGCAAGTGAAATCGAATAAATGACACTTACATCTTATAAATAAATTTAATTTGATTATTGCATATGCATTTATTTTTAAGTATACTATCATCTGGCAATTTTAATTTTTGTCTTTCGCACCAAACATGAGCACATACTTGCACCTATCCGTACACTATGTAATTTAATGTATGCCTGAACATAGTTTTCAAATCAATGCCTTGGAGATGCTTTAACTTAACAACCTGGTATCGATGATTTGGATAGCTCAATGGGTATGGCGTCTGAATAGTAGCCAATGGGTGTCGAGCTCAATCCAGTTTTAAGGTTAGCTATGTCATGTACCCTTGAACAAGATACCTTGCTTCGCCTCAGTTTATTAGATCAAGTGTTTGTGGCAGAAACAAACATATAACAACAGCTAATGTTATCGGTTGAACAGTGCAGAACCACGTACAATAAACAGTTATTATTATTATTATTATTATTGGGGAAACGCGAAAATCTATATGCATTTGTTAAGAATAAAATTTAATGGCAAGAGATGCATATTCAAATAACAGCTGTACAAAATATCTGACGTTTAATATATTTGGCATCGTTAATATTAATCAATTGAAAATTCTGTCAGATAATATCGAATATTTTCAAATGCTGAAAATAACAAGTATTTGTTCCGAAACATTAACCAATACACGGCCTTTTTATACAAGGAATCGGACAGGACTTTGCAATATATTTCAGTTTATTGCCTCTCCAATCAGTATGTGGTTTCATTTTTACAATTTAACTCTTTGATGGTGGGCATAAACATGTTCAAATTAGAGTTGATCTCCTCGAAGTTTGACTCAAATAACTGACTAAATAGAAAAGAACAGAAAAGTGCAATGCTCAGTATAATAAGAGAATTTGTGTTTCTAAATAATCGTATCAAACTGTGTTTGTGTCTCACGCAAAAAATGGACGATTATCCAAATTTCAATGAATCTACCCGTTATTTGTGACCTTCAAAATGAGCTTTTCAACGGTTGCTTATATATATATATATATATATATATATATATATATATATATATATATATATATATATATATATATATATATATATATATATATATATATATATATATATATATATATACATACATACATACATATATATATGATACTATATTTATGTCAATGTTTTCGATATTTTTGTCACCTTCTAAACAAGATATGCATAGGAAAACGTTATTCTTCAGACTTATGGATCAAACATCCTAACGGTTCTTCTGAGCAATAAATTATCAGCCTTGCAGAGGACATATTACCTAGACTAAATTCAAGTCTCCCGACAGGTGTTGTAGTCTTCCCATCCAGTAGAACTTTAATTGCAAAGACAAAACAAAGAGAAACGTGTCTAAATGTAGACGTTTTCAACTGCAGTAAACTCTATCTCGTACTTCAAGAAGAACTCCGCTTGTGACAAGTGTATGATAAATGTAAAGAGAGAATGTTCGTTATCAACATATAGAATCTTCTAACTCCATATTGATTAGTACATTCTGAATGAAAAATCAGACGAAATTCATTAAAATCAAGTAAACGCTCCAAAAACTGACAAAATAATCCCCGCCTATCATTTCTCAATATATGTATGTATTTAACATCTATGCCTAAACATGTATAGAACTTCTATTATTATTTTTTAATTAATATTTTTTCTGTCTGTAATATCAAAAGATACGTGGTAATTTAGACTCTCAGCAGCTGATATATAGTATATCATGTCGGTCTGTATCTTGACTACTGAAAAGAGTAAGTTTTAAATTAAACAAAATTTGTTTAAAATATATTTAAAAATTTTAACACTAAAATATATAATTTATTGCATAATGTCATAATTAAATCATTCCAATAAAAAAATACTTATAAACGAAGAAAGTGAATAATAAATAATATTAAAAATATTTAAAAGGAAAACAGAAGTCCATCAATTTTAATCCGAATTGTCACATGAATTGTAAATCAAGATAACATGGGATCATACAGAACCCATATCTTCAGCATTTAAAAATATGTAAAGCACTGATGGAACCACATTACGCATTATTTTATTGCACATGTTTTTAACATGTGTTCGTATAAAACAGGCAAACACGCATAACCCACATTACTGCATTTAATTTTGCTTAGCTATCATTTTCTATAAAATGTTCAATCACGAGTTAATTATTTTAGAAGAAGGAGTGATATATGCAAATCTTTTCTGTATAACAAATGCTTTTATTTATGCAACGTTGTGAAAGCATAGGCAAACAATGCTTTTTGAAGGCGGCAAATGGCAGAAAAAGGTAACATTATTTTATTAAAACGATAGCAAGTTATGATTAATCATCGTACAGATAATGAAAACAAAACTATGCTTCTAATTAGCTGTGTTAATTAGTTGTGTTAATTAGTTGTGTCGTTCTCGATTTAATGAAATAGATGCAAATTGTTCTTGTAAAGGTTGTTGAAGAAAAGGAAAATGCGATGAAATTATTATTTTAGTAATTCAGCTCGTTATTTTCTGACATCTGTCGCAAATATATTAATTAAAAATAGGAAACACACATGAACGAACACACAGATAAGCCTTTATAAAATTTTTTTATCGCATTTTCATTGTCAGTTGCATTCTACTTTATGTAATTTTCGTGTACAATGATTAAGCTCGGCAAAACTTTTGGGATAGAATGATAAATAAACTCGATATAATTAAATGATTATTTATAATCCGTCTAAAATAAAGTGAAAAATACACGAACAAAAAACCCACAAAAAACCGACCACGCTCTTCCACAATGTAAAGCATGGCTGGTTAGGTTAGCCCTCTAAAACTTATTTGTGAACTTTCTTGGCCTAGCAATATTAAAGTATAAAACGGAATTGATTCAAGTTTAAGTCTGAGTGAATGTACTTTCAAAAAAATGGAACCTGATGATCATGGATCATGTTATAATGAATAATATTTGTTTCTTGCTACAATTATTATTATTATTATTATTATTATTATTATTATTATTATTATTATTATCATCATCATCATCATCATCGTTGTCGTCCTCGTCGACATTAAGCAGACTGTATTTCACACCGATGCCATCTGTGACATTCTGTGTTAGATTCCACAAGTGACACGCTTTTATTTGCATGCTTGTATCTATAATTGCAACTAACCGGAAATCTATAATAATCAAAATTGTATATTCGAAAAGACAGAAAACTGAACAAATTAATGGGTGAAAAATGTGTGCACAAAAATGTGTAAAGCTCAATTTTCAGCAGTCATCCCGAGCATTTCCAATCCGCATAAAGATTTCCCGGTAATATAACACTTCAACAGTACTATATCAAACTCTTTACCTTTACTAATGACCTTTCTATATTAGTAACTTACTTATCATCTTTTAGGCGACCAAGTCATTGTAGATATTTAAACAAACTATGTCTGTCATAACTTAGAAGATCCATCCTTGCGTGTAGAATAATAATTACTGGTGAAAACAAGAATTAAAATTCAGGTACGGAACATGGCTTCCCTGGATATAATCCATGCCTGGTATCTTGCGTCGTGAGTCCCACGGATGACTGTAGAAATATTCACACCATGTTTGACATAAGCTTCTTACAAAACGACGGTGTTACATATACATTTTCGCTAAGAGCACAATGACCCAAGTTGAGCAAGATCACGTAATTCGTGATGAGGACAATAACTGCTAGAAGAAAAGTAGGTATTGACAGGCCGTTTGAAGTGACCGTCGTGAAAGATGTAGTGATCACATGCTGAACCCTGAACACCTGACGGTAAAACACTCTATCCAATGAAACGAAACTCATTACGGTTCCCATTGTCCTGATTTCTGTATTGAAAAGAGTTATTTGTCCTCTTCCTAAAAAAGTGTTTACCCAAACTTTGCTCACAATACACATGGCATTCTGCAAGCACTTGGGTACCAGAGGTTTCCACCATTTCGGCTAAGGTGTCTTTTTCAATGAAACACATTTCAATGGTCAATATTAATTTCACACCAATTGAAAGTGTCAATTTAATTTTATTTTTGGTAAAGTAGATCTCAGAGAATTAATATTATAGGTAAAATTTATGATCTTTATGGTGCAAATAAAATCTTAGTACGGTAATTTTTTCACAGTATCATGTGTATTTTTGGGGCTAGTTCGAAAACAGGAATATAATGCTGAGTTTGTTTAAAAGCATTGCATCAATCGACTCTTCCGATTCCGTCCTAAATATGCTCCCTCCATCCACCCACCCACCCATCCATCCACGCGAAGGTCGGTATGAGTCGATTGCAGACACAGCTTATATAAAACGTCTAAATTCTTGAGTTAAGACTCAGCTCAATGTATGTGCCGATTATGTGTGAATTTCGATATTATATTTAACATGCAGTTTGAGACCATTTTGAGCACGTGCTGAGGTCATTGTGACGCAATACCAAATGATGTGTTAGTTTGCTTTTAAGTTCCACAATTTATCTCGCTCAAATTTGCCTTTACCCCCCCCCACCCCCCACCCCCACCCCCGTGAAAATGGCTTATCAGTGGGGTTAATTCGTAACATAGTTTGTACGGAATGGTACCGAGTCCATAGAAAACTTTTCATCGGCTCTGCGCACGCGTCACGCACGGTCAAATTGATACTGTCTGCATCATTCCCTACCAGTTACTAAAAGAATATGCTATGAAAAGCACTGATTACGATATTCTCACGAGAATTGAAGACCATAGATATTCCCAACGCAGAATAGTAGATTATAGATATTTCTAACGCAGAGTCCTAAAACAATCTTCAAATATCAAATGAGAACTAAACCTGCGACTAACCTAACCGCCTTACATAATGGTAAATAAAAATTCAGGTATATACGTCAAATATAGCTGTCGTGTGGACTACAGTGTTTTTAACACAAATTTATTCTAATCTCATTACGGTTTTATCGCCCGAAGATACTTAGATGCATTACCACAACATGAGATTAAAAGTTTATTGGTCTGTCTTGAGTATTTTAACGATTCATCGCAGTAAAGTTTAATCAGATAAATAATTCTAGCCTGTTCCTTTATTTCTGATCATCTGTGATCATTGTCAGATTGTGGTGTACCACGTTTCTGCCACTGACGTCGAGTACGTCACAGGTTTAGGACCAATAAGTAAATGTACATCGTCAAAACTATGGTGTCCTAAATTTTCCTAATATAAACTTACATACTTCATGCATGACGCAGAAGACTGTCTATTATAACCTTAGGAACTAAAATATCTCTTGTGACCGCTCTGGTGGCATAGTGGTTAGAGCTTTCTCCTCGATGCGGGAGCTCGCGGGTTCGAACCTTGACCGAGTCATACTTAAGACTCATAAAAATGGTACTAACAGCTTCCTCACTCGGCGCTCAGTATTGGGAGGTTACCGTTAGGTCTGGTCGTCCTGGTACCAGGATGATGTGACTGGATGGGAGATCGTGCTACATTTCTGCGGCATGCTGCCCCAGTGCTAGACATCACTATAAACTGCCATACTGCAGACATCGTATTTATATCACTGAAATAGTTTTTTTCAAGCTACCTTACAAATCCTACACACACACACACACACACACAAAATCTCTTGTCAGAGTGTACATTTGTAACCTGCAAAATTTACACGCATTTAACATAGAATTGTCTTACTGTACCATGATATTTGAGTTCCTTTCTTAATATTTTCAATAAGGTGAGTAAGCTACGAATTATTTTCATAACCTGATAATCCAGGATGTGTCCATATATACATATTAAGTTTGATTTCTGAGCCTTTACTTTATCAAAGGACTTTCCTTCCATGGAGTCATTAGGTCTTTTGCATTACAGGAAGGTCAAAAGTCTACAGAGTTTAACAAAACGTCAATTAGCATGGGGCAAATTTATTTTCTTAAACAAATGTACCGAACAAGAGGATGAATATTGAACTAAAATAGCCAAGGTTCCAGATATACACTCCTGTACATATGTGGGAGGTGTAAAATAGAAGAATGGACAATGACCTGTTTAAATGTAACTTACTGAAGAACATCCAACATCATATTGCCTGTAAAGTCCTGTGATATTTATTTTAACCTCGTCATATACACCTTCAAAAGAGAAACTGACTAGAGCACTTTCATAAAGAAATAGGGGTCCCGAGTGGCCGAGTGGTCTAAAGCGCTCACCGTTCCGGATCACTGCCATCTTACCTCTGTCTGCGTGGGTTCGAGTCCAAGGCTCGGCTAGCGTGGGAAAGCCTGCCAGTAGCTTCTCGTGGGTCGGTGGTTCTTCCCTGGGTTTTCCAGGGTTCTTCCTCCACCAGTTATACTGGCCGCCATGTATAGCCTATCTTGTGCTGAAAAATGACGTTAAACCCTAGAACAACAACAACAACAACAGCATCATAAAGAAATATTTACAATATTGATAGGGATGGACGGATAGGGTAATTTTGCCGGGTCTGGGTACTCGCAGCTAAATACTCGCCGAGTCGGTTTTTACTGGGCAGTGCCAAACCTGGCTGGGTCCGTGTGACCTGGCCTGGTACCCATCCATCTCTGAATGTTGACAATCATATAAGACTCTAGTACTTGTACGTGCTAAATTGTTTTTATAACTCATTCTCTATAGCTTCGAGTAGTTAGCGAGACTGGAGGGATGGAACTAAATATATATTGACGTAAACAATATAGTTTCATATCTTCTGTGAAAGATATAATAGAATTAATATCAAGCAGACAACTGACATCTTTTGGTACAATGCAAATTGGAAGTCACTGAAACGTACATGTTCAGTAAGATAAGCAAGTCAGGTGACAAAAAAAAAAAACAAAATGCCTAAAAAACCGATTATATGAGAACCCTACGAATTTGTCATATCATGCGTATATTGTTCTGCTCCGAAGTTTAGATGATGAAATTTTTTCTTTTATCTTCTTTCATTTTCAAGGTACCAAGAGAAGTCAGTCTTTTTTTTCCTTTTCGCAATTCTTCCTATGTAGATAAATGTCATTATTACTTATCATTAAACATACTTTCTGCCATCGAGGAAACCTACACTGTCACAAATCATTCATATGCCCATTTAAACACAATACAATTTTTTTTGCGACGAGTTTGCATTTCTAATCAATATTAAAATATGAAGCACGATAATAAAAAAAACCTGGACAAATGTCGAAAACGTTAATTGGATAGTTTTCATGTCAACTATAAGAAAAACTAAAATAACTCACTGTATTTAACAAACAGTTCCAAACTACCGACACCTATAAGAAGAAAAAAAATTCATACCATAAACTGAAATGCAACAAAATATGACTGGTAATAAAAAAAAACATAAAAAAAATATTTTTATTAAGTATAATGAACATTCAAAATATTCAAAAATTACACTTCTATGTTTGGTTCGTATCGCACGCTAATTAGTAATTCCGTTTCATATATTTACTTGCATTATTATACCGATTTTCCGAATGGTATCAATATGTAATCCTATTTTTATACACTCTGAAATGAACAAACTTATTTTCAAGAATCACAGAAGAATCTTGAAAAAGTCATGGACATTGTAACCTGAATATGCATTGTCTTGAAACGTGCAAACAACTTGACATAATATCTTATATGTTTGCTAACACCTTTACCCAAGCTCTAACGCACGAAATTGGTCCGTTCATTCAGGGAAATGGAATCGAAAGACTTTTAACTTGGAATAGCTTGGATTGAATAACTTATGTTAGTGAAAGACGATTGCAGACAAACTGGTCAAGTTATTTAAGAAAACTAATTGACATATCAAGCAGAACTGATCGTCCTTCTCTTTGAATGATTATATAATCTAATGATCACAAAATTACTCGTAATAGAATATGTTACCAAATGTTTGCTTGTTTAAAGATGGGGGGAAAAACAAAATCAGCGCTAAAACAAATTTGTTCAAGAACAAGCAATTAATGGAAATTTTCCAGCTATCCTCCAAATTTAACTAATTTAATTCCATTAAGGTTCTCATCAGAGAGACAGACAGACAGACAGATAGAAAGAGAGAGAGAGTATATGTTTTGACAACAGTTGAAACTGCATTTGTCACTTTGCATAGGCTTTCTGGTTTCTTTCCTTGTTCAATCGCTGTTCGCAACCGTTTACCTATTATGTTAAGTTGTCTCTTTTCCATTCTCCCTTTCGTTCCATCTTGTTCTTGATTTTAGATTAATTTTATAATCGTTTCCGCACGCCTTTAATAATAATAATAAATAATAATAATAATAATAATAATAATAATAATAATAATAAGTGGCGATTGCATTGAAGTGGCGATTTTAATTTTACAGCTTTGTTTGTAAAACTTTCTTTTGTCTTCGATCAGCGGCAATCCAATTTTACAATAAAGGAAGTAAGGAAAGAAAGAAATCAAACGCGCCAGTGAGCAGGCATAAATAAATAACCATATGTAAACATCAACCACAACATTCATTTTTTCCGTCTGATGACTGTAGCAGCCAATTTGTACAATTCTCCGTCTCCAAAACAAGGGAGCAGTGGTTGTCTTCATTGTTGCTTTTAACTTTGTAGTTTTGATCATCGTCGTCGTGATCAGTATTATGTTATTCGTCGTTGTCGTCATCATCACCACCATCTCCTTCTTCAATTAGCCTTAAAAAAGAAATATTGCATCCTAAATCTGGAAGTCGACAGCAAAGTTTCTATGGGCAGATTTTCAATTACATTATTTTGGGCATAGTTTATATCTTGCAAAAAAACAACTACTCTGCGTTATTCCTTCAAGAGAGAGAGATAGAGAGAGAGAGACAGAGACAGAGACAGACAGACAGAGACAGACAGAGAGACAGAAAGAGAATAATATTTCATGAGTTTTTCAAACTTCAATACATATTTGCAAAATAATGTTTTTCACGATCGCGTCATCGGAGTAGCATGGGTCCTATATAGATCAGCTGGGAACGTGAGAAAAGAGAACAAACCTTTTTATAAAAACTGTATGACAAGAGGTATAATACAAGCTAAACTTTTAAACTCTTGTAAGGTAAGAACTAGTCTTTGAATAGAAGCAACAATAGAGAACACATTCTTATTAATAGCTTGGACTTGATGAAAGAGCCAAGGAGCGGGTAGTACAGTCCTAAGAGGTCGCTGCACAATATAGCAATACATCTGTTACCAGAAAACCCGCAATATGCTGATGATACCCCGTTGTATACAGCTATTAGAAATATTATTGAACACTCCATAATCAATTAAAATGTAAAGAATTGCGCTTCGATTTCAAAGTTCAGAGGCGTCGCTGCTTTTAGATCAAAAGCTTTTGTTCATTTGTACAAAGTTGTCCTAGAAACCGGGGACACAAATCCAGGTTATTATACCAGGTCGACACCAGAATAAATCCCACCGTACATATATCAATAAACACCGCGTCCTGTTTAATATATTAAATAGCATACATACTATCATGGCGGTTGAAATGCATGACTCGCATATAATATTGTTGTATAGTGGCGTAAGTTGTATGAGTTCCCGTTGCTTGAAATACCGTTATAATCACAACCACCACCACGACTTACAAGAATTAAAAAATTAAATTCCACTACCTTTGACCTCTGTCACGTTGCAAGGTAGTGATCATAAAGTTTCTAATGTGCACCGTAGCTGAGTTAGATCTGGCTTTTTATGCCGAACGAAGATTTCCTTTAGAATAATTAAGGGTATTTGACTTGAACAAGGTGGTTTTTATTTTATATTTTTAATAGAATGTTACTGTAAGGTAAGATCTTTGACCCAAACAAATTCAGGAAGACGAAATTAAAATCGTAGCCGTTCCATAAAGTCTAAGTGATGAAATACTTGTCTGGGTCATCGCACTTTTTGACATAGAAGAACGAATGAAAAAGAAGAAAAGACTAGTCTATTCTGATATTTATAGCTGTAAACAGTTGACACCCGCACGGCGTACTGCAGCATTCTGTACTTGACGGTATACCTATCGCATTTTCTGTCGTTCATTTAGACTGTTTAATAGCAACAGTTCTTGGTGCCGCCGATGTATTTGATGTCATTAGTAAGATCACGTAATAAATTGTAACGGTCTTATAGGTACAACATTATTCATTTAAACCTCAGCTCATCCAGCTTATCCTAAACCATGTAGACACAGGTACAAATTCTAACCAGGTATGTGTGATTGATTGGACTGATCTATATTAGATGTAATTGAACGGTTTGATACCACCCCCAATAATAATAATAATAATAATAATGATAATGATAATGATAATAATAATAACAAGAAGAATGGCTTGGTGGTGGTGGCGGTAACGACGACGACAACGACGACGATGATGATGATTCTCGTAAAATATCTTGTTGTCTTGAAGAGAATATTGCTGCAACTATGTTATATCAATTCTGAAGCGCAATAAAATGAAAACTTCAAGTAAAGATTTAATTGATTATGCACACAGAGGCGAACTGTATTTAAATGTAACGTAATGTAGACTTAATGAAGGAAACGAGACTCCATTTTTTGGCCATTAAATCCACCTAGTCTCTGTTTACCAAAGTCTCTTCAAGGAGCGTTCGTGCTCGGAATTGTATTTAACAAATGTGCGCCATCCGTGTTTTCATGTCTCGTCGTAATTGAGAGACAGGGTTGTTTCACAAGCATAGTAAACATGGAGGCGATTTCAGCATTGAAGAGATAATCTATCTTTGTTTGCCAAGCACTCTAGAGATGGTCTCGGAAATACGGCCCGTATTTAGAACGGCTGTGCTATTGTGGTCATCGCGTTTGGAACTCCGTTCCCTTTTCAAGGTAGCCGTGTCACCATTAGGATGTGAAGTGTTATGGCACGTTGCACGGACAGCGTCAATAAATGAGGTAATTACAAATCCGTTAGATGATATTTAAGGTTGGATTTTGTAGAATATTTCAAGTGTTCTCCACCCACTGGCTTTCTCAAAAAGAATTTCAGATATTGTGCGGTCGATACTTTATACTTGGATAGTCCATCTACCTTTAATGACAAGCTCCTATCAAATTTAAAAATTCCAATTAAAAATTAAAATATATACAGTACGCAGAACTAAGGAATATGATGAGAATGAGGCGTCAATTGCAACTTTGAAACATTATGATGGCTTGATTATAATTATATAATCTTGTCATTCGAATAATGTATGTCTGTCTGTCTGTGTATGTATGTATGTATGTATGTGCGTATGTCTGTATGTATGTATGTATGTATGTATGTATGTATGTATGTATGTATGTAAAGTGTATGTCAACGCGTTCATGTAGATGCATTTACTTAAATTAATTTAAATAGTTGTTGTTGTTCTAAAATTTGATGCTTATATAGTTTAACTAAAGTCTATTTAATCCGTACTGATGAATATTCTTGACTTTAAATGTCATCAAAACAACTTCCAGACGAAAATTAGTGATCGCTGTGAACAAATACACTGGTGGTCAGATACTGGACTTGGTCATGAAAAGAGGATGTCGGATCTTTCATAACAGATCACAGGGTAGTATGAATATGTTTTCAAAACGCGCAGTTGTCAGTGTGACATCACAGCGCGTGACATTCAAACCAGTTTGCACTGTAAGTCGCACCTTTAAGTTTGCCTGATCCAAAATTGTCCACGTACTTTAACATTGATTTTTGCCGAATGCATTTCTCAGGGAGTGTAAATAATGACCTTCCAATAAAGTTAATAATTACCGTTGAAAAATATGTGCAATCAAATTGTGAAAAATTACAACCATTACTGAAATAGTCGGTTCTTATCTGCTGCGTTACTTGTGTGGCTTTGATTATAGCTACAGGAAACATATGTACTAGGTAGAAATATGTATCTAGGAAGACGTCAACAATTTTTATATTTTAAAATAACATACAATTTTAATAAATGTTTATGTATTATGTGGACCCAAGGCAATAATTGATTTTTCATTGACCTTGTTAGAAGAAGCTTATTTCTGCATCTCATGCAAGAAAAGCTGAAGTGAAGAACCATTCAAATAAGGAATTAAACTTCGACATCTTGAGATCTCGAAATTAGGAAGCTAGAGAATAACATATTTAGCATTAAAGCTAGTGCCCCATCTGCTCCCCATATACATTGCTACACATTATATGCATACCTACATAAATCAAGAATCTTCATAAGTTCAATCAATTTATTTAGTTAGAGACAAATATGGTTAGCTTGGGTGTCCCGATTAATAATGTTATCAATACATATACCTAAAGTTTGTTTAGAATACATGGGCGAGTTGTCATACAAGTAGCTTTTTATTATTGCTTGATGTGTCTTTTATTACACAACTTTAGATCAATCTCAATAGCGCCCTGACGATGATAACTCACAGCGGATACAAGGCTACCCGAATAGTGGATAACTGTGTAATCAGCGAATATATCCGAATTAGAGTATTGAAGACACAGAGGTGGGTGGTTCATAAGGATTAGAAAAAGAACAGGTCATAAAATGGAGCCTTGCTGAAGAGTGGTTTCCAATACTAACACTGAGTTATGTTTGGTAGTCAAGACCTGAGCAAAGTATGTAATAGCTGAACATTTATATGGTCATAATTTCTTCAGAAGAATATCATGAACAAGAGTATAAAATGCCTGCGCGAACTCTAGAAAGACAATCCCAGGGATTGCACCTGTGTACTAGTAGATAGCCACTCGTCTATTAGTTTAGTCAGAACAGTCTGGCAGGTGTGATTTTGTCTTAATCCCTATTGAAGCCGATGTAGAAGATTACATTTTTGGGGATAGCAAAATAAGTGAGCTGAAATGTTTTTTCTGTTATTTTTAAATGACAGGTAAGACAGAAATAGGTCTGTATTTTGGTGATCATTCTTGGGTCCACCTTTCGGAAGAGGAAAATCTTTGACTTATTCAGGGCATCAGGGAGTGCATCAGATTGTAAACAGTTTTCGAAGAGATCATTGAAAAAGGAAGCTATGAGATGACAGAAAGCTGTAATATTTATGCGCTCGTCCCATCTGTCCCTGTGTCGTTTTTCTCATCAATACTGAATAGTGTTGTAAACTTCATGAACAGAAATCAAGGTATAAGAAAATCTTTATCAGAATATACTAAGTCTGCTACAAAATCGGAAAAGGAAAATAAGTAACGCGTAGAATTTTTTTTTTGTTTCAATCAGGCTAATGATATTTGGCAGAAGCAAATGTATTCATCCTAATTGAAATATCTCGTTTATTATGTACCTTTACATTATTTACAGTAATGTCATGAGGGATGAAGACATATGCTGACTCGGCTTTATATACTTTTAACCAGAAACTAAACAAATAAATATATTTTCTTCATTCCTTGATATGAGACGTTGTACTGTTTCGCCAAGCTTTAGAATTTTGTCAGTCTTTATATTTTTTTTGTAACAGAGTTTACGTAATTCACTAGTTACGTTTATATCATTGTTGTACTATTCCGGTTGTCGCGTAACCCTTTTTGATTTTAATGGAACATATTTACCAAGTAAGGCTAAAATCTTTTCCAACCAAACTAATAACGCATTGTCCAGATCGAGTGGCAAAATGTATGCCCTCTCCAAAGATAATTCGTAAAGGAACAACTCGTTATTATGATTGGAATACTGACCGGATATTGTTCACTTAGAATAACCAGTGAATTGTTTCGAATATGGATTGTGTGTGAGTAGTGTAAATGTGGTCAGTCAAAGCTAATGTTGATTTGGTTACCTTTGTTGCTTGGTAATGTTGTGAGCGAGAATGAAGTCGACCCGTTATTATGATTTATAGTTAAAAAGATCTATGTTCAATTCGTCAAGTAGCACTGGTTTCTCCTAGGGCTAGCTGAAATTCATTATGCTATGGCCATTTCAGCTTCAGGAGTTAGTCCCGATACAATTACCGTATGTGTAGGAAGGAGAACGTCGAACAAAGATCGGTATTTAAATCTGAACCGCTAAATGCATACGCAGTTGTTAGCATCGTTTCCGCAAAAATTCGAAATGAGTGTGACATGGATTTAGATCCATTGGACCCAGATTCTTACAGAGACTATGAATAGTTGCGCCTCTAAAAGGTATGACATTAACAGTTTTGTCAAGGCCTACCACAACTATAGATTTGGACATAAAAGATAATCTTTTGAGAGCACCCTTGGCCTCTGATGCAATGGTAAACTATTGCAGTTTGTTGACATAAGTGTGTAAAATATTGATTGTATTTTATTCAGCATGGGTATCTGTTGTTTGTTTTTACTATTGTATGAAGATACCCTAATTTTGTCGCACTCAGAACCATATTGCGCCATTTTTCTTAATTCACGCACGCTCATCATGGTACCATATCATGCAGAGATTATCGTGTATCATATTCAACTTGATTTTGATTATCCAGTGAATGAAAGTACATTGATTCAAGCATATTGATATTTGTTTCATCATTGATTTCATTTGACGTGTTGTCTGCTTGAAGACCAGAATTTAGAGCAAGCGCTTTGCCACTGAAATCTTGTATTGCATGCTTAAAACTTCCTGACAAAGTCAGATAGACTCAGTGAGCCATTTCAAGATATACTTAAGGGACAGTAACTACGGCCACAGAATTTAAACTTCAAAAATGAATTTACTAATTGCCACAGAGTGCTGAATTCAGTGCGCAACGACCTTCAACACAAGTTAAAAGAAACCGAAGGAAAAATCAACTTCTCAACAGTGCACCTGTTGATCTAATTACCAGCTTCAACATGGATGACATAGAAGAGACATTCCACAATGTAAATCATTTAAAATTCCAAACATGCCTAAAATTCATTTCAGCTTCTGAGTTTCAACAATATGGTTTGCGGAATTTGTTTTATAAATATATTTTTATATATAAAAGAAAACAAGTTTAAGTGGATGAACTTCCGATGTGCCAGTTAGTACTGGTCGATCTAATTTGTTTAGTAAGTCTGAGATAAAACAGACAAACATTTGCAACATAAATGTATATTTATCAACTGGCATCAGCAGCTGTTTGACTGTTATATAAATTTAGAAGAGTTACTTCTTTGTTACGATGCTGCGATTTTTTTAATCTCGAGGACACATACAGGGAAGCGAATGTTTATTTGCATTTAAAGTTTGTTGTGACTCTTCAGGTAGAAATTTAAGATAACGAAAATAGCACAACATTGTTTAGAAGTTTCTTGCTAAAAATTATCAAAAATGAATGGTACTGATCTAGTCTGAATGTTAGAAAGAAATCGAATCTTCGTTTTCTTAAAATAATTAGGCTTAGATTATCATATTTAAGTTCAATGCACCAATAATTTCTTGTATTAAATTAAAACATGAAAATAGTGAGTTTGATTGAAAGTTTTGTAAATTAATAAGCTTTCTGTTTAAACTTTCATGTATTTAATTTCTGTTAGCCTGTAAAAATTTGTCCTGAAAATTTGTTTGAAAGTAGAGTGTGTGTATTCAGTAAGTCCGGTGTCATAAAAATCACCACTTACTGACACCAAACCTGTGTTTCATTTGAGAAACATGGGGCAAATCCACTTAAATATGACTGCAGTTTAAATCCATTCATATGTCCCATACATTTTTTAACTTCAGAGCTAAAGAGTAAATAACCGTATCTGCAATTCAGATGGACCGATGACGCAACTGCACATCATATATATGATTAGCTCCTGTTGTATAACATTGGGAATTTTTAAATGTTTATAAAATATCCTTCACAATATGCCAGATGCATAGTTAATTTTTTAAAATATATATTAATTTTTTTTTTAATTTTGAAGGATTTGTAAATATAAAGGAGATATGTAATAAATACAAAACCATAAAAGGTTTTTATTCCGAGTCGGGGGAAAGAACACCTTTAATACGGCGTAGGAACATTTGTCTCGATCTGAAGGTCTCGACATATTCCTACGCATTATCAAATCGTTTTTTCCCCCGCCCACACGTACCAGAACCCATGTTATTTTGCCGATGTACCAGCTTCATCCAGCAGAAAACAAATGATGGGAATATGTCCCTTGTGCGCCCCTGTAGTCTTTATAATAAACGGATTAGGCTTACGTAATTTGATTATAATCAGATCTCCACTGTCCTGGGTTGGATATAGGACAGTACAGTTCTAACCTCAATTAGACTGAGGCTTACGTGTTCACACACTCAGACATATTGTTCTATGAGCATGTATTCATGCACAAACAATAAACTGTAGGAAAGTACAAAATTTTAAGACAGACAGACAGACAGTGGTGATGGTTAGTACAAGCAGTCATACGTTTGCATACGAAGTATGGGGGTTGGTGAATGTAAAAGAAACTAGGAAAATATTGGAATATTTCATACGATCTGCCCACCACTCACTATAAACCTTGACCTCACACATAACTATATATTTATCCAGATGGTACAAATATATATTTATGTGTGACGTTGACTCCGAGGCCCATTTCTACCCTCAGAGATTGACCCGCGGGATAATGTCTACGGGGCCTGAAAAGACAAATGCACATACCCAACTGATATTTGGCCCACGAGCAGTATTTACTCTCAAGAACCCGTTGAAGAGACAAGTTCAAAGTGGAGCCCAAACATGAGAAAGAACTGCTGTATACGATTTATAAATACAGAATTCTAGTTATAAATATCCTACTAAAAACACAGAAAGTATATCAAATGTATACCTTTTGAAAGTAAAGGCTTTGTGGAATGTATAGTAATAAATAAATATACATCAAACAGATTGCACAGATAAGAAATGTATGATAGCATCCCATTTTGTGTAAATTGTATACTTCGATTTCTTTCTCGGTTTCTTTCGCCTCCACATAGAAGTATTCAGTGCCAAAGTTTGTGCTGAATAGAATGTTATGCTGATTGCATACGATCCAGATATAAATATATGTAAGATTATATTTGTGAGTAAAAATTTTATTGCTAAAGAATTACTAAATATGACGTGAGAAGCTCTGAATGTTGACTTCTGCATTCGACGCATTTTAAGTCAGTGACTTTTGAATCCCGAGCGAGTCATTTATCAGGGGGCATGGGCTTGCAATCCTCTATGTTTTACGATTTGCATTTACAGGTTAAAGGTTCTATTAATATAGTAAATTTACATTATATGTTAATGCTTACTTATGAAGCTCAAAATTTACACTCGTCTACCAATAAAAATGATACTGTCATATGTGATTCGTATTGCTAATTGTATTTAAACACGATCTTGCCGAACAATATCAATATTGTTCTCTGCTGTAAACGGAATGTAAATACAGGATCTGACAGCAGTTCTCGGTTGTAATATCAGTTTTAAAACTCTCAGAACTCCTCCCACTCCAATTTTTTCTCCGTCGATACAAAGCTGGTCAACTGTCGGGTCATTTACTAGCTGCCTTCTCTGACCACAAGGAATCTCCCATTTGGACATCTTTCACCATGGTAGTGGCCCCTAGGCAAAATAAAAATGAGGATGTAAAGTTCAGGTGGTAAAACATAATTACATTATTTAGATTTGGACTGTAGATTATACGAACGTCGTGAAGAAGAGGGACTAAACGTTAATTGAAACTTGATGGACTGGTACCCCGCAGTTTTAGTCAGAAGCTAACCTTAATTGCTCCTTAAAAGTCACTTGAGGACAGTCTACCAGTGAGATGGTACAAATTGGTGCGCTAGAGTTGTAAGAGGTTATCGTTAATTACTTCCATGTCAAATAGGGACATCCTACAGGTGCACGTCTTGAAAAATGATGACTTTTTGAGAAGTACAGGTGTCATATACAGTTTGAAAGATGGGTAGGGGTGATACATGAGCTTTATTTGGCGATGCATATTATGTAGGTGCCACTTTTTTCAATAGAATCCCAATTAGTGTTATGAAGACCCGATTATTCAGATTCAGTACATTTTCATTTTTCCGTAATAAGACTTAAATTTTCAGGTTAAACTATTTAATATAGTGTCATATCTCACTTTTATATACGAATATATCTTAGATGTCGGAAACCTTTACACTTAGACAAAGTACCATGGATTATCCTTAAATTAAGTATACGTAAAGTGAATCTTTCATTTTAAACTGACTTATCTTACTTCGTTGCTGTTATAAAATTGTATTGCTACCGGACCACAAATACATACATACATACATACATACATACATACATAATACATACATACATACATACGTGCCAGTGTGTGTGTGTGTGTTTGGCAAAACTGAGGCATCTGCCTCAAGTTTCCGGTATTGTTTTAACGGCCACAGTTTTAAAATGTTTAGGTATCAATCGAACAGAAAATCATGTATAATTATTTTACTGAAAGTCTTGTGCGAATATACTGACAAGCGACAATTGATACGGTGCTAAAATACAACGGCTGGAACACGGTCTTGCAGTTGACATCGATTGACGGGTGTTTGAACGATGTAATTCTTAAAAACAATTTGGTTTGTCGATTGAATACAGATTTTAATTGGATGAAATATATTGAGGATATAGCCAAAATAGGAAATACAAATTTGTCAATGTTCAAAACATTGACGCTTAAGCTTTCCAAACCAACCCTTTCAATAATTGTATCAAATTTAAATTGGACCTTTATTGGAATATGCCAGCTTAGTTTGAGACAGTCCTAGTGATGAAAATTCGATTAAAATAGAAAGAGTACAGTTTGAATATGTCTGAATTGTCATTGGTTTACCATGTTATGCAATTAAAAAATGATCATAATTAAAGAGAAAATGGATCGTGTTGTCTTGAATAAAAAGAGAAACACAAATGACTAGCAAATTTCTATATGATTATCAACTGTGATGCCCCACTATCTAGAAATGTACTCTGGTTGAATATCTCCACTAATTTACGTGAAGATCTGACTTCGATCGCTTAGTGGTCATGTTCTGTTGACCTATGTTACTACCATAATCACTAATTTTATCCGCCAATGACCCCTAACCGGCCGCTGTCAGATCTCACGTAGGGTAGGACAGTAGAGATATAATTATGATCAGGTCGCAAGAATTTATTCCCTTCAATTAAGCACGATAAACCAATATCCATGCATGCTAGATTTGTCATTGTTTCAGTCTCATGCACGTATGCTACTTATATGAAATAATTTATACCATCCAGTATAAACTTGCGGAATAATCTTTCAAAAGATATACATCAGATTACCTCGCTAGGTTGGTTCAAATGATCTCTGCTTCCAAAGTCTACCAGCTTTGTTATAACTTTTCTGATGACGATCTAAAATTACTGGGTTTACTCGCAAAGCTGAGGAATAATTGCAGCTCCCTAAGGTAGCATTTCTACAAAGAGGGTTCTGCGTATGTTGAGAATACGAAATCATTGAACATTTTTCTTTTCGTATTGCATGTGTTTTAATCAAAGACGCATGCTATTACTTGAACTAGACCAACTGACTTCAAATGTGGAATTATCATTAAGTGAAAATCCCAGACTAACGAAAGTTAAATTCCAATTATGTCGTTGTTTTGGTGTTTAACGCCATTTCTCTGCGCAAGATAGGTTATACATGGCGACCAGCATAACTGGTGGAGGAAGAATCCGGGAAAACCCAGGTAAGAAAGAACCATCGACTCACGGGTAGCTATTGGCAGCTTTCTCACATACCCATATTGACCGAGTCTGAAACTCGAACGCACGCGGACAGAGGTGAGAAAGCGGTGATCGTTAAAGGCGAGCGCTTTGACCACTTGGGCACCCAAAATCCAATTATAGGTTTGTCAGTATAAAAATATATGAAAACTATTAAAACACTTCGATCGTAACAATGCTTGAATCTTTTCCTGTTTCTATGACTTGCAACTATCTTCTGTTTTTTTAAATTTATAATTCTCACTCATTTCCTCTGTGAATATCTTCATTTTAGTATTTATTTATGATATTTCATTTTGTACATATGCCATTCGTGTTTAGCATTTTGTGCTTGAAAGTACTATTTGTTCAGGAAAGGTGATAATAACATGTTAGAACGTTGTAGCCGATCCTGAGTAGTTTGTTTTTAAAAAATATGTTCAAACCAAAAGATGGAACTGTTACTGACTATACCCACGATCAGCACGAGAGGTGGAAACGTTTAACTCTCGTCATGTAGATTAAAGATAAATTATTGCGAAAACCTTTTTTTTTTCTTTTTTTTTTTATAAATATTATATATGTTGATTGAAAAAATTCTCTGACTTCTACCATTAAAAGCAACGAAGAGTTAGGTTACCCAAAATTATCAACTGCATTACCTCCCTTGAAAAATGCTCTGCTTGCATTAAGTGAAGCAATCCAAGAACGAGCTAACCAGCAATTAATGTAAGGGAACATCTTACGTCTCCGTATTCTTCATGAAACCTTTGCTATTTAGATTTATGCTGGATAAGAAAACAGCAAATATCAAGTACATTATGTTAAAAGATAAGGTATTACTTTTAAAGGAGACCGGGCTCCCCAAATACCATTTCAAAGAACTACGGTTCATTATGAAGACTTACTGTCAAAATATTGTATTAAAATAGGAATTGTTTTCTCAGTGAGTCGTATATAATATAAAAGTTGGAAAATGGCGCAGAGATTGCGCTTTTATATTTGATTGTACACAATATTCCTAACTCTATACAGCAATCCACTTTTGTTTTAGGTCTATCGATGTTCGTAATCACCGTGTGTACAGCATTAGACATTTAAATTTCTTAAAGTTCCACAGGACCATTGCTCATTTCATAATCCGTTTCTGATTCTCTTCGCTATGATTCATGTATTTTCGGGTTATGTGTTCTAGCAGTAAGTCACTTCTGCTTACAAATATCAAGGGCAGGTAATATCTATCAAATATGGGCTTTCAGGTATAGACCACTTCTGCACACAAATATCAAGGGCAGGTAATATCTATCAAATATAGGCTTTCAGGTATAGAAGATTAATAACAAACTTAACTAGAACCTCAAGGTCCTCTTTCCAACCCCACCCCTATTTCGATGAAACGAGATCATTAACGTAAGTTTCATTGTTTCTATTAAATATCACTCATCGATTAATGGTCCTCTACGAACGATACCTGCAAACACTGCGAACAAATCCCTATCCCCAGCCAGTGTCTATGTACTTTGATTGCATAATACACTCTTTGTTTGGAACATATATATATACATATATATATATATATATATATATATATATATATATATATATATATATATATATATATATATATATATATATATATATATATATATATATATATATATATATATATATATATATATATATATATATATATATATATGTGTGTGTGTGTGTGTGTGTGTGTGTGTGTGTGTGTATTGAACATTTCTTATACATATTGTTAATTTGCTTGTTTTAGAATTGATTTGTAAGGTCTGATGTTTTTTTATCTTAATTTTAATTAAATGATTTTGTTTTAAATTTGAAAATATCTCGGAAAGTGCGCCAGATAACCTTAACCAATAAAAACAAAACTAAAAACTAGGAAAATGTTGCAATACAGCCGTGCGGTAGGAAAAAAAAGTAGAAGACACAGTTGCAAATTTTTCCGTATATAAATGTGCTTGGTGTGTACAAAAAAGTCAATTATAGTCTTGCAAAGCATCATGTGTACTTGCTAATGAAGAATAAATATTTTAAAATATTTCGTTAAAACCGAGTTAACCAATAAGTATCTTCACTTGATCGGTTGTTGCTTTTAAACGCAGTTTTATGGCTTTTCTAAAAGAATATAATCAACGATAAGTTGTAAGCCTTAAAGGAGTTTATTTTTAAAAAATTAAATTTTTGCTTAAATCAGTCAAAATTATTCGCTTTTTCTAGCTAGTTTATGACTGAGTTCCACAAATAAGCAACAATATAAAAGAATTAAAAACTTTGAAATAAAGACGTATTTAGAAAGTAGATGACTGTCAATACAACCGAAGACTTTCTGTATGAAAGGCATGATCAAACATATCTACACTTCCAGCTTAGCCCTCAGTGTCGCTAGTTTCCGGGTAAAGACTATTCCTGTTTACGAATCCGCCCCGGCGCTTTTCCCATAGAATGGTTTTATGATTGAGACAATGGCGTCCAACCGTCTATAGACAGTTCCTGTAAGCTGTCAAATGATCAGAGAAAATACCGGGATTTGGGCTTGAATGCGTGTGGAAAAGATGTTTGATGCACTCCGTGCGTCCGGGTGGGATTAAATTCATGAGATATCAGCAGCAATCTCGAAGATATGGGCACGACGATATTCCATCTGGGCCAAATAATAGCAAGGTTTACATCATTCATCAAGCATAGTTGCTCGGGAATCAGAAGTAAGATCACATTTGGGAAACCACACGGAGCCTCCTCCTGACCACATAGTTTTACTCTAAAATCATCAATGACACTATTATTACCAATTACAGTACAAAAGAAGAATGGGACCCTGGTGTCCGAGCGGTTTAAAGCGCTCGCCTTTATCGATCACTGCCATCTCACCTCTGTCCGCGTGGGTTAGAGTCTCGGGTTTGGTCTATGCAGGCATGATAGAAAGTTGCCAGTAGCATCCTGTACCGCGGTTTCTTCTTCCACCTGTTATACTGGCCACCATGTATAGTATATTTTGAGCTGAGAAATGGCGTTAAACCCAGAACAACAACAACAAAAGCGCAAACTATAATGCTGCTGGTGAACTTATTGATTCAAATGCAGTATATCAATACGTTTACGTCTGGAATATTTTAGTTCGTTACAGATGAAATACGTCAAGGCTGCCCGTCATAAACATGACCATTTCTAGCTTTTTGTTCTGAGCGATCATTCATTTCCCATACTGCTATTAAATAAAATATATTTTATTAGTAAGAACAATTTTACTTTCGATTAGAAGAAAAAAATAAAAATTTAAAGACTGATACTTTCTTTTCATGATGTTTTTATGAAGATTATTTGTCAAATAATACAGATTTTCATATGTTTTCTCGATCAAATACCGTCTACAATTTTTGTAGGATACCAGATTTTGGTTGACCACGTGGTCGCTTCAAACCAAGATTTTAAAGACCCCATTCAAACTTTTTCTCTTGTAGGAAAATAAAAAACGGAAGCAAAGGAACCGATTTGCCAGTTAAAGAATCTAAGTACGATTGTTAATGTAATTCTTCACAAGACCATGCAAATGCCTAAGAAAATAAATAAAATGTACTGTATATACTGAACTCATTGAAAAATTACAAGTTTATATTTAACGAATAGTGCATGATATTCCATGCGTTTTGCGATTTAGTTACATCCCTTTAAATCTTACTGCACAATTTTTTGTCTTATTTGAATTAATGCAACTAAAACATGTTTACCACGTTAAGATAAATACAATATCAGATTTGAACTCTCAATTTATATGTTGATTTTGTCACCATATTAGGTAAAGAGATGTAAATTTTTTTTTTGCGCGATGTATATTTGCAGCGATATAGTATTCATCAACCCCACAGCGATTTTAAAAACTGAAAGCATCAGTTAGCTACAACATACACACCTAGTCAATTTATTGACCAATTTATAATGCTTCACCTAATCGTCGCCGGTGGTGTTGGTGTCTGTAACACTGTCATCTTGTTCAAGTTTTAAACCAAATTTACTAACACGGTCGCCATATTTATGTGTGTGGGTCTAAAAAAAATTAGATAAAAATGGTGATGTACTTCGGCTTCTTTGAAAAACTCTAAATTAATTCTGCACATTTCCGTAATTTTGGGAGTTACTTCCCTTTGAACACGCGCGCGCGCGCGCGCGCGTGTGTGTGTGTGTGTGTGTGTGTGTGTCTGTGTGTATAAGAGTTACATCTTTTATTTTGTTTAATTATTTTTGAAAATTAAAACTAGGCATTACAAATATTGAATGCGGCACAGTTTTTACTAAATATGGAACACGGAAAGTACAGTAAGCAGTCTGTCTGATTGTTTCCATCCACAAGACACCAATGCTACGGGACACATAGCGACAGTCTGGTTAGAAATTATAAATGGATGAACCAAATGACGTTTTGTGCACTTTTCATATCCTTGTTGTTTTTCGTTTGTTTTGTTTTAATCGCTTGGTGGGTACAAATTTCCAGGAATGTGGATCAGTACTATAATAGTTCCTTGAAATGTATTAGCAGACTTATTTCTATAAAGAAACCCTTTAAACCGGCGAGGTAGAATTTTAAACTTTGCCATCTTCCTGGAAGGTTCAGTTTTGGTACTTCCTGTGTAAATTTCAGCAGCGCAAGATTTTACTTCACTTTTAAAATTAATTTAAGTGAAATGTAATTATTTATGAGAAATTTGAAAATTTAATCCTGAAAGTTTTTATTTATATTGTTCGTACGCGCGCGCTCAGTTTCTCAGGAAAATCGGACGATAATATACGAAGTTTTAAAACTATAATTTTCTCGAGATTTATTGCACAGGATGGCGAGGAAGATTGTTAGGGATGTTATTATCAGCCACATAATAACATCGCTACGGTGCATTATCTCGGAGATGAGTTTTGATGGGTTTAATCCCGGAATTTGTATCAAAAAGCACTCAGATACATTCATAAGGACACAAGAACTGGACATCTGCATAGCTACCTGAAATTGTGTTAATGGATATTTTATCCCAGTGTGACAGAAAAATACCTCCACCGGAAATTGCTCCCTTTACTAGAACGAAGGATGGAGTAAAACCAGGGTAGAATGTAGGCCTCGTAACTGTATAACAAGATCTTCGTGCTCTGCTTTGGATTTCCTTAGAGATGTCTAAGAGGGTTATTTTGTTAAGATACGCAAATATCACATATCAATCAAAGTCAAAAGACAAGACGGTAGCATCGTCTATCACTGTCGTCTGCTTTTCCATTATTGTCGTCTGCTACTCAAGTGCAGGTGCTTTAATGGTAAAAACATCAATAAACTCTATAGATCTCAAGCTCTCAACGGATATTTTTAGATTTCTCAAATTACAGCTCCATTAAGTAGTATGTTCTGTTGAATGAAGACCATCCTATCATAAATTATGTGTATTGATGACATACTAAATAATGTTAAATCCGACCTTGCTCTAAAATACAAAACCATGTACAAAACGTATGTGCTGTATAGTAGCTTCTTTTATTAAAAAATAGTACAATTTGAAATCTCATCCCACCTCGAGTACAATTAACCAACCTAAGAACATTTCATCTGCGTCCACAAGAACGATACTGTTTGGTTTCAGATCACTTGCTCGTTCTTCTGATTACTCATAACAAACTACACAGTTACGGATTTACCAGCGCATTATGCGACGACAGCCCTGGGTCTGCACAACTTGCAGTTCGACTCGTTTTATAAGCGAGTGCAACGGTAGTTATGAAGCATACCACTCTCAACTCATTCTTTCAAGCGAGAGACTGGACTACATCAAATGGACCACCACTTTTAAGTTTCCAAGAACTGGTTATTTGTGAGATAAATTTTGTCTATACTCGTATTTTATTTTTTTTAATTTTTTTTCTTCTTAAAATAAACAATTTTACAGCACAATAACAAGTTTTCTGCATTTATATCTGTCAATTTGTTGGTATTATAGTGATTTTAGACTCTCTTGTATTTATGTTATAATTGTTAAATGAATAAAAAATAAAGGTCCAATAAACTGCAGTTAAAATAAAAGCTTAGATCTTGAAACAAAAGTAAAAATGTTCTTGTTCTGTCGTTAGACGGAAGTTAATGATTTTGTAAATCGACTCGATCCTCTGTAAACGCTTCCCCACCTTTGTTTCAGACTAAAATCACTTTTCCTCCTGATAACACCGTTTCGGATACAAAAATCAATCAACAGCAAGCCAGGTGCCATGGAACGAACTCTAATCCTTCCTCAAATTAATAAATTGGATTGATTTTATCTTAGAGTGATCACTTATTGCATAAATGTTGATTTATCATAAAAAGTAATTGGGCAATAACGGCTGACTATTAAGCCGCGCGGTTTTCCATTGATTCTAAATTGCATGAGGAAAATTGAAAGTTAAATCTTTTAGCCTAACACAGAACAATATGAAGGGTTGTTGGTTGCTATGGTATGGGACTCTTAGATATTATCGAACTCATTTGCGTCGAAGGATATGATAAAATGGAAATTGAAAACCATGGTTTTAGTATCAGAAAAGTGGATCGTTACAATTAAAAGCACGGACTTGAACATTTCTATGACAAAACAGACACCAATTAATAATCTTCAGCTGAAAAAGATGATTTTTCGTGAGCATTAATTTGTTAGACTCATAAAACACCGGGAACATTATTACACTAGAACATACATATAACCAACCCAAGATTGTACTGAAAATAAAACAATCACAGCGATCATTGATTAGTTCTGACCTTCATTGCTTATATAAAAGAAAACCAGGACTTGCTACTAGCTGATGAGGGCAACGAGAAAGGCAATAATTCACAATTTCGACGACATGCCAACAGCTAGAAGAAGCTAGAAGAAGGATGAGAAGAAGAATGAGTATGCTATACTTTCTACCATCCATACAACACAGTATCTATTAGCATGACATGTTTTCTTTCTTCTACGAACAGCTTCCGTAACATCCATGTTCCCTTATTTTCTACCTGCCTTCGGTACGACCGTGATTAATTTACCTACAACTTACCTGTTCTGAACAGGTAAGAGAGGAAAGTATGCGAAGTAACCAACAGCTAGTTTACGATTATGTATCTACTATCATGTTTTTTGTATATCTCTTTTTAAGTGGACGACGATGGCAACGATGACGATAATGACAGTATGGTAGTTATGCAATACACGGTGTTGATAGTGTAAGTAATTGCCGAGATTGTGCTGTTGGTGGTGATTATGATGAGGATCAGGAGGAGAAGGATAATACCGACGAGGACGTCGCTTTTGTCACACCTATTTAATTCTGAGCTCACTATTGATGAATACCACTTTCTGAAAGATTTACTTGCTTCATGTTGTTTTACTGATGGTTTTGAGGTAACGGTACCTTGATTCCACCAAACAGTAATTTGATGTTTATCAACCCGTAATAAATAGCGATAATTGATGTATCTTGCTTCCTAAACAGAGGCCGTTACGCGCTTCATTGTATCTCCACATTTAATGGTGCGTGCTTGTAATTTGATACCCATCATGCACTGCGCCTATGACTCTCCCGTCGCGAGATGGTTTTGTTGATCTGTCAGTCATTTCACAGGCCAAATTGCACGTGCAGACATCACCCTACCATTACCATATAGGATTAAAGATAGCGGTAAATTGTCAATAAAACTACTCGGTTAATATGGACTATTCATTTTCAAATTCTGCTGAGAGAAAAGTAAAATCGATTGTATAATTAGGAGACAATTCGGAAGAACACAGGTGTGCATCAATCGAAATTAGAATTTGAAGATAACGTAGTAAATTGATATCGTTTTGCCCTGTCTGATAATTAATCGCACTTTTAACAGTTCATGATTCTCCATTTTAGCACAACACTCACCTTTTCTGACGCGGAGATAAATTCGTAAAGCACAACCTAGTAGCCACAGCCTTTATATCTAGTGTTTGAATACTGATGCAAACCAAATGACATAAACTAGTTGTTGAATAGAGTCTATATTTTCCAACATATTTTTGTGACGGACGAATACAGAAATGTAAATGGATAGGTAAGATAACTTCCCACTGATAAAAGTTTACATTTTCCTTTTCTTACACAAAATACATCAGGTATAGAATTTAAGCCTGCAAAAGTACGTATGCCCGTCACTGATATATTTGAGATATAATATGCATTAGTGTCTGCAGACTGCATTTTTTAATGGTTTAAACATTGCATTTCGTATATCGCTTTTTTTAACACAATGTATACGCTGGTTGTTAATTATGATCAAATAAAAGTAAAAGAAATTACTCCAATGAATGAAGTATTTTGTTGCATTAATCAAAATTAAAAACACCGATTTTATTTTGCACGAGTGTTAGTGATACATTTTTCTGAATCATATTCGTCATCATCATCCATCCCCTTCCCTCTTTTTTACCTCATTCTTTCGATAAAGTTAAACACGTTTTTGTTGATCCATCGGCTGATTGATTGATTAATTGGTTGATTTATCATAAAGCATGAACACGAGCATCAACATTCCAAACGCCTACGTTGCATACCAGGAAGAGCGTAAATTGTCGCAACAGGAAGACACGAGTATGCAGGCGATTCACGGAAATTGACGTTCATACGTATACAATCATATTCTGGTGCAAGAGAAGAGATTTCGGAATTTTACTGGACTTTGATCAAGAAACATGTCACTAGCATGCTGTCATTTTATTTTCCTGTTACAAGCTTAACTGGAATAAAGAAAGTAAATATCAACATATGTTAGAGACTTTGTTTCGGTTTCTGTAGATTATTGTAAGCTCAACAGCATCTGTTCCTTCTCCGTGTCTCTCTCTCTCTCTCTCTGTCTCCCCGTCTCTCTCATGAATGGATTGACAGGCTGAATGATTTAATAATAACTGACATTTCATGAAAAGGCACTGTTCACTAACTGTCTGGGAAGGAGCCTGCAAGAAAGATAAGCTGCAAGGGGAGGAGTACGTTGAATTTGAACTCCTTTGACTGGGGGATATAGGGTGTGTCATTGCTAATCTAATTTACAGCACGTTGACACAATTGATTCATGATTCCACTTTTCTACAAATCTCAGTGACGTGTTTAATAATCAACATTACAATTTTTTTAAATATAGAGCAAATATTGTATGACATCATAAATTTGATAAATCTATGTATTCAAACACTACTTGATAAGTGCTGAGTTAGTTCTTCTCAGGGCCTTAGTCACTAGTTGTGAGTAAACTGGGTATAAAAATGACATTCAATAATGGTCAAACAATTAAAACAAATAATTATTCGTAAGGAAGATGCTGATTAATATGACACATGTGAAAGTTGCAAGCTATATTAGTAACATATTGACTTTGAATTGTTGACTCAGGCCAATACTATTTCATGGTCATATTATTTGTATATACAATTCGGGTTTCTTTGAGAAAATTTCCACCAAAGAGCGAGCCTCTCATTTGTACCGGTGTTCATGATAATTCAGGTTTGACAATGTAAATATAATTATATAATGTCAGTAACTTACATCTATCGGTAATTTCCGCTAAATTGGAGTTGGGGTGGCAAAAAAAACTTGTAAAGGACTTATGAGGCAGAGATGAGGGAATTTCATTGCCGGGGGGGGGGGCAGTAATTGTATTTATTTGAGATCATTTTAACAACTTGAACGACTTATCCGGTAGCCTAGTGGTTAGAGCGTCCGCCTCGGATGCGGGAGGTCTTGGGATCGATCCCCGGCCGAGTCATACCAAAGACTTACAGAAATGGTACTAACAGCCGCCTTGCTTAACGCTCAGCATTAAGAGGTTGTTGTTAGGACTGGTCGGCCTGGTGTCAGGATAATGTGACTGGGTGGGGCATCGTGCTACACGTCTGCAGCATGATGCCCCAGTGCTAGACATCACCATAAACTGCCACACTGCATACATCGTAGAGCGATATGACTGATTTTTTATATATAAAGCTACGTTAAAAATCCAAATCACACACACACACGCGAACGCACATACACACAACTTGAACGCCTTTCCCCCACATCTCCTTCACCCAGATAATTAAATCTCCAAACAAAAGGTGTATAGATTGATAGAAAAGATGTTCAGACTGTTAGACTGGGTGGCTGAATGTGTGTGTGTGTGTGTGTGTGTGTGTGTGAGAGAGAGAGAGAGAGAGAGAGAGAGAGAGAGAGAGAGAGATGGACAGACAGACAGAGGGATGGAGGGAGAGGAGAGTACAGAGAGAAACACGACTCTTATTTATTAATTCAAGTTTGTAGCTTGCATATTTGGAAGAGAATGTGGTTACGTTTATTATATCATTATGACTGCACACTTCTGGAACAGTGACCAATTTAATGGGTTTGACTCAATCGTTAACATATTGCAGTTATACGAGTGTGTTAATATTCAGGTTTTTTTGTGTACATACTGAGGTATAGTAAACTGGAAGTCGATTTCTTTTGTTTTAAATCGTTGAGGAATCTAGGTTAACGGGTGTACGTATCTGAAGCACAGTCAATTAAGTTCAGTTAACCAACCATAGTAAAATCAAATATTTATCAATAATAACGTCACATATCTTCAAAGCGAGCGTCAAAGTTTGTCTCATCCATCTCCATGAAGAGTCCGTATCTGATTAAAAGTTAAAGTGCCCGGATTTATAATATTGGTTAAACATTTAAGGCGCTAACAGGAGTGGATGTATTATTAATACCCATATTGTAATATCTGTGATAAGTATACATTTTGACTCATTCGTTTGCAAACGTATATTAAGTAGATTAGTTTGTCATCATCAATATCGATAATTAGTTTTCACTAATACGCGATATGTTAAACGCTAATACCAGGCCCCAGGTGGCCGTGTAGTAAATGGCTCTCGCCTTTACAGATCACGCACACATCTCAACCCTGTCCGTGCGAGTTATAGTCTTTGCTTGACCAGCATAAGTATGTGGGAAAGCTTGCCAACAGCTTCCCGTGGGTAGGTGGATCTTCCCGGGGTCTTTCTTCATCAAATATACTGGCGCCAAACTCCGCAAACTCAAAACCATACCACATTAATACATGTAAGGGAGTGAGAGAAATTCAGTTGTTTTTTTAATTACCCACTTGCTTATGGTTATGCTTTTCACCATTACAAAATAAAATAAGCGGAATATAAACAAAAAGAAACATAAAAAGCATATTGTATGCATATGACCCCACCTCAATGATTGGTCCAAGTGAGACATATGACCTCTCTTCACTGATTGGTCCTAGTGAGACATATGACATCTCTTCATTGATTGGTCCTAGTGAGATGTATGACATCTCTTCATTGATTGGTCCTAGTGAGACATATGACATCTCTTCATTGATTGGTCCTAGTGAGACATATGACATCTCTTCATTGATTGGTCCTAGTGAGACATATGACATCTCTTCATTGATTGGTCCTAGTGAGACATATGATATCTCTTCATTGATTGGTCCTAGTGAGACATATGACATCTCTTCATTGATTGGTCCTAGTGAGACATATGACATCTCTTCACTGCTTGGTCCTAGTGAGACATATACTTTAACGTATATTTCTGTATGTCAGTGCCATAGTCAGCTTCATGCAGTTTTACTTTGTACATGCAATGACTTTCTTCTCGAAGTAACCACGTTGAGCTTTTAAAATAAAATTTTAATCCTATACTAATCCTTTTCATACTCAATTCAGTCCTCTTTTCAAAATAATACCTAATTCTCTATCGAAAATATGTTGTTCTGATCTTTATATTTTTATGCTGCTATTTACCACCAAATACATTATGGCACTCTAAAGGTGAAAGAGCTCTCTTCAGCACACAGAAGGAGGCGCTGTGAGTTGGAACATATATGTGCCCTTTCTTTATTGATTGGTCCAAGTGAGACAGATACTCTAATATTAAATACATTTATCATATACAAAATATTTACTTAAACCTTGTTTAGACTTACTCTAGTACAATTTCAGAAGTTTCAAGGCATTTCATTCATGAAATCGGTTGCTTACGCAAACATTTAGAGATTTTTATTGAGGTAAATCACACAAGACAAATCAAAGTTTCAATATTGACTGTAAGCAGAAGAAGGGCTATCATACCTCGTCACACAAACATTGATATTTATATTAGGGCTGTGAGAATGTGAGACCCAATACTAGCACTTTCATTTTTGTTTCTTCCGACATATTGATACTGGAGAGAATCAAATGCAGTGATATTTATTTTCTATTGGAATTCAACTTTCTATTGGAACTCAATCATGCATTTTCTGACCTTAAAGTTTGCAATGTTTTATGTATGGAATGGAGACAATGTACTTTTGCTCTTAATACCGATTTCCAAAGGATGTACTAATATAAACTAAATACATGACTGAATCCTTTTGTATTTTAAACTATCTCATTTTGTAAACAGTGTTTGTAAAAACAGAAAGAATACGTTACAACTCTTAATTATAAGAACCATGAAATATATTGTTGTCATTTAAACACTGTATGATAATATTAATATCAACATCAATATTAAATATTCATGTTTTATATGCTCATTTTAAAACATACAAATACATATATGTTGAGATAGATGCATAGGAAATGTACAATGTGTAAATAGGGCCGATATATTTAAATGCAAATAACCATTTGTGTTTAAGCAGTCAGCTATGTAAATGCAAATAAGCTATTTGTGTTTAAACGGTCAGCTGTGAAAATGCAAATCAACTGTTTGTGCTTAAACGGTCACCTCTGTAAATGAAAATACACTATTCATATTTAAATGGTCAGTGGTGAAAACGCAAATAACCTATTTGTGCTTAAACGGTCAGCTGTTGATAGTTTGAATGCTCTGAATTAATTGGGTTTTTTTTTGGGGGGGATGGGGGTGGGAGAAAGATTTTAAGAGTCCAGTTGTATGTGAGTTGTGATACATTTGTCACCAAATTTACTTCTGTTTTTTTTAATATTAAATTTAGTGCGAACTCCATTCATCCTTCCTAACTGTCATCTTCGATTTCAACACTCACGCATAATTCATTAAATGACTCTTAATCTTCTTTATAGTTCTTATACTTTTCGAGTTTTTCTGGCAGCATTACCTATTAAATACCATCGAGGTATCTGTACAAAGGTCACGGAAAGTTTTCAACCTGACCTTTCGAAGAAAAGGATGGAAAACTAGACAATTTGCGAATATCTCGTGAAAGCTTGAGCCTACGGCTAGATATTCTAAGACACTGTTGACCGTCTGATTAGTACAAACGGTAAGACACTTGAGCTCTCCATGGAACAATACATTTGTTACCACGCACCCCCACCCCCATCTGACCTATGAAATTCCTTGAATATTTTTGTCGACACTTATATCCTGTATAAATCTAACTACATGTGAACACCGTGAGAATAGTTCTTTGTCTTTGCTTCTTTGCTGTAGTCCTAACATAGATAAGGAACTTGTCTGATAACGTTCATAGTTAACGTTTCAGTCTTAGAGTCATTATACAAACCAAACCCCATTTTTGGCCAGAACGATGCAAAAGATTTTTAGACTTCTCTTGGATGAGTCGGACTAAAATATGCCACTAGTAAACGCTTATATTGAAGAACTGTTTTGAAATTAATCCCATAATTCTACTAATAATTTGAAATTTCGCCTTCATTTATGTCTGGGTTAAGCTTTTCAAAGATGCATTAAAGTCGTTTGGAAGTGGCAGATGATTTCAATAGAAATATACTTATATATTCAGAATATAACTTTTCGTTCAGAAAGAGACAAAACATGTATTTTTGTATTTATTTTTGGAGGTATGATAGTATCCAAGACATATTACACAAATAAACAGGACAAAAGGTGACAAAATTAGTCTCAGGTAGTTCAATACTTACTGGTCGAAGTCGGATGATTTGCAACAATTGAAATAATCAGACTTCATGTCTAACCAATGCTTTACACTTCGACTGGATTCAGGTAATCAGTTAGAATAGATAATGTGCTGTGCTTGGAACCTTATATTAATATGACCATGATTTCCATCCTGTTTGAATACATAATGTGCTGTCCTTCCAACCATATATTTATATGTCCGTGATTTCCATCCAGTTTGAATACATGATGTGCTGTCCTTGGAACCATATATTTATATGGTCATGATTTCCATCCAGTTTGAATACATGATGTGCTGTCCTTGGAACCATATATTTATATGGTCATGATTTCCGTCCAGTATGAATACATAATGTGCTGTCCTTCCAACCATATATTTATATGTCCGTGATTTCCATCCAGTTTGAATACATGATGTGCTGTCCTTGGAACCATATATTTATATGGTCATGATTTCCATCCAGTTTGAATACATGATGTGCTGTCCTTGGAGCCATATATTAATATGGCCATGATTTCCATCCAGTTTGAATACATAAAGTGCTGTCCTTGGAAACATATATTTATATGGCCATGATTTCCATCCAGTATGAATACATACTATGCTGTCCTTGTCACTGAATATTTATACGGCCAACATGAAATATTTAGCCACGTCTGAGCAATGATGTTTTCAATTAAATTTAAGCAGTTTAATTTACTATTCGAAGTATCGCACGCTTATTTATAAATAAATATTCGACCAAGAAGGAAATTTGAACACAAATCAATAATACAAGCTAAAGCTACAAATAAATGTAGGTACACATTGCAAGAAACGTTTGAGATTAAAGATATATTAACATAAACTATATCGAAGAGTCCTTTTTTCAAACGCCTTAGAAACATAATTTCCTAAATTTAAAATATCGTTTCTCATGTGTGAATTTAAATTTTGCACATTTACCAGGATATATATATATATATATATATATATATATATATATATATATATATATATATATATATATATATATATATATATATATATATATATATATATATATATATATATATATATATATATATATATATATATATATATATATATATATATATATATATATATATATATATATATATATATATATGTGTGTGTGTGTGTGTGTGTGTGTGTGTGTGTGATGCGAGTGACAATGATATTCAAGGTAATATTTTACATATATAAGTCTTCTTAATTTTCTCCCAATAATGACAAGAAATCAGGTTTCTCTAAATAGTTATACTTTTTAAAACTTTTTTCCTTTAAAAACGTGGCATAACGTTGTATGACAAATTAAGTTTTAAGTCAGGGAAAGACAGGACAAATGGACTGGGACTTTTTTCCCAGTTTCAGGGGCATTACACACCAAATCACACAAAACTGGACTCAGTCCATGAAACTGGGTTGATTTGGCAAATAACGTAACATTTGATTGTAAGTGAATATTGTTCTGTGATTTTCTTGATGACAGTTGTATTTCCTTTAAAGAATTGACTGAAAAAATAAGAAACATTAACTGATACCTATTTCCATAAGCACACATGCATTAACCGATATATGTTTCCATAAGCACACACACATTAACAGATACATATTTCCCTAAGCACATACACATTAACCGATACATATTTCCATAAGTACACACACATTAACCGATACATATATATTTTCATAAGCATACACACAGTAACCGATACATATATATTTCCATAAGCATATACACATTAACTGATACATATATATTTCAATAAGCATACACACATTAACTGATACATATATATTTCCATAAGCACACACACATTAACCGATACATATTTCCATAAGCACACACACATTAACCGATACATTTTTTTCGTAAGTACACACATACACATTAACCAATACATGTTTCATAAACACGCACACATTAAACGATATATATTTCCATAAGCACACACAAAGATAAAACTTGAGTTATCGAAAATGATACTAAAGTAGACGAAGTCAAGTTTACTTTTTAAAGAAATCCGATGCCAAATGTTTCCAGGAAACAGATTAAAATAAAACCCTAGTTACATTAAACAGACAATAATAAAGATCATTTAAAGTCATCGCACATAAACAAAACTGATAAACATCGACGACTAAAAGGCAGCCAGATACATCATCAAGTGGACGATCGTTGAAATTTGCACAATCTTGTGCATGTTTATTATGGTATGCATATTTAATTTATATTTTATACTTCACTTTTCTCCATGTATGTAATCTGCAAGCAAAATGTTTACATATTTAACTTTTGTCCATGTTTGTTAAGTTGCAAACAGTTTATTTACGTAGCAAGAGTTCATGGTCTTTCTTGTTTACAGTTAGACTAGGATTTTCGTTTGGAAATCTTCACATTCTATTATGATGCTGGTAAAAGTGAAAATGTATATAAATAGAGACTTGATAAACAAATAATTAATTCCTGTATACATATGTCTGTCAGATGTAATATTAGAGGGATTATTTATTTTAAATATTCATTGCAATTACTGAAGCGTTCATCGACTTTTATATTAATTAATATGTTACTCGGGATTATTCTGAACTCATTCAAAGACATTCTGGATTGCACCATCGTGTTATAGCAAGACATTCAAGACAATTGAATTTCATTCGGAACATTCATTAGTTTTGGACTTGTGATTGGACGATTGGGAATATTTTGAATTTAATTCGCAATATTCTAAGTACCTGTAGAAAGTTTTGATTGTACGTGTTGGTTTCACTTCTTTCTGTAACATATTTTAAGACCTAGAGTCTTAACAGTGGAACATTAAAAATTTATGATGGTGAGATCAGATCGTAATATGATTCGCCGTACCCTTTCATCGTCATATAATTGACTTATTTATATTTTATTTGGGATGGGGAATACGAGTTGGTCATATCACATTAGGAAGGAAGCAAAAAAGAAAAAGAAAGAAAGACAAAAAAAAAAAAGAAAAAACACCAAAGCAGGACAACAGTTTCAACAAGCCTGCTTGTAATTATATAATGTGTTAAGTTTCATGCCAGGGTAGTGTAGAAATTTATCAAACTATATTACAACAAGGCGAAGTGTTAAAGTCCGGACAAATGCCTCATCTTACAATAGGTGATCTTCTGGAACAATGTCAAGCCAACTTACTGCGTATAAATTTATTGAAAGCTTGGACATGGCCTGTGACCCAACTGACTTAAATGGACACTCATTTGCACAAAGTGACAAGACTTATACAATTTTTTTTTGACAAAAGGTTCTCAATCTGAGTAAGTATATTAGCATGGTTATTATGCTAATTAGGACAACGTGCTTTCCAATGAAATGTCATTTAATCAACACGTCACATGGGAGAGCATACTTTAGCCAGACCAATGAAAACGTTCAGCTGTTTTTGTTTTTAAAAACATATTTCACCAGTTGGATCTGACAAACTGATTTTCTGCCAATCCGAACACCAAGAGAAAAATTCACGAGAAACTAGCTCAGATAGTTACGCTTCGTAGAACTATTAATTATTTTTTATTGCTATCAGGCAATTTTGGCGTAGGGAAATTTGGCGACTTATATCATTAGAGTGTGGCTTTATTCTTGCTTGTTTTTTTGTGCCAATAAACGACAAAATAATGAACAATGCTTGTAAGTATTCTCTGCCTCCTTAACTTGAGTCACAAGAAACTAACAAATTCCCCATCATGAGACTTTTAATTATCACAGCGTTTTATTTTTTATTTGATTTATGCCATATATAAACATTTATATAAGCATACGCGTTTCTTTTCTAAAAAACGTGCTTTTCTCATTTTGTTATTAAAAATAATATTATTTTTAAAAAAAATTATATTAAATATTAATCAAACTTAAAAGAAAATAATTCGGATGGAAGGACATGTATTGTTGAAAGAGACTGAAATATACAAATTCGGACTGATTTAATTTGTAGAGAATTTGTCTGATAAAGGATATCCAATCCTACCATTTCTATTTTTGAAAAATATTTAATGATGAACGTGGAATGATAACATGATAAAACGCCGTCAAGCACGCCGAACGGTACTACAAGACGAAAGTAGCTCCCAAATACGTATAGGATTGACGAACCTACACTGCAGAAAGAAACTGACATATTGGTATGTTTTGACTTCGACTATATTTGGTTTGCCAAAGAGAAAAAACAAATTGATCCCACGTAAGAATATTGATATACGGTCTTGCTTATACCGAACATTTTTCTTTGGCAATACTTTCCAGAGAATTTATTGATATTCTTGAGTTTGCATTTGTATAACATTCAAATTTATTTAAAATTAAAGGGACACGTTAAGCTGGAACTCATCTGAACTCAATTCCTACCCAAAAATAGACCCGTTCTTTATTTTGTCCGCCACCTCGACACAGATGACATGGGTTCGTTTTTTATGTATGTATGATAATACATACAGTAATATAACACTCGTACGATGCTTACAATAATATAACACTCTTGCGATGCTTATGCTGATCACAGGTGTTGACATGAAGTGAATGATCGCACTCATATTTCGTCCCCAGTTATGCTAATGTTTATTTTCACTTGTTCAATATTTTGTGAAACGGCAGATTATCCAGGAAAGAAGCAATAAGTTTGAAACTCAATGTTCTTTGAAAAGAGCAACAACAAAAAAAAAATAATAAAACTTTGAGACAAAGGTGTATCATAAACCAAAAATAAGTCCGAGAGATAAACGAAAGTAAATGTCAGGATGTATTTATAGTGCTGGAAAGAGCAGGCTTAACCAGTATCGAAGCGATGGTCATGAAAGTGCAAATCCGGTGGACGGGTAATGTCACCCGTATGGAGGAGTCTCAAATGCATGGAGCTCTATCTAGTGGACACAGAAAAATTGGTCGCCCGAAGAAAAGATTAAAAGATTCCATCAAGGACAGCCTGAGATGCTGCTCGCTATATGTGACAGACCTCGAGTCCTGCGCCAAGGATAGATCTGGCTGGAGCGCAGCAGTTCGTAATGGGTGCAAAACCTTTGAGGATGCCCGCAGAACGAAAGTCCCCGACGCCAGGGAACGCAAGAAGGCATCGACGTGAAGAACCAACCCATGCCTCCAGTGCACACGCTGTTCCAGGACATAACGCATCTCATATCGGATTCATCAGCCACACGAGGAACCATCAGCGAAAAGCATCGCAGGATTGACTTCATCGAGCTCCGATGGTCAACCGATGATTTATAATGAATTGCCGTAGGTAAATTACTATTTCATAAAAATAAATATTTGGAACCAATTAAATCGGTCCTATTTCATGTGTATCGATCACATCGGACTACGTGACGGTGAATATCTAGCTTCTGAGGTCGATTGGTTCATAGTTTAACAAGATCTATAATTAAAATCATTTAACAAAAGGATCACCTTATTACACTATTGGCATTACTAATTTAAGTTCTAAATTTGAACCTTATTGTCTCTTACGAGTACATTATATTTTCAGTACAACGTAATCAATGCCTTAGATGTACATTTTGATTATTTATAATGAGAGTAACATGACTGATTAAGCATCAGGTATAATGCCCTTGAAATAGGTGTAAAAAGTTTACTGTCTGCCCAGGTAAATTTTTTAGCTTACTCTGATATACATGCAACGTTTGCACTTACATAGAAAATGACATCTGAATGCTTCATTCATAAAATAGAGAGATTTAAAGGACGGAATTGAATATATTGACATGTGGTTCTAATTGAAAAATTTTACACTTTCGGATAAGTATTGAAATCTATAATCAGCAGAAAAACAAAGATAAAGGATTGTTTTTAGTCATTCAATACCTGAACACAAATCCACTCAAGAATGAAACAAGAAATCATACGTTCATAACAATTTAAAGGCTGGCTAAAAAATTATATGACTACAAATGCCAGCCTTCTCAGCAGACGATTAACCTTTCAGAATTTTAAACCATTTATAGGTTGTTGGAATTTATTTTTCACAGGCACACGACGGTCCATTAGCTTAAAATCATGTCATTTTTTTTTAAACATTCCATTTTTGAAATTGTTTTGTACTGGTTTTACATCTTTCGGAAGAAATTTTGTAAATCACCAATGTGTACAATAATCTACAGATTATTACGGTTCTCACGAAAATCTAAAACGTATATATATATATATATATATATATATATATATATATATATATATATATATATATATATATATATATATATCACAATTTAAAACCGATACAATTGCAGCATAAGTTAAAAAACATTAAATTGTCTGACCGTCAGCGTAACCGGGCTCTTTGAAACCACCGTATTAATCTTATATATATATATATATATATATATATATATATATATATATATATATATATATATATATATATATATATATATATATATATATATATATATATATATATATATATATAATCTACAAAAACTTATAATAAAACGCCGTCAAGCACGCCGAACGGTACTACAAGACGAAAGTAGTTCCCAAATACATATATTCATTTACTGTCTTTATGATGGCAGAACAGTCAGCGGGGTGGAAAAACAAACTTCATTGAGGTTAAAGGTTGGTGGGCCGAAATTCTGATGCGGCCTTTCTCAGAATTTTATTAGGCGACTTTTCAAAACTGCCAAATGCGCCACAATTAAGAAGATAAACTCATTACCGTCATGTAATAATTATTGTATATACAGCATATAAAAACGGCACACAGTCAAAACTCGAAGTCTTTATAGTACATCGTAACCCCACAATTCAGTGGCAGGTCCAGAAATATCCTTGAAGAGTAGGGAGGGGGAGAGGAAAGAAAGTAGGCGAGAGTTCTGTGGGATGGAACCCGAACGAAGGGGCTCAGGCTACTGCATTTTAACCGTTTCCTTGGCATATAACTGTGAAGAAACTGTAGCCTAGGAAACATTCCAGTTGTTTAGCGCCCACTAGGGGGCTGGGAATACCGGGTTTGCCACATAACCCACCACCTCGCGCTCCCGATACGCCCCTGCAGCGTGGAAAACACGTAATGCCATTTGCTGTAGAATAGTATTGCACTTATTCCAAACCTTATTAGGTTACGAAAACTCAGGTAAGAAATTCTATTACATCTGGTGATAATAAAAAGGAATGCAGTTTATGTAGATTATATATATATATATATATATATATATATATATATATATATATATATATATATATATATATATATATATATATATATATATATATATATATATGGTGGAGTATATTAAAATGAAACTAAATTTTAGCAAACACTACCGAAAGAATCCTAAAGTGATAAAAACTCTCCACGAAGAGATAAGTTTTATTTCCAAATTTCAAAATACATTTCAACAAACACTGGCAGATGCAAATTTCAATTTAGGTTATGGCGACAAGAAAAAAATGTAGTCAGTCCTCAGTTTGATACATTTATGAAATTATCGGAAAATTAATTGTAACTGACATGAGGTGTACTGTCCGCGTATACAACATATTGGTCGGTCATTGAAGACACTAAACAGTTTCAAATTGACGAAACACAAAAAACTTGTTTGAGAGTATCATAAATATATTCAAGACAATGTCAAAATATAAATAAAAATAGTTTCAAATGTTATATATATATATATATATATATATATATATATATATATATATATATATATATATATATATATATATATATATATGTATATATATATATAAGTATATATATATATTTTTTTATAAATATATATATATATATATATATATATATATATATATATATATGTATATATATGTATATATGTATGTATATATATAAATATATATATATATATATATATATATATATATATGTATGTATGTATGTATGTATGTATGTGTATATATATATATATATATATATATATATATATATATATATATATATATATATATATATATATATATATATATATATATATATATATATATATATATATATATATATATATATATATATATATATATATATATATATTATACAATTAAAAAATACAAGAAATGAGTACCGGCCTGCAGTCAGCAACATGTGCACGTAACAGAATCTGTAATATGAGTGGACAAAATACGAAATTAAGACACACCCTATTCTACGATGCAAGATCAAACAATAATTAGTATTTGCATAAATATGGTTTCAAAAGTATCATGGATTTAATGTAATATTTTCATGACAGGAGATTCCATTCTTGCAAAGCTGTTGTAGTCGGTTAGGAATACTGCGATTTTATTTATTTGTAATAGCACCTTCAGGTTGTTTATGATTTAAATAAAGTCTTGTCTGATAATTAGCCTAGCTTGGCTCGGTACAGAAGCATAAAATAAAAGAATAACAATAATAATAATAATAATAATAATAATAATAATAATAATAATAATAATGATAACAATAACAATAACAACAACAACAATAATAATAATAATAATAATACTATTATTATTATTATCATTATTATTATTATTATTATTATTATTATTAGTATTAGTATTATTATTATTGTTATTATTATTACCAGTTTGAAACAAGTTAGGACCTACAATCTAATATCCTTTGAAGACTTTTCTGCTCAACAGATTATAGCTCCAATATTGCTACTGTTCCCTGCCTATACATATATCATTTCAAAGCCTCGCCGTCCTCTTTTAGTCTCGCGGGCCGCTTTCATAATTGGTACAGTTATCCCTTATGATATCCACTTATTCTAAAACTGGTCAAATAAATGCAAATCATATTTTTATAAATTTCCAATGATATACTTTCCTTTCTCAATCGATCTTTACTTACAATTGTTGTTGTTAAATTTTTGCTGAGTCTATTTATTATTTTTTAGTTTCATGAGAATGCTATTGACCATTATAGTCGGAATTTCAACCGAGATAAGTATGAAGTGTAAGCTGTTCTGTCTTGCCTTTCTACTTGTACAGAGGATTTTAAGATACAAAATGTCTCCGTATGAATATCGCATGATCCCGCACTCAATCAAATGAAAAATTTATCACGGGCGAATTATGCAAACAAAATATTTTCTACACATTAAGTTCATGCAACAGCAATCTAAATCACAACAGGCCTGTGACAGAGGTTATATTGCAGAGAAAAACCGAATAAACAGTAGAATTATGATGGACAACATGGGGTCACTAGATATTAAAATGGGGTATGAAAAACACAGATATTTATGATGCATTGTATTACAGGATATTTCAGTCAAATGTTAACGTATTCTGAATTACGGTTTAATATGAGGGATAAAATTTACTGTTATCGAACATTTGAACATTTTTGTGGGTACGCTTTAGGATTAGACCTAAAAAGATCATTTGGATAACTTTCTCAAAACCTTTTCGCTAGAATATGATTATAGCAAGTTTAAAAAAAATTGTTTATTTTTATAAATGGCGACATAATCTACTTTTGTAAGTTGTTTGTATAGTTAGTTCACGTATATCTGGCACAAACAGTTATGAGAAAAAGGTGTTGGTTAATTTTTAATGTTACTTTTAACACATTATTTGCTACATCAGGCTGAGGAAATGAGAGATACGTGCTTTTCCAAGGACACATTGAGGCAGCCAACCTGGGCTGGTTTAGTCTGGTATTTAGCCCACGTCCAGTGGATTTTCTTGCGAAAATTACTCTTTGTTTGTCATACATTGGGAAGAATTAAAAATGAAACTCCGAACACACTGAAAATTTAAACTACCTGTTTGACGGTGGAATCATAAACATTACTGACAGAGATAAACTTATTCATGCTTTAAATACCGTCACTATATCCATTATATTGGGAGAAAAAAAAACGTAACACGGTTGCATTTGAAAGTTAAGTAGATAATAAATTCGAAAGATGCTACACATGTCAAGACGTTTACATTTACCATTGTTTTCTATTTTACTTCCAAAGTTGGAAGTTACAAAAATAGTTTTTGTTAATGACAGAATTTCTGCACCATACTTATCTACCTGGTGTACGATTTGTGAACGATGTAATAATGGTATTCTAACAGGTGGGGATAATGTTCACCTTTGAGATTTAAATTATCTCATAATAAAGAATGTCTGGAAGAAAGTTGTGCATACATAAAGAATAGCAAACACTTGAGAACATTATGAAGGGTGCTGCTGGGAACAGGTTAAACAAAAACATACATGCATACATACATACATAGTAATAATTATCATACATGGAGATGAATACTTCTATATATTGCTAAATATGAAACTTGGTTTGGTTCAGAGTTCAGTATTGTTTTAAATAAATTATGCTACAACAACGCTTATAATTATTAAAAAAACTATATTATCGTTAATTTCTTTTGGGAAAATACTAATGTGTTTCTTTTTCAGATGAAGCTATGAAATATGTTTTGAGTCTTTTTTCCTTGAAATGTTTACTTTGTACGTATTGAACATGTTGTTCCTGCAAGATCATTATTCTTACACCTTGATATTTATCCGCCGGTTAGTTCCATTCCCAGCATCACTTATTGAATTTGTAAATATTTAGAGGAAACGTTGCTCAGAGCTCGGCAGGACTCGAACCTGCAATCTCCTGATCAAAGTCAGGCGCCTTATCCATTAGACCACAAGCTCTTGACGGAGCCCTCATTAACCTAGATACCTAGCCTGAAAAAGCAACTGCAATCTCTCTCTCTCTTTCTCTCTCTCTCTCTCTTTCTCTCTCTCTCTCTCTCTCTGTGTACTGTATATATGTATGTATGTGTGTGTGTGTGTTTTCTTCTTCATCGTCGTATTAATATTAATAATAATAACAACAACAATATTCTTCTTCTTCTTCTTATCATTATTATTATTATTATTATTATTATTATTATTATTATTATTATTATTATTATTATATTTATTGAATGCAGAGTAAAGTCTTTATTGTTGCCCTTATTTGTGTTATCTTAGAGGCCCTTGTTGCTACCTCGAAATTACATTTCGGTACCTAGTTACAGAAAGATCGATCGATCATTTTAAATCTATTCATAATCCATTACTGAGTGTTATTTTCCGTGCAATCTGCACTTGGGTTTTCTTGTTGTTTATTGGGGGTGTGGGTGGGATGGGGGGGGGGGTCTATTTTCTTTGTATATAAATTACTTGGATTCTTATACTCCTAAAAGAAGAAGAAGATGAAGAAGACGAAGAAGAAGAAAAAGAAGAAGAAAAGAAGAAGAATTTTCTTACATTTGTGGCATATTTAACTTACGAAATAGCACCCAAAACAGCAGCATTATATATATATATATATATATATATATATATATATATATATATATATATATATATATATATATATATATATATATATATATGTATATATATATATGTATATATATATGTGTGTGTGTGTGTGTGTGTGTGTGTGTGTAGAGACAGAGAGAGAGAGTCATATCCTCGCATTTTGAAACTTTTTCTATGTAAACCAGCATATTCTTTTTTAACAAATATCACATGTCTGTTTTCACTTTCTACATTGTTTAAAAGTTGTAGATGTTTTACTGAAATAGAAAATAGTTTCATATTTGAAATATTTTATAGCTTGTATCAAATTATTCATTTCGGTCCTAACAACGAAGTGTTTTCACTTGTAACAAAATAAGGTAATGGCGTCTTACAGCGATTTTGCATAATCCAGTTTTAAAAATATAAATTTTTATAAATTGTTTCTAATTTTCGTGGCCTTAACGAACTACGCATATAATGTGGATCTTACCTATTATAAGGATTGGCAATTTAGAATGAAAGTTAAACGTATCTATGATTCTACATCAGAATGTGATAAAAATTTAGCAGAAAAGATGATTGAGATAACTACTTGTTTTGCGCTCGATAGACTAGCCAGAGTTGAACCTAGGACCTTCCACACGGTCCCTAACTGAACATACTGCATACATTCTTAGCTATACTTATTTCTGGTTGCTTCAGATGCTAAAACTGATGGATAGATATATAAGCAATATCAGATAAATATGATGAGAGGATATGGATGAGATCTTTTGGCGTCGATTAACAGTTCTAAATATTTGTCAATTAATTTTTTTATAACACTATAATAATAAAAATAATAATAATAATAATAATAATAATAATAATAATAATAATAATAATAATAGTAACAATAGCAACAATAGATAATAAGATAATGATACTAACAATAACATATAAGTAGATAATAATAATAATAATAATAATAATAATAATAATAATAATAATAATAATATTCAGTCATGAAAAGTTGTCTCCCTTAGAAAAACCCCAAATCTCACTGGTTAAAGCAAGATCCCGTCAAAAGATGTATGCACACTATATATACGTTTACATTTTTAGGCTCTACTTAAAATTATGTCATTAAACACGGAAGATTCAACTACCAAAGGAAAATAAAGTCATCCCTTCTTGCAAAATCGGCGAATTTAACGAGTAAAAAACTGAGGTGATTTATACTTTGTTTTCAAAATCATATCACGGTAACTTTATACGACTCTTGTTCGTCGAGCAAAACCACTGCGAATTGTTGACTTACTTTGCTGCTCAAGAAATATGTTGTTTTTTGTTTCTCAAACGGTCTCTAGTTCGGTGCATCATTCCCATGTTAAAGCTTCTCGCTCTTGTGTGCATGTTGGTGTTTATGATTGACACCAGAGACATGGTCTAGCATGATCATTCAATGCACATTGGATCTCTAATTAATGATGACAATGCAGAGTGTATCTAATTACTTATCACTTTTCCAATTAAACTTACCTCATAAGGTCTCTTGTTTAATCCATATATTCCTTCATTACCGTGACTGGTTCACTTGGATCTAGTCCGACCGATAATTGACTTCGTTTCCACATTCCGTATGTTGAACCAGACTAAAACAGACAAGATTGACAATACTACCGATAAAACTACGCTAAAGATGAATTAAACTAATCGTTTGAATTGTCAAATATTTACCTCAACAAACGTTTAAACTGTTTGCGTACTAGAAAAGTAAACATGAGCGGTCAATGGGGATTTGGGCCTAGCTAAAGCGAGCTAACGGGACGTGTTACTGGAATAATTGGTACCAGTCTATACGAATAGTTTAAACGAGCTCTTATTTGCCTCATGGTTCATTAAAAAAAAGATGACTTCAATCGGCTTTTAAGAAAGAAGGATTAAAACTGATCCTGCGGTAAATGTACTACAACAATGGTGTCACAAAGTCTCATTTATTGCTCGATTTTTCGAGGCATCAGATAATAGAAAAGTTGCAAATTTAGGTCGAACACGTGATACTACTTAACAACAAAACATAACTATTGTACATAATACATTAGTTGTTCCGTAAAATAAATCTACAAGTGTTTATGCGTGTACACACCAGCGTTACAGAGCATCTCTGATCTATTTCTTATACATACGTTTATTTCATATGTACACAAGTACACGTACTTATTTCTAATTGCTTTTGATTAAATATCGCTTTTATATATTTTAGTTCTCACTTCTGAATTTCCTTTGGTTCCAAATTTGGATGGCATGAAGGAATGTTACCATTCTGCGCATACTTTTGAGTTTTCATAACAAATTTTAATTTTTCGTGTACGTTTGACTTCTTCTGAAACCTTGATGCTAGAACCACTGCATGACCGTAAACAGTTTACCATGCAGCTGCATTATGCTGTTTTCTTGTCTTTTCTATTTTGCTCTTGACTCTCTTTTTAGGACCTTCGACGACAGTGGTAATAACATATGATGTTGACCCGGTCTGTCTGTACGTCCCATCTTGGTTCGATTTTGCTTTTAGGTCAGTTTTCGGGGACTGTTGTGAAACATCCGTGTTTTATAAACTTATTTTTTGTTGAATCTTTGTTTCCTTTATTTCTGTTTTTGTATTGTTTAATGAAACTGGTGACGTAGAAAACAAGTTATGAAAATTAATTGCAAGTCTTTCAAAAAAGGCATCTGACTAGTGTAGATCGATCTTTTTGTTGATATGTTCATTGTGAACTATTAATCCTTTCGTACAAAATTGTATAGAAAGATTACGTGCAAAACCAGTTAAGCAAGGAAACAAAATAAAAAGAAGGGTTGCAAGAAACATGTCATGATTGTGATTGTTTTAAGTTGTAGCTCGACAATTATTTTGGAACCGATCAAATCTTTACAAGACAGACATTTGCAAAAGATAGGACATGTCTCACATAGTACAAGAGAAGAAGACAAAATATGGCTGCTAAGGTAAACACATATTAAGTACTAAGTATCTACTTAGTTTTTGTTCAATGAACATTTTTAAGCTAAGTACTTTATTTTTGGTGACGCGAACACAATTTCTATTTAAATGCTAAAATTATACGGTTTGAAAACTTATGTAATCTCTTTCACCTAAAATGGCAGGAAAAGCAGAGCTACTCTTCTTAGCGTGAAAGTAAAAATAGCATTTATGTTTGTTAAGAAACGATTTGGTACAAATAAACGTGTTCTATCAAATCACAAACATTTTCATAAAGCCATGTTTGGTGTTTCAAAGGAACAATTCTATTATTATAGGGGCCCCGGGTGGCCCAGTGGTCTAAGACACTCGCCTTTACAGAATAATCCCATCTAAACTCTGGCAGCCTGGGTTCGAGTCTCGACGTGTGCGAGAAAGCTTACCAGTAGCTTCCCCTTGCTTGGTGGTTCCTACCGGGGTATGCCACGTATAGCCTGTAACTTCATATTTGCAAAACCAAACCAAACCATCTATTTTCATAAAAAGAATATAATATTACGATTACAAGTAACACTATATCTTGAAGCTTTTCGACATAATAAGGAAATAGGTGATACTATCAGTGTTGCATGTGAGGCTTTACACTTTTTGTCATAGAAACGTCTGAACAACAATTACAAATTTTGAATTTATGCCGCAATACTTATTTAGGAATCTTGAACGTGTTTATCATTACGTACCGCGAAGACTGATTGATCGTCTTTCATTTTGAATATTAGTGTGGCTACTTGGCAGTGGAAGACTATAATTATAACGCATATCGATCTCATTATGCACTTATGCACTGACTTCAAAATGAATAGTACGTGAAACATGGTGCAAACTGGTCCAAAGTTGTACACTACAAATTATCACCAAACGAATAACTATGAAGATTTTATTAGATGGTTTGGGGATGCAAATTAATATGTAATATGCAGAACCAAAGTGTAGCTGGAGAAGTAACTTGCTTAAATGGGGTTCTGCGATGAAAGCATAGTTCGTATCGGTAGGAGAGAGCGGAGTACGCGACCAACATAAAGCAATGGCAGTGTGTAAAATAAAATACGTTGAACGGGTACAATTTAAAAACAAAAAGGGCATACTTCGGGGAAAGGCAATGCAAAGACTATGAACTGGAATTAGTAGCGTTCACAGCAAAATTAATGTATGAAATTATTAGAGGATGTCCATTTCAAAATATGCCAAGGAATTCATGGGCGCTCACTGAATTTCACCTCTAATATGTTTAGGCCTAGATCCGTAAACCTTAACAGCTGACCACACATGTTTGTCCCACCTCCCGAAACGAATTCTGCGGGCGCCCCTAGTCAATTTATGGAACATTCCCATTCCCCTGATGCTTTTCTTTTTTGGGTGGTGTGGGGTGTGTGTCCGTTGCAACGATATTGTGCTGTGAAAAATGTTAATGATTCCAGAGGTTCTGAAATGTGCGCTCTAAATATCTATGCTGATCTCCTCAAACATATTGAAGCATAGGGTCTACCGTTCTTCTAGAATGAAAACGGCAGGTGCTTTTAAGGCCCTTACTATACATTGCGCCACTTGTCAGCTCTGTGTTTAACATACCTGTATCACCATTAAATGATGTCAGAAGATCACCTAACCCAACATTTAGGCCAATTAAAATCTATTTCCATTTGCCTCGTACCAGAATAAGTTACATGTATGGGTAGCTGTTACTCATTATAGTTTGTCAAACGCCTCCCAGATTAATGCCTAACATCTCGTATGTGGCAGTCTTGAATTTTCATTAGTAATTTTAAATGACGGGTATCAAACACTAAAAAAAAACATAATTTTGTATTTATCTATGCATGTAAGTAAAATTAAGTAATGAAGTATATATATGTATGTATGTATGTATGTATGTATGTATGTATGTATGTATGTATGTATGTATGTATGCATGCATGTATGTGTACGAGGGTCTGTTTACGGAATTAGCTACAATAAAAGTTACATTCTTGACAAATTCTGAAAATTAGAAGAAAGCATATTCTTTTTTCTGTCCTGAGAATATTAACTTTGGAAATATGCCGTTTTTTAACGAAAGTTACTTTTAGGCGTTTTACATTCAATACTAGTCATCCACCGAGTACTACGTTTTACATACAAATATTTATTTTGGTATCTTCACACTGCAAAATATAATTGATTAGATAACACAGTAATTGTATTCAGCATTTGTCATTAGAAGCATATAATATAGGACAAACCATATTTTGTTTTACTTATAAAAGTATTTCAAAACATAACTGATTTACAGTTATCAAGAGTTAAGCTATGAACAAGATATGAGTCATCTACAAGATATCTTTATTGGATAAATTATCTGCCAAACATCAGTTTTGAGCGCATTATGTCAAATAAAAGTCCACCATTTTACATTATCCGATACAAGTATGCTGTATGGACACCACTGATTTCATCACTGTTTTTCTTTTGAGATATTACTCGAATTTTCCATCATTATCGTCAAGTTTTTCGATGGTTCTATGTAAAATTGGAGAATAATTTGGTTTATATTGGTTTGTATCATTAGGTCTATACGTACATCAAATTTGTTTTCGGTTTAACAGCTATACCGCGCATGGTTGACCAATAATCGTTTAATAAGAACTCCTTGTATTGAGTATGTCATCTTGGGTTAAACCGATATGTAGAACTTCTATACCAATAGCTTCACTACATTGCAAGCTGTTCTGGAAATATTCGACATGATTTGAAAACGTTTCATTTTTATAACAAAGAAACATGACATATTTTTATGCGCATAATCAAATTACGTTCTCAAACTACACCATTGCATCTTTCCACCTTAATAATGGAAATACTGTATTTTAATCCACTATTGAACTTGGATAGGAAGGAAGGAAAACATCAAAGGCATTGATTTATAACATAACATTCATTAACTATAATACATGCGGTCAAATTTGTGACACGAACGAACTAAACAACAGAGAAAATAGCTACGATTTATACTTGCCTAGAGTAAGTTGGTAAAAAGTCTTGATAACACATTCATATGGCAGATGAAATGGTATTGTTTTATACAACATGTCAGGAAAGAGTATCGAACATAAAATGATATAGAATTTACAACCCGACACTGATATCGGACAATTTTAGAAAACCTTAAAAGCTTTCGATGTCAGTTATTAGCATACAGATGAGAGTAATACTCAGAGATACCAATATCTATGGAGGGGACACTTGTGTGTGTGTACAGATTCTTGAGTTTTGCTTTGATCTGTCAATTCATCGAATGAAGAATATATTACCATTGTTTAATACGTTTTAGGTACACAGCCGCAAAATTTATACTCACAGAACAAAGCGCGTATACGTTTCATCATCCTTGTAGCACATACCATAAGGATACCTTATTCGGCATCCAGTCAAAGCCCCAAAATATGCCGTTAAGTCATAAACTAAATCCTTCCATCGATTATTAAATCTGCGAGCCTCTAGTGTAAACAAATCAAGGCCCTAAATCAGTTTTCGCCCAAGTTTGGACGAGGAAAGATTAGCAATAAAATTCTACTTGGGCAATATCGTTTCACGTCTCAGAATAGCTCCGAGATAAAATGTTGAGCAACCGGAAATTGACTGAAACTCACTTCCGGTCGGTGTGTGTCTGGCCCTTGGCATAATTGTTTAAATTGATATTAAAGAAAGTGAAATTAATTGGTCATAACTACAGAGATATCGCTGATTAGTTCTAAAGTGGATAATATTATATGCCAAACTATTTTCCTTCAATAGATGATGCATTAGGCATCAGGCATAGAAATTATGCGAGCTTAAAGCATTGTATTTGAAAGCTGCCAAGAAATATTATTTCCGGAATCGTACCCTCGAATTCAACATGAAATCTGCAATAAAAGAGTCAAATGGAAGCTATTGCGAATTGAGTTTGAATTGAATGAAACTGAATACACCCACATTTTCTGTATCATACTAATAAATCGGATGATTATCGAATCTGCTGCCGACTGAAAATAAGTACGCGTACTACACACACATGTTTGTATGTATGTATGTATGTATGTATGTATATCACAAGATGTAGAAATACATCTTTTCCTTGGGAAGATGGTGACTGATAAACCGGATAAAACTATAAAGGACGGACCTAATATAACTAAACAGAAAAATCTTATTTTGTTAAATCGATATCATTAATAAAACTAACACTTTTTCTTATTCTTGATACGATTAATACGTCTGCTATAGATTAAGATTTTCGCCTAAAAAGGAGTCGTTGTTTTAGAGTAATGAAAACATTTTCATAGCATTCATAAAGACACGTGGAAAATTATTGTACAATAAAAATGTAAATATTTCAGGGATAGATTAGATTATTATTTGTGTGTTGCGTGTAAGTTAAATGAAATATTTAAATTTTATTTTTTCAACACTGTTGAACTGATCTTTATTCAATAGAAACCTAACATGCTTCTACTTATAAATTATTTGGTTAATATCAGAAAACTCTTGTCTTCTTGTGAAAAAAAATATTTAAATATGCTTTTTTTATCAATCTTCCACCGATATAAGGAAGGTTTAGTATAACAATTTCTTTGTTTCAGAAGACTTTGCGAAGTAAAAAGATGGAATATTTGAAAAGACAGCAAATTTCTTGATTTGTAGAATTCTCAAAATCCTGAAAATCTGAAGAAAACCATGTAAATCAGTAACGACAAGTGTTGAATTATCTTTTAGACAATCTTAGGGTACAAACAACCTCACTATCTTTCCTTTCTTGGAATAGTTTAAACCGGAAGAATACTGATATGAGTGATAAAATAAAATTTATTGTTTGTTTGGTTATAGAAAAAAGAAAAACAGAGGGATAAAAATTAAAGTTCTAGTCAAGATAAGACATTTATATGTTTACCTCACAATAGTCATAAACAGTTCTCAAACAAATGATTAGCCAATTTTAAACAATTACATCTAATATTTCACGACCCTGGATATATACTAAGAAATTAACTTCTTTTCCAAGTAGAGTTTTCTATGAATGTACAAAAATTCTTGCTATTTGGTCAAATGATATAAAAATATATTTTGTTTCAAATTATAAAACTCATTTATATTTGACCGATCGCACCTAAATCGTGGTTTTGTTCCTCACGGTTTTCACTATGATCTGCATTCTATATGTACCGCAAACATGGAAGGGTTGATATTGTTGAAAGCTTAAATGAATTTTAAAAAATTATATATATATATATATATATATATATATATATATATATATATATATATATATATATATATATATATATATATATATAATGTCGTTGAAAACTACATGTAAGATAAAATATCTCTCTGGAAAGGTTTCACACGTGTGACAAACCTGCATAGTTTTGTCTCTTCTAGCTTTAAGAAAGGAAGCTACAAATAACATGACTATTATGAAGGACATGCCGAATTGTTTTCCTTTTCCTTTTCCAAGTTTTAATTATTGGCGAGTTATTAATCAACGGTTTGAATTGGTTTATTAATGACTAAATTAATAATGTTCCACTTTTGCTTTATAAATTACTAAATTAAAAATGTTTACGTTTGATTTATTAATTACTACAATAACCATCTTCCACGTTTGATTAATTAATGACTAAATTAAAAATGTTCGACTATGGGACCATAAAAACAGCGAGGAACTGAGAAAAATAAAACTACGATGACTTAATGACATCGTTTCCATTCCAGTCAGTATCAAATACAATTGGAAAGTTTCATTTACGGAATTTATGAAATCATAAAGGATCTGCCCTTCTGTCGTGAATTCAAAACTGTCCAAACCTCAACTGTGGATAGAAAGATTAAATTCATCTCAAAGAAAATTTTTGTTTGATCAAAATAAAGGATTAAACACGTTGTATGGGCTTTGCCTTGAGGTGGTTGGTAGCGCACTCATTTAAAACAATTTAGCTGTGATTAAAACACTCAAAGGTTTGATTCTCCGAGACATTTGAATTATTAGCATACGGTATAAAGCACTTCAATTCGCCTATTTTAAAGTAAACTTCGCAGCGAGGCGTGACATAGCATCCTAATTTTGTCTTAGGGAAAACCCAGAATTTTCTGTTTGCAGGAAACAAAACATGAAAACTAAAAGCGGGGCGTCAAACAAATTACTGCTGGATTAAACAACAATATTAATGTCGTTACACAGATATCAAAGACTGTTCTCCGCTAAATTAAGACAATCTGTCGCAGACTTTTCCAGCATCAATTAAATGATGTCTAAGAAATTGGATAGGGACAACAGATAAAGACATTCAATTTTGTCAATTTTCATATCCGAAAGAAATGTTACCATTTGAATGTGTGTATTCATAATATATCATATCACTCTCTTTGTAACCAAACAATTTTATTTTGTGCTTGTCCATTTATATTTTGTACAAAAATTTTGTTGTTATTTAACTTGTTTTAAGAAGCAAACAATAAGTCCTCAGGTAAATTGTGTTTTTTTAACAATAGTTTGTTTAATTTTTCAGTTTATTTTTATTCAAATGGAGTTTAACTCTACATGGCTTTGGCATGATTTTATCTTTTAAATAAAATTATATAAAAAATTTTATGATACTTTAATCTTGAAAGTGACACTCATCAGATATGTTTCTTGTATTAAAATAATTTGCTTTAATTTTATTGACTAACTTAATCAGAGATCTCTAGAACTGGACCTTATTTAACGTCACGATTATCGACAAAAAGGTATAATTGTTTATGTGATAAATAGGGCAGTTCAAATCTAGTGGATCCTCGCTATCGCCTGTCAATAGCAGTATACTATACACAATTTACTGTCCATGCTAACGCTATGTATAGTTCATCTTTATGTCACGTGCAATTAAGAACCAAATTTCAATTAAATGCCAATGCACATGATTTTGTCGGCATCTGACAAATCTGTGACATCTGTCATCATAGAATTTAAATATATTTGTGACGTTTTAACTTCAAGAGTTTCATTTAAAATCTGTGATTAATATATGTAGATAACTCATTTTGGAAAAACATTCCTGTGGCAATAATGTGCCGTAAATTCTGTAAAATATTGGCATACAAGAACAAATGAGTCTTCAGAACAGAAGCGCACATGGAACCCTCTGATACTTTCGTAACGAAAACAAGCACATATCTCTAAGCAAAAGAAAACTACAGTTAAAGTCCTAAATTATTTATTACTGACGACGTTTCTGACACCATTAAATGACTAATGCATTTATGTATATCACATGGTTTTGCTGCTGCCTTTGGATTTGGATACGTTTTCTTTCTTTGATACATCATCGTTATGCAATATACTATATAACTATCAGGTCGATAGCACGAATCTCCAAACTTTACTAATATTTATACTGTCATGCGTTTCGAACGTTTACAAAATAAAACTAATCTCCAAAATAAGCATCAACACTTTCTCGTCCAGATTTTCCAGTATTAAAATTCAAAAAAGCTTTCTACATGTATCAGCCAATATCTATTCAGTTGCGTTAATGTTGATCTTGGCACATTATTTGTGATTCCCAATATTCTCTTTTTGTTTTATAAAAAGCAAGTGTTCATGAACCAACACAGAGAGATGCAGAGAGATGCAGGTGAAATGACCGTATTTATCATTGATTTGCCATGTCATTATTGAGAAATTAATACACTAAGGAAATAAATAAATAAATAAATAAATAAATAAATAATAATAATAATAATAATAATAATAATAATAATAATAATAATAATAATAAAAATAATGTGATGATGATGACGATATTGATGATGATGATAATAATAATAATAATAATAATAATAATTTATTATAATTTGGAAAGAGAAAATACTTTAAACAAATGACAAAAGTTCCAAATAAAATCAATCAGTGTTATTCATAACACTATTGAATCCAGAAATATGGTTAATACCTCCAAAAGTACAATATCTCTTGTCAGATCTATGTGGATTGTTTTGTAGTGTCAATATTTGTACGACCTATTGGACAGTTGCCAGCACGTTATAATGAATGATTGGGCCGATATTATGAATAAATGCAAGTTTTATCATATTTTATTGAAAAAATAAATGACTAAGATATATAAACAGGTCATCAAAACCAATGATATTCAAATTTCTGTAAAGATGCTCGAGAACATTCTAAATAAACTATATAAATAATTGGTAATTTCTTACTGGTGCTTATTTTCAATGACGGATTATTAGAGTACATATTTTCGAGTAAAGCGTAGGGAGGCAATGGAAAAGTGGTGTACCTAAAATTGCTTTTGTGTAATACAATAAATTAACTTTGTTTAAATTCATATTTTTAAATCAAGCGTTCATGAAGAATATGTCAGTTTTATTCTGTTAATTGATATATGATTCTACATTTAGACTTTTACATGCAGTTTATAGATTCTGTGTTTCTTCTATAAAGACATCATTTTCATTCTCAACACGTTAGCATTTATGCATGCAAGATACTGTTTTGTAGTAATATATTAAAAGATTTCTTTTCTTTAAGTCTGGTATGCTTCTCTGGTATATTATCAAGTCTGGTTTACTAGTCTTGTATACTGTATAGTATTCTATATCATGAAATCGGGTATCTTATCAAGTCTGGAATACTATCAAGTCTTGAAAATTATCAAGTCTGGTATAATACTCAGGTATAATATTAAGTCTAGTATACTAGTCTGTTATACCATTCTGGTATATCATCACGTCTGGTATAGTAATCTTGTATACTATCAAGTCTGTGTATTATCAGGTCTGGTATACTATCACGTTTGGTATATATCAAGTCTGGTATACTATCAAGTCTGGTATACTATCAAGCCTGGTATACTATCAAGCCTGGTATAATATCAATTCTAGGATACTATCAAGTCTGGTATACTATCAAGCCTGGTATACTATCAAGTCTGGTATACTATCAAGCCTGGTATACTATCAAGTCTGGTATACTATCAAGCCTGGTATACTATCAAGCCTGGTATAATATCAATTCTAGTATACTATCAAGTCTGGTATACTATCAAGCCTGGTATACTATCAAGTCTGGTATACTATCAAGTCTGGTATACTATCAAGCCTGGTATACTATCAAGTCTGGTATACTATCAAGCCTGGTATACTATCAAGCCTGGTATAATATCAATTCTAGTATACTATCAAGTCTGGTATACTATCAAGCCTGGTATACTATCAAGTCTGGTATGCTATCAAGCCTGGTATACTATCAAGTCTGGTATACTATCAAGTCTATTATACTATCAAGTCTAGTATACTAGTATGTTATACCATTCTGGTACATCATCACGTCTGGTATAGTAATCTTGTATACTATCAAGTCTGTGTATTATCAGGTCTGGTATACTATCACGTTTGGTATATATCAAGTCTGGTATACTATCAAGTCTGGTATACTATCAAGCCTGGTATACTATCAAGCCTGGTATAATATCAATTCTAGTATACTATCAAGTCTGGTATACTATCAAGCCTGGTATAATATCAAGTCTGGTATACTATCAAGCCTGGTATACTATCAAGCCTGGTATAATATCAATTCTAGTATACTATCAAGTCTGGTATACTATCAAGCCTGGTATACTATCAAGTCTGGTATACTATCAAGCCTGGTATACTATCAAGTCTGGTATACTATCAAGTCTATTATACTATCAAGTCTAGTATACTAGTATGTTATACCATTCTGGTACATCATCACGTCTGGTATAGTAATCTTGTATACTATCAAGTCTGTGTATTATCAGGTCTGGTATACTATCACATTTGGTATATATCAAGTCTGGTATACTATCAAGTCTGGTTCAAGAGCGAAAAGTTGTTTGAAATGTATCAGAATGTTCATAATTTCGAATTTATGTTTACAGGTCAACACAAGGCTGCAAATTAGATCGAAATTTCTTCAAACTTTATCACTTTGATAAAAAAGATGCTCAGATGTTCAGTGTTTAATATATCTGATAAAGTTCCAATTAATGACCATATTGTCAACAACAAATATCAAAAATATATTTCATTTCTTTTTGCATACATGCACTACCAAATATTTTTTAAAACTGCTGACAAAAAGATAGTTCTATATACGTGTTCAATTTTGCATCAAAAGCAAAGAAACCGTGGTCATAAAAAAAACTTATGGATCACAGAAATGACAAAAATCGGTAAAATACATTATCTGATGCCACGATAAAGTGTGATTTCTGTTGTTAAGACTTGCAGTATCGAAAGAGCTTAACATTATCTTTAACACATCAGAATAGAGGTGGACAAAGTATGAACCCTGTTTGGAATTTATACTTGCATAAAGTATGTCCTAAACCTACAAAGGTAATTGTTGCCTGTATTCTATTGGATTGTAAATATCGCTCATTTGGCAGAGAGAAAGGTCCGAAGTAACGATAATATGGTCTATAATTTCCAGCGTAAAAAAGTTGCAACTAAGTTAAAAATCAAAGTTATGGTTCCTTTGATCTGTTTCATATTGATTTGTAGAAGGCAAAACACTTCCAAACTTGTTATTAAAAGATTCAATCATAACTGTTTGCGAAAGGTTAAGAAATTGGTATACAAATCAATGTTTAGCTTCTACGTGGTTCACCAAAGCTTAGAATCGGGGCTAAATCTTTTAAGTCGCAACCTCTGTAAGTTTTGATTGAAGAGCTATTAATTTCTCAACATGAGGGAGAAGTCTTTGAAGGTATAACTTTTAAAAGTTAGAGAGGGGTAATTATGTCGCTAGACATTTCTATATGACAAAAATTACTCATTGTCCAGTCTTCTCTATTAGTGTGATGGACTGTTTAAGTTCGCAGATATCAATATACTTTAAAGGAGAAAGAACAAGTTGGACCATAGGAATCCCACTGGAGATCGGCGTAAACTCAGAACATTTGAGCACACAAAACATCTATATATATATATATATATATATATATATATATATATATATATATATATATATATATATATATATATATATATATATATATATATATATATATATATATGCGAGAGGTAAAGGGTCTGATCCGGTGGGAGACTTACCAAAGAATTATAAAAATGGTACTAACAGCTGCCCCTCACTTCGCGCTCAGCATCAAGAGGTTAGTGTTAGGATTGGTCGGCCTGGTGTCAAGATAATGTTACTGGGTGGGACATGATGCTACATGTCTGCGGTACGATGCCCCTGTGCTAGATATACTATAAACTGCCATACTGCAGACATCGTAGCGACATTACTAAAATTGTTAAAGCTACGTTAAAAATCCTTGAGCACAAATACAATCACAGGAAGCCCTGATATTGTTACTGCTGTTCCAATAAACAGTAAATATTTCAGAGATATAGGCAGATAATACAAATGATGCTACAGTGCGCCAGACGCCTCAAGTCAGCACCACCACGTATCTATGGATACAAAAACGACCCATGGAGAGAAGTACTATGATATATGATTAAGCCAGAAATCAGACACATCCCAATTTGTATTCTACCGTTGAAATCGATATTTTTTCCTGTTTTTCAGTTGAAGTTATTCAATAAAGGTTAGTTACGTTATAAATTTTGATTATAATTTATAATGGAATCCATTAGACAGGTATTCAGGGCAGAGTCAATAGAACCTCACTGGGTTCAGATGTTATACCGTAATTACCCATGTACACTTCAAATACAACTGCAAATAGTGTAGACCAAGATCTGGCGTTGTACATGCGTATATGGTGTTACCAGCTATTATACTAAACATATTATCATAACAAAATCCGTTCCCATAAAGTTTGCAAGAAGAAAGTATCTGCGCAAAGGACGAGTCACCACAAGACTTAGGGAACTTAAAGTACAAGTAAAAAGGAGATTCAAAAACAAAACGATAGATCCAGCTATAAAAAAGCTAAGGCCATAGACCTAAAGCCATAGACCTAAGGCTATAGACCTATAAGGCCATAGACCTAAAGCCATAGACCTAAGGCCATAGACCTAAAGAGTCTCCATAGATACAAAGCAAAGCCTGAAAACATTAGTACATTCGTATTCCGCTCTCAGAACATACCAAGCATATGCCCTCGGCATAGGGAAGATTGTCCGTAGATACTGTACATCACTGACTCGTGTGCACGTGTAAAGAAGGTCTTTGACTAACATGCAATGGTCGCTAATCGATGACCTAGCACTTTAAAGACCACTTTGCGATTTCCCAGTTGAACTTGAAATCATAATATGGAAGAAGGAACATACAGACATAAAGACATACATTTTCGTATCTGTAGGCAAATGTTTGAGGCTATTCTATTCAAGAGTTCATCAACAGAAGCTACGTATAATATCAATCATGGGTAAGGACGTGCCAGTAAAACGTCATTTACGTCCTGACGTGCAATATCTGTGACATCCGATATGTGGGAAAAACGTTTGGCTTAAAGAAAGAATGATGTTACGTATATTTGATTAAATTTATAGTTGATTTAATTTAACTCTTTGTAAGTTTTTAAATCTATATATTTTTTAATTTCATTATATATAAAAAAGAATAATGTAATTTTGTTTACTAGGAATTTGATATTTTCCAGAAAATAGTTTGACCTTGACTCTTCAGTTGTAAACACCTAAAGCTGGCATAGGTCCTGACCTTAATTCAGAAATCAGCGAGAGAAGTAAACAAACTTTTATTTTTATCCTATTCTAAAAGAAAAATGATTGGTTTTGTCAAAGTCAAAATGGGACTACGTGCTTTTATACGTAAATAGTTCTCGAAGGTTCTGGATGGTTAACCCTCATCCGGGAATTTCTTTTGCGTTTCGAGTTACTGAATAATCATTGTTTATAGAGATTTTTCTCAGTTTGGGCTCAAACACCTAATGTCAAAGTGATCGTTTGTTTGTGACCAGTTTGTAGTTATTTTAATGTTTATTCGAATTATTTGGATTCAAAAAGATTAATTCTTCTTCCTGGAAATATATGACTGCTCATGCAGAATTCTTGGACAAAGAACATTTCATTAAATCTTATTGGAAAATTCAAACGCCGGATTATTGTTTGTGAATAGCACAGAACTGTAGACCTTACAGCACTACAAAGGATACAGTATACGTCATCGTCTTCCATCTTAGATTCTTCGTGGGGACTCAAACTTGAATTCATTATTAGGACTTTTCAAATTTAATTAATGAATTATTCTTGGATTATTTTTGGATTTGATTCTTAAAACCGTAAGTTCTTTTTTCTAGGGAAATGCATCATTTGTTAAATTCTTCAAAGCTTGTTGTTTTCACTCTTTTTTTTGTTACTGTTTATTTGAGCTTAAACACGTAACATAAGAGTGAACAGTCACAAAAACCACGTCACAAACAATGTCATTGCAAAATCTCGTCAACCATTTCAACTCAGCCAGATAATCGGTCCTGTTCCTAGAAATGCAGCCCGCTAGGTCCAAACACAGATGAACCGACAATGGACGAGACTACAATGACAAATAGTGGATACTGCAGATGCGAACACATGACGAATTTGACAAAATCAGGTCCAAAAGTTTTTCTTTAGCCTAGCTCGAATGGGGTTTGGTCAGCTTCATTCTCCTCCAATGACCTAAATTTATTAAATTTATTAATATTATTTTTGTTATAATTATTATTAAAAGTACTTTTAATATTATTTTAACCTTTAATCCTTTATATAATTCATGATTTGCTTTGGAACGGTTTGTCTTCCAAACGTTTTTCTTCAATTCTCTATGTTTCCGTTTTTGCCTTCTATCTTTCGTATTGAAGTAATTGACATTCAAGTTTAAATGGAGGGTTCTATCATTCTTTTTTCCCTTGCATTTCTTTGCATTTGCTTTTTTAGAATATATGCCATTCATAGGCACAATATAATCGCTATTATGCTGACGTGCAATTAAAGCTTAAAACAAAATTGCATATTTAACAGCATGGATCTTTGTTTCTCGCTGAGGCAATTACGTCTGAGATGCTGAACTAGAAGCAAAAAATAATGCACCACTATTGATAGCGCTAGACGAAACAATCTCTTCGCTATGCCGTAGCTAACTCGACCACACCAAGGTGCAGTACGGTATGGTGCTGATAGCTTGCATCCAGTCTTGTTTGCTTTATTCATAGGCAAAATAGATCTTATTCTAGACATGAATTTATACACTGTTTTGTTCTTTTTCTTTGGTTTAGGCCTTTTCATTAATCTGGTTAGGTTTTCCTGTCTGCCAAAATGTAAGTATTGTTCTAAAATTTTATATATATATATATATATATATATATATATATATATATATATATATATATATATATATATATATATATATATATAATGGTGCAAAACGCTTAGATATTTTTGCAGTACATTCTGCTGTGGTATAACTATTAAAACTGACGTCTGGGATCAACTCGCAATGAATTGGTAGCTTGCGATATTTAACCTCTCTTGTTTGGAGGCAGGATATAATGTAAATTAGGGCCCGCTAGGATAACGGTCCGACAGATATGTCTATGTAGTGTTAAGTGGAGGAAATGATAAAGCAGACACTTGTCACAAAGTTTAGGAAATCTTGGGCTATCTGAAATAGGTGTCACAAAATTATATTTTCCAGAATAGCTATTAACAAAGACGGACTAGAGAGAATTATTTTGACATCGATGGAAGTGTTGAACTTCAGGTCTAAGAGAAAGAAGTTATTCGTAATTGATTCAGCTAAACAGCATAAAACGGAAGTCTAGGGCACTCGAAAGGAAATTAATACGTAATTTGTCTTGTTAAATAAATCGTTCAAGAGACGGAATTATGGAAAGTTGAAGACACCAGAAAGGAGAGATTCAGCTGCATAGAAAGAGCGAGTATCAAAAAGGCACAACGGTATTGTCTCCATCACGAACAATATGTTGATTGATGTAAGTTTGTAATTATTTGTTGATTTGTTGAATTAATACGTTTTAAATTGATACATGATTCTCCGTGAGTTTAGAAGCTAAAGGTTTGCATGCATATGTCTCGAATGTTATATGATTCATGTATTATATGAATTTGTTCGAATTACCCCGTTTAGATGTAATAGAAATCATGCATTGTAGGAATTTCAAGCTTTACTCTCATATCAAGTGTGAAAATGAATTTATCGACCGCTCCGATGGCTAGTATTTAGAGAGTCCGGCTCGGATGCTGGAGGTCGTGTGTTTCAAACCCCGGCCGTGTCATACCAACGACTTATAAAAATGGTACTCTCTCTCTCTCTCTCTCTCTTGCCGTCACTCTTTTATAGAATGCATATAATATTACTCAAATCCAACTGACATCAACTGACATAAAAATGGTACTAACAGCTACCTCGCTTGGCGCTCAGTATTAATAGGTCGGCCTGATGTCAGGATAAGGTGACTGTGTGGGACATTATGCTACATCGGCATGATTCCCCAGCGCTAGACATCACTGTAAACTGCCACACTACAGACATCATAACCATGTGATTTTTTAAAAGCTACGTTAGAAATCCAAATCACATACAAACACATAATTAATTTATCTGTCTTAAATGATAAGTGTAGCATGTATACTAAGAGTTAATTTAACTTTCTTTTTGTGATTGAATCGCTAATTAGCAAGTAATGTAGTTAAGACAAGATGTGAAGTCCATTAATTCATTTGTGAAATACAGCTGTGAAATTTCTTAATCGAGGAAATTCGGCATTTGTCAATCAACATCATTCAACTTGTGATTTACAGCCCATAATGGGACATTGTAGTTATCAATTAGGTCTAGTTATATCATGGTTCCGGTTGGGAATGCAAGTAACCGCTAGAGATACGGTACATTTATGTTACTAAGATTGGGTATCAGTCTCAGGTTGCGAACGTACCATATCCTTAGTCTGTTGAGTTGTGATAAGACTATAAATGAAATAACAAGAGTTTGAATATTGTTCGACGCCATATGTAAAAGAAAATCCCGACAAATATTTAGGATGCATTTTATTTATTTGAAGGAAAAATTAACTAAATACGTATCCACGTAATGTGAAAAGTCATCAGACAGCCAAATTAGTTTTGAGGAGAGAGAGAGAGAGAGAGATAGAGAGAAAATAAATACAGCAACGCTGATCTGTCACCAACAGCGATTTGGGAAGGACTGGAAACAACCGTATCATACTGACATGAATGCAATTTGAGTTTTATCAGTCACTCTATTCTAAGATGAAATTTGTTAATATGTATAGCATAATGGCTAATTGCAGCTGGCATAGATTTTGTAATTCTATTTCCAAGAGAAAGTGTATCTTTTAGATATGTCATGTTTTATATATATATATATATATATATATATATATATATATATATATATATATATATATATATATATATATATATATATATAATTTTGATTCTTTTGCAAATAAATATATAAATAAACTAGGAAATATTCAACTTGTGCTGTTCTAGAGGTTGCAGACATCAACAAATTTAGCGCTGTGATAGGCTGCAAATAGCTTTTCATTCGTGGTGCAAACATCTTATGCATCTGGGTGTGTTATACGCGTTTTTCAGTCACAATTTCCTACTGACGTTGGCTCAATATAACCTAACCATATATCACCATTTATATCTGTCTACATGTCGGTTATTATGGGTAATTATTGCTAAACCTTCCCATACAAATGACATTGGCTTGGGAACATCTATTGCCACCTATTCGATGGACAACGTAAAATTAACGGGGTATACATATTTCAAGGCGAAGACTCTGATATAATATGTTAAATTCTGAAATGGGTCATACTTTTGAAACAATATGGCAATGGCGCCATCGGGAAAGAGAGGTTTGCGCGGGCCGAATTAAGCGGCGAGATTTACTGTTATCGACATCACATAGCAGCTCTAGACTGTTCTCCAATATGGCGACATGTGGCGAGCGAGCGATTTACCTGGCTAACAACCAAAGAACTCCTCCACACCTGGTCGAGAGATACCGGTCTCTGCAGAAGGAAAGTTTAATCCACAATAAAATTTTATTGGGAAATATTTCAAATTGTCAGAGAACCCTGGTGATAAAGCACTTCCAACTTTTGAAGTCGCCGTGATTTATAATCCCGTTGACAAGCCTACTCTGATAACAACGATTTACGAGGCGATTGGATGCGAAAGCTAGGGATGGGGAGAAGTAGATCAAGCTTAATCACGTGAAGCATGTGCTTTATGGCTGTACATGAAAGGTTACAGACCATGTTTTTGTCAGGGGTGTACTTCATACTTAGAATCAATGTCTACGTCATCATTCAAAATGTCTTGGGATTACGTCCATCGTTGAGATTTAACAAGGTCGATTTACGTCACTGTTTTTCTTTTTAATGATCTCAATGTTTTCATAGAATCATTGCAGTAGAGACGTAGACTGACCCACTTTTATGACTTACTCTAACAACTTCCGGACGGGTATATAGTCAATATTTCTAACAGTAAAGTCCACAAAATACAATCATGAGTGCACCTTTGTGACATCATGCTTCTCCCTATTGCGAGGCTCTACGGACAATTATATTTTCATTGCTTCGTAAAATCCAATTATAAATCTATATTTTCGACGGTATATAAGCAACAATATATACCATAAAAAAATTTAAACATAGTATATCCCCTATTCAACGATTGAGTAAACATGAAAACAAACATTGAAACATTTGTACTGATACCCCTCCCCCTCCACATTTACCGTTGCCTGTAGACTATGATACGTTCTTTTATGCTTAGCATTCTCGTGTAGATAGTTGAGTGGTTGCAAACATATGATCACTGTTTTGAATCACTGTCTATTGTCATCTAAACTTTAGTTAACACCCAATGCAGACGCTGTCACTTCTGACGAATATGTGGACTCAGGGAGGCAAAATACAGTTCACTCAAAGTCTAAGGCTTTAAAACATGGTTTTGTGCGACAAGATTTTATAACGGTAATTAAGAACAGTTATTCAACTGAAATTCATCATTAAAAATTACACAAAATGTGATCAGTGGCATGCTGACTTCAAACAGTTTGATTTTGGTTATATTCTTTGTCTAACGTTGGTCAGGTTTTACGTTATATCATCAAGGATTCGTGGGAAAAGTTTTCAATCGTTCTGGAAAATTTGAACAATTCTAAAAAATATCGTGCCATAATGGTTATAATACATCAGCGTACTTAACATATAGCTTATATTCAATACATTCTGATATCTAGGACCATCTATTGGTGCGTTGAAAACACAGAGGTTCGTGTCTGAGCGACTTTTGCGTGTCGATTCTAAATCTTAAATTATGCTAGTTTATACTGCCTGACTGTCAACATGGAAGTAAATGTCTTCATCTTGCAACAGGTTATCGTCGGGACTGCTTAAAATAGTAACTAAAATCATACTTAAGTGAATCATTTAAGGTTTTGTATCATCTCCCTGCTCCACTGACCTTACATAGAGTGTAGTGTTTCCATCATTGTCAAGTTCGACGACGCTGCCATAATGTATAACTATCACTTCCATAAAATATAACAGTCACGGAATGGAGTGGCTTGAGAGAGCTCATGAACGGGGGAAATGAACCCTTTTGCTGCCAAATGAAAAATATATTTTGGGACAAGAGTGTAAGATATCTCCGATTCAACGCACCAACCCCATCCCGTATCATCCCACCCTACTCTCATACACAAGACAAAGATATACTTGGGTTCACGGAGTATTGTTATGGGGCCTACATTAGAGAAACAATGTTATTATTGTTAAATGCACCTCTACTTGTTTGGTTGTATCTTAAAATTAGTATTCTGATGCGATATATGTGTATTTTTTAAAATCTATTAATTGAATCTATTTTCTATATTTCTAATTTGGAAAATTAGTAGTACATTTCAATTATAAACAGTAATGAATATATACAACAAAGCATAAACGCTTGAATGTATTCAGTGTTTGGTATCATTGACACTGACAAGCACAAGTTTGTGTACAAAGGGCTGGTTGTTGTTGTTGTTGTTGTAGTAGTAGGGTTTAACGCCATTTTTCAGCACCCGATGGGCTATACATGGCGGCCAGTATTAATGGTGGAGGAAGAACCCGGGAAAACCCCGGAAAGAACCACCGACCCTCGAGAAGCTCCTGGCAAGCCTTCTCACATATCCACATTGGCCAAATCCGAGACTCGAACCTACGCAGACAGAGGTGAGATGGCAATGATCCGTAACGGAGAGCGCTTTAGACCACTCGGCCACACAAAGGACTGGAACAAAATTACAGTTTCTTAAAATTTAAAAATATCTCTTGTTTGAGACTCTAAAAAGGTGTAAAGAAACATGGCATTCCAAGGAAGCGCACGGAAAACATGCACTAACCTTTCCGACGCTCTGTTCGATGTTTTGGATCATATTCAAGAGTGTTTACTACAACTAGTACTTGACCATGTCACGTGGCAGTAAGGGATCGTTTCAAGAAAGGTTTACCTGTCTTATTTCAATCGACTTGATGTATGTATGTATGTATGCATACATAGCTTTAGACAAATCAGTTTGTCGTTTTGTGAATACAAATGTGTATTATTAGATTATTGCATATATATTACCTTATATAACACGATTATATAGCTATACAAAGAAACTAGCTGCTGGGGTTATCAAAGCTCTTTGAGTTCCTTGTTTTACTACTGGTTGGAACTTCTTCGCTAAGATCAGATGAATAGACAATTTCAGCAGAGTTGCCGGATCCCTGCCATGGGGCTAGTCCGATAGTATTCGTCGATTTTAAGCAAATTAAATGTAGTGCTGTATTGAACAAATACTTAGTATCTTATTTGGAGCAATTAAATGTAAAACTGGGATAGAAACCAATCATTCTGAGAATATTCTTTTCAATTACTGTGACCAGTATGTCAGTCAACTCAGACATGAAAAACAAATAACTGAGGTAGATTCTACTCCATTATCTTTGGTGCACTACATAGTTTTCAAGAAATTAAGGTTAAAAGCTTGTTTTTTATCGAACAGCGCCATCATGAAAAACAGATACGATTCATAGTAAGTTTTTACCTCTAAAGCTGCAACTAGCAATGTTGTGAAAAAGTTACGAATCTTTGGTCATAAACAAAGTAACGGAAAGAAGTAAAACCAACACGTTTTGTAAAACATAACGAATAATTTAATTATCTAAGTTTCAAAATGAAAATGAAAGGGGAACTTACAGCATTAATTGAAACAAAAATAATCCTAAACTGTTCTATTAAAGTCCAAAATAATCGAACGTTCCGAATGATTTTCAGATCCTCGAATGTATTGGTCAGCGAACAGCCCGGATACATGGCTTTGTCCAGAACTCCACTGAATAATTCACTATAGTGCCCGAGTAATATTTTAGTCCAGTGAATACTTTGTAGATCCAATGAATAACCTAAACAAATGTTTCATCTCAAATAATATCAAAACACGACATTAAAGGCCGATGTTACAACAAGGATATAAGAAATAAGACTGACCATATTGTCCAGCTCCACGTACTTGTAATACAAGCATAAGGGGCGAAATTCATTTTGCTACTACTAGCTACGTGACGTTTTGTAAATATTCCACAAAAGAACCTAACTGACCTAACCCATCCAATAGAAATAACTTAATTCTTCACAAGCCAATGAGAAATTACCCCAAAGTTGTCAACATGTTTTATTATTAACATTATTATTAATAATCATAAGCACTTACGTAAGCACCTATTTATAGATCTACGTAATCCCTGAATATCTAAAAATAGAATTCATACCCGTGTACCAATACGGATTATATCATATCTTAACCATAGATGATCGTTACAATGTAGTCATGAACAAAACTGACACATAATATAGACTCAGTCATGTACAAGAGTTACCATATCTATACAGATGTACATAACACCTAAAAATATTTTCCATCATGCGCGACTTGTTTTCATTTATGAGACCCCCTCTCCGACTATTCCAAACACTTCGACCAATTGTTTCAATCGACTAGATTAGAGGTAATGCAGAAAAGTTTGAATAAATCAAAATACCCATGGCATTGGATGGTAAACTTACGTTATTTTGAAAGATATATTTACTCACATATTGCAATGCAACCGCACTATGTATTTTCATCCTGCAGCTAAATAAACCGACTGTGTAATATATATTGCTCTACCGATCACGAAAAGAAAAACAACTAACCTATTTAAAAATCCTAATTAGTCATTACATGTATAAGCTCTTGTAGTAAGCTATAGAATTTCGGATTTTATAGATTAGATTTAGACTAAAGAAAATCAAGTTTGTTTTATACATGAGTTGATGGTCAATAGCTTTTAAATACAAATGTTAAACGCGAGCGATTTTTCATGAAATAAGTCGTGATTCAAAATCTGCACTGGTCTTTGAAATCTACTTCAGACTGGTGAACTGTTCATATCAGCAAACTCTTGTCATATCTGCGAATATCGTGGAAGTGATTAATAGCTCATTTCCGACTGCGGTTGCTTGAATGTCACAGCGCTTCAGTCCAACAACATGACAACAAATTGATCCCTTCAAATTACGCCCAGTATCTTTACACGATCCCGCGGAGTTTTACGTAATCTGGCGAGAGCTTATCTAGACAGAACTAATGAGGATTCCAAACATCATGGGCTAAAAGTCATCAAATCCGTGTTATCTCCCTCTATCTCGTTAGCAATCTTCATTTGTATTTCGGTCTTGGGCATGATCTCAAGGGTTACCTGGAGACCAATTAACTTTATTAGTCAGTTATACACAGCAAAACCAGCACGACCCTAAAAGCAGGCAACAGACTGAGTCAGAGAGCATGTTACCACAATAGTCTATATTGGAAACGAGAAAGGAAGTTGGAACAAAATCTGTGAAGACTCAGATATACAACAGGCACCAAGGAGAATAACATTTAAAACCAAAAATAAACTAATCAAGCATACAACATTTTAACCAAGGGAAGTATAGTTTAATTGTCTGGCAGGCCTATAGCTAACGTTAACGAGAAGACTTAACATAGGACCCAAAATCTGCATGTTTAACAACTCATGAACCAAGAGAATAAAATAATTGAAATAACTTTTACAACATCGTTGACGTCATGTATGTGCCATTAAAGGACAAATCACACCAATGAGATCTACAATTTGAATATTTTTAAACTTCGTACTATGGTTAATTAAAAGCAGCCCCAACCAATTGTACACCACCGACCTCCTTGTCGAGAAATAGTGGCGCCATCTATGTTTTCCTACGGACTATCGGAGAAAGCAATGGATAGATAAAAATCGAAGTAAATATGAGCACTATTTGGCGGAGTTTGTTTTTATTAATTAAAGTGGATATTGACGTTTTGTTTAAATGACATGTGTAAGAACTATAGCCATTAATAGTATTTTAAAAATACCAAACTTAGCTTCCCTAAACAGAATTAAGACTTCGATACACAAGCACATTAAACGCAGATGGAGTTTTCTAAAAACCTCGGTATAATGAGATAATTACTATTGGTTAAAAAAAGAAGAAATTCGCCATGTCACTGGCATTCCAAAGAAATGCGGGTACATATGTATATCCCTTGTAAGATGTTACGTCGTTACTAACTTACGCTGTGAAGTACAAATACACAACACTGTGAAGAGAATAGCGTGTCATCATTTCGCACTATATCCAAATAATATAGTTTACACTCCACATAAAGTCCAAAATTTAATATAAGTTTTATTCGGACAAAATACATGCTGAACTATATACAGTACACTAAATATCTCTGACTGCGAACGACGCGACCGATATGTACTCGCTTATAGGTCGGATTCAACTGCAAGCAACGTTGGCCCTGGTCTACTGTCGCATAATGTGCCAACATATCAAGGTACTTGTTCTTTGTTCTACCTCGAACAAATGCATAGATCCAGTTCTATCTGTGTATTATGCGACGTCAGATCTGGACATATGCAATGTGCAATTGGATCCGGTTTATAAGTGGGAACATTTTCTTTCTGGAAACGTGCAAAATCATTATTTTCTTATTAATTCATAATACTTCTGCCTTGTTTATACAAAGGGACATTTGCGAATAGTAGATAAGTATTTCCGTTTGTTGGATTTAGTACTTACGTCTGTTTTATTTTCATATAACGTCATTTCCTTTTTACTATGTTAGTCATAGACTGACGTTTTTCCGCCAATAATTAATCTTATTGTTTTGTTTTATTCATTTTACCATATCACCAGGATTATACAATAAACTATTCATTACTAAACTAACATCTTGAGGCCAAGAAGAAAAAGTCATGAATGAGTGAAATCAAATTTGCTGTATATATATTACATCAATATTTAAACCTTTTTCACTCATTTTTATTTTTATTTCTCGCAAGCAATATATGTTGACATAACATTTCTCAGTGCTATTAAAGTATTATATGTTCCATGTATGTATAAATTTACTTTGATCACCTTCAAATCTTGCATGTGTATCAATCCATCAACCGATCCATATCTCTCTCAATCTCTCTCTCTCTCTCTCTCTCTCTCAGCGGCATGTATTGTCTCGCTTTAAGAGAAAAAAAAATTCCCTAACGTAGCTCAAATAAAAAATGACAAATGAACAATTATGTTTTGACAAATCAAGAATGTGTTGAAGACGTAATGCTTGTAGGGAAGCATTATGTCGTCATATTTTTGAAAGATGAAAATATTTTGTGTTTGGTTGTTGGTTTTTGGAAATGGTCAACTGATTACATTTTACCTAATCTATACTATTTTAAAGCACCCCACCCCCCATCTCTCTCTGTCTCTCTCTCTGTCTCTCTCTCTCTCTCTTAGTATACATGCGTCTATTACGTAGCATCTTCTCGGTCATGTACAAACAGGCAATGAAGTTACCAACATGGCCATGCTTAACTCAGTCTCGGATCAAGGTTCTGACGTCTGATTGGTTAGTTTGTCCTTAGTCATTAGCCAGTAGAAATTTTCGGGCTAAGTCTGAGCATTAACATTTATTTGTAATTAACATAAGATGTTCCGTACCCAAACTCTAATCCTGACGCTGACTTTGTATCAGCACTCACGTTACTTGCATAATTCGTCTATTCATTGCAGACTTGGATCGTCGCCTTTTTCTATCTCAATCACTCATTTTCTATCTCAATCTCTCATTTGTTTATTGCTTTTTAATAAAACGATAAAAACCCTCACTAAATATTTTGGCCGACTATAAAGTTTTAAAGCTAAGGACATGTGCTTTACGTTATGGTGTATAAAGTACGACGCCATAGTAGACTACGCATCAAGATGGGTTTAAAGAGTAATGTAAGTTGTCTTTTAAACGTATGATTTGGCCTCAGCCGTAATTAAACTGCTGAAATCCATTGATTCTATCTCAGAGAACTTTTTCTTTATCAGCCTTTGCTTATATCAACACGGATGATCGCTGTATAAAATAATGATTTCAGCCGTATTGTTTAAAAAGATACTGTAGTGTTGTAGTTCCCTTAGTGTGCTGTCAAAGAGGTTAAATAATTAATTTTTTTAATTCTGTTTCACTGAAGACAATATTTTCACATTTCCCTTATAACACAAGAAAAATGTTGTCCTAAATGACACAGAACATGATACATAATAAATAATTAAAACAGCGAATAAGACAAAGAGCAACAAAGAATAATGAACGAAAGAAAAAGTGCGGGTATGTGTGATTAAAATTTTAACATAGTTTTAACAAATTTTCAGTCATATCGCTACGATGTTTGTAGTGTGGCAGTTTATAGTGATGTCTATCACTGGGGCATCATGCCGCTGATATTAAGCACGATGTCCCACCCAGTCACATTATCCTGACACCAGGCCGACCAGTCCTAAAACTAACATCTTAATGCTGAGCGCCAAGCGAGGCATTTAGTACCATTTTTATAAGTATTTGGTATGACCCGGCCGGTGTTTGAACCCACGACCTCTCGCATCTGACCACCAGGCCACCGGAGCGGTGAACGAAAGAAACAATAGACACAAGTACGAGCAAACAAAGATAAGGATAGAAATAATGACAGAAAAGTGCGAACAGATTGATATGTGGTCTTATGCTTGTACATATATACTTGTATATCACTTTCTTTTGAAGAATAGATCAAGTATCAGAATGTAACGAAGCACGTATCTTTAACAGGTTCCAGTAAATTATGTTGTCTGGAAAAGGTAGCATCACAATATCCTAATAGGAATGTTTTGATAATTAACTATTCAAACAGGTACGCGGCCAATTGATGACATATGTACAAGATCATAAAACGTGTAATACGCACCTAAATTCTAAAAATTGTATGGTTAAGTTGATGCTGCTCAAAAGTTACTATGACAAAAAGAATAAAGTAGATGATTAAACAAGCAACGTGAAACATGACTCAGTTCTAAATAACAAAGAGATGACACTTTCTAATGCATTTCGAAGTGTTAATATTACTAACCCATATGGAAAACCTTGTATCGTCTCTATTGCGTCCCCAGTGACATTTAATTTGCTTACACTTCTATGACAATTGATTCTATCAAACTGCAGACGACACAATGGTGTAAACATCATGCCGCCATATTGTTTCTGTCAGATTGGCAGACGCCATTTTGCATCTGCTGATGTCTAATGTCCTGCGATATTAAATCGAAGTTGTTCTGCACACGCGCGCGTCAGTGTAGCTTTAGAGTAGGCAAGATTTCATTGAGTATGATTGCTAGCTATATCGGATCAAATATGTTGGGCGCTGATCATCCAGAATTATAGACTGAAAAATAAATGGCTTGAATATGGGTGGAAAAAGTTCAAATCTGTATTTGTCATTTGATCCTGTCGACATGGAATTAAAAAATCTGTCTACATAACTGAAAATGCACTCAAACGTAACGACAGTAAATCATGTTCATATAATCTTTTCCGAAATATACGTAAATATATTTACCACTTCTTTTAGTATCCCGTCAGATCTTCTCCTGTACTGAAGTAATATGGCTATCTATACCAGTGATTGGTTACTACATCTGTAAAACAACATGAAGAAAGAAATTTAAAACGCTTTTGAAGCGTCTTTAGTTAGTCCCTTAGACAGACGGTTTGATTTTGTCTGATATCATTACAAACTAAACACACTCTGGCCAGTAGAAAGAGAGACTTTTATTTAAGGTGGTTCTGTCTGTTGACTTTGGGAGCCCTAGGAAAATAAAGTACATCAAATAAGGTTGAGGTATGTTTGCTTCTGCTCTTCTAGTATTGATCTGAGCAGAGACTACGAGCTGAGATAGCAGTTAGACAAGTGACGCTAGAGTCCTACTTATTCTTCGATGATGGTGCGTTAGGTATGTGAAATGGGACATCAAAGACAGGAGCGGTCACGAGATTGCACTGAACGAAGTGTCATCTTGATCAAGGCGAACCCTTTTTATATCACTGATTTAGAGGATTTCCAATATCTGGGCGTTATTTCCTTTCTTAATTCCTCATTTCTGAAGTTCATGGAACCAAGCATGTGATATATATCCGTATATATCTCACTTTGTATACGTACCTGTAAATGTAATCATACATACACATACAAGCGCGTACGTACGAACGTAAGTACAAACGTTCTTAGCAACAGGTATATTATTTGCTGGGTGTAACATACTTAGGGCATATACAGTCTCTGGTAATAGTAGCTGGACTAGTTGTAGTAGTAGCCTAAGCAAATATAAGTTGTTTGCACTTTGCAGTGTTTATTACTGTAACATTGAATCACGCAGTAACCACGACAATCAAGACCGTAAAATCTTGCACTTATCAAGTTTTGATTTTCTCTTTGGATAACATGGTCACCATTAACCTTTCCTGGCCGTAATATAAAGCCCGATTTACTGGGTTTTATGACCTCTTATGGTCTTAGCATGTCGGATATAATAGCGTTCAATATTCCTCATATACAATCATAAATGTCTCATTCTTCAGTTGGCCAATTGTAAACTCAAATCATTACTGGTTTCCAGATAAGGATATTTCGAACTACGGCTCTCCTATAGTGAATTTGACCATAGTTTTAAACTGTTCGTCGATGAAGAGTTTACAAAGACTGTGTGTTTGCTTCCTATAAAGGTTTATATATATATATATATATATATATATATATATATATATATATATATATATATATAATATATATAGCTGTTTACGCTACAATTTATCCGCTACCCCACCCTCTTTTGTTAACCTCGAGAACCTGACACTGTATACTTCTTGCTTAACAAGGACATTATATATATATATATATATATATATATATATATATATATATATATATATATATATATATATATATATATATATATATATATATATATATATATATATATATAAAGAATACAAGTAATATGGCGAATAACAATCTTTTCAAGTGCACTGAATCCAGCAAGGGATCCCTGTCAGGGATTGATTAAGATAAAAATGCAATAAACTGACAACGAACAGTGCGAAACTTGCATCTATCTAGCCTGAGCGCTTTTTCAAAGGCAAATACAAAACACAGACAAAACAAACAAATAAAACAGAAAAACGGTTATGTTTGCGAAACTTTACGTGCTGGATAGATACTATTTTGGCACTGTTCGTTGTCAGTTTATTGCATTTATATATATAAAAGTTAAAAGCACAGTAAATTCTAAGAAGAAATACTTAACTCTGTCAAAACAAATATATATTGGTCAGTTTTAGAGCGTAAACCACAAAATGAAATAAAAAAGAAGAATTTACAAAAGAATATTAAATAAAAGAAAGATTTTTATTTACATTTATGAAACGCATAACTAATAAAAACAATAGCATTCAAAATTATGGCATATACACAATTACAAGTACGGTAGGAGGGCCTCTCCAAATGGTCTGAAAAGATCAACAAGGGAAAGCACCCTCCCCCCAAAAAAGTAAACCACACTCATTGGAGGATATATTTTTAGTACCATGACACATTATTTGCTGTATTCATTTATGCACTACTTGTGGAAATGAAAGGGCATGGCTATTCTTTCTATTCTGATATGAACTTTTTTTTTATCTGGTATCCGATTTTTTCGTTACGACCTTTCGCCTTCATCTTTTCATTGCTTCAAGTGACACGCACTTCAAACCTTACGCACCTGTGCGTTAAATGAGATGGCAGTCCCAGTTTATTCCTCCTCTCTTTTTCCGACCATATACCACAACAAAACATCGATTTCCGCAGACAAAGTCCTCTTTGAAGAGGCAAATTAAAAGCGCACTTATCTTTTAATTGTCGAGAGAGCCTGTTTAAGACCCGAATAAAGCCGTTTTCCTTATAAACCACCCATCTTATTGATTTGCAATAAATTTGAGAAATGCTTTCGCCATGAACCTTCCATTTTCATTTTACTGAACATTTTACAACCGTGTCAGCAGATGCTTTCTGTGTTTAAATCTAGACTTAAACATCGTCTCCTTCACTTATATTTTATTTCTTGAAATTTGATAAATTAAGTATGGATTGTCCAACGAATAAATATTTAGTTAACTCGTAGTAGAGGCATTAAAATTTGTTTGTTGTGCATTAAAAGATAAGGACATCGTATGTGAATGAAAATGCATCTGAAACTTTTGTTCAATTTCAACTAAAATATGCTTTGTATCTTAAGCCTTCAATCTCCATATGTTATGACTTCTATATGGATAAGTGCATTTAACTTAAATACTTTGTATTTACAACGTATGCAGTATGGGGAAGCTGTGGCTCTGTGGTTAGCGTGCCGACATGGTGCAGGTTCGATTCCTACCATTAATCAACCTGGGTCGGCTAACGTGGTGTGTCCTTGATCAAGACCCTTTACTCAATTGCCTGAGCACGAAATAACCTACCTGTGTTGCTGTGCTGTCTATCTTCACCTCAGCAACGAAGTATGTAATATGTATTATGTTCCGGTGTACGCTAAAATTAGAATTATCAGATTTTAACACTATTGTTTCAGATTTTTACAAGCATATGTACTAAATTCAGCTTCCACTGAGAACGAAATCAAAGATTTACTAGAATTTATGCGGTGATAACAAAGGTGCATTGTAGTTTAATTTGTTACAAGTATGTTGGTTTGACGCCAAATTTGTGATGCCATGTAGATTTGTCATCTTATTATGCATATATGTCTTTGAAAATCTTATAAAATGATGATTAGATTCCTTGTATGTTATGGCTACAATATAATAAAAGATCATTACCCCCTCCCCCATTTATTTCATTGTATATTTCTTTAGTGACCGCCAGTGCTTCACGCTTATTGCAATGTTTTCTTATTCATTGGAGTGTTCGTTCTAAGTACAACACCTCCCGTTTATCAGTGTTACGTGTGCATAATCCCGACAACAGTTAAATCCCTGCATAACCGATATAGTGCATATTTGTAAACTTGATACCAGGATATACACGCTGGACAAAGCTTTGAGCCAAGAAACCGGTATAAATGACAGGCCCTTGGGCCTATTGATCCAAACATCGAGACTTTTCAAAGGAACAGTGGCGGATCTCAAAAGTAAGTCTGGTTCTGATAGTAGTAACGTTCAAATCGGGTATTCTATTGACCATGAAACAACATTATCAGTACTTATCGCTGTCAACGTACCCCGCCTCTTCTAGAACCTGAAAGAGCGGTGATAGACCGCAATGTCACCGTTGACCGTTAGGTCCGGGAGAAAAGTCCAAAAGAAAAAGAACCAGCTCTCCGGTGACTTCTGTTCAATATTGACAGAAATCGGTTTTGTTGTAAATAATTTCACAGAAACTCTAAACTTTCCGTCTTTATTGTCCCCTATCCATCACAATTTACATTTTTGTGGGGAGAAAAATACTCGTGTACGTAGAAGTAGTATTTGCATTTGACAGACGTTAATTCCAAGAATGCATACACACTCTAACATAAAGTTGTATTATTTAAATTTTGCTTACGTTAATTTCAATGCAGAGTTCATACTCCACCGCAGCAAATCCTATTAAACTCGATGGACTCGTTTTTAAATTTCAAGAAATACAATACACATTAACGGGAAGATGTTTTACGTCATTATTTAAATCTAGACCTCATAATCTGAAACAATTATAAAGTGTTGTTTAGGAAGATAAAGATGATGCCAGTCTGTAAGAAAGAAAGTCATCCTTGTCGCATATCTTATGCTCGTATTTATCCAAGGGCCCACGATAAAACTGAACCTAATTAACATCAATACCAAGGTAGCAAGTTTGTAAGTACATTTTATTTAGTCGATATTTTGAATCATTGGTCAAATGTGGTAATGTATCGTTTATTAGTCTTCTGTTCTGTCTTTGTATCTCACCCATATACCTACTAAAAAATATGTGTGTGTGTGTGTGTGTGAGAGAGAGAGAGAGAGACTGTGAATCGAACGAAGAAATGTTCTCAACAGTTTTTTCTTCCTACAAGATTTTGCGAATAATTTGAAATATCAAGAAAGGACAGCGTTGTATTGGAGCTGTTATTATATAATTCATTACTCACATTAAGTGGATATGAGTAATGTTAGTCCATTTAAACATTATTGTTTTTAGGTAACTGAAAAATATATATATTTCTTTAACTGATTTTATTTCAACTTATTACTATTATTATTATTATTATTATTATTATTATTATTATTATTATTATTATTAATGTAGCATGTTAATAAAGAAATTCGTTTTAAATAACTATTTAAATATCAGGTCACTTTAATCATATTTTGGTATAATATTTTGTTCGTATATATTCATCTGACCTGAATTTTTTGCTATCGTAATAACTGTCACGGTTTAAGGGTATTGTTTGAGGCTTTTTACTTCTTTTTTTCGCAAATTCTTTTATGTTACAAAATATAACAATGGGTTTATAATTTTTAAGCAGTCCGAATTTGTGTCAATCAAAGTATGCAATATAACTTTCTATTTTAGTCATCTCAGGAAGCAGACCTGGCCACTTTCATTATCTCGAATCCTGTCTTGGAGAAAATATATCCTCGCTTCCTCTCGTGTATGCTAATTTTAAGAATTGTTTAGGTTCAATTCCCCCTTATGCTAGTTCAGAAAGAGGTGCTAATGGGTTCAGAATTCCTAACAACAGACTTGGGAACGGTTTGTTTGTTTATCTGTGCTCGTAATGTAGCCTGCACTCTTCTGGAATTATGCGACTTCCGTTCCGCCGAGAGATCTGAAAATAAAAAGCCAAAATGTACACACCAGCTCTGTGATTGAAATAGATTCGATAACCAAGAATTTTAACACATGAAAAGGGGTAAATGGTCCTTTCACCACCCCTTTTCTGGATAAAATGACTCTATACTATACCATTCAGTTAAATATATACATTTACAATAGACAATGTTTACCTAGTGTCAGTTTTAATAGGTACCTAAAAATGAGTGAAAGAGAAAATTTAGCTGTCAAAAATGTTGCTAGCAAAATTTATAGCATGTAAACAACAAACAACCTGAGCATTTGCGTACCTCTGTCACTTAAACTTAATTGAAACTTAAATTAACACCTTTATTGTAGAGTAATAAGTGGTATACAGTATGTTAACACACCACAAAATATACTAAAATCTATGTTTTGTATAACATGTTATGTGTGTTCCTTTTTTGGCAATATATAATATAAAATAGAAATATTATGGATTGTTTCCTTCTATAACAGGAGACAAAATATAACTATTAACATTGTTACATTTTTGTTTGTATTTTACGAGCGTTAACATTTGTTTCTCTGATCAAGATTAGCATCAATATCAAGGTCGATCGATCGATAGGTTACTAAACTGAGGAAATGCATTTTTATTAATTTAATCTTTTTTTCTATCTTCTATTATACATTTACTCCCAAGTCAGAACAACGTTGGACGACGGTTAACTGCTTTAATTTCCTATGTTCTCTTCCTTTAATAATTCTATATGGAATTTCATGTTCATTTTCATCGACTAATGCCAATTTGGCTGTACCATCAGACTTTATGATATAAACGGAGAGCGAAAATATGTGTTGGTAACTCCGATTTAGACCCTTCATCAAAAATTTCAAATAATACATGCAAGAAGCTGAGAGAATTGACGAGATGTAATTATTACGTATATGTAAAGAGAATTCATATGATGTAATTATTACGTATTTGTACAGAGAATGGATGTGATATAATTAGTACTTATATGTACAGATAATGAATGTGGTATAATTAGTACTTGTGTGTTCAGAGAATTAATGTGATGTAATTTTTACTTGTACGTACAGTATTTGCATGTACAGAGAACGTATGTCATATAACTGGTACTTAAATGTACAGAGAATAGATGTGATGCAACCATTGCTAAGCATGTACAGATAATTGATGTGGTGAAACTTTTACTTGGTATGGCCAGATAATTGATGTGATTCAACTATTACCTGTATGGACAGATAATTGATGTGATATAACTATTACTTGGTATGTTCAGATAATTCATGTGATATAACTATTACTTGGTATGTACAGATAATTGATGTGAGATGACTATTACTTGGTATGTACAGATAATTGATGTGATGAAACTATTACTTGGCATGTACAGATAGATGATGTGATGAAACTATTACTTGGTATGTACAGATAATTGATGTGATATAACCATCACTTGTATGGAGAGATAATTGATGTGATATAACTATTTCTTGGTATGTACAGATCATTGATGTGATATAACTATCACTTGTTTGGCTCCATGAATGATGTGACATAATTATCACTTGGTATGTACATATAGTTCATGTGATATAACTATTACTTGGTATGTACAGATAATTGATGTGATGCAACTATTACTTGGTATGTACAGTTACTTGATGTGATATAGGTATTACTTGGTATGTTCAGATACTTAATGTGATATAATTATTACTTGGTATGTTCAGGTAATTGATGTGATATAACTATTACTTGGTATGTACAGATTATTGATGTGATGCAACTAGAATTTGGTATGTACAGATAATTCATGTGATATAATTATTACTTGGATGTGATGTAACTATCACTTGTATGGAGAGATAATTGATGTGATATAACTATTACTTGGTATGTACAGATAATTCATGTGATATATTACGTGGCATGTACAGATAATTCATGTGATGTAACTATTACTTGGCCTGGACAGATAATTGATGTGATGAAACTATTACTTGGTATGTACAGATAATTGATGTGATATAACCATCACTTGTATGGAGAGATAATAGATGTGATATAACTATTTCTTGGTAATTACAGAGTATTGATGTGATATAACTATCACTTGTTTGGATACATGATTGATGTGATATAATTATCACTTGGTATGTATAGATAGTTCATGTGATATAACTATTACTTGGTATGTACAGATAATTGTGTGATGCAGCTATTACTTGGTATGTACAGTTACTTACATGTACTTGGTATGTTCAGATACTTTATGTAATATAATTATTACTTGGTATGTACAGGTAATTGATGTGATATGACTATTACTTGGTATGTACAGATAATTGATGTGATATGACTATTACTTGGTATGTACAGTTACTTGATGTGATATAGGCATTATATGTACTTAGTATGTTCAGGTACTTTATGTGATATAATTATTACTTGGTATGTACAGGTAATTGATGTAATATGACTATTACTTGCATGGAGATATAATTGATGTGATTATTAATTGGTATGTACAGACAATTGATGTGATGCAACTAGTACTTGGTATGTACAGATAATTGATGTGATATAATTATTACTTGGTATGTACAGTTAATTGATGTGATATAACTATCACTTGGTTTGTACAAATAATTGATGTGATATAACTATTACTTGGTATGTGTAGATAATTGATGCGATGCAACTGTTAATTGGCATGTACAGATAATTGATGTGATATAATTATTACTAGGATGTGATATAACTGTCACTTGTATGGAGAGATCATTGATGTGATATAAATATTCCTTGGATGTGATATGACTATCAATTGTATAGAGAGATAATTGATGTGATACAAATATTACTTGGTATGTACAGATAATTGATGTGATGTATTGACAGATAACTGATGTGATGAAACTACTGCCTATATTTTTTTTATTGTAATTCAATGATGGCGTGTTGGATACCTACCCACGCCAGCATGGGTAGGCTGCTGCGATGTGTGAAAGGCACGTAGCTTCCAAATCCTTGGCATTATATAGATAACGAAGCGCTCGCAATGACGCTGAAAAGCAACCACAAAGCATCATTTTAAGTTCAACTACAATGCACCATTAACAGTCACACTTCCAGTGCAAATCATGCCAACAGAATCTTTTCGGAATCTTCATATAATTTGCACCATTCTGTGGATATTAAGTCTTCATTGTGTCACACGCTGATATTCACCTAAAATCAGTCACAGCACGGTGTGTGTGTGTGTGTGTGTGTGTGTGTGTGTGTGTAACATGCATAAAATGGTTATGTGCAGGATTAAGTAACGACTTTCTTAGAGATAGCATCAGTTCAATTGACTATTTAGTAATAGTAGATCTTTTGTAGTGCTGGACGAAATAGATATTTTGTATTTGATCCTTGCCAGTCTTAATTGGTCTTCCATACCTAAAATCAAAGTATTTCACATTTTTATTTGATTGCAAATATAGAGACTTTGTGTAATTATGAGTTTGATCCAGTAATTGATTTCAAGTCAGCAACTTTGGGACAATTTATTGATTGCAAATTGAAGATTTAGTTTAGAAACGAAACACGAATTTTTCCCTATTAAAGCGACTATTATGTTCAGTCAGGGAAGAAATCCAGTTGTCCTGTGTGAGGTCCGCAAACTATATTGATATGGAGACAGATGTGGTCAGGTGGTAATTCAATAGTCAGCATCGTAGTACACTAAATATGTATGTGCAGTCATTACCGTACATTCACATTATACACACATATATACACTCCGCCAACACTAACAGTAGACTGCAGATTCCATTATTATATGAAGAGTTTTTTGCAGCTGACGTGCACCATTCTACGGTTCTAATTTATTACTTAAAAACATGGGGGGGGGGGGAACTGATGTGTACCATTATATGGGTATAATTTTACGTTACTGACGTATTCCATTCTACGGGTTTAATTTTCTTGTAACTGACGTGTAACATTCTACGAGATTCATTTTCTCGTAACTAATGTGTAACATTCTAAAGGGATTAATTTTCTCGTAACTGATGTGTAACATTCTACGAGTTTAATTTTCTCGTAACTGATGTGTAACATTCCACGAGTTTCATTTTCTCGTAACTAATGTGTAACACTCTAAAGGGATTAATTTTCTCGTAACTGATGTGTAACATTCTAAAGGGATTAATTTTCCAGGATGTGTATCTTTCTAAACATTCTTCATTCTTTTATTTTAAGCGCGATGTGCCTCATTGCCGTTTACCCTTTTAAATATTGCACCCCCGAAAAACACATTATTTCAATTTTGAACATGAGGGCATCCAATTAATTGCGAGTTGTGTATTGAAGGATAAGAATGTCGATAGCAACTGAACATGGAAGAAGATGAAGATTATACAAATTTCTGAAGATTGAAATCGTTTGAAAAGGTTTTAAAATAAACAAAGAAGCAATACTTCTTAAATATGCTGTTTTCGCAATTTTCCAAACATTATTAACACTTAATATGTACGTTTCTGTTCACACTTGTGGCTGAATCGTCCATACCTGAAACATCATCTTGGTTATTATTATACATTTTTATTGCGTCGTTTATGAATAATTGCCATTTAGAAAGTATGATCCTCACAAAATGTTGTCGCAGGTATTACCTTCTCCTGGTACGCACGTGAGAGTGATGTATTACTAGAATAAAATATCGAGATTATAGCGTAGCCAATTTGCGATAGGTTTTGAAGTGGACGGTGATCCTGTGAAAAATGCAGAACACTAAAACAACTAATGCTACAACTCCAGTCAATAAAATCATCAATCAATGGAGAAAAAATATAAGAATATAAACATTATCACAAATATTGTAAAGAAATACGAACATATGATGCATTCACACGCAGAAGCGTAAACTAGACGTAATTTATCGGTTTTATATTCAATAATACCCTTAAAAAATGCATTCCTCAGATCTTTTTTTGCAGCCGAAATTATTGACAATGGCTCTTCAATTAAACAGGAGTTCTGTGTAATGGTATTTGATGGAACCCGTCTCCTTTAAACCAGGTTTCTAGTAACAAAATAGTTCCATATATTCCGTTTGACGTTTGCTGATCTTTTTTGTTTCATCTCCATCATAATTCTGTGTGATGAAGTTATGTGTCTGTGTATCGTTTTAAATAGGACAGCCTGATTAAAATGTTTCTTCTTTTTGTTTTATCTTCCTCTCTCTCTCTCTCTCTCTCTCTCTCTCTCTCTCTCTCTCTATATATATATATATATATATACATACATACATGTATATGTATGCATATATATGCATACATACATTCATGCACGCACGCACGCACACACACCCACACCCATACATACATACATACATACATACATACATACATACATACATACACGCACACACGCACACATCGCCGTTTATTGCCTAAATGAAATGTCTCTAATTTGACAAGTATACTCATTCAGTCTCTTCTATGTGCGTCTGTCTCCATTTACAAACTAGAATGAAGAAGAAAAAAAGTAATTTTGCTGTGCTTTGATAACAAGTAGTAACCGTATACTGCACAAAATCAACAAATTTACTTCAAATAACCGCCCAGTCAGTACATTTTTACATTCGTGTCTCCTCGGTTTATTTGAATATGACGTCACGCATAACAGCAAACCGAGCCTAAATCAAGAGCGGTAACGTAGCATGTTATTTTGAACGATCTATTATTTCATTCAAGTTTGAGGGTAAATTTTGTGAATTCCTTTGGAGTACATTTTACCGCAGAAAGTATTTTTTAAAATTTATATCAACACATAATGTTTTTACAAAATCATTAAACATTTAACATTTTGTCCATAACTGACCTTTCAAGTCGGAACACTTCGGAGTGACACCATTGGGGGTTGTTCCTGATTACAAACATATACTTCATACATTTAGTATTTACCTGTCACTTGCGCTCCTATACGATGGAAGTATTGGTAGAAACAAATAATACCAGCGGAGGAATTAATAACAACAATAAAGATTTTTTTTAAAGCATGCTGTCTTATTGGGGGGACAAAACGTATTGCCATGTCTTGTATATCTAGGGATATTCCAAAGACACAATGATCCCTCTACAAATATTGTCAAATCAAAGGATCCCAACTATTGAAAAACACTTCTTAACCATCTGCGGCTTTTATCCGTCCATTAGCGCGCCATTGGGGCCGATATACTTTCGCGTTATCCCTATGCTTATTGCAGACGACAAATGAGCATATACTTATTGCAGTTGTGAAATCAGCGCACGTGCCCTAAGCCAGAACAAACATAAACTTGAAGTAAAAATCGAAAATATGTTATCAAAAATTGACATATTTACCCTTTCATTGATTTGAATGGGACTAAGTTTTCTTAAAATGTTATGAAACTGTTTGCATCAGGCCCCTTGAGTTAAAACTCATTGTTAAACAGAGAACTTAGATTTGTCAGACTCAGGCCATAATTGAATATGTTTGCACAATCATTATTAATCTTATCTAAGTATCTGGGTATATACAATTGATTTTACTTTGCTATGATATATATATATATATATATATATATATATATATATATATATATATATATATATATATATATATATATATATATATATATATATATATATATATATATATATATATATATATATATATATATATATATATATATATATATATATATATATATGTGTGTGTGTGTGTGTGTGTGTGTGTGTGTGTGTGTGTGTGTGTGTGTGTAAATTGAATTGGTTGCTTATAAAACCACAATCTGTTGATCTGTTTTATTTCAAATACGAAAACTGAATGGGCAATAAATTGTGTCACAAGTATGTATAAGGTAGACTCAAATGGTTAATATTTAAATTCTCCAATGCCTATTTTAGTATTCTATATAAACTTATTGCATATTTATACTTTTATCAACTTTTAGTTTTACTTACATTTATATTTATATGTTTGTTGGAAGCGGTGCTCTCTATTTAACTAATCATTTATGTAATTAATTCCATTAGGATATTAGTCCACATTTATAATGTATTCCTGCTCACCCTTATTATAATTTTCGTCGTTTCAAACTTATTGGGGGCTGACTTATGACACTGAATGCAAAAGTTACACCCACACATATTTAACTTATTTTTATTTTATGTCCTCACTTTTTGCCGTCTTCATCTGTACAACATTATTTGCATCCTATTGAAACACATTAATATTCAACATAATGCGAAAAAGAACAGTTTTTATTTATAATAACAACTAAAATTAATATTTGTCCTACAATACTTTTAAATATATATATATATATATATATATATATATATATATATATATATATATATATATATATATATATATATATATATATATATATATATATATATATATTACTTGGGAACATCTATTTGCGTTCATATTTACAAAAGGAAAAGATAAAAATATTCAGTACCATGAACAACTTCTATAATGTGAGGCAGAATGGTAAATGAATGCGGCAAAGCCATCAATATTGTATCTACGTTTAAATCAAAACCATGCTAATTGACTAATCTTAAACTTATAACTGAGAAAAAAAGAAGAAATATTCATTACGTATCACCTGTTCGATTAGTATTAACTTCTGTATATTTAACGCCTACGTAGCCCTTTAGTAAGTAAAAACATTTACACACTCGCAATGAACGAGAAAAATCAGACCCACTCAAAGTGTCGTCTCAAACACGTGTTTCACATTTATCTCAAGTTACTTGGCAAACAATCGCCACGGTGACTGCAAGCAGCTAAAGATATTTAAAACGTGTTTATTTTGTAAACTAAAATATTGTTTACGGGCATTTAGAAAATATTTTACCTTTCTAGTCAATATATTGAAGAAAAAAAAATCAGAACATATCAATAATATATAAACGATATTTACTAAATATTCATTCATTTGAAGAAAAAACTATTCATTAACCCTTCAGCCCGACATTTATTTTCTTATTTCATTTATTTGTTTTTGTTCCACATACCATGGCATATATCAAGACATTTACGTTTTGCTGAGTAATTCATTTGTCTGATATGTGGACTATATAAATTATGGAGACTTCATGATCTGTCTATATGGGCATATCACAAATAAGCCAGTTTACCCTCTGTATCTCAGCCTGTCTGTCTCCCCCCCCCCTCTCTCTCTCTCTCTCTCTCTCTCTCTCTCTCTATCTATCTATCTATCTATCTATATATATATATATATATATATATATATATATATATATATATATATATATATATATATATATATATATATATATATATATAACACTGTCTTTCTATCTATGTGTGTGTATGTATGTATGTGTGTGTGGTTGACCAATCAGATAATAGCTTTCGAATTTCTAAACTTTCTAAACTTGACACACATCATTCGGAACACAATATGCTAACGAAAACTCTTCCTTACGCAACATGCAATATTCTATCTTAGAGGCTACTAAAAATAATCAGACTGAGAATTCCAAAAGTCGCCAATACGTGACCTTTTGTCAGTGTCTGTCAGCTCTCCACATAATACTGAGGAGATCCGAATTCAAACACACCGCAAGCACACACACACTATATTTCTAATTTACTATATAACTTCACCAATTCGTTCAGGTGGTCTTTTATTTTTATTTAAACGTTACACTTGAGAGCATGGGCTAAAATTTCAGGTTTCAATGAAATTAGAGAATTTTTCTGTCGTATTATTGATTGACATAAAACATTCAGCAGTTTGCTTATTCCATTTCTAAATTTGTTTGTATTTGTTTCATCCTTGAATATTCCTTAGAAATCATTAAGAAAAATGTTCAGACATTATACTTTATCTTCGACTCTATCTCTAACAGCATTCAACAGATTTTCTCCGGTATATATATCATTACATAAGCGGACATACATACATACATACATACATACATTACATACATACATACATACATACACACACATACATACACACATACATACATACATACATACATACATACATACATACATACATACATACACACACAGAAACATACATACATACACACACAGAAACATACATACATACACACACATACATACATACATACATACATACATACATACATACATACATACATACACACACACAGACATACATACATACATACATACATACATACATACATACGCACGCACGCACGCACGCACGCACGCACACACACACACACATACATACATACATAAATACATACATACATACATACATACATACATACATTTGATTTGTGTTTTCAAAATGTCATTATGCTTATCATTATGCTTTTCTTTTTGTAGTATGTATTATGTGACAACAACGATGCTATCTATTATTATTATTATTATTTTATTTTTATTAATTATTATTATATTATTCAATATCCGCAATATTGTTATATGTATCACCTCATACATAAATTCTGAAATAATATAACGTTTTCCTTTTTACTTTTCTTCGTAGTTTTTTTTACACCATTGAGAAAAACCAGCCAACAATATTTTGAGAAAGGAAAAAAAAATCCAAGCTACATAATTTACAGTTTTGTAAAAATAAAATAAATAAAATGAAATGAAATAAAATAAAATCCAAGGAAATTACTTTACACACACACACACACACACACACACACACACACACACACACAACATTTAAAGTACACGTTTGTTGGATTCTTTCAATAGTTTGAAACCACGTACGCCAAAAGAAAGGAATGTTATTAGTTTTTTCTGTCTCATTTCTTTCTTTCTTTTTATTTGGTACTTATACAGCCAGACATGTGAGGTCAAATGAATTTGAAGCAAGTTTTTTTGCAATTACACCTTGCCGACGACTCATTTTGTGTCATTGAAAAACATAGCATTTTGCATTTAAAAGTTTATTTGAATAGAACCTTTGATCAAGAGATGCGTGGTGAAAACATCAATGATTCGCGGGAGATTTTGAATTGAAAGGGCGTAGCCGATAATTTGTATATGTGCTAATAATTTGGTGTTGGGACAAACAAACACAGAGATCTTACAACATCAAAAACTCAATGCCATCAAAGACCTATTCAACCCCGATGATATGTATAGGAAATAGATCAATTTTCTCATAATGATATTTTCATATGGTCCCATAAGGCTTCAGTTCTAGACTGTGGTTAAAAAATTTGCGGAGATCGACCAAGTCCTGGCCCTTATATATAGTTAAATAGCGTTATACGACCCCCTGGGGTCGAAGTGCATTGGGGTATTGTAAATGTCATATTTGAAAGCAGCAGGACCGTTCGGCCAAAGTCACGTGTTTACTTTATGGTGACATCGAAGCTTCATGAGCCGTCTAATTAGAGCAAATTGGTTTTTTACCGTCAACTCTTAAATATGGTAATTTATAGCGGCTGATCTGCACGGCTTGAGAAATTACGAGTACCGAATAAACATGTACAATAATTAAAGAAAAACGAACGAAAAAGAAGAATGAAGAGTTAAAGAAATGGATTGATGGAACATATAAATAACGATAGAAAAATGAGAGGAATGGAGATAAAAAGAAAGAAAAAACGTAAAGCTATCAAAATAATTATTTGTCTTTTGACAATCTATCTATCTATCTATCTATCTATCTATCTATAGATGGATGGCTGGGTGGATGGATGGATGGATGGGTGGGTGGATGGATGGGTGGATAGATAGATAGATAGATAGATAGATAGATAGATAGATAGATAGATAGATTCTAGTTAAAAAATATACATCGTTTTGTCACAAGTAATTTAGTAAAATATGATAAAAATATTAGATGACGAGAATCGTAGACGAACAGTTAGACAGATAGACTTATGTAAATGTGCTTTTGAAGTTATTTTGTATACATATAGAATAATAATGAAAGTTTCTTTACTCGTTAAGGCATATAATTTGGTATGGCATTGTAACTGCGGTCAATGTAAATTTTATAAGATCTGCCGTTTAAGGAGTCATTTCTAATCAGTGCTATTTAAAACTAAATTGGATATACTCAAGTAGAGACTGAACTAATTGCAAAGTACTGAAGCTTAAAGACGAAGGACAGCGTCCTATTAATGACTTTTTAGGCAGTGTGAGTTCTTTTGTGTTTTTTTTTTTTTTTTTTTTTACAATGATTTGTCAAGCCTCGACTGCCCATCGCACCACCGGCCACCTGTCGAATCAGAGAAAAGCCATAACAAAATCCTACCCTTAAAACCGCTTGTTGTTTTCCTATCCAATCATATATGAATAGGATATGCTTTGGACTTTTCATTTCTTTGGCTTATACCATACAGATAAGGCTAAACCGCTGTGTTCCTCCGGTTAAGAGGAAAGAAAACTAAATCATTATTAACCACTCGTTGGAACAACAAACCCGCTCCCTATTACACCGGAGCTGTGATTTCCAATCCTTGTTTGGGAAATCGCCGATGTCTATGATTTCGTGGTGCAAAATATTAGTTTAACGAGATAATGGCTCGTTTTTGTTGTACGTAGATATTGGGTGATACTGTGAGACCCATTAGTTTCCATTTTATTTTGGGTGATAAATATATTTGAACACAAATACATTTCCAGCAGTTGTTATACCTGATATTAGGAAAAGTAAGCGTTTCGCCCAATGTAGCATTTATTTCCGCAAGGTCTTATTGCGTTCATTGCCTGGTGGAAAATCTAATTTATAAACAAACTAAACAAACATCCAAACGTTTTAAGTTCTTACTTCTACTCAAAATTTCGTACTTGTCGGGAGATGGAACTCATACCCAGCCCCTCAATATGCATATGGAATGGTATATTTTTAAATGATGTATTTTCAACTTTTGTGTTTCATAATTGTCGATACCACTGTCAAAAATTGTTTATTATACCATTTTTGATATTATAATCAGTTACCATACATTTCAAGATAACAAACATATAATGTATTTAAATTCAATTTATAGTTCAATGGTCGGTAGTACAAAATAGGACTTGAAATTGTTGGGGCTAATTTTCTATAATTGTCAATGATTCCATAAGAATGAAAATAAATTGTATATTTGGAATATTTGGAATAAATTTAACGATGAAAAATTCGACAAATATAACAAGGCGGAAATGAAATTAAAAGGGGGAAGAAGGTAATAATATGGTTGGCATATCGATTTCTAATCTTTCTAAATTTTGTATGTTTGTTCTCGACTATCACGTTTCTTTGATTCAGTCATTAAGTAGATTGGAAATTACAAGAATAGCAAAACGATGACGACGGTGATGATAGCAAGTTGGTACAATGACCAAAAATATTGACCGTGATATTGACAATGATGGTGATGGAAGCAGATGATAGTAAGAACAACACCGACGATGACGCTGATGATGATCATGGCAACAACCACACTAACAATATTTATAACATACCTATCAAATAAATTCATTGTTCGAGTTGTTGTAGCTTTCTAACATCCATTTCTTAAAATATTAATACAGCCTTCTCCTTGACACTAATCCTACCTTTACAAGTAATCAATTTTATAGCAACTGAAATGCAAGATTAAATATATCATACATAATTACACCTGATGGATGAATATATTTTTTTTATTGTGTATAGGCACGTTTACTATTTCTGTAATGAGTTATTATCGCATTATTCATAAAATCCAGGTGCCATGTACAGATAAAAGGTGTTTATAGGCCTATTTTGTTGTACAACGACACGTTCAAAGCAAATTAATAAATAAATAAAATAATTAAAAATAAATAAATTACAGATTAAAAATTAAATAAATAAATAATAGTTTTATTCAAGTAAGGTCTAAGTTCACTTTTATTATTTATTATGTTTTCTACGTAGAAAATATAAAGATTGCGTGAAACTTCACCTTGTGGACTCGTCCTTTGCATGCGATAAGATCACCTTCCTGAGCATCATTTATTATTGTATTACAGTCTATTAGTCGACTAAGGAATTTAATGTATTTCCGCACATTTTGCAACATGCTATAAACTTGGTGTGCATCTTCATTCTTATAATTCCAACTGAATAATATTACCATTTTGTAGGATAAAATAACACACGATACTCATTCAGTGGAGGGTATTACGTTTACCTTGTATTAAATAATAAAATGTATCTACTATACTTATTCATATTACCTTTGTGTCGTTCGTTGTTTTACACTGACAACATACACGGATTGAAACGGATTTGTGCGCACTATACATATTTTTTCCCCTCTAGTGTCGACCCCCTCCCCCTAAAAAGAGTGGATTGTTTAATGACTGAAATTTACACGATTACATTTACCATTTCTTTCCAGTACCTATATATACTGCTTAATTTTCTTTTTTTTTGATCACGTTCGAAGCATTTTAAAACATAGCAAATTGCTGGTTGATTATCAGAAAAATAGCACGAACGGTATAAATATTTCGATTTTATTTGTGTTACTTCTACAATTACATCAGTGCCCTTCATACAATGAAGGTTTAATTCCTTAGCTGAGGATAAAAGAAAGACTTATGAGGACAAATCTGTGTTGTCACCGTGTTATTATTTAGCTTTTCTCTACCTGTGCTTGCATATTTTTTTCTGTAGTGCAGTTCGCCCCATAAACAAGGACTAAATCTACTCCTATCGAGCATGGGTTATCTACCGGATGTAGTAGTATTTAGGGTACAAAGAGTATCAACACCTCTGGTTGGAGTGGGAGAACAACGCTATCACAGCTTATCTCATGTAGCCCCGGGTATATGGAGTCCCCTTCTTCTGCGGCGTAGCAACAAGATAGTGTAGTTCGTTGGGAAAATCCAACAGTACTACTGGCATGTTAAAAGTGGAGGGAAACAATTTTCTGATGATGATGACAACGATGACGATGACGATGATGATGAAGTGTTTTTTTATCATAATGAATAAATATAATACTTCGCAATAGATAAAATGAAACATGTAGTTGTGCAAGAGTGAGTTCTAGTGTAATCACTGAATGAATGAATGAATGAGAAAACGCTACTAAATCAGCACTATAAAAGACTAAAAGAATAAATAAAGGGATTATATTTGTGCGAGAAATAATTTCACAACAAAAAGATTGTAAACGACAATTGGATTGTCTGTAATGTTTAACGTAGCTTTGTTTTTCTTTGTAGTTAAAAAAGTAATTTAAAGAATGACAATTTTATATTAATTTACAGACTAATAGACGCGTGAATGTAATGGAACCGATTCATTTTTTCCTTTACGTTATTTGGCGTATCATTTAACCTACGGACTATGGTTTTTCTTTTTACAAAACTTACGTCCTTAATGTACAAGTGCAGACGACTAAAATTTATCATCAAATTTTAAAGATCTCTACTTGAGACGAAAAACATCTATCACACAATTCAAAGTTTAACCGCTATCTTAATCAGTTATTTTTAGGGTCAATATCTCCAAGTGACAGTAAGAAAGAAAAAAAATCGCAAAGGTGAGAATTATGTAATTGTGTTTGAATCTGATAGTAAGCGTCATTAAACACGAGGTAAGGTGATATATCAGTTTTATAAAAACTGATTACACGAAACGACTGAATTTAGAAGAATAGTTTTTGATGTGACAGTCATTTCAGAATAACAATAAAGCTATTTGAAATCCTGTGAAAAAGCGATATCATAAGTTGTACCTAATTGCCTGTCCCATTTAAATATGAAAATAAAACAACTGGCATTTTAAACTATATATATATATATATATATATATATATATATATATATATATATATATATATATATATATATATATATATATATATATATATATATATATATATGGTGATTGTATAATAAAGGAAAAATGCACCTTTAGATTGATAAAGAGATGTAAGTACAAAAACAAAACGCAATAATAGTAATATCAATCATTGTTTTTTTTTTGCATGTTGATTGAATCAGTACAAACAATAACAAGTACAAAATTCGTTGTTTGAAAGAATACGAGAACGAGATAATGAATAACCATTTTCTTAAAGTGAATAATGACGATGACTGTCAAATAACATTAACATAATTTTTGTTTTTAAATCATTGAACGCACAGTTGATCATGCATGAATTAGAAACGAAAATAAGCCAGCTTAGACAGTATGAAGAAGCTCAGCTGTTGTAATGATTCAACCATGACCTCTCCTCTGCAATGGCAAAGGCTTCTGGTATGTCGGATATATATATATATATATATATATATATATATATATATATATATATATATATATATATATATATATATATATATATATATATATATATATATATATATATATATATATAGTAGAAACAAAATACACAGATTTAGCATTGAAGAAATTTAATAACTAATTTAATAACTAAATATAAAAAAATGAGACATTATCTTATAATTAATATTTTCTTTGTTTAAAAATGGGAGAGAACACATTTATCACAACATGTATACATTATAAGGTATTTGTACACACTTTATTTATTGTACAGTATTTTTGTTCAGGCTGCCCAACAGCGGAAAATTTTCCCGAAATTAGGTAATTCAGAAAATAAATTTTCCGTGGATAAAATACCTAAATAAAGAGAAAAAGGCTAAAATGATTATCAACGCAAAATCTGTTTGAAATCCAAACATTAACAAAAAAGGTAAAACTTTCTCACTTACTAGCAATAAATTAAAGGATATGTATAATACATACATCTATTATGGAATGTTCAAAGAATTCAAGCGATTTTTTTTTATACAATCCTCTGACATGTAAGTTACGAATGGCACTATCTAATTTTGAGATGATTTGAATGACGTGAGTATAAACTTAAATCATGTGTAAAAATATAATGATCAAGAAAAGAACATTCCTAATGTGATGAAAGAATCTTTGGTTTAAAATTAATTTTCCTTCATGAGTATCTTCACATTTCACTCGAAGTGATACGAACACCATCTGAGTTTCTCCAACAAACGGAAGAAATTCCTTTGGTTTAAAATTGTCACCCGCATGAAGTTGAGAAAGTCATACAAATCCATACTCAGTTCACACGGCGTTTAAAATAATTGCATTTACCACTCACACATTCAAGACAAGCTATGGTAAGAACAAAATTACGCACAAAAAAGTCCACAAGATGAATCTTTGGTATTTAGCGAAGAAATAAACAGGTTTCCATGAAAGCGAAAGTTACAAGTTAGCCGACGTTTGTGGGTTATATGATTTGTAATACCCACCGTCATTTCCCATGCCGATACTGTCCTTGGGTAACGTCATAGGTGGCATTTGATTGTAACCCGAATAAAGTCCTTGCATTTCGTAGAGTTTAAGGTCCATCTTGTTATCAGTGATGAGATTATTTATTGAGAACGGATGATTAAACGAGTGGGGCGTATTGAGTCCTTGTCCTGGATACCCGTGACTCATGGCGAGCTGTTCATGTTGTAGATGTCTCATATCGCGCATCTCTCTCATGTCCCTCATGTCTCTCATGTCCGGTGTATGCCCCTGGTTGACGGGAGTTATTCCGGGGGTTGGGGCACCTCCGGGAGGTTCCTGTTTTGTCTGCACCTGATTCACGTCGGTTTGAATATGTGAGGCGGGGGAACTAGGACTTGAACCCCCTTCTGACCCATCACAATCGTCGTCATTGCTATTACTGCTGTTCCCCATTTCTCCCGGTTTGCGTGTTTGCTGCCGTATCATTTCCTTTTTCACACATTTGAATCTTTTCTGCCTCCGGAGGTAGCAACCGTTCTCAAACATATTTCCAGAATCAGGGTGTAGTGTCCAGTAACTGCCCTTCCCGGGACGGTCTGGGGTACGAGGTACCTTCACAAAACAGTCATTGAAAGATAAACTGTGTCGTATTGAGTTTTGCCATCTCTGTTGATTCTGTCGATAGAAAGGGAATAAGTCCATAATAAACTGGTATATCTCACTCAAAGTACACATTTTGTTGGGACTCTGCTGAATAGCCATTGTGATAAGCGATATATAAGAATATGGAGGTTTCGCATGGGTATAGCTCCGTCTGTATGTCTTTTCTCTTGCCCTGTTGATCGCCTGGGCTCTGTTAAAATCCATTCTCATGGGAGACATGGGTCCACTCATCCCATTCATGGGCATTGTGCTCATGGTTGTCATCCCATTCATATGTCCCATAGAGTTCATGGAATTCATTCCTCCGTGCATTGAGTTGTGCATTCCCATGGGTGTACCCATCCCCATACTGTACATCCCCGGGGGTGTCGTCGATCCCATTCCGCTTATTGGTGGCTGAGAATAATTCATGTTGCCCATAGAGCCCATGCTGTTTAATCCGGACATGGTGGACGCCATGGGGTAGCCCCCTGCGCCGCTGGTGTCGTACGGTGACTTGGTAGAAGACAACATTGTCAAATAATCCCCGGACTGTGGGCACTCCGGGCCCATTGTCTGTTTCTCATACATGAGGAGTTCAGAGAATGTTTGATTCTCCTGTATGTGTTTTCAGCAAAAGCGATAAAAATATGGACACTGCACTCGTATAGACTTAGTAATACAACTATTACTATCAAGTGCCAACTCGGGGTAAATATACCTGATCCAACCGATCTGATTTCGTCACGCCTCCTTATGTAAATCAGCTGCGCACGGGTGATAGAAATATAGTGACTCCGCCCAGTTTAGATAAGTAGACAGTCCAATGTTTGAACTGAGGCGCATTCATTAAGTAAAGTGTCTGCACGCTTAACACAAACCAATCTCTCTTTCTAGATTGGGGCAAACATCATTAGAATGATAATAGATTGTAGTTCTTGCCCCTCATATGCTGCTAAACTTTGTCACATACAAATTGACCCGAGGACTAAATCGCGTGATGTCAATCATTCTTAAGGGTAAACTTTTGCTACGCATTCATTATTGGATTGCTTGATCTCTGTGGCCTATCGCTGTTATGTTTCTGTCAATCAAGGTATCACTGTAAATAGGAGGGACGGTACTATTTTACCTATACCATGTACCAATTAAATCGAGTATGATAAAATCTATTTGTTTTAAAACGTTTGTTAAAGGATGCTCCACTTTATCTGGAAATCACATTTTTGACATTTTCTCATGTTGGTGTTTACGTGCTAGAAAAGAACGCGTAACTGGTCATTTTTGGGAGTGAGAGTTGGGGCACACAATGTGAATATTAAAACATGACTTTTTGGGAATAAAACCCTACGTCACACATTTCGTACCATCAGCATGCACGTAGTTCTTGTATGTCTACTCCTGCTTGGTAGCATCCCAAAATATGTCTACAGGATTTCTTAATTTCATATTTTAATATCCAGACGAATATCAGGATCTATTTTATACCATTTCTGTTATAATTTTTGTTACAAAAAATGTTGATGGGAAAACTTTGTTGTTTTTCAAACTATTCGTGATTTAAAACTCTGATACGTTTATTTTCATTCTACCGTTCATGACTTAAAATTCTCCTACGTGAATTTTCGTTTCAAAGTTTCCGTGTGTTTACCCGATTCCGAATCAATAAATATATGGCAACATTGCCTGGTAAATGTATGGCAACCACACCTGGTAAATGTATGGTTACCATACCTGGTTAATGTATGTCCACTATACATGGTAAATGTATATCAACTATACATGGTAACTGTATGGCAAGCATACATGGTTAATGTATGGCAAACATGCCTGGTAAATGTATGGCAACCATACCTGGTAAATGTATGACAACCATACCTGGCAAATGTATGGCAAACATTCCTGGTAAATGTATGGCAAATATGCCTGGTAAATGTATAGCAAACATGCCTGGTAAATGTATGGTAACCATATCTGGTTAATGTATGGCAACTATACATGGTACATTTTTGGCAACCATGCCTGGTAAATGTATAGTAACCAGACATGGTAAATGTATGGCAGCTATGTCTGGTAAATGTATGGCAACCATGAATGGTAGATGTATGGCAACCATGAATGGTAAATATATGGCAACCATGCCTGGCAAATGTATGCATTTTTTGTCTTCGCAACTAGCATGGAATTGCTAATTTTTCTCAGGTGGATTTGGTGGTGGGGTAGGAGAGGAGCTCCGAGATCGTTGCCCTTTCTTGTTGTAAGTCTAGTAAATGAAACAAATTTTTCATGGCAAGGAATAAGTTAATTCAATTAGCCAAGTGCCTGTCTGTTAAATATCGAGGAAAGAATAACGTGCGCGGATGAAAATTGGAAAGAGTACAAATACAATGATAGACATCAAACGTTACTTAAGCTCTTTATTTCGTTTTAGTTTCTTCACATGCGTTAGTTTTGTACGCGTGTAAAAGTTTGCATTTCTGAGTAGTAAACTGGGATGGGTTTACTGAAGTTGTTCAATTTGCCATTACAAAGGCACGTACAAAACTGCCAAGGAAAGTATTAAACTCTTTTTCTAGTTTACCCTATCTTATAAGAGTTATGAAGTACTTGTAGGGTCAGTCATAAACATCAGGCGTAGAGATCAAACTATTCTACTACATCGATCGGTTAGTGTACCTGATTTATCACATACCGTGATTTAGGACACAATTTTCAAGCTGAGTTTATTGATTTCGGATACTTTTATCAGTTTATTATATTACTTGCAAACTTCTACCAGAAACGACAAGTAAGATCAGAAATTTTGCCCCTCATTTTCAACCCCGCCCCTGTCCGTATTATAAGGTTCCGTATTATAAGGTAAATAGTGGTTCTAGTATTCCATTTGAATCCGTCGTACGTTGTTGGCAGTAACTGCGGAGCCTTTATTTATTTATTTATTAATCGCATTGGAGATAAGTTTTTACAAGTTCCTATTGATTCTGAGTTTATCGTTATATTTTGAACAATGTCTCATTGGACCGGGATGATATTTTATTGTAGACAAATGTGATAAAGTTTCCCTACATGATGCGTGATGTAAAATCCTTTATCAGGACTGCTTCGTCTTGGATTAGATGACGAGGGCGAGGAGGAGGAGGAGGAGGATTTCCTGTCGTTTGTCAGATTTCGAATATGATTTGTTATAGTTCAAGCCTGATCTTAACGGAATAAGACATGTTTAAAAATAAAGTGAATCCTGGCGCAGTGACTCATTATACGCCGAAGCACAAGCTACGTTTATTGAGAAAAAAAAAATATAACGCACACATTAATGTTTCTTTTGTACATTCAGTCTAATGTTATTATTACCTTGCCCTCCGTTTTACTTAAGATCAAAGATTCAAACGCTTTTGAAAACTGAAAAAATGAAATAAATTAAGGAAATAAAATCAAAAGATAGGAGAAAAGAGAAAAAGAAGAAGAGATCGCAAGAACATAATAGAAAGGAGTAATAGTGCGAGAATTAGCAATAAGAAAAAAAACTCATTTTCTTTTGTATGGGTTGAATGGAGAATAAAAAAATAGAATAATTGTATATAGACATTGCCAAGCGGTCCGCAACATACTGACTTTAAATAATGTGCCGAAGGAATTTTAAAACCACCCATTCAATTAATTGTACGGTTATGTTTTGTGACAAATCCTTTTCAAATTCTGGAGAATCTTTCATACATCATGATAGTTTCTAGTACCCAACTTATTTTATTCGATCTTTAAGTTCTGTAAATTATGAAGTCTGTCATTTGTACAAAACAAAATATACACCGTCTCGAAAAATTGTGTCAAGGTAGAGTCTTTGCGATAGATTTCATTTTGCAAAGTTCAATGGTGGACGCTTTCATCTCAGTGATTCACTCATCAAACTGTATTCTTCAACGATGAATTAGAAGATACCCCAATCTAATGCATAATGCGTATTGCGCATCCGTTATTTCTCATTTAAATCTTCTTTTCTCTCTCAACATTTAAATCTTTTTTTTCCTTCTCAATTACTCTTCCCACTGTTCTGTAGTTTAAGATCGGTGGTTAAAGGTGGTTGTTATTAGAAAATCATAAGCTATTAAATTATCTTTCTGATTGAAAGGAAACTGTCGTGTATGAGTTATTAACAAGGAAATGAAATTGGTTCCCATGAACGTAAATGGTTGAGGAGAATTTCTACCGATTGACCGGTATAAGCCACTCTCGCGCGTGTTTGCGTGCGTGCGTGCGCGCGCGCGTGTGTGTGTGTGTGTGTGTGAGAGAGAGAGAGAGAGAGAGAGAGAGAGAGAGAGAGAGAGAGAGAGAGAGAGATGGGGGAAGTATCATTATCTCATTTAAATTATGAGTGTCTGTTTAATGACTAAAGGCAGGTATATAGGTAAAATATTTATGGATATATTGATATGATGTACAATAGATGAAATGATTGGTTGTATCAACTATATGTCAGCACCTCAAATCGCGAACAGTTTAAAGGAAGACATTTTGATCTTGAGATTATGGGGTTTAGAGTGTAAATTCTTTCAATTTCTTTCTTGCACTTTTCTTTATATGTTTCTTGTTGATTTTTTTTTTTTTTTTTTTGTTACTCCGCACCCTTCTGGACGGAATGTCAGGATGAAAGCTACAAGGCTAATTTTGCCATCGTTATAATCTGTTAAAATTTTCTTCCTTCAAATACACCGTTATTTAATTTTTTGATTACATTTGCGGATGGTCAGTTAGGTAACGGCGTGAAGATACATTACAGGTACACGCTTTTATCATGGGGCAACTATATCTATACAAGTGTGGCCAAAAGGTGTGCCCATGGTCTTGAATTTGTTTTCAGTATGTTCTTTTTGGGGACAACGATGCAATGGATATTCGTTGCTTTCACCTAAACCATTATAATGGGAAGCAAGTTGATTTGCTTGTTTCGGTTTTTGTATTAATAGATAGACAAAGTAAATACGCTAGCTGTGGTAGAGAAGATGATAATGGCAGAGTGAAATGTTATCAACCGGTCGTGGTATCATAAAGTTGTTATTTATTTATTTACAGTTTGTCTTTTGTCCCATGGTGTGATAAATTTTCCGAAGTCAAATTTATATTCGTGTCGGTTGTCAGTCGTACATGGACTAATTTCCGCACACGACTTAATATCAAAGTAGGTCTATCAGGGTCGTTTCTCTTTAGTTCCTGTTCCTTTTACTCTTTGTTTGCCTTTCTTTTCTCATGTATCATTGGTTACAAAAAAATTAATTTTGGTTTCTTTTACGTTCGTTTTATTTCTTTTGTTCTCCACTATCCATCAGTTTTACTACAATATGCCCACTCAGTATGTGGTGGAAGTCTAGGTGGAACCTTCCGAAGGTCCATCACGGATCCTCTTGTTGCTGTCGACTTATTACAATAAAATAAATAGAAGAAATGCAGTATCGACAGCCAAGATTGTAGAGAGTCTCGAATTGCCAGCCATGATTGATTTTATTTTTCGATTCGACCCGTTACCATCCATCCATCCAGATCACAACTACCAGCACTATAGGCATACCGGTGTCTGCATGCCCTCTCCTGGGTAATAACTCGTCGGGCCGTCCGCATACCCGTCTCGCTTCCCGCTCACCTGGGAAACCTCTGAGCAATTAGTCTATTGATGTAGGTGGCATACCCGCCTGCAGCCTTTGTTAATGACTATCTAAATGAAGCCCAAACACCCTTTGTTTAACTGTAGCTCCCTATGCATTAACACGAATTTGGTTAGATGTTTTTTCATTTATATGAAAAAATTAAAAAAAAAGGAATTAAGAAAAGTAATAAATGGGAATTGATGGCTTTTGTCGACGGATCTATTATAATTTGCATGCCTCCTTTTGAGGATAATAACAGAGGCTTTGCCTTTTTTGTCGTCCTCAGGTGATTGGGATCGCTGTTTTGTGATTACACAAATTATTGACAAACAATGCATCACTTATTGCGCTGAATGAATCGGAAATCGCAGCTCCGATTTGCTAACACGCGTCACTACAGTGCAATATGACCGATAATGTCTCTTAAAACACAGAGGTGGTATTATCCTTGCTGCGCTATAAACCACTTTCACCTGTAATATACGCAAAAATGTCGGATTTCTTCTCAACTGGATATGCTCTTTGTCGGCTTTACTGGAAATCCTAAAGACGTGTTAAAAGCGTAATATAAAACTAGCCTGATAACGTATGTTTCAAATATTTGGTGACCAAACATTTTTAATACCATCGACTAATTGCTACCGATGATAAATCGTTGCAAAACGTACGAAGATGGGTATATCGTAACATAATGAACAAATTCACTCTGTATTTGCATAATGATATATATATATATATATATATATATATATATATATATATATATATATATATATATATATATATATATATATATATATATATATATATATATATATATATATATATATATATATATATATATATCACAACAGTATAAGCGGTCACCGAAAACTAAAGTACAATGCGTATTGACGAGGCGAATTGTAAATGTATGCTACCGAACATTGGGTAAATGGTGCAGACGCACAAAATAAAACATTAAAAAGCATATTTGAAAGTCTGTTTTATGTGAGCCATCGATTTGCGTTTCTTATACTAGACTGACCATCGAAACTCAAGGACATTTTGATTGCTGATAAGGAGGTAGTAAAGATTTTATTCGGATCATTAGGGAAAGAACTATGCTCCAGAATTTACAAAATTATTATGTTCATTAAAATGTGATTTTTTTTAATTGCTCTCATTTAACCTCCTGTCACTTTTCAATAAAATGCACATAATCTTCAGAATCTAAGGACACAAACGCGCGCACGCGTTATTTTGTCATTTAATCTCACGTTCTTCCTTTTCCTTGCATATTCGTGTATTTATGTTCTTCCAATATTCTTTCAATAAATTGCATGTAGTTTTCCGCATCTTCACACCGCATCTTATACTTCTTTCTCTCATTTCTCCTTTCCTTTCTTTCCTTCTATTTGTTCTTTCACCGTAATACAAAATGCAAAACCAAACGTTCTCTTGTAAAAAAATCAATATTTGGAAGAGAGATAGGACCCATCTTGTGTTTTTGAATATAAACTTGTTACTAAATTATAAAGCGCCATGTAATATGCAGTATATCTACTTTATCTATATATTCGTGTATGTATGTATGCATGCCTGTATGTATGTATGTATGTATGTATGTTGGTAGGTAGGTAGGCAGGCAGGCAGGCAGGCAGACATGTGTCTATCTATCTATCTGTCTTTCTGTCTGTCTGTCTGTCTATCTATCTATCTGTCTTTCTGTCTGTCTGTTTATCTATCTATCTATCTATCTATCTGTCTGTCTGTCTGTCTGTCTATCTATCTATCTATATATCTATCTTATATATTTGATGCATTTTAAAAAAGGCTAGTTAGATTGAGATTAATTACTGAGCTGTCAAACTATATTGACTTCCAGTGATCTTGTTTAGATGCATAACACGAGATCTATGTACAGAGTAAATATATCTATCTTAGATTTTACTGAGAAAGAAGAACCAATCAGATTTATCGTTATATAAAGGGCTCCACCCATGTTAACAATTATCTTTTTTGTGTAGTTTAACGATATCACTGTTTGAAACTCCTCAAATATTACACCACACACACAAAAAGGACAAACACAAATGCAAATATTAACGCTTGTTTTGTGAGCAAGTTTGTGTTCATGTTTCAACGGGGTTCTACACCAGTGCAAACCGAGTTGTTTATTTAGCTCTGGATATAGAGATGTGTGCTGGGTAAATAAAACAATTACAGGCTCGCCGAGTATTCAATATTTGCACGACAAATAAAAATTCGCTTCAATAAACAAATTTGTAACTTTATCACACATGGAAAGTGACAAAATATTTCTTATGTATTACGACAAACGAATGGTTGTTCATTGAATCGACTAATTAATTAATTCATTCGTTCAATTTATCGTCTGTCCTATCGTCCGTCTGGTGTTCTTTCCCACCAACCGAATGCTAACTTTACCACCCTTGTATGGATCCATGTAAGTCTGTCCGTCCGTCTACATTCAAGGCAACGGCCGATATTTGGAAAGACAGTGTAGTTTGTAAGAACAAACCAGGATATTTTGCTAATTATGAAGTCATTATTTTAATAACGCCGTGTCATCAATTTTCTAAATCTTTGTACACTTTTATGGGCTTAGATAACATGTAATATATAGCATCGATTTTGCCATTTAATGAAGAGGTCAGTAGTAGTAGTAGTAGTAGTAGTAATAATAATAATAATAATAATAATCAATTTTTATATGAGTTTATTTCGATTTGGCACTGCAGATACGAAGTACTATAAATTAAATCTATTTATTTAATTAAAATTACGTATTCCTTTAAAAAAAAATCTTATAGTTTCGTTAACTATTGAGAATATTAGTGCTGATAACGTTCATTGCTTACCATACATCAGAGATTCTGATCACTTGTCAAAAGACCATCCAGTGTCGATATATCCATCAGTCCGATCGATCGATCGATCGATCGAGAGACGGTTTAAACATGGTGGCAGCAGATTTTCATTCATGCAGGTTTCATTTGCGTTACTCATAGGAACATAAACGCAAATGAAACTTGAATTGGCGATGGATAAACCGCTTCTAGATCGCTATATTTTACTCAAAGAATAAGTATTTATCGTCAAAAGCATGTTAACATTTATTCACAAGATTTTCATCAGTAAAGTATAAGAGAATTTGGAGGAGGATGCACACTACGGTAAGAGAAAACCGAATGTATAAGCATATTGAAAATAATATCGAACCTACATTTTTAACGCATGTACGGAATCGCAATAAGTTACACGTCCAACATTTGATCGTGCTTTTGTAAATGTCCTATATTTTATCGTACTTTGGTAAACATGGAAAATTTGTTTAAATATAAGAAGATGCCTATTTTCAGATTGTGTGAAATGCATCCCTTAAACATGGATCCTTCTATTACATTGGATTGTGTGAGATGCATTCCTTAAACATGGATCCTTCTATTACATTGGATTGTATGAGATGCATCCCTTGAACATGGATCCTTCTATTACAATGGATTGTATGAGATGCATCCCTTGAACATGGATCCTTCTATTACAATGGATTAGGATGATTTTGTAAGCTCTTGTAAAGTGCGACTATTGTGCACGCAAAATAAATCGCACCAGATTAAATGGTTTTCTTTTGTCATCGTCCCAGTAGGACAATAGTTTTTGACAACAGTTTTTTTTTTAATTTTCGAACTGGAAGTTGCTGATTCAGATGCATAACTGAAATTAGTCAAATCATTGAAGTGATAAAACCATATTCAAAATTCAAATAACAGAAATGCAGAACGTAATTATTACATGCCTGAATAATTTTGGCCCGCTGTGGTGCCATTTGATTAAACGTTACCCTTGGAAGGAAGCCGAAAAGAATAAATGAAATAAAAAATTATGCACGTGTGGATGTGACCGTTGTGCACCCAAGGTGATAATTAAAACATACGGTTTTTAAACAAAACCGCGTTTGTACATGTAGTAAATGCACATTGTGGTAAAATGAATTTGGTAAAGCTTTTATATTAATTGAGAAAAACGTCATGCAATTTCTATCACTTTTTTCGTGGTCATTGACGCCGGCTTTTATTTGCACCTGTGGGGATATAATTAGTAATCTAACGGTTCTTTATTTATAGTGGTTTTATGAACAACTGATAGGATAAACATCCAGAAATATATGTAACAGCCATAAAATTCACTTTAAAAACAGAAAGATTTCTTGCTAACTAGGTTTTTGCTATCTATTATCATGCTGGGAAGTAGACAATCGAAATTAATATAACAGCTGAGGGGATATTGACATTGTAACAGAGCAGCATGCATTTCGTTCCTTCATCACCATGTTCAAGTACCGTGACACTGATAGCAAATAAATAAATGTTTCTTTAAAACACTGATTTATTCGAGATTTTCCCTTTGTAATATGTATGGAGTGGAACTTAAAGTCAAAAAATATTTATGTGCGGTGATTTTTCTCTCTCAGTAGAATAGACTTAAAATTATCTAAATTACATTTTTTAAAAACACACCTCCCTGTTTCCTCACAAATTACGCAGATTTGACCGTGGCTGTATGCTCTCGTCTTAAGCCTTAAGCGAGAGCTCGACGTTCAGCTCGAAGATTTTTGAATGACGAAATAAATGCTAAACATATAATTATGCGTAATACACGGATTGGGTGTTACAGATGATGCCATGCTTTTCATCTTTAAAAACAGTCAACACAACAGTGATTGCTGATTCAAGATCGGAACATTAAAATGTTTTTCTCACATTTGAAAGTGTTTAAACTTAAATATGCCCAGAATGAGGGCAAAAGTCAGATGAAAATCCCATAATCAATTTTTAAGCAGTAATTACGTATATTTATCAAATAAATTCAGACAGTACGTATTAGCCTTTTTCCATCTGCCTTCGTTTTTTAATATCGGGACTAAATGTTTCCGTGTATGTTACACTTCTTTGGGAAGCTGCTCGCTGAATCCGAAAGGTGTATTTTTCAGGCGACCATCATTTTCTTCTCACCTTTTTTAGATTCGGAAACTCTGCTTTGCTAATTTTATCCGTATGTATGTATGTATGTATGTATGTATGTATGTATGTATGTATGTATGTATGTATGTATGTATGTATGCATGCATGTATGTATGTATGTATGTATGTGTGTGTGTGTGTGTGTGTATGTATGTATGTATGTATGCATGTGTGTGCGCGCGCGTGTGTGTGTACTTTTTTCTTCTTATATTTTGCTTCGTACTGCCAGTGGTAAGTCCGAACAACGTTTCAGTTCTCCTCTGTTCTGTAAAATCAGCATCTAAAAGTACCTAATGATTACTTTTGCATTTATATAAGGCTGGCATGAAAACAAAGTCTGCTATTAGACAATCAAGTACATTGCCGAGTGACCATTTGATTTTTCACAGACCAATTAGTAATTTGTCTCGGCCACGACAATAATTGGTTAAGGATTGTTATGGTTGCTGTGGTCTACTGCAGATAGTCCCGATTACAATCCTTGTAAATTTATTTATGACCCGTGGTAAAAATGCCACGCACCTGCCGACATATTAGCTTTATTAAATCTAGATCTCAATTCCCTTGTCCTCAGTGATTCTTCTCTAATTTCGGTAGCTGAGTATTGACTACGTTTTGAAGAGCAGCAAATCATTTCTATTGATTATCCCAGTGTTATGTCAAAACTGACACAGAATAGACTTCTCCCGTATAAACTCGCCCCTTTAATCGAATTTTTTTCGTCAGTCTCTTGATTGAAATGCCGACTAATTTTAATTAAACATTTTGCCCTTCGGCAGATAAAACGGATATAATATTCACACTGTACAGCCACCATACTAGCTAAAGGCCGGGAATAAAGAATGAAGAGCTCTTCAAAAGGGGCGACAACTTGATTATTTTCCTACTGATTTGAACGGAGGGTTGGATGGAAAGAACCTGGGGGCTTGGTCGTGTATGATTGAAATCCAGACTCTCCGAGTGATACTCAATACAGTGACAGTTGTGGAGGCTAACTTCACCAGCAAAAGCTTTTACTGAAGCACACTGCTAGAATAATATATTGCATTTCATTTATGACTCATTTATGCAATCAACCTTCGAAGACAACGGACGTATAACACTGGATAAAATACAGAATGTCCTGTCAGGATAGTTGAATATACAGCCCGAACCACTCACCCTAGCTATCCCACCTCAACCCCTATCCGTTGTTCTACGAGGCGGCAAATATTACAAGCTCGCATATTTTTAAGGTATCATTTACAGTAAAATATAGGGTATAATTTGGAGGAAGGGTATATCACCTACCAGCTTGAGCGGGATCATTGATAGACTATAGTCTCATCTGAAAAGGAAATTAGTTTTCGATGTCGTCATTACTATGATTGTAGAGCCAAAACTGATAGATGGACAAGTTACACTCGCATAAACCCATAATTTAGGTACACATTATAATCTCATATTGAACATTAAATCAAGCATGACATAATTAGTTAGTTCAGTTCAGCATCGCGAAGTCAGCTCATTAAATGTTAACTATAGCATATCGAATGTGGATAAAATCACATAATTTGTGTTGCACACGAATGATTTCAACATATATTCGCAGTGCCGGATTACCAAATAGACAGAGTAGGCATCGGCCTAGGTGCCCCGCGACAACGGATCAAAATAATAGTGATAAAACGTATCAGGGTATAATTATTTTTTGGGGGGGGGGGGGGGCAAGATTTCGACTGCATAATGGACCAAAGGGCCTCCACAGGGTTTAATCCGGTCTTATTTGATATATGCTACAACAACTCATTAGAGAGACCATATCATGAATAGAAATTAAATAGAACTTTAAAATAGTTTAAAGAAAACTAGATGTTGCAGGCTATGTTTGTTTACCTGTGGTACCGACGGCTCCCAAAACCTCCGTCTAATATAAAAAGTTAAGTCTTCCGTAAGTTCAGGACTAACATAGTGGATTACATGTACTGAAAAACCACTCTTTTAGCTTGCATCGTATGAGTAGTGTTGCTCTGTATGACATACAAATGGTGTTGAAATCATTCGGCTGCGAAACGAATTCGTTAATTAGAGGTACATTTCGAGAAGCTCGCATGAAATTCACCGAGTTACAGGTGTGGATATCACTCTAGGTGCTGAGTCGAACGAACAATAGCATATGCACCCCTCCACCCCCCACCACCCAGAAAAAAGAACACAACAACTCCACCCCACCCCCAGAGTCTATAGTCATGGTTGTATTCAATGTTTTAAAATGTCCGAATTAGAAAGCATTTTAAAAAATATTTATATCAGCAGAAACCTTCTGGTCTGGGAGTTTTTTTATATCTACATTTTATTGGTTTGATATTAATATATAATGAAGTTCTCAAATCATACAATTAGGGTACACGTGAAAAAAAAATGATACATACTTACTTATTTGAAATATACATACGTTTACCGGTAATGTTTCCTTAGAATTGCTTCGCAGAAGTTCATTATATTTTGGCATAATCAGTTTGTTGCAATACTATTATGGTTTCCTAGAGCTGGTTCTATATCATAAAACATGCAGTGGAAGGCAGTGGATGATCATGTAATGGGCCAAGCTGTAGAGCTGGTTCGATATCATCGACGAATCGTGATATTTACTCTTTTAATAGTGCATCACGATACAGACAAGGACTATCGATTCAGTACGATAATAGAATGAAGCATAACTGTAATATGAAGCGTACACAACTAAAGATTTGACTGTTGATTTTGTTATCCCTTAGAATGAAGTACACAACAAGGCTCCTTAAAAATCCCTTAATGGATTTATGGCAGGATTTAATTTTTATTGGACTTCTCCTGTTTGCTCTCGAATAAATCCTTTCAATTTCAACGTTGCGCTTACTTTTTATACAGATAAATCTATATACTGAAACTGCACTCGTTTAAATATCGTCCTGTACCGCCGACAATCTGAGTAAAATCATATCTTCGCTGTCCTACGTGAAGATCTGACGACGACCGCTTAGGGGTCATGTTCTAGTGACCTTTGAATTAGCCAATAGAAATGCAGCTTTCAAAAATCTGGAAGTGAATAAAATCATTCGGGAAAAATTGATGCTATTGATCCACACTGCTCAGTCTCCAAACGTGAAGATATAAGACTTCACCTGACTGGCTGACAATTAGCGATTATGGCAATAACATAGGTTACCAGAATAGACTCCTCAGTGGTCATTGTCAGATCTTCATGCATAACAGTAGAGATCTGATTATAATCAGATTGGTACCGAAAAACATTTTGTACACAGGCAAAAACTGGTCACGTGATAATATAAAGCTGGATTTAGACCATTATAAACTTTCAACTGATTTGCAATGCATTACAAAAGGCTGCTTAACATTTTGATATATGATATTTATAAAAAGTTCAAATACAATTTTTTTGTAAGTAAACATCTCGGTTTACAGCAGTTTGTACAATATCTCTTTTTATTATAGCAATGTTACTCAGTTGCCACTTTTTTACATGATCACGTGACCAGACTTAGCCACTGTTCAAACCGTCGGTGGTACAGGCCGCTTTTCATTTGGAGCACTGTTTCTGTTTGAGATTTAACTGCTAAAATGTTAATAGAACATTGAAAATTGAAACGATAGGTGAACAAAAATAGTATCATCTAAAAATAACTTCCGGTTTTCTGTTGTTGACTTTCGTACCAACGTTGAAATTTGTTCAGTTGTTTACTGGGTCAAACGCGCACAATTCTTGCGAATACGTCCTTTAGAACTTGCAAAGGGATTTAGACAAGACTGATCAATGTAAATTTAATAAAACTAATCGGGGGTCAAAATCACAAAAGAGATTATCAACAAACATACAGACTATTTCTTTCTAAATACTATATCTGAATGCTTTCTTTGAAGATCCAAAGAGTTTAGTCTCTTGCGAGACAGCAGTTATAAATACTTAAAAGTATTTTTTAACAATTTCAATAATGTTAAAATAATGTTACATTTTAATTAGACCTGATAAATATTTGCTTCGTCTGATTAGAATTCATCATTAATCTACCGCCCTTAAAAGTGCATATCATTATCTTCGTATAAAATGTATTCTAACGTTTAAATATAAGTACGTATCTAACTTTGACTTAGATATATCCAATGAAAGAATTCTAGTAAGAAAGCAGTCAACATCAGGGGTGGGCAAAATACGGCCTTCGGACCAGATCTGGCATGTGACCTGGTTTTATCCGTTAAATTACATCACAGGGCGTGGCATTAAAAATCACTTAACCGTCACGTCTCTGGAATAAGTTGCTTATGCCTGACCTACATCTGGCAACAGGTCACGTTTTACGTACGAGATCTCATAGAACAAACTAATTCAACACAAACCAAAATATGACCTTACATGTGTCGTACCAACTCGACCTTTGCAGATCAACTCAGTACACGCTTATACACGGGACAATGACATCAGCAAATGCTGTGTTTAGTATCGATAACCTGAATGTTGTTTTATATGAGGACTATCAAAAAGTACACTCAGAGAGAACAAGATACGTCAATGGTCTTAAATAGAGACACCTTCCTCATTTGTTGTCAAGCGCTAAGTTCATTGAATTTGTTTTGGGTTAAACGCCTTTTCTCAGCGCATGGTAGGCTTCATAAGGCGGCCAGAGTAACTGGTGGTGGAATATTCCGATTAATCACCCCCCCACCATCTGTGTTGATACTGATGGATGATTTGTGGGTATCATGTCACATGCTCATTAAAATGTGCAATTCTGCAGCACGTAAACCGTTCTGTAACATACATGGATACAGTTTTCACACTTAACGGTAATTCGTAGTAGCCAAATCTAGCACGAAACTCAAAAGGACCACAAGACAGGGCTGTGCAATTCCACGTGGATTTACAAGTAATCAAAGATAGGATTTGATCCATAAATATTATGCACATCTCGCCAAAATAACCCTTCAACAGACGGTAAATCAAATGACGCTTGAAATACAGGTGTCTAAAATGTACACCGGACAGGTTTGTTTGCAAACGATTGCATATTTTAATGAACAGGTGACATCTCACCCATAAATCGTCCATCAGTATCAGCACAGTTTTGGGGGGTTAGATTTAATGGACTAGCTGTGGAGCCCGGAAACCCCCCCCTCCCCCGCCCGGTAAAAACCACAGATCCAAGGGGTCTATTGGCAAGCTTTCTCACATTCGCCGAAACGGAGATTCGAACCCACGCGAACATTGGTTTGACGGTGATCGGTAAAGGCGAGCGCTTTAGACCACTTGTCCACACAGACTCTGACAAGTTCGTCTGTTCGCAGAATACGATCTCGTGCATGTTTTAAAACTATTTTAGTGTCTAGTAAACATTTGAAAGAAAGTTCCAGACAACAAGAAAAATGGGCTCTATGAATTTAGCACATTCTACAAAGAATTTATGCAATTTTACGTTTTGCACATGGGCTCATTTGTATATGTTTCAGTTTAGTCAGGTATGCGATATTATTGTGATACAAGTCATATCGAGGACACTGATACATATATCGTGATGTAAAAAAGATCATATACACATTCAGGACATGATTTGCAGAAGGAAAATGTAAATCAGTCAATACAAATGTACTTGTTTTTCGTTCTATTTAGTTCAACAGAACCACAAGGACCCATCTTTTTCTCGGACAATTTTTCCGTTGGTTTGCGAATAAATTAGGTAACTGGTCTTTACCTTACGTTTGTTGGATATTTATTTATTTATTTATTTACTCGACACATCGCAGTAATAAATCGGTGCTTTTCAGACTATTTACTTAAAATGAATACTGGAGAAGTTGTATAATCTTAAATCGCGAAATTATAGCAAGAAAAGTCATCCGGATCATGAATCAGTAGCCACCCAAGTCGAGGTCTGAAGTTTTCAACGATAGTGCATGCATGTGTCTTGTACAGTACCGGAAACAGATAATTTTTGACAGTGAGCAGAAACCTTCATCTCAAGAAGGCAGTCGACTGAAGAATTAACAACCCTTCTGCACCTGGTTACAATGGCAGCTTAGTATTCCATTAGTGAAGACATTTTTACCTCTTTGCCTCTCAAAGTGATCTTTTGTCGACGAAGTCAAGACTGGCCTGCCATAGATGCCATCCAATCATCGTCAACGTTGCTATAGTAACCTATTTTAGAAAACAAGACCGAGCATGGAAGGTCACCCCTAGCGTTTTAACGGAAAAACAGATTTTTCAGGCCCACTGTACAATGGATATAATCGTAACAGTAACCCATTCATCAGCTTATATAATAAGCTCGAGTCTTAGAAGCTATTCATGCCATCCATATGGTCAATGTTGAATGTTATCAAGTAAGTAAGCAGATAAAAGCGGTCAGCAGTAGTATAATCTTTCTACAAATCAGACACTAATTATCCTTCATTTTGGACATACAATTTTACCCACAACATCGATGTTAATGTTGTTGTTATTATTATAGGGTTGAAGGCCGCTCTCAGCACAAGATAGGCTAGACATGGCGGCCAGTATAAATAGTGGAGGAAGAACCCGGGAAAACCCCGGAAAGAACCACCGACCCACGAGACCCTACCGGCAAGCTTTCCCACATATCCACATTGGTCGAGCCCGAGACACGAACCCACGCAGATAGAGGTGAGATGACAGTGATCCATAACGGTGAGCGCCTTAGACCAGTCGGCCACTCGGGGCCCCCAAAAATTGATATCAATAACCACGACCGTAATTTGAAAATAAATTTATTTGTCTTTTGATGATAGTTCCTAATTTTAACTAGCATTTTCACGATTCTTTTCTTCTTACAGAATCTAGAATGTTACCATATGTTCTCGCTTATACATCGAGTCCAACTTCAAAAACAACATATACGCTGATATTCCGTAGCATAATGCGCCTGGATATTAGGGTCTATGCTGTTTGTTCTACTGATTACTCCTTACAAACTGAAAAGACTCTGATCTGCCGGTCTGTGCAGTTTGCAGTTGAACTCGTCTTATGATTTAGTACATACGGTATATGGAACTGTCCACTGACAAAGAGGACCTTGGCAGACATTTTCCTTCGTTAAAATGATTGAAGTCAGTGATTTATGATAGTCAGTTGTAAATTTCTCCACATAGCTTTTTATTTGCTTGGTTTATTGAACAATTTAAATATTTATTTTTATTTGTTAACTTGTACAGTACATTTCGCTCTTTATTAATGGGCGATTGCTTAACGCTGAATAACTCCTATCCTCCGCATTAACTGTCGAAAGGTGGCTACATCCGACGGAAAATGGCACGACTTATCTCCTCGTACGTTTCCATCAGAGACACGTTGGAAAAACCCATCATAAACTTAGTGTAGCACGTATTTTATGATCAGTGTAAGGAAGAATAACAAATCGGAAACTCGTCGGTGTCATGCGGCAATTAATCATTTTTACATTGATAACACGTGTGTATGATGGCTTCACATATCTCTTTATCTACAGGTAAATATTTGTATGTAAAGCGAGTAGTGCCCTCGCAGCAGTCGTAAGCAATTAGCACCGTTTTAATGGCCACACAATTCTATCTTCTGTGTCATCAGCGTATATTTCACGGGTGGATGGATTCTTTTGGCGGACAATATCATAAAGCTTTTTAACAAGGTGTGTGAGGTTTGTGACTGGTAACTTTCAAATGTCAACACCTGGGCGGTAAACGTTGTGCCTAGGATGGTCTTCATCTAATCCTTGACTTTTCTTTCAAGCCCGCGAAATACTGCTTGAAAAATTAGACAGGTCATTGATAAATACATTTCAACCACCAAGCCGTTTTCCCTGATTACCTTTACTGCTGGCAATAGTCTCTCACAACGGGACACAAGACCTCACCCAGACACACTCACACACACACACAAATCATTACACGACATAATGGCCACAGTGCCATCGTGAGTTGTCAGTATTGTCCTCAGTGCACAGTAATTACTAATTAATAAAGGGCAAAGTGCAAAAGCCATCAACTCATGCGTGATCGTTATGATGAAGGCCACAATGTCCATTCTACGAATTGGTGGAAAACTAAATCGACATTTTATGATATGTTTAATCTACTTACGCATGAAACAAAACTCTTCAAACTATGCTGATAGAACCACCTGCAGGCAAAGGAAAGGTTTTCACAAACATTATATAAATAGAGCTTTTACACAAGAACGTGACCAGTAGGAATAGGGATGGGCTTTCGAGTCAATGATGACCTCTGTTTTCTCTTTGAAAGGGAGGACCAAGTGTAGACCCACAGATGTATCGTTCGAATAGTCTTACGTTAAAATTTGACATAAACGTTTATGAATACAAATGTGTCTGAAACTATTGAATAAATGCCATTGTTACACTATGGTAACTAATTGTTTCGTATCTATGTGGAGAGTGGATACCTGCAAACTGGAAGAAAACGTCTGCTCCATCTTGATGATGATTCAGATATAACTTTGTCGAAATGCGAAACATATTGAAAACACTTAACTTTATTGGATGGGATTACCACATACTTGATCTTTGCGGTAATTGACAGAGCTAAATCGGCACCACCAATTTTAAACAATGTTTGTATGTATGCATGCATGTATATGCATGCATGTATTAGCATTTGAAGGCATCTCAGCACAAAGTTGGATATGTAGTGCCAATTAAATTTATAGTTCTACAAATATGAAAATTCGAATCGCAATGAGGTGCCATTTTAAGCAAAAGTTAAGCTAGTGAATACTTTTTTCTTAAAACTTTAAAACTACGATATTAGTAGCTCTCGTAGTTTAAATTCAAGCGCAAACCCAAAAGTGTCCACTTTGAACAGGGGAAAGACTTGTCGCGGCCATGCTCTATCGCACATAACTCATTATAGCGTTTTAGTCGATCACGACGCGAAATGAAAATTGTAACTTTGCGGTTTGTCAGATACTAGCGAACAAGTTGTTGTTAATTTTCGGATATGAATAAAGTGAAAATATAAACAGAGGCCACACAGGCCGTACAATAGCTTTAAGCCTATCCTGGTAAAATACGGGCTAATGAGTAAGATCACGAGACCCACTCCACTCGTCCATCTTACATAAATGACGTCAATAACATCTCGGTTAATAAACCATAAAACCTAAATAAAATATATCAGATATCTAAAGACAGGTGTAAGTGAAATAACGCACACAATACACTGAAAATAGCACGTGTGTGGTTTCCGGATTCTTAACGTGACGAGGACGTTTTATATCTCCATCTGTTTCGAAGCATGGGTGGGAGTGGGGTGTGGTGGGGGACGATACTCTGTGCGGACAGAAAGAACTGAAATTTAAAGGATTGATTTATTACGAAACAAATGACAATTCGAAGTTTGTATGTATATTGTATATATTTGGACACGAAACAACACCCATTTCGCATCAATCTAAAAAACAAGTTAACTTTTCTTAATTTACAGTATTCAGTTTTAAAATGTCAGGAACAAGCTAGACAAAAATTCCTAAGATATTTTTTTTTTCATGAATAAGATTGTATGGTATTATTCGATTGCCAGAAAGATGATAATAACGTTTTGCATTATCGTCATTTATCAATGTACGTAACAAGACTGGTGTTAAAATGTCTGTTTTGAAAAATCATGTTTGACAGACGGGTTAAAACTACACACGATGTTAAGTATGGGTTGCCGTTACATGTGATATTGCAACTGGGATAAAATTACAGGTGGTTTTAATGCTTGGATTAAAATGATATATGAATTTGAGTTTAGATTAAAATGACGTGATATTATGTCTGGGTTTTAACACATGTGATATTATATATTGGTTTTAATACATGTGATATTATATAAGGGTTTTAACACATGTGATGTTATATGTGGGTTTTAACACATGTGATATTATGTATGGGTTTTAATACATGTGATATATACATGGCTGAAAATACACATGATATGGTGTATGGGTTAAAATAAACGCGATATGATGTATGAGTTAAAATACACGTGATAGTATGTATGGGTTAAATACACGTGATATTTTGTATGGGCTAAAATGCTTTGATAAATGCGATATTATGTATGAGTTAAAATAAACATGATATGATGTATGAGTTAAATTACACGTGATTTGATGTATGAGTTAAAATACACATGCTATGATGTATGAGTTAAAATACACGTGATAGTATGTATGGGTTAAAATACACGTGATATTATGTATGAGTTAAAATACACGTGATATTATGTATCGGTTAAAACACACGTGATATTATGTATTGTTAAACTACACGTGAGTTATGTATGGGTTAAATTACACGTGATATTGATTATGAGTTAAAATACACGTGATAATCTGGATGTTAAAATATACATGATATTATGTATGGGTGAAAATACACGTGATATTATGTATGCGTTAAACTAAACGTGATATTATATATGTGCTACAATACACGCGATATTATGTATGGGTTAAAATACACGTGGTATTATTTATGGGTTAAACTACACGTGATATTATGAATGGGTTAAGATATACGTGATATTATGTACGAATTAAAATACACGTGATATTATGTATGGGTTAAATTACATTTGATATTGGGGCCCCGAGTGGCCGAGTGGTCTAAAGTGCTCTTCGTTACGGATCACTGCCATCTCACCTCTGTCTGCGGCGGTTCGAGTCTCGGATTCAGCCAATGTGGCTATGTGAGAAAGCTTGCCAGTAGCTTCTCGTGGGTCGGTGGTTCTTTCCGAGGTTTTCCCGGGTTCTTCCTCCACCATTAATACTGGCCGCCATGTATAGCCTATAATGTGTTGAAAAATGGCGTTAAACCCCACAACAACAACAACAACAACACTTGATACTGAGTATGAGTTAAAATACACGTGATATTTTGTATGGGCTAAAATGAACCTGCTCTCAGGTATATGCTAAAATAAATTTGATATTATGTATGAGTTATAATACACGTGATATTATGCATGGTATTAGAAATACACGTGATATTATGTATGAGTTAAAATGCACACGATATTAAGTATGCGTTAAATTACACGTGATATTATGTATGGGTTGAAATACACGTGATATTATGTATGGGTTGAAATACACGTGATATTATGTATGGGTTGAAATACACGTGATATTATGTATGAGTTGAAATACACGTGATATTATGTATGGGTTGAAATACACGTGATATTATGTATGGGTTGAAATACACGTGATATTATGTATGGGCTATAATGCATCTAATATTATGTATGGGTTAGAATTACATGTGATATTATTCAGTCAAATCGGCAGCATATGATGCGATACACTAACGTCTCGTTACCGATCATATATCTTGTTTCTTTTCATTTACCATAGATGATGTTCTTGTTGCTGCTACCTTTCTAAAATTAAACAAGAAACCATTCAAACTATTCAGACACTACCAATATTACAATCATGGAAATTTATCTTGTTTTGAAAACGGCTTGTATGGTACTTGAAAACTTTCTTCATTTAAGCATCAATCGCTATATTTAAAAAAAAATCATGTATGCTGTTTTCTTTCGTTTTTTTTCTGGTCTCCTTTAGAAATAAGAAATATGAAATTGTGTTTATGGTTCTTATGAAGAGACTTGTCAAACTAAAAACAAACAAAAAATCACACTGCGATAATCCCATGAGTCTGCGGCATATATAGTCAAACGTTCGCATTTACAACGAATAAATAGAGACTGATTAATTTCAGAACATTGTATGAACATTTACTGTAAGTACAATTATTTTCAGTGGAACCATCATCTAAAAAGTCCAGATCATTGATAAAGTTCAAAGTTTAAGAATTCAAAAAATAGTTACTTATAAAAATTAAACGTCGAATCTTCAAACTTGTTTCATCGTATATTTCCTAAAAATAATATAAAAGAGAAAGAAAGAAAAGGAACAAAGATTATCTTAGTGTTCTTATATCCTCTCCTTTGCTGCATTAATATATTGAATTATATCACATGCACAATTCTTTCTGAGAAAAGATACGAACATTTTTCCTAAATATTTGTTTCAATGATCCAAACGGTATTTTCAATAATGCGTATCTCACGTTTGTTGTTGACATTGCGAATATCACGCTCATTAGTGTGCTTCTTTGAAACCTTCGTGTCTGACTCAGCGAATTCGTCCACATCGTTAACTTTATCATATATGCTTTCAGTTGACGAAACAGCTTGTTTAATTCATTCACAAACAAATCTAATCAGCCAAAACCTAAAGCATCTACAACATGAGAGTACATGGTTTGTTTAGAAAGTAGTTCCTGATACACTATACTAATTTCAGGCACACGTGTCCTCCACATGCATTCAATATCAAGGTGTTCAGTGTTGTAAAATACTGCAATATTCTGACAATGTTAAGTTAACGGTGACAAAAATGAGCATATAATAAGTACGAAAACGACTCTGAATGGCAAATGCAACCGTATGCAATTATCCAAAATAAATTTTGAAAATGTCATTCTCCTTTAAAATCACTATCATTTAATCTTACTGTAAAATTATTTCGTGTTAAAGCTACGTTAAAAATCCAAATCACACACATACAGTTATTTCGTCGTAGATACATATTAGGAGTTATATATGTGTATATGTACGTAATAGCGTTGAAAGGGCGTCAGTACAATAATGTCTTTATGGTGCCAATTAAAGTCAAAATTTTCAAAATTAAAGATGAAGAATTCTACAGAAAGATTAGTTGAGCACAAAAGTAAACACGAAGTACAACAAGACAAAAGGTAAATCCGTTAAAATTGTATTTTCAGCCGAAAGATAAATTTTTAAGAATAGTTAAATATATTTATTTTGGAATGAAATTTAGCGATATCATAATATAATGATCACTGTTGTCTTTGTAAGCTGCTTGATAACTCGTCCTTAATAGATATATAGATACAGTGTAAAGACATTTATCGTATTTGTACGACACGTTGACGCTGCTCATATTATATATATATATATATATATATATATATATATATATATATATATATATATATATATATATATATATATATATATATATATATATATATATATATATATATATATATATAAGTAGTGAAGGGGGGCACTTTACGGTCAATGGGAATTAGCATTACAAGACCCCTTGGGCAAGATTACCGTCAAGGGAAAATTAACATGGAGAAAAATCGTGGGTAAGATTACCGTCAAGGGAAATTAACATGGAGAAAGAAAAAATCGTGGGGCACTTTAGCGTCAAAGGAAATTAAACAGGGTGGGCCTTTATAGCGTCAAGGGCTTTTACTAAAGTGGGCCTTTATAGCGTCAAGGGAAATTGAACATGGGATTTTTTTAAAATTTTTTAAAAAAAGGGTAGGCAATGGAAAGGCTATCTCTTTTCGAGATATATGGCTGGCCCTGAAAAGGACCTTTGGGTTTTTCTTCTTCTTCTTTTATCTTCTTAACTTTTTCCAACATCTTCTTAATTTGTCCATCATTCCTTTCTTCTTCTTCTTTTCTGTTTCCGGCAGCCAGTCCGGGTGGCCCATGGCCCGGAACTTCTCTTGGATTTTCATCCAGTTTGTGTTCAGTTTTTCGAATTCATCCTTTTTTCTTCTATTTTCTTCGTCTTTTCTTTCATTGGACCACTTTTCTTTTATCTTCTTGACCTCTTTGGTCAGCACATTCCTCATTAGTTCTTCAGCTTTCTTAAGTTTTTCTAACCCCCACTTTGCGAAACACCAATCTGTCCATTCTACAACGTCTTCTAAAAAGCACCTTGCACTTGTCACATGATCTATTGCTTCTTTTAACTTACCCACTTTGACATACGGTGGGTTAATTAAACCTCTGATTCTCTTCTCCTCATCCTCTATCATTTCTTTCACGATGTTTACGGCTAAGTGCAGGCTCTTTACTTGTCTTGTGACGAAGTCTTTTGTCACTTCATACCTCCATTCCTGTTCAACCCTTTCTGCTACACTCAATCCATCTACCATCCAATACCAACTTCCCATAAGATCGTTGTATAAAGCTGAAGCTGCTGGCATCTTCTTGTTTGCTTATTCCGTAGAATGAGCTCCAATGGCCAACACTGTTAGTTTTATACTGAAAGTGCGGACGTGATGGAAAACATCCCCCTAAAAAACATAAAATTGATCTTACCTAGATCATGACCCAACAACGCGCGGACGTGAAGGAAAACATCCCCTACTTTTTCATTTCATTTCATATAATATAACCCAAACTATACTCTCCCCATTTGCTAAGAAACAATAAAGAAACCCATAATCTACTTTATCACTTACAAACACAAACACACAATCACACAAACACTGACCCTCACATTTTTTAAAGAAAGAGTTAGTGTTTATATTCACACTACTCTACCTACACACATTGGCAAATCGATAGTTATTTCTTTTCTAGAGTATTGGGTAGCCCTGAAAAGGGCTGTTTTGTTTGGAACTTCATGGGCACCTGGTTAATGGTGGCACCTTCCAGGCCTGGCGCCACATACGCATCTTATCCCCCAGTTACTTTTTACCTTTTGGGGGGAGAGAGCAGAGGCAGGATATGTCGCTTCAGAATCCCAATTTTCGCTCTCTGGGATTTTGAAATTTTTTCTTCTCTCCTTTTCCTCCTCCTCTTCTTTGTTTCTTCTTTCCTCTTTATATCTTCTTTCTTCTTCTTCTTTATATCTTCTCTCCTCCTCTTCTTTGTTTCTTCTTTCCTCCTCTCTTATTCTTCCCTCCTCGACAATGGCTTCCGCGGCCAGTTCATTTAATATGCGCCTGGCATATTCCAGATGCACATGAAGCTCCAACAGTTTCTCAAGTCTCGTGTTCATTTTTTGGTGTTGATCAATCAACAAGGGTAGCTGGACTGCCGAACGAGTTTCAATTTATACTGAAAGCGCGGACGTGAACTAAAACATCCCCCTAAAAACATAAAATTCATCTTACCTAGATCATGACCAAAAAAACAACAACGCGCGGACCTAAAAGAAACACTCACTTACTCTTTTATGCTACCCATTACTATTGTAAAATTTTTTATAAATCACTTCAATAGACTATCCACATTAGCAAAACAATCCAATCTAACTCCAAATATACACCTCAAAAACCCAAAAAACATTATTTTAATCTACTATCCTCACCAACTTACTTTAGCTCTTACAAACACAAACACACCAACACATACCCTCACATTTTTTATAAAAGAGTTAGTGTTTATTTTCACACTACTCTACCTGCTCACATTGGCAAATTAATAGTTATTTCTTTTCTAGAGTATTGGTTAGCCCTGAAAAGGGCTGTTTTTTTTGTTTTGCTATGGCATTCTTTTTTTAGTTTCTAAGAATGCGATGTCCTCTGAGGATAGACTTTCTGGCAATAGGTCTGCTTCTTCGGAAAGAGAAGAAGAACTCTTTGGTGTCGATACGGCAATCGACAAAGCCTCTGTCAGGTTCAGGTTGCTGCTGCTGCTGTTCTTGTTGTTGCTGCTGTTTTTGAAGTCTGTACTTCTCTGTCCATTCTTCTTTTTCCCTGTTCACTTCTTCTCTGAAGAGCTCTTCTATTAGGTCTTCAGTGATTTTTAACATTCTCACATTCTCTATTTCTTCTGGCTTCGGTATCAGACTGTGTCTGACCCTATGCAAATTCACGTAGGCTTCGTTGAGCTTAGCTAGTTTGGAGCACATCTTCTTAGGAGGATGAGTCGACAATGGATGGTTAGACTGGGAACAAACCGGTTCTTAAAGTTAAAGCGCGGACGTGAAGGAAAACATCCCCCCACACGGTTTTTTCGAGCCGCAACGTTCATGAGAGAGATAGTAAGAAATGAAAGAGCATCAATCCAACATTCTTATAGCTAAACAAAAGACAAAGGCATTTTTTTCTAAACACAACATTTTTTATTCAAAAATCACTTAACACTAAACAACAACATTTCTAACATTTTTAACAATAATCCAACACTATAACATCTAACAACCTTTTTCTAATCACAAACATTTTTTTCTTCAAATACTAACTACTTTGAACAGGGCTGACAACGTTGTGAATGAAATTGTGATTTCCACTGTTGGAAATCATTAGGCCATTGATGGACACTACGTTTCCTAGCTTGAGACAAAAGATAAGCATAATGGTCACAAAACCATCGATCTACTTTCACATCATTTCTAGCAGAAGAACGAGGATCGAAATGAGTCACTAAATGTTCTAAGGAATAGCCCAGGCTGCGATGATGCAGAAAATACACACAATATTGTCCACACACCAAGGAATCTGTGCCTTGTAATTTCACATTATTGAATCGGGTGGTTTGAGCATTTCTTCTCATAAAGTCAATGATATCGTCTTCCAAAGGGGGCAATCCGTACGAATCGAAATATTCCACACATCCTTCTTGAGGAAAGTAGACGGCTACCCAGTGGGTTCCTGGGAGATGACTGTCGTCCGTGTTGATCACGTAAGCTTGATGGTCTTTAGGTTTGCGATGAGGGAGTTCATCTTTAGCACAGACGACAGGATTCCAAGAAGCTGTATACGAACTGTGGTTCAAAAGGTAATAAAGTTCCCAGGTATCCATTGTTTTCTGTGTTGTTTTTTTCTTCTTCTTCACAGGTAATAATAAGTTGTCAATTCGATCCTGACTTTTTGCTTGAAAATGTCTGACGAATAAACGGTTATTCGTTCTGTTTCCTCACTCTGATTTAGGAGAGCTTCGATACGATGGATCTCTTGAGTGGTTAATGGTGGACAAGAATGTTCACGCAAGTCTTTATACCACTGGTGCAACACGTCTTTGTTTGAGATGAGACTCCAAGCTTCGTCCAGATACTCGTCCAATTTTTCTTCTTGACTCAACATCAGGCATTTATCGTGTTGAATTTGACTGGGATGATCGTTTTGACATCCATAACAATTTTTCTTGATCAATTCCGTCATTTTGTCAACCAAGTGTTTGGCAAAACAGGAGACTAAATGGGCTTCTTGTTCTGGCCATCTTGACTTCATCATGATCACTTCTTCTTTGTCTTGAGATTCTCCTCCTTCCACGGTCTCCTCACATTCCATGTCCAAAGTTTCTCCACTAGGTAAAGAGGGGTAACAGTCTTCCATGGCTTCTAATAATCTAGAATGACTTCTCTCAAACTGTTGATTTCTATCGTATTATCGAATTCTGCATACAGGATGACGTTCACTGTGTTCCCTGCATCCAGTGGACTCGCAAACTGAATTTCCACACGAATCTGGCCGGATTTTATAGGGTGGAAATGTCCCTCGTCGCTGCCTTGGTCTGGAGTGAAATCGAAAGCCCACAAAGCATAGCCTCCGTCATAATCGTCGTACGTAATGCCGTGACTGGTGTTGGTTCCTAACTGACCGGTGGCTTCGTACAGGGACAAGTACGATCTCAAGTAATTCTTCTGGGCAAAGTTAGGCTCGAAAGGTCGGGTACACAAGGTCTTGCCATCGCGACTGACTTCGATCTTGGACACATTGTAATGCTTAAACTCAAAAGGATTTTCGTTGTGGACTCCGTTGAAGGCTGTATTCTTGACGATACCAACAATCAAACGCTTGGGTAACTGTCCTTGGAACAGATGATCTTCGATCATGGATCGCTGTCCAGCAGGAATGGTGAACGTTTTCACTTCTACGCGTCGTATGGGATACTTGGCAGTTGTTCTGCTTAACGTTTGACTGATATCGTTTCCCACTTTAGGTAACACTTCTACGCGACGCACGTAGAGCTTGGCTTCTTGGATAACAGTTTTGTATTCATTGGCATGGGTCATCAAATGGAAAGCGGCACTGCTACGATTCAGTCTCAGGCGGATATCCACACCGTTCAGCAAATACTTTTCTTGTAACCACATGTCCAAATGCAAACGATCCATCAGTTCTAAACTTCGCCCTTGCAGAATTTTAGTTCTACGTGTGTTAAACCCCACATTGTGAGGATTGTCATCTTCTGTCAGGACTGTGTCGCTAAACGTGTTCTCACCTGCCGTGTCAGGTTTCCATACCACGCAAGCATCCAGATGAGTATTCTTGGCTTCTTTTCCGTACGTCAAGAGATTTTCCAAGTAGGCACGATATGGGTAAGTATCCATGCTGCTGCTGACCAGTTTGTTATTCAAGTACAAGTCCACTTCGCTGAACAAGGAATGCATGAAATTGTTGACGGGCGCTACCCTATCATTGGCTCCAGGATTGGTATTGTCAGTTTTGATCACTTTGACTTTCAAATACAGGTAACTGCTATTCAGATCGATGTAATCTTCGGGCTGTCCTTTGATTTCAAACTCGATGGGAGCGGAATCGGTCAATGAGGAGACCGGGTGAAATTCCACCCACTGGGATTCTTGCATCGTCATCATGGTGGGGGGCATGGCAAACAGATCCAGTTCCGTCTTGGAACAAGCACAAGACTCTCGGTGCATCATTTTTTTTGTTCTTCCTCAATAATCGAAAACGTCTAAGTCTCGAACGGTTCTTCTTTTCTTGGCCTTTCTCGCTTGAAGTCTGGTGAAAGGGTGTTTTCTGCGTCGTCTCTTTCTGCCTTGTCCTTGCTGAATGCCTGATTCGGTAGCGTGCAGGGCATTTATAGGTGTGTCTCGTCGGCCTAAAATGTCTTTACCCGTTTGCAGCAAGACATTTTTGCCTGCCCTCATGAAGGCTTCTTTAGGGTTTTGTTTGTCGATGATGACATTTTGGAGAAATTCTTTGCCTTGTGTCAGTGCCGCATCTTTCAAGGCGTGCAATCCTCGTGTTACCATCGGTTTCAACACTGGGGCCACCGAACGAAAGGCCGATTTTAACATGTCTCCTAAACCGTGTCCTCGCTGTCGAGCCACCCCTTGGTACACTGGATACATGACTTACGAGTCGTGAGAGAACCGTTTTCGAAAATGGAGTTTCACCGTGACTTTTCCTTTGGTGAATGGAATATTTTGTCCCAAATCTCCTTTTATAGTAATGTTGACCGTGTCCAAATACGACTTGCTGACCGGCAAATAGTGAGGATGGACAAATTCGCGGTGGACGTGGTAAGTGTTTCCACCTTCCTCGTCAGCGTTTGCGGCAGAATCCACTTTGAAAGGAATGACACGCAGTAACGGTACGGAGGTGTGTCCCACCACGTTGTACTCCACCACATCGGAGTACACGAACATCAAATTCAGTCCTTGGTTCAGTTCTACTGGGGTACGAAAATACTTGGCAAAAGAATCGTTGTCAGAAATGACTGGTAATTCACCTTTTTCTTGTTCTACTTTCTTCCTTAGCTCCATGTCACCGCCCAACATGTCAAACAATTCATGACAAAATAAGAAAGACATGATTTTGGGCCCCTCAGGAAATTTCATCAGGAAGCGACGAGCTGTTTTGTGGTACTCCAGGGTGACACTTTTTTTGACACTTTCCAAAGCTTTCAGAAACACACTATTAAACCTGGTGGCTATGGTGTTGACCAAATGTTGACCACTAAAATAATAGCCTGGGGGAATGAACAAGTGATAGGTGGTCCACTTTGAATTTGGTGTACGGGTTTTCTTGTCATATTTGCTATGGGTATCCATCCACTGCTGCATTTGCTCGTCATGAACTTCCACATCAAATTTATTTTGATTGGGAAGGACATTGAGGACTTGGGTCGGGTGAATCATTTCTACTAAAGCCACTTCCCAATGGGCTTCGTGATCTAAGGGGATGGCTTGAGGTAATTTGGCCGTGTAACAGCACAACGTGTTATTGGGAAACACCTCCATGGAACTGTCACTGGGTAAGGTCAAGTAAAATTGGTTTTCGTGACTCATAATTCTAGAGTTCTGTGGCTGTCCGAGGGGATATTACTGGACGTCAGAGGCGTGTCTCCACCCAAAATGGGGTTCTGGTTGTTATTGGAGTGGTGACTGGCACTGGCACTGGACACAACGTTCCCGTTCGAGGAGAATTTCAGGGAGGGATTGGGAAGCAGGTAACCGATGCAACTGCTCAATAAAATGGTCCACAATTGTTTGTCTCCTTGTTGCAAACTCAAATTGGCGATGGCTGCCCCGATGACACAATACACCACGAAGATTTGGCAGAAAAAGACGATTTGCGTTTTAGGCACACGTTCTCCACACCACACCCACAAGGGTTGTTTTTGTAAATCTTGCACAGAAGAACTAGGGGAAGAAGGAGTGGTCGACGTAGCTGCGTCTGCTGTGTGAAAGGGCATGATGGTCACTTCTTCTTTTTATAGTCGATGACTTGCGAAGCGTCGATCCAAGAATCGAAACTGGGTGGATATCCTTTCCAACGTACTTTGACTTCTTTGACACGTCGTTTGCCCACTTTACGGGTTCTGCGTTCGAGAATGCTTTCGATGTCGTACACGTCGTCTTCTTTTTTGGTGACACGTTGTAACTCGGGCAAATAAAACGTTCCTTTGAGTACTTCTCCGTTCATGTCTTCCAATTTATAGACGGCAGGATGACGGCCATGCACTCGTCCAGTGACGCGAAACAATTCGGTCGTCCAGTTAGGTAAGTAACCTTTGTCGAAAGTGCGTTTGGTTTTGCCAATGCGCACCCAATCTCCTACGGTCAACACTCCACTTTTCTCGGGGACAGCCCTCGTCGGGGACGTACCGAACAGGCGCTCGAACACCAGCACTTCGTTGTCGGGAGTCACGTCTTGCGGGGCACGTCCGATGCTTCGATGGTAAGATTGGTTGTACGCTTGCACCAGGTGCGGTAAGATGTCGATGTACTTCAGAGTGTGGTGATGCGTAAAATATTTCCACATGCGTTCTTTCAAAGTACGTTGAAAACGTTCCACGATGCTGGCTTTGGTTTCGGGATTCTCGGTGGTAAAAAAAATGAATGTCACGTTTCTTTAATTCTTTTTGGAAAGCTTGGTTCAGAAATTCGGTGCCTTTGTCCGTTTGCCATCGAAGAGGGTGACGACCGCTTTGTTTCAACACCCGTTGCAGGGCTCGCACTAACTCGCTGCTCGATTTGGAAGTCAAGGGCACGACCCAGGCAAATTTGGAAAAGACGTCGATGACACAGAACAAATATTTGTAGCCACGATTGTAGCTGGCCAAATGAGAGACATCGGCTAAATCGGCTTGCCATTGATGATCGATGCCTTCCACTCGGGTGCGACTTCTGGCAAACTTGCGTCGAATGGGTTTGTGTAAAGTGTAGGTAGCTTGTTCTTGTAACCATCGTTGCACTTGAGGTAAACGGAGACTTTTCAGTCGAGTTTTGGCAGCACGATACAATTTTTGAACTCCTGCGTAACCTGCAGGATGTGAGGGATCGTAGTAAATGCTAGCTAAGACTTTTTCCATTTTTTTGTGTTGATTGGTGTCTTAATAAGGCACCCACTCTTGGAAGAGGCTACTCTTTTTCTCTTGGGGTATTTTCTTGGATTGCAATGCTTTGCGTGTGCGGCCAGCAATAGGTGTCGAAGAGGAGGAGGATGTCTGAGCAGGGGATATCGGTTCTTGTTTCACTTCTGTCTTCACTTCTGTCTTCACTTTCTTTTTCTCTTGTGAGGAAGAAGGGGTGGCCATCATCTTTTTAATCCATCCAATTCTGGAGGTAGGTGGTGTTGTTAACTTGCGTACTTTTTCTGGTGGAGTTTGAAACCCTTCTTCTTCTTCTTTTCCTTTTTCTGTCTTGGTCACGGGTACTGGTGGTACTGGTACTGGTGATGGTGCTGGACTTTTCATCAAGGTCTTAAAATCTTTTAGAGTGGGTAGAGCTGTTTCGTCTAAAGCTTTCTGGTGAAAGAGTTGCAATCGTTGCAAGAGTTGACCGTACTTTTGCGATTTTTCTGTTTCGGACAAATCTTGGCGATCCATCAAGGACTGCAATTCGTGTTGTAACTGGGACATCTCGCTCAAATTGGGATTGGGAGGTAAATGCGGGGTGCGTTGTTCTTGCCACCGATGGTATTCCATCCATCGTTTGTAAGGCACTAAAGCTAGTTTTCGTCCTTCCATGGGGTTGTCAGGGGTCGATTCTGAGATCTTGGGACTTTCGAAGGCCTTTTTATCTGGCTCCCATCAGTCCTCCCAACATGGTTCCCAAGACTCCTTTCAGTATGGGGCCTAACAAGAGAGGTAAAATGCCTCCACGTTGGACCAACATCTTCTTTTTTTGACGAATGGGAATTTTCTTTTGAACCATTTGGCGAAGAACGTGACGATGTTTGCCTAAGCATTGTTTCTGGTGTTTGGACAAAGGGATCGTGCCTTTCAAAACGTTCAAACAACATTCGCATACGGTATCGATGACCTCTTTGGAGGCCGTTTGAATGAGCTTTTTTCGTAGGGGTGGAGAAGCTTTGGACAGGACAGATAACAGGTCCCCATGTTTGGCTAAACGTGGTGGCAGTCCTTTCCTTTTCTTTCCTTGGGGTTTTCTGGAGGGTGACATCTTTGAGTCTTCAGGAGCACCAAAAAACACTGATACCCTACTCGGTCACAGGCCTTTTTTATACTGGAACGCGTCGCCATTGATTGTCTTTACGTCGTATCAGTTTGAGGACAGGCATGACACGTCGTGCAGGGGTACGTAACGGACTAAATCGAGCCAGTTCTTGCTTGGACAAATCCAGTAAACTTTGTAACATGCCCGATCTTTCATGGACTTTGATTTTGGGAGAAGGTACTTTGTGAGCAGCAGCCACTGCCGCTAAATTGGAAGGTCCTGCCACTGGGGAAGTTCTTTTGGGGGTCATCAACGGAGAAGTTCTTGGTGTAATCAACGTCTCCAAGTACTCTTCAGTTCTGGGTGTCATCAACGGAGAAGTGGATGAACGTGAGGATGCCGGAGACGCAGTCACTGCTGTGGCAGGTCGTGGTTTGCGAGTGTAAGGTTGCGTCCTGGCCGAAGTGCCTCTCTTGCGACTAGTTTTCTTCTGTGGACTTTTCTTTTTCTGGGGACTTTTTCTCTGTTTCTTTTTCTGGGGGCTTCTTTTCTTTTTCCGGGGTGGTGGTGTCTGGTAAGAGGAGGGTCCTGCCACTGGAGAAGTTATTCTTCTTGCGGACTTGGTCTTTTTCTTTTTCTTCTTGGGGCTTCGTTGAACTTTTGTCTTGGGGATAACTTTGGGGGCATTAGGATCCCATCTTAAGAGTGAACGAATGATGACCCCTCCTAGAGTACCGCTCCCTCCAGGTTTCAAAATGATTTGTTTTTTGGTTTGAGTGTCGATGCGGGGATCGGCCAGTTGGACCAAAGCGACTTTGTTTCGATCGAAAAAGCGTTGGGTTTGATGAGGAATCTGAATGATTCCTTGGAGTAATTGACGTGCTGTCACCGTGAACCATCGTAAGACTTCTTTGAGACTAGCTTCTAAGACACGAGCTCGTGTTTGTGGATCTTTTTCTCGACTGATGCCATACAAGGCACGAATCAATTTGACGGGAAGATGCGACTGAAGGGACGTCATGTTCGCACTGAGTGTGAGACAGACGAAAAAGGGTCTGAGGTTTTTATAGATTTTTTTCATGGGGAGTGAAATGAAGTCGAGGACGGAGACGTGTACAGGACAGGCCCTCCGTCTTGGCACCAGTGGTGAAACAAGTGGGTACGAAATCGCAAATCCTCGGGAGTGGTAGGTTTCAAATCGACGAGTAAATAGGCGTGTGGCGTTTGAGTGGCATCGTCGTACGCCTGAGTCAGCCAAGGCGTTCCTAACTGTTTGGCTAAGACTTGCACTTGCGATTTATCTCGAGGGCTTTTAAACAAGACCACGTAATGCGCATTGAGACTGATGGTGCGATGGGCTTTACTTTGTTGAAACAAATTTTGGGTGATGTAAACGACACTGGCATTACGGTGATGCCCTTTGCGCGTGAACCACAATTTAATTTCTTCTTCGTCTTCTCCTAACATGTCGTCGAAAATGACCAAATGGGTTAGACGGGAGTCAGAGACGATGCCGTCGTCTTCTTTAGGAATGCCTTCCACAAACACGATGGAATCGCCTTGACTTTCTCGCAAAAGGCTGTACGCCGATTGCCACTCTTTGTAACACCACACGATCCGTTGAGGGGGCCGATCGATCAAATGATGTTTATGCTCGATCAAACGTTTGACGAATTCGGTTTTGCCTGAACCGCTAGGTCCAGCAATGAGCATGTTAAAGGGATGGCGAAGATACAAAGCCTCCCAACTGGCACGATCTAAGTGTTCGTCGATGACTTTGACAGTAGAGGAAGAGGGAGCAGAGACAGCAGAGGTAGCCATGGTGTGAGAAATGTCACTTGTGACACGAAAAACAAACAAGACAAGAGTTTATATACTTTTTCAGAACACGTTTATTGAATGTTTCAAATATGAACACGAAAGACAAAAATACATACAACCCAAATAGTGATGTACAGGAATATAAAACACAGCAAAGCGATCAAAGTGGAATATAAACAAGTGTCTGTACAACATGTTTTGGGTAACCAAGATGTCCTAGGGACAGTGTGTAATGTTCTTACAGTCTCTACATGAGGTATTGTCACACAAGTGTCCTCCCGGAATGACCTTTCAGGAATGTCCATGACAGTCCTGTCCTGAAGCGAGTGGTTGTTCTCGGTGACGGGTTCTTCTGGCACCGTCACTAACACAGGTTGAAAAGTAACTTTTTTCCTTGAACAACTCTTGTGCATACTGGGCCACTTCTTGGGTCCAAGCCTCAAAACCCCCCTTTTTCCAGTCACGAACATCTGTCCAATGAGGGTGTAAGTCACAAGCTACACACACATCGTCATACACGTCTTGGGTAGCTAAAAGTTGACGAATCTTTTTTTCCTGTTGAGGTCGAGAAGTATCCAGATGAAACCGCAAGGCTTTGAGCAAAAGGAGTTTTTCGTGACCATTTAAGGCCATGGAGGTGGTAAGTACTGATCGTAAAGAGTCCACAAAGAATCGGCTGGTAAACGAAATCCCAAAAAACAAGTCACTAAGACACACACCACTTGTCGTCCCAAATTGAATGGATACAGTTCTTGTAATAATCGATGGTAATGATCCACGGTTTGAATATGGTCATTGAGTTCCTTCCACGGAATCTGTTGGATGACATGTGACATAAGTCGTGGCATGGCAGCCTGTTTTTATAGTCTCTTTGTTTCGGAAACAATACACGTACTTTCTAGCCAGAGATCTTCGTTCTCCAGTAGGGAATCTAAATCTTGCATACTGTAACCGAAACTTCAGAGTTCGTTTAGAAGTTTCCTCTTCCTCTAAGTAGATTCCACGTAAAATATGTTGATAATCCTTTAACTTGTCTTCCTCAATGTATTGCTGTAGGTGAATCTCGAAGTAACCAAAATAATGAACATTTCGATCATTCACTAACTCAAAGTGTTGAACAAGGTCTGACCACTGAAACAATTTCTGACGAATCAGTTCTCTTATACCATTCAGGTACCAGTGGTTAAAGATCTGGTGACGTAACGGATGCAATTGTTCTTTACGTTTGACTTGTATTTTCACCAGCTCTCGGTAAATGCGTTCTCTCAACTCCACAGGCAAAGCACGAATGTTCTCTAGCAAAGTATCCATGAATAGGTCATACTAAATCCTCTTTGGTCTGACACAAGAAATGTACTCTTTGCACAAACATGGTTTCACTTCAGTGTCGAATTTAAATCGTTGAGTCACTAATCTACACATTACAATTCGTTCAGAAGTTTCCTCTTTCACCAAGTTGACATTGTGTTCAAGATGTTGGTAATTCGTTAACTCTTCCTCTGGAATTCGATGCAGTACGTTTACAATGATGTAACTACAATCGTCCATACCAAACCAATCCTTTTGAAAACTAGAGGATCGTTGATCAATGTCTGTTCGATGGAACACTTTCAATTGAATCAATCCTTGTATAGCTTTCAGGTACCAGTGGTTCAAACACCGGTGACGTAACGGATGCAATTGTTCTTTACGTTTCACTTGTATTTTAACCAGTTCTCGATAAATGCGTTCTCTCAACTCCACAGGCAAAGCACAAATGTTCTCTTGTAAAGTATCCATGAACAGATTATTATGGTAAGAAGTTATTTCAATGTCTCGGTCCCACTAAGGGTAAGTAATGACAATTCGGTGACCATCGAGCATGTTCTACGTAGGCCGAATCTTGCGGTTCCCAGTGGTGAAGTGACACACCGCAACTGAAGCACTTGACTTTATCTCCTTCGCCCAAGTAGAAAAATCCGGCTCTGGCTAATTCTTCGGGGGTCGGTCCTCCCAGATACTTAGGCCATTTTCCTTTGAACGATTGAAGACGATTTTCAAAGTCGCAGTATTCCGACAAACGCACAGGGAACGAATATTCGTCTTTCACAGGTTCGTTTCGATGAGGGTTGAGTGACATGGGTAGGAGTTTGCTCAGGGCTGGATGACATCCGTAGGGGGGTAGACGTGAAGGTGAACATTCCCCTTTAAACCCGGTAAAATGTCTAAGAGGACGAGCGGCATCGCTTTCGCATCCCACAGGTTTGACACGCACAGCATCACTTTCCATGATAGGGGTAGGGGCACTAAAGTTCCCATGATGCTTTACGGCATTGCTCAGGTCACAAGGTACAGCATCGTACCCATCGCAAGGCTCACAATCGCATTCCACTTCCGAAGTCTCACACTTGAATTGTGCCCTTCTAAACAACTTGTTCTGTGTTTCTCTGAAAGCATTCATCTTGTTCGCTCGGTCTTGGTAGTCACAATGAACTATCGATTTTGCCTAGGGTTCCTTTTTATATACAGACCAATACCGACGTGACCGTACGGTAAGGTGAAATGATTGGGAAGTCGAACTCGCTTCTGGTATACAATTTGATAGATTTTTTCCAAGGGTCGACTGACGATGTGGTGAGTGGGTAAACGTACAATCTTGTTCGGTTGATAGGTGGTCACTTTATAGTTTCCATCCTCTCCCGATTGCAAGGCTTCTTTCAATACCCCAAAGTTGACCACTCGACTGGTACGATAATTCAGAGTCAGTCCTTTCACTTTGCACGTCGTGTGCACTTCTCCTTGTTTGTCCCGGTATTCGTAGCCGTAATTTTTGGGACCACCACTGACGAAACTTAGAATCTTGTCGTCGGGATGCTCGTCTGTCCAGGCTCCTAAACGGTCTCCTTCGATGTTAGGGTGATGTTGAATCGGGTGATGGATGTAAATGCAACTGTCCGTGTCAAAGTACAGGACGCGTTCTTCTAACAGTTCTAAAGCTTCGTACAATTTTAAGCGAGCATGGGCTGTCACGTAAGCCGCAATGATGACATTTCCAAAAGGGTCGTCTTGTACAAAGTCCAGATCTTCTTCGTAATTGACCAAGATTAAATTCTCTCGAACGACGTCCACGTGTTTCATGTATTTGGTTTTGTCGTGAATCATCTGGAAGTAGCGGGAAGGTTCTGTCAAATATTCCGTCTTGGGTAAACACGGCCGTTGTGCCATTTTACCCCACAAGCAATTTAACATCACTTTGGCAAACGATCGCCTGCCTTCGTTTTTCTCGATGTGGTCTAAAGTGATGCCTTCTTGTTCGTAATATTTCTCTTTGAATTTTATTTGGTCTTCGGGAGTGTGACACCAGGAAGGATAGCCGCTGGCTTCTTGCTTCAGTTTCAAAAAGGCATCCACGTAGTCGGCGAAAATGCCTTTCTGAGTAGGGTCACCCTTGTGGTACTGTTGTGTCTTGGGAAAGTGGCAAATTTCGTATACTTCTAACAGTTCATATCCCATGTCCAGAGCTTTGAACAATTCTACGCTGACCCAGGTTCCCGTCAAGGCCCGTTCTTCCTGGGTGTGCTGACAAGGCTGGTCTTGGTTGCACGTTTCGGCACAAGTACGGCACAAGGGAAATATCAGTTTGCCTTGACAATGGTGAGGTAAGACGGGATGGTATAGGTTCGTGGGAGGCAAAACTTTGCACTTGATTAAGCCTTCGTATTGTCGAATGTTTTTCAGGTCGATGTGTTCCGTCAGCAATTGCGGGTGCCCTACAGGAAAGCGACAATATTTGCACACGTAGGGATACAGCGAACACACGTCCAAGTATTTGATTTCTTCTCCTTTCTCTTCCTCGGCTTGGTACAGCAAACAGGTGGCATTGGTCCTTCCTCCGTACAAACTATCCCTCGGGTTCAGCGGGTCCATGAACTGGTAACTTTCCACGAGGCGTTTAAACTCGGGATCGGTTTTCAAACGGTGATCGTACTCGTGTTCCCACATTTCCACCACTTGGTATCCTTGCTGTTCTAACTTTAGGCGTCGCTGACAAGTGTCCTGGTACAAGTCTTCCATGGTTCGTTGCAAAAACTGATTTTTAGTGTCACGGTCAGGGTAACAGACGGGACATCCGTGAAATAAGCAACCGTTAAACTCGTACACGATCTTGGGGTTTTCTAAGTCCCAGCCATCGACCGAATACGTTCCGATGGTCTTTTCGCCCCCTCCGTTGCGGGCATGCTGAATCCACTTGTCTTCCTTGTCGCACAAGTAATGTAACCAGCGTAGGGCTTTCACCGAGTATTGACGTTTGACATAGTGGGTCGTTTGAGGGCTGATGACAGCCACGGTGTTTTCAGGCATGAATCGTTGTCGATACACTAAGGAACACGCTTTGGCAATGGTGCAAGCTTCTTTCAAAGGATCGACCCCTCCGTGTTCCATGAACAGTTCTCGAAATTTTCCACAGCAACGCCGTAAAATGTCCACGTCGGAACGACAATACTTTAGCATTTCTTCCTGAAAGTCGAAAGGGTCCGAGGTGTGAGCCTGGTACCAAGCGTAGAAAGCTTCTCGTTGTTCGGTACGCATGTTGTCGGGGTCGTAATAGTGAGCCTCAGGCAAATGGGGTAGAACGGCGTGTTGATTGGCTTCCGTATTGAAAAAGTGTGGAAAGTACCCTTTAGCCATTTCTGTCATTCCAAACGTTTTAGGCATTCGACTCAAAGGCATGGCCAAATAGCTCATCGAATCTTTAAACTGCACTTGTCCCACTTGCATGAAAATGATTTTGGCTCCGTTCAAAGTCACTTTAGGACGCTCGGTGCCTTGTTCCGTATAGTACCTCAAAAGAAACTGTCCATCGTATCCGGAGAAATTGTGAGCCATCACCGTGGCATGACGATGACAATCTCCGTAACGTTCGATGTCCTCTTGGCTCCACGTCTTGTCGATGGGGTCTAAGACCCATTGGGCAAAATCGGCTAACGTGTTCGGTCCCCGAAAGATTTTTTCACGCCCTCCAGGAATCTTGCTGCAGTGAGGGCAATGACTGAAGATAGGTTCTTGAATGCACTTCTCGCACGCTCGATGAGCCACGCAGAAATTAGGGATGTGAATGCCGGTCTCTTGCATGCATTCGAAATCGAAAAAGATGAAATTGCCTTTCTTCTTGTGACCGTCCTCTTTCTCTGGTGGGGGTTGGTATTTTTGCACGTAACATTGGTGTTCCAAGTCCACGATGTGGTGACAAATGTGACATTTTTTCTTTCCTGAACATACGTGTGCCTTGGTATTATTGGTACGTATGACTTGTTCACACGTAGAGCACAATCTCAGCAGTTGACAAGCACATTTCTTCTGTGAACCTTGCGTCTTCAGATGTTGTTGGTAACAGGTAGGGCTGACAAACGTGCGCAGACAAGTGGAACAAGGCACTGGTTCTTCGCTCAGACAGGGTGAAGAGGCCAAACATCCTGTGCATTTCGATCCACAATGCTTGTGTTGCTCTCGATTGTTATAACCATGGTCACATTTCTCACAGTAATAACTGTATCCCAGGAATCCAGTGATAGTGGTAATCGTATCGAAATGGTCATCGTGATAATAGACGTGAAAGTATTTTCCGTCCTTAAAGTCTTGCCCTCGAAACAATAGAGGTCCGCGCACTTCTTGAGGGTGCACTTTCAAGGTGTATCGTGGAGCTAGGACATCTTGCAATTTTTGCATCTCAGGAATGCCACAGGGTGTGTCTTTGGACAGGCCAGCTTGTTGCAACAGGAGTTCTGCTTCGTTTCGTTGTTTGGCTCGGTCCGATTGTTGAATAGTGTTCCAGGTTCTTTTCCATTCTACCGTGTCGTTCTTGTTGGCATAGGTTCGTCCCACCACGATGGCACGGGCTAAACACATCTGGTCATGAGGGTTGCGAATTCGGACGAGACTCTTTTTGGTGTTGCGAAGGTCGTCCACCAATAACATCTTTTTGCGTCCAGTCCCTTGAGGAGGAGAGACGTGGGTCATATCCAGTGTGGCTTTACCATCGGTGATGTCAAACTGGTCATTAGATTGTTGCACGTGTTGAATCTTGTCCATGACTTTGGAAGCAGTCAATTCTGCCGGGGTGCTAAACTCGATCCAAACAGGGGATTTCAAACCGTCGTGTTGTATGGAAAGTCTCAAGCGATCGTCTTCTTTGGGTTGACATTGTTGCTTGAGTGAAGTGAGCAAAGAATCCCACACCCCAGTGATGAACACTTCTGCTTTCTCTAACGGCACTTCAGCCTTGAAATCTTTAAACTTCACCGTGTATTTGTAAGCCGTGGTTCTAAATTTTCTAGAGGAGCGCTTTTCCGTCTCTCGAATGGAATAGTACTTTTCAGGGTTGACTAAGGGTGGTGAACTTGGTTTAGAGGGTTTGGATTCTGGTTCACTCATGTCCTCTTCAAAATCACTGGCATGAATTTGTGCCAAGATTTCAGCCCTGGTACGAGGCGATAGATCACGTTTCTGCCTCTTACTTCTTTCTTCTTCTTCTTTCTTCTCGAATGAATGGGATCGTTTCATCTTGAAAGCAAAAAGTCAAATGACTCAAGTTCAAACACCATAAACTACTTTATAGTCATGGCAGACCAGCGTATATAAAAGGGTGTGTGTCTTGTCCTTTCACTATTCATTTCACTCTCAAGCCGAGCACAACGATGGAAGAGACTAACCAGATGGAACGTTTCGTCAGAGCTTTGCGAGGGGTCATTAGAAAATTCTCTTCAGACCAGCCTACGGACTACTCTCCTTCCTTTAGAGATAAAAGTCAAGATACTTGCTATATCTGTCAGAAGAAAGGGCATTGGTCTTCAGAGTGTCCAGACCGTGAAAAAAGAACAAAAACAGGGACTAAAAAAGACAAAAGTCAAGATACCTGTTATTATTGTACAGAAAAAGGACATTGGTCTCCAGATTGCCCAAAAAAGAAACAAGAGGAGTCAGAAGAAAAAAAGGATTCTTCAGAAGAAGAGAGGGATTCTTCGAAAGAAGAGAAGGATTCTTTAGAGGAAGAAGAGGAAGAAAAAAGACAATTCTATTTAAAAGAGGCAAAGAAACAGGAGAAGAAAAGAAGAAGGGAAGAAAATGAGGAAAAGACGGTGAAGAAATTTAAAAAACAGAGAGAGTAAACAAGGAGAAAGAAGAAGTCAATGAACTTTATATTAAAGTGTTGTGTTGTGAATTGTGAATTGGATTGTAAAAAATGGAGAAAAGAATAAATGAATGATATAAGGTAAGTGTCTTTGAGTTGTGATTTTAAAATAAGAAGCTACACTCACGCACTCATACACAGACACGTACTATAAGGGTAAAATGGGTGGGGTTTATTTTTTTTTTTTTTGAGTTATCGGCAAATTGAAATTGTATTTCTTTTCGAGAAATGTGGGTGGCCCTGAAAAGGGCCTTTTTCTTCATGGTGAAGGGGTGAGTTTAAGCAATCAACTTTAACTGCCTTATGCCTTTGCCACGGCCAAGGCCTACTTCTGGACTGCGTAATGTTGATGATGATGATAATGATTGGGTTGAAATCACTAAGGGTGGTACGGTAGGCTTAGTCACAGGGTTGACGTGTTTAGCTCGGGAAGGTCGTATTCTCTTCGGTCGTGATAAAGAAGTCTGATACATTTGTTTCAGACTTCTTAACTCCGCTAAAATGTCCAACAGTACCGTGGCCGTTTGATTTTCACCCTCTTGTTTCTTTGCTGCTACTTCTTCTTCTTGCTGTTGCTGCTGTTGTTTTTTTCTTACCTCTTCTTCTTGTTGCTGTTGCTGTAGGAGAAAAGCTTGTTCCGCTTCCTTTTGTCGTTGCATAAATTTCTCCAATTCTTCTTTCTGTCTCTGTCTAAAATTTTCCACTTGCGGTAATGAAGAAGGTAACGAAGGTTCCGGAACAAATTCTTGCGAGGAGAGAAAATCCACAAAATCCCAATTCACTTCTTCTGAAAGTAAGTCCGAGTTCCCTTGGGCAGTCTCCCCTGCTGGTGCACCCCAATGGATCGTTTTCTGAGTTTCCGTCATGTTGAATCACTGTCGCATAGATTGACTGCACACAAGCGCTAGCGAATCTATATTGACTACGTGACGTCACAGACTGCTCTCTTCGGATTGGATGCGGGCTGACTGAATTCTGTAACGCGTGTTCGGATTGGTGAATGAACTCAATCCGTTTCAATCCTTCCTGTACCTATAAATAATCGCCGTTCAATGCATTGATTCACCTGTTCTCGTCGCTTCAAGATGTGGACTACAGTTGAGTCATCCACCCTTGTGTCTTCCATGATGTTTCGGACAGACTTGCTCATGTATGTCCGATCGAAGTGGACCGTTGTCCACAGGACAAACACCAGCCTGTGGATACGCAGGATCTACGTCGAAAGACAAGGATGCCTGAAAAGAGTGCTGATGTACGGACCAACAGTAAGACGCAGCCTAAGGACAAGAAGAAGACCAATGCGGTGCCATTTATGTTTATGAATACATTAACATAAACCCAAAGGCCCTTTTCAGGGCCAGCCATATTTCTCGAAAAGAGATAGTCTTTGAATTGCCTACCCCTTTTTTAAAAAAATTTAAAAAAAAATCCCATGTTCAATTTCCCTTGACGCTATAAAGGCCCACTTTAGTAAAAGCCCTTGACGCTATAAAGGCCCACCCTGTTTAATTTCCTTTGACGCTAAAGTGCCCCACGATTTTTTCTTTCTCCATGTTAATTTCCCTTGACGGTAATCTTACCCACGATTTTTCTCCATGTTAATTTTCCCTTGACGGTAATATTGCCCAAGGGGTCTTGTAATGCTAATTCCCATTGACCGTAAAGTGCCCCCCTTCACTACTTATATATATATATATATATATATATATATATATATATATATATATATATATATATATATATATATATATATATATATATATATATATATACTTATTCTCCCCATTTTTTATATCCACATCGGGGTTAGAAATATTGAAAAGGTCCATTGTGATCTCTCGCATGTCGTAACGGGCGGCCATAGAAGGCATATGCCGTGGTGGCTCAGTCGTTAGGGTGATGAAATCGCGACCGAAAAGATGCTAGTTTAAATCTTGCCATTGGATTAGCCTGGGATGGATACAGCGGTGTTCTTGGACTAAATAACATACTCTTATTGCTGTGCCGTACAATAATATACAAAAACCTGTTATATGCAGTATGGAATGATTTTGTTGATGTTGTAATAGGGTTTAACGCCATTTTTCAGCAAAATATAGGCTATACATGGCGGGCAGTATTTATGGTGGAGGAAGAACCCGGGAAAACCTTGGAAAGAACAACTGACCCACGAGAAGCTACCGGTAAGCTTTCTCACATACCCACATTAGCCGAGCCCGAGACTCGAACCCACGTAGACAAAGCTGAGATGGCAGTGATCCGTAACGGTGAGCACTCTAGACCACTCGACCACTCGGGGCCCCAGTATGAAATGAGTTCAGACTTAAGGTCAGCATTCATTTTAATGAGCTCCAAAACACGGGATGTTAGTTATTCACAATGATTTAGATAGTACATCTATAATAAACATCTTGACATATACCAATGTATGGACTGAACAATATTGTTTAGCTTACGTTTGTTAACTTGAGAGTGATTCTAGCCTCACCGCGTTTATGCAGTAAACATCTCTGCATGTTCGATGGTAATAATACACTTAGAGACAATATTCTGATAATGTCATTTGGGCATACGAGTTTTTTTGCGATTACTTGCAACGAAAGAAGTGTAATCTTCGTTAACACTCAGAAGATCAATTGACGATTTCTGTCCAGTAGATAAATACATTCGGATGTTGTAGGAATACTTGTAAATTTGATGGGCATTGGTGATTCGCCTAGGGGTAAGTGCACTACATATGTTGCGATAGCAAATACCGATCAAGTTCCGGTTGTGACTTATTCTGTTGTGCAATGTTAATAAAATTAGTTCCGAATATAGTTCTCAATGGCGGCGAGTTACATCAGAACGTTCTTTCTCGAACTGACGGTAAAGATCCAGGACGTTTTGATTGCTTTGTTGATTGCAGTACCTACTTTTTTCAGTGCCTATTTGTATTTAGTTGTTGCTCTACCTTCCTGTACCATGGCGGATTAAAACACAGCTAACTGCTACATGCTGTGAGTTTCTTATTTTATAAGATATTTTCTTTCCACTCTGAATATTTGCCACACGAATCTGTAAAAAATCCCTGCTTTTATTTAGTTTGCTTTCTTATGAACAAAAGCCCAAATATATATATATATATATATATATATATATATATATATATATATATATATATATATATATATATATATATATATATATATATAATGTACCATGATTCAAAAGCCCAAATACCTATCATGTACCATAATGCAAAAGCCTAACAGCCCTCTTTACCTTACTTAAAAATACTTATCATGGTCCCATAGCCTTCTTTACCTTGTCTAAAGTACCTATCATGTACCATGATGCAAAAGCCCAAATACCTATTATGTACCATGATTCAAACGCATACATATCTATAATGTACCATGTATCAAAAGCCCAAATACTTATCATATACTATGAGCAAAAGCCCAACAGCCTTCTTTACCTTGTTTAAAAAATACTTATCATGGACCAATCGCCTTCTTTACATTGTTTAAAATACCTATCATGGACCAATCGCATTCTTTACCTTGTTTGAAATACCTATGATGGACCAATAACCTTATTTACCTTGTTTTAAAATATATGATGGACCAATAGCCCACTTTACCTTGTTAAAAATACCTATGATGGACCAATAACCCACTAAACCTTGTTTAAAATACATATGATGGACCGATAGCCTTCTTTGCCTTGTTTAAAATACATATTATTTACCAATAGCCCTCTTTACCTTGCTTAAAATACATATCATGGACCATCATGCAATTATTAATTTCGAAACTCAAAAACACTTACTATAAACTTTCTTCGAACTTTTTCGTCTCGCTTTTTAGACAAAAGTGAAGGCATTTTTGTTCTTCAAATTCTGAGAGTTTGTTATTTGTCTTCTATTACTTCAAGAAAAATGTCTATTTTTATACTAAGATGACGCTTGTTAACCCGTCTCATTAGGGCAGTCAATGGCAAAACGTGTTGCAACATAGCGACGATTTGGGAATGTTGTTGCTCATTTTTCTAGCTGTCTTTGCGATGTGAGAATACAAGTTTTCGAATTAGATGCTTCTATTGTCCTTTCAAATTATAGACTGTCGATATTACCAACAATCGAACTCATGCATAGTTCAAACTATGCAATGTCACGAATCACCTATTTATGCAAATGACACCTTTTTCAGAATGTAGAGACTAAATGCACAAGGGATTAGAGGTTTACGAAAACGAGCTGTCACATTTCGTTGCAGATTCGTCCTCTTCAAATGGTCTTTTTAGCCGATGCATTTAAAAAGCTGTCGGCTGAAGTTTTCAGACACCGAAGCAAAAACCACTACTTCACCAAAGAATTGAGATGAATTTCCCTACTTCGACGGAAAGGTCAATCAGATTTTAACAACAAATATTTCTCCACTTCTGAACTTGGTTATAATCAGATCTTAACAGCCGTCTTTTCTGTTCTATTCCAGCTAGCATCAAGAGGAGCTCTCCAAACCTGTCATGTTTGCCACCAGGAGCATAATTCAGGGTTCGAAAATATTTAGCCCTTTAAAGGAGAAGAGCAAAGGGCACAATGTGCCCTACACAGCGCATGAGCAAGCTCTATTTTCGATGTCTTTATTTCCTTTTTTCTCATGCTTTCCTTTCTCGAACAGATGGGCGGGCCCTTCATCTCAGGCCGCTTATATTGTAGTTGATGAATTAAACAGTCCAAACCTATTAATTCTTGGAGAAGAGAATGTCATAGCTCTGTCAACTGTTTCGGTTTGTGTTATTATGAATGTCACATAGCTGAATGGCCGTCAAATAATCGGAAAACTGTTTAATACAGGATTTATTTATCATGAAGGCATAAAAAATCAGAACGAAATCAACGATGAAAGGAATATTTATCGATATAAAAAAAACGGGGCAGGCACTGATATATTGTACAAAATTGAACAGGTTTATTAAAAATTATACAGAATAGTGCAGGAATTATCGTCTTTTATTTTTATTATATGAATTGCGGGTTTAGCAAAATTTAGTTCTCTCATATGCTTTTATATTGAGAAAATTAATCTAAGCTATTATGAAAAAGGCGTGAACACGTACAGTTTCACAGAACATTCAGTGCAAATTTATTGTTCTTTTGATGACTAATAAAGTTTTTCTTTTAATTATAATTCTATATTGTACGGGTGATCACTGTGTTTTAGTTTCTCTAGAATCATATTTATACAAAATCAGCTGTATTTAAGGGCATTCTTTGTGAAACCTATAAGTTCATGTTTAACATCGATCTGAAGATATTTAACCATGAAACATTTGTCGAATTCCTTCGACTAGGCAAACTTGATTGTTCACATTATATACCAACATTAATGAATAAATTAACCTCATTTTGATTTCTTTTAATTCTTTGAAAGTATATTTGAAATGTGAAAATAAACTGACCAATAGGTAACTAAAATACAAAATAATTAAGGAGTAATAAGATTTGTGAAACCGAAAGGTTTATGAAACTTTCAGATAATAAATGTACAATCGCACATTAATGAATTTATTCTTTCTTATCATTTTAACTACTTTTGCTAACAATGGTTTAACTTTAAGTGACTTATAAATGTCTGAAAGATGCAACTAAATATTACAGACGCTTGTTTTTTAAAATTTTTTAAATTTATTTTATTTTTTGTATTTCTCTAGTAATCATTCATAAGATTACGAAATTTCAAGTATTTTCTTAAACGGAACCTGTTATCATATACAATATTGTTCATTCTTTTTTGTCTCTACGAGGTAAAGGTAGATAAGTAAACATTTCTCATTTGTCGAAGCATTCAAGCATGATCGTAAAAGACAGGTATTCGAAGTAAAATTTAATTAGCAACAATTAGTAAATACGTATTATCAATACACAGGATCAAAAATAATATATGTACAATAAACGTTTATTCTCCAGGAATCAATGTAGTTAATGCGATAGAAAGAAACGTCAACTTCCAGTGATCGCAGGATTATCTTAGTTGCTGCATAAACAAAGTGCAGTCCTATCTAAAGCTGCTTGTTATAGCGTTTTAACCACTCTTCGTCTGTGTATGTTTGCACTCTATAAAAATGCAGTTTTACATTCATTTCAGTCAATTTTCCGCTCCTGTGCTGCACCAAGTACTATGACTTGTAAGAATTATTTTTGGGTCATATAACACATTGTGTTGAACAGCGACTTACCGCCAGAGTCATGATGATAAACCCTTGCGGAAGTCAATTTCTCACAACGGTATTGTCGAAGCCGCTGTGTCATCTCGTTCCGTTAAATTTGGCGCGGAAAATCAATTGGGCGTGAAGAAAGTCTTTATACGAGTTTAATTGAATCATACGCATGGATTTCCGATAACCGATGCTGCATGTCATCTTCACTGTCGGAGCTAGACCAAGTTAAGCTGTGGGGAACCTTGTTATATTGGAGAATGCTGAGTGTCTATGAAATTTGTCAGAGGTTATGAATGGTTTGTTGGTAAACAGAAACATTTCACTGTTCTTTATCCTCAGGGTTTCTGAAGAAAAATAATAATTGCAGATCATAGGAAAAAGTTTGGTTCTGTATAAAGCAGCTGGCTATTATTTTCCAGTTATAATACGGTTGCCATTTTCTTATTAAGCCTTACTTCTGGTTGAATTTAAGGTATTCTGGGTGACAACTTGTTTGCAAAATGCGAGTATTATTGTTGTATTGAGGCCATATGGTTAAACGATTGTTACGCATACTTCAAAAGCTATTCTGTTATTAATATTCTTTCCTTTTGTGTTTTAAAATTCTACAAGTACATACATGACACGGAACGAAGTAATACATTTCGATGGTCAACTGTTGTAACATAGCAGGAAATTCTGTCTCCCCAATCCTCGGCAAAACTTAATTATGGGGCCCACTCCCAATAATTAAAAATAAATTGTTTGATGGGAATTGTGTCCCCCTGCAGTTGCTGTAGTTGCTTTGTTGGCAGTGGTGCACACAGAATTATTTTCCAGCGGTGGGTGGGGTGATCAAACGTGTAGTTGGTAGCTATTAAGGTTTATGGATGTAGGCCAAAGCATGTTTAGAAGTGAAATCCTGGGGGAGGGGATGCTCCCACCCATTCCTCTGTTCGGGCGCCCATGTTTGGCGGTTGCTGTGCAACTGGTGAGATGTTAAATCGTCTTCGTGTTAAATGTCACCATCATGGACGTTCTTCGCGTTATGATGTCAAAGCATGATTCTTCAACACTGGGCAGTATTTCTGTTATTAAACTGTAAGCCAGTCGCTAGTTCGCAACTCGCTTGCACACATAAAACGTTAGCCAGTCCACGCACTACTGTTAAAAATGTTGTTTGCGAATAGCTCATCCAGGAAATTCATGGTAAACCAATTGATTGGATATACATAAAGTAGATTTTGGGTAATCATTTCTTGATCAATGGAAAATAGTTTTCTAATGAGACTTTGGTCATTGGGAGATTTGTATATGAAATTAATAACATCATAAGGTAAACATGACTAAGTCTCTAACTCCTTATCTACATACTTTCATGACAAATGACTGGTTTTAAGATGTTTAAGCGGAGGCCTTATTGCCGTGTATTCATTTTATGCATTCTAACAATGCAAGGAAACATTAATACCTATCTTTATCACTGGACCAGTAGTTATCATTGAAGATTACATGGAATCAATGCGTTCGGTTGAGAGATGGGATAAAATATGAAATAAAATACTGTTCTGAGTTACCGAATTAATGGATTGTGAAGCTTAACAATAGAAGCAATTTGTTCTCGTTCGTCAGAAATGTATTGGAAATTTTAGCGCGTATTCTGCACTTCAGGGTCTGATCGATGCATCTGAATAGCGCTCGTGCTTTGACGTGCCTTATGTTTAATAGTATCCTTTCTTAGGTAGTAATAGAGGGAACGCAGGGGTGCTGCTTTGAGTTTTAAAATTATTAGATAAACTTTGAAAGGTTTCAATGGGCGCCTTTCGCCGAGCTGTATTTTGTAGTTAACACATCATCATTGGGCGTATTCCCATAATATGAGTACCTTTTCAGAATAAAAACGCCCTTACATTGCTCCAAAAAGGAAATTACAGAAATGAAAATACGGATTATAATAGCTGCAGTGAACAAGTATAGTGTCAACAAAGATTTACAAATTGTCTGTTGACCATATATCCTTGGTTAGACATTGAGCATCTGACCAAAACAAGCCCGGATACGAGGCAATCGGCTGAATAATTATGCATATTTAAACCGACATGAACAATATTTGTGCCAAGGTTTATAAATTTAGAGAATTTATAGGAATAAAAGCGTACATAGAAATTTTAAGACAGAAACCATCCAAAGAAATTTGATAATATAAATACATTGTTTTCTACAGATTCCGAACAGTAGATCTATTGCAAAAGCAATAAAATTCACATATCGCGCTTATGATATATTAACAGAACTGTTGTTGCTGCTACTACTACTACTTTCGCAGTATCTTTTTTATTTTCCAGGACGGTACTAAAAATGATGCAGATTAGGAACATTCGTAGCAACCAGCTGGAACCTATTATTTAGCATTCACCGCACTTTGAATCCAGCATAACTTTTTTACTTTCAATACAGCCCTAAAGGAGATGAAATTCAGCCTTCGGGCCTTTTGTTTGATTACTGCCAGTGAATATCCAATCATAACAATCGTGTTTCTTTTTCTTTTGTTTTGATATGTTTATTTCTTTTTTAGTGTGTTGCAACTAGCCCGGGGGAAAATAATTTCTGTTGTTGTTTTTGTTCTTTATATACTACATAAATCATTTCTGATTAATTTCATAAATGACTAAATTTCACTGTATTTACTTTAAAGTCCTAAATATCAGGTTATGGGATATATCCATCATGACACAAACCAGTCATTTCACTCGGTGACTAATGTCATAATATGCGATCGGTGTTTCTTTTCTATGAGAGGTGCACAGGCTAATTTAATCACGCCTGTCGAGATACATAAATAAGTAACGTTTTAGTTTACTTCAATGACAATATTTGGTCAATTTTGTTTCACATTTTATCTTGATGTATCGTATGTATGTATGTATGTATGTATGTATGTATGTATGTATGTATGTATGTATGTATGTATGTATGTATGTGTGTGTGTGTGTGTGTGTGTGTGTATGTATGTATGCATGCATGCGTGTGTGTGTATGTATGTATGTCTGTATGTATATATGTATGTATGTACCGATATATATATATATATATATATATATATATATATATATATATATATATATATATATATATATATATATATATATATATATATATATATATATAAAGACATACATACATACAGTTTATAGATGATGCTTCCTAAATTTTCACGCCTGTTTGTTTATTTTTCTCCATATAGTAAGGGCAGCCACGGTATTGTTTTTAGATGATTTTCCTAAGGATAGTAACTTCAGATATCCCAGGAGTATCGTGTTTCTAACTTGATATACATGGTACCATATCTACAAGACTACCCATACACAATCCTATCCTTAAGGCAATCTCAGATCAAACAATTATAATCAATACGGGTAGAATCCTACTATGTTGTACAGGTAAAATAAAATTGAGCTATTTAAACACAATACTTTTATCATACTCATGGTTTATTCACAGTGGGATGTACCATGTCAGAATATAAATTGCCATCAAGTATAAAAGCTACGACAAGTACATCTTTTTCATTCATTCAATCATCGCGGACAGTAAAAATTTCAATAATACATGTTGTGGGTTGTTGTCAATTAGATGAAACGAATAACCGAACATTCGAAACAGAATACCCTGCTGCGAATATTGAAATAGAAAATTAGCATTTCCAATGTTTGTTGTTTGCCTAGTGTGTTTGACAACATTTTGTAAAAGAAACAAAGTATGCAGAATATAACCTATGCAACGTTGAATTAGTTTTCAATGGAACACCTTCAAAGATGCTAGAATACTTGAAATGAAAACACCCTATTGTCATTCATGAAGTTTTGCAAAGTTAATATATTAAAAGTGATGAAGTTGACGAGAATAATGGAATAAAATAGAAGTCATATCAAAGTCATCATGATTTAGAATAGTCGTTATATCAATGTCATCATGATTAGAATAGTCGTTATATCAATGTCAGCATAGCCTTTACACTTAAATCAACCAGAGTTGAGGGGAAAAAAATGTGAACTGTTGGCGGACATTCGTTCCGTAATGAATAGCTTACCCACAAACCATTACCCCACCCCACCCCCACCCCACATCACGTTCCTTCGGAAAATTAACCTCAACTTATTTCAACATTTTTTTCTTTTATTCAAGTTTTTAAGTCATTACACGGATATGGAATTGTCAATAAGCATAAAACAGCTTAAAATCTGAAACGATTATTTTCTCAGTTTTTAACGGTAAGTAATGCAGATGTCAGTTTCGTATCTCTAAGCTGTACATGACCAGTTTGCATGACGACAGTAGACGAGATGTTTACGGTAACAGTAGAGCTTGATGTTCGTACTTGTTGAAGTTCAGTATGGATAAAGTAATATATATCTCCGTATATTTTAATTTCTGAAGAGACCATTTAACTTTTAATTTCTATGCCTTTTCTAATATGACTTAATAAATTGCTTGTTGGAAATCAGTCCTTACACAAGAAACATAATAGCTGAGGTAGGAAACTAGTTCTTTGGTACCTGAAAATCGTAAAGATAGAATGCTTACATAAACCCCAATGCCATTTTGCACCCTTTAAAATGTTGGTCTTAAAATTTAAGGCAAGGTCAATAACCGTGTACGGGTTTCAGTTAAAAAAATTTACTTATCAATCTGAGTAGGAATTTATTATGGATTAGCAGAGATTTCCAATGACCTTATTTGGCCATTTTATGCTCGGTCTTAAACGTCAGTCCCGACGTACATGTCTGACATACTCCAGAAACCTGCAATCGACGTATACAGATTTATTAAATTCACTTTGTTACACATCGATGCGATTTCGATTCTGAGCAAATCACTTTCCAGGAAAATTATGAGATTACCTTGGCATTTAACTAAAGATGTAATCGAGTTTCCTCCCTTCTTTACTGCTCGTCTTCTGCAACAAAAAATACGCATCAGGTTGTACTAAATTTGAAGATAAACAGAAAAACGAACACCCACATTCATACGATCGTTTTGTTTCTACAGTCCTCACAAAATGTATGCAAGACCCCATAACATGCCAATAATTAGATTTAGATGACTGATTTCATAGTTCTGCTTACAGTTATCGCAACAAATAAAAGAGGATAGATGCAATACCTTTATTTAACATCGACAAATATTAGACCCTATCCGAAGATATGACACTAATATTCCAATAGAAAATCTGGAATTCCAAATACAAGCCACGATTATTCCAATAGGAAAATCTAGTTCTTCGTTTTCTCGTTAGTTATTATGTTCATTGTCGTTCAGGACAGTTTCAAAGACAAACGATAAAGATTTTCTTTGTCGTTTGTCTTGTGCATAAAAGCAATATACAAATAGAATATATCCTTGATATTGAATCGCAGTAATCGATACCAGATCGATTGAGAGATTTACACTAACTTCATTAGAAAAAAGCCACATATACAGTATCATATAAAAGCAGTTCAAGTTCAAATCCTTTGGTGAAGAAAATTATTATTTTTAAAATCAGTTTTCACACACCCATCTACCTATTTAAATAATCTTTATCCTCTACCAATGTCATCGTAATTTGTTTACATCAAGAATATTTGGCTGTTAGAGTTGTCTTGTACATTCAAATAGAAGTTGTAAACAGATATCCAAAATTCAGTCTTGAGGGCAAGTTTCCATCCTCATCTTGGCTGGAAGGTGTATTTTCACGTTGGACTATTCTAGAGTGTGTAGCTGATGTTGATTCAACCACAAAGGAACTGAACCTGCCAAATTCATTTGTAATATTGAAAATTGAAATAAAAAGTTAATTCCTTATTCAGACTAGATGATTTATCTCCATTGCTATAAACATAAATACAATTTAGTGAGATAAGAAGTTACATTTGATTCTAAACGTACGTTTCTTTTTCATGAAATGTTCTCTATTAACTAGAAATTGTTTTGTAAATATTACGTCTTTGATTTTTAGTCGGTTTTTATTGGATGTATCGGTTCAGAGTCTTTATAGAGCGTTTGGAGTTTCTGCAGACGTTTGAAAAATATAAAATTATTTCATTTTTACGACGAATATAAGTGAATCTGCCGTGGTCTTTTAACGTCATTAAGGTAGCATATATATCGAGTCAGGTATCTGTCCCTCCGTTTTTAGTGAAATCAAAATGAAACATGTCGAAATGTCGAAGTTACTTTTAAATGACTGACGACTGGTAAGATGACGAGTTGTTTGGACAAAATACGCAGAGTGGTGTTTATTATTTTATCGAATCTTGCCACATATCACAATTTTTCCATTATATTTATATATCAGATGATGCCAATTTAGTTGCCATACAATAACATAGCAAATGGTCAGAGTGTTGATCTCTGAATATAACATAACATGTTTATTCCACTACTGATTGGCGTTGACACAGAGCAATAATTCTCACGAACAATCACTCTGTTTAAATCAGTAAACGATGCGCCATTTTTCATAATCATTCTTAATTCTTTTTGTTGTTGCTTGCATAAAATCACTAATATTCACGAGTCACTTTTGGCTTCACGCAAAGGTGTAGAGTCCTGTTTTAATTACAGAAGTAAATCAATATTTTCTTCATCAGAAAGAAGTTATTGCACAGACCATACATTTTCGGAAAGTAAACAAACTGGATCTGTATCGATAGGAATGCAGGTATGAAATGGAGGGTGTTAGTGTGACTATCGTCTGTAAATTGCTGCATTAACTGATGAATGTTGGTAAGACCGTCCAGTCTGAACATGCTGGTCTGTACACCTTACAGTGTGACGTCATTGGCTACAAGGTAAATTTCTGTATGACTCAATGTAATACGAGAGACAACGTGATTTTAATTCAGATTTCAATAAATTTGATTTTAGCATGTTATCTATGGAGTCATCTGCAATATTATGGATCATTTCTTTGAAATTTACCTTGCAGTATTTGAGGTTAAACCCATCACATGTAAAACGTGACGTAGCTGTTATATATCTATTTACATGTGTTTGTAAAAACGATTGCTCAGAAAAAATGTAATCTTCAGTACTTAAAGGGCCCTTAGTGCCTTTTTCTCCTGGCACTGTCATTGAATTGTGTTCTACTCTTGTCATGGCTTTACATTTCCTGGTGACATTATTTTCGTGAGCGACTTTCTGTCATAATTAATGACCAGTGAACCTTTTTCTTGGTCATCAAGAAGTTCACGCAATTAGAACGTTTCAAATTTACATTTCCCAATAATAAAAATCTGTCACACTATGCATCTATTAGATTTTTATTTCTTTATAACTATATAACAGCTGCTGCGGTAATGCATATCAAATAAAAATGGGATGTCTTCAATAGGGGGTATTCAATCTCTGACTGTAGGACAGGCTTAAGAACTTTAATGTTTAATTTGTTCCTAATATCCCAGAGTCTTGGATAATCAGTGGTTGATGCACACACACACACACACACACACACACACACACACGTGTACTTAAGTAAATATTTACATTTTCAGGGGTAGATTTAAAGGGTTGGTGGAAATGGCGCAAAGTGAAACATAGGGGCTGTTTCTCGGATTAAGTTTTCTTTACAGCTAGATGGATAAAATTATGCCATGGAAACCCTAAGGACCCGGGAGGTTACCGTACTTAAAGGACCCTTAGTGCTTCGCCCCTGGGCCTGAGTTGGAGGTTTCGTTCCGCATCTCATGCCTCTCGTCTACTTTAGTATATCCTACCCCACATTCGTACGATAGTTTTGGATCTGCCACTGTCTTGGGAGAGAAAAAGTAAACAATCCAAAATAACGAAATGCAGGGCGCAGGATTATCACTCGTCCTCTCTCGTCCTGACCGGGTTAAAATTGGCTGAACCGAGTAAATCTTTACTTGGTACTGGTCGTCCTGGGATGAATTGATGCAGATTTCGTAAGTTGGGAATAAATCAGAGTGTATTTTCTACCCTAAGTAAGTTGGGAATAAATCAGAGTGTATTTTCTACCCTAAATAAGTTGGGAATAAATCAGAGTGTATTTTCTACCCTAAGTAAGTTGGGAATAAATCAGAGTGTATTATCTACCCTAAGTAAGTTGGGAATAAATCAGAGTGTATTATCTACCCTAAGTAAGTTGGGAATAAATCAGAGTGTATTTTATACCCTAAGTAAGTTGGGAATAAATCAGAGTGTATTTTCTACCCTAAGTAAGTTGGGAATAAATCAGAGTGTATTATCTACCCTAAGTAAGTTGGGAATAAATCAGAGTGTATTTTATACCCTAAGTAAGTTGGGAATAAATCAGAGTATATTTTCGTCCCTAAGTAAGTTCCTCATTGCCAAACAATTAACGTGCTCAATTATAAATAACATTTACCTAATGTGCCAGCTTTTTGTCAGTGTAGAACTTGTCAATAAGGAACTACATCCTTTTCTTTTACACGGTTATTCTATATAAGCTTGATACTAAAATGGGTAGGTGTTATGAACATATTACGTTGTAGTTTCACACCTGGCCATTAATTTCCTAATGGTATTCGCATTTTATAGTGACACTTTTAAGTAATTTAAGCATCATTGTGATGTGGAGAACGTTTCCCTTTCAACGAACCAGCACACATCTCTATGAGTCAGACCGATGAGAAGTGAAGAGACAGAATGTAAACATTTTTGTGATTTTTCATCTGGTCAGGTAATGTTACAGTTGCCCCATGTGACCGATATTTTCAAGAATGAAGTTTTACTGATTCATTAACATGCTAAAGGTAAGACGCCAACATCTAAATATATATGTATGTAATTACTTTTCCACAAGAAAAATGTTGCTGACTTACATGCGAAATAAATATTTTAAGCATCTCAGCCGATTCCCACCAACTTTAACAACTGCACTGCTTTTGTAATATATTTATAAATCAGATAATGTCGAGACAACAGCTGAGTGACCGAAGACAGCTTGAAGTAATGATCTAGAAATATTCAAATTGTTTTGGCCAATCAACAATCTTCTTTTTCTTTGCGCCCATTTGTTGCTCTCCACCATGGCGGTTTAACCAAAAATGGACCATTTAGTACGAGTATTGGAGGAAATTGAGACGGTTTTTACCTCTTCTTTGAAATACAAGTTACTGAAATTTTTCTTGTGAAAAGTTATTACATCCTTGTATAAATATTTGCCGGCGCCATTACTTTAGAGTGACAATGCATTCAAATGCTGCACAGTCTAGAAATTACTGGTGACCTGAGGAGAAAACGCAACACTGTTTGATCAGACTACTTCAAAGAAGGAGCAATGTATGGAACCGCATTTTTGTCGTTACAAACATTGTTTCTTGTTTATCTAGTCTAAGGATCCATGTATTAGAACGTACTATTTTCATGGTCTATAACCATTTCAGTATCGAGCTTGCATCAGGCAGGTACATGTAATTCTTGAGTAAAGCGTAATCAGAGTAGAAGAGACGTGCAGAGTTGATATAATGATGACAGAGACGGGTAATTCTTGCAATATACTCGTCCTAAGGACGAGTGTTTGGGAACGTTTGTCCTGAACGCCGTGTACGACGAGGGAAAGCATTTACTATCTGTGAAAATGGCAGACGAGATTAGAATTACCAGAGAACAGAACACAAATGAAACCACCTGGATGTTGTGGAAGAAAGAAACAAGAAATGAAAGTTCAACGTGATAGGTAGCGGCAAACGTATATAAACACATCTGCGTATTTTTAATTTAAAAAATTTACCAAGTCTTATAAAACGAGTCGTTATTCGTTACAAAAGAAACCCAGAAAGGAACGACGTATGTATTCATACACCATTCTTGTTTGCTTTGATAATATTCATAAACACTGATTAAAATAAATTTATGTTATTCATTCCTTGATGTTCGTTATTATTTTTATAACTAGGTGTAATTATATGAATCGAAGATCATCTTTTACAGAATTCATGAAGTCATGAAGTTTGAAAATCTTTTCTCTACGGACTGTTTACTCAATTTTGAAACTTTATGCACCGCAATAATGTAGATAAATAAAAGCCACATAAATTGACCCCACCATCAAAAAAGTATTTCATAGTGTACATTTTTAAAATACCATACTTTGATGCATATGATCAAACTTTACGCAGTTCACAAAATTATTGTTTTAGTACATTTGCAAGCATTCTCTCTCTGTCTCTCTCTCTCTCACACAACACCCACCCACCCACCCACACACACACCCACCCCACACACACCACCTCTCCAATGTAAAAGTCGTGTTGGGTATGAAATCATTAAAACATCATCGCTTGCTAATCTGTGTTGATCCATTTTGTTCCACGTCGATGAGGAGCTAACTTGGATAGCGAATATACTGTCAAAGGAGCTAACCCGACTAACGAATATATTGTTAAAAGAGCTAACCCGACTAACAAATATACTGTTAAAGGAGCTAACCCGACTAACGAATATACTGTTAAAGGAGCTAACCCGACTAACGAATATATTGTTAAAGGAGTTGATTTGAATGCTGGCGAATGCACTGTACAGTTAAAGGAGCTGACTTGTATTGGGAATATATTGTTAAAGGAATTAACTTTGCTAGCGAAAATATTATTAAAGGAGCTAGCCTGGCTACTGAATATCCTGTTAAAGGAGCTCACTTGTCTACCAAATATGCTGTTAGTAAGCTAATTTGGCTGACGAATATACTATTAAATGAGCTAACTTGGCTAGCGAATATGCTTCTTAAATGGTTATAGTAGCTAACGAATATACGTTTAAAGGATTCAACTGAATTTTACATATGAACGGAATTTTCTACTCCAATGTAATTAAAGAAAATACTTCCAATATCATGACACGTAGGGTAAATCATACGAAGTAATGATTTCCACTGCATTTCTTTAGAGTACAACTAATACCGTTTATACTTAAAAGGAACTAACCGATTTTAATTTAGCTTTCTATCTTATACAGATTATTTCAATTTTTTGAAACTTTCTGACTTTTTAATGAATTGTATCGACATATAATATACTCCCTTTATAAGAAGACTCCAGGACAGCGTCCACTGTTAACTTTAATTCAAATCAAGTTTTAATAATAATAGTGCTTGATTCATTGAAATAAAGACCTAAAACGTACACGTGTAATACACTCCACATGTATTGATTTAGTACGTTCGACTCAAGTAGGTGACATTATTTTCATGTGCATGCCAAAGGCATTTCAGCTTTCATCGTCCTGTTTGATCTTTCTTTAAAGTCTGTACAACCTAAAGTTCTTCCTCGTCTTCTTTTGTAAACCGTGGTACGAAAACTTAAGTGATCGATTTTAAAACATCAACATCAAGACGTGGACTTCCACTGAGTCTGAGTCATGACGCCATTACCTGAATTGGCTTTATTTGGAATATCCGTGAGTTCCTTCTGATATAGTTCTTCTCTTTTTAATTAATTTGAATTACAAGTCGACTTAATCACAGTTGAAGTCACTTCTGATTGCCATCAAGGCATTTGTCTTGCTAACATCACATACAGACCTTAGGACATAACTTTAAATCTTTTGAAAGTCTTTTGTACCGTACTCACAAAGCTCACCGATTAAGATAAATTGTACTCCATCCAAATGTTTTACCGAATAAATTTCCTAAAATAAAGTTTCAAAATGTTTTTTGTATAACACAGTTAGTCCAATGTGTATATGCGTTTGAAACATTACAGGAGATGTTGCATGGTTACTAATTTAGTTTTTTGAGGTATCTTTTCTGGACCCGCCTTTGTCACACTTTATATTTAACGATGAATTAACATATATATCAGTGTTATTGATATTCCCCAATTCATTCTGAGATAGATAGTTGCACGTTAAAGAAAGATAGTCGGAAAAAAGTAATAATCGAAATTGATGGAACTGAAAAAAAAACTTGTGGTTTGATCACTGTTCCATCATTATAAACAATAGCCAATTTTACACCGATATACTTTCAAAAGGAGACTGGCTTTTGCTTTGGCATTGCAGTCCGTTGGTCTAATTGTTCGAAAGAAAACGGTGTTCCAGAGACGGGGTAGCGGGTTACTAGTTATTCAAATGCGCGATAGCCTTTAACATGCACAAGTTTATTCAAAAAAATATCACCTATCCAAATAATTTAATACTAGTACGTTTCATACTTAACTATGAATACATGTATTTATCACCAATTTACAATCGGCACGAATAAGTACTGTATATTCTTTAAATTTTAAATTGTTAACATGTTTTGCTAGTGAATATCTTTAATTACCAACGATATGAAATATTTTGTTAGGTAGTATTTCTCTTCGCGATGATATCCCCAGAGCTTCTCTTGACCATGACATAATGGCCGTAACTGAAGGAAAAAAAACTTTTATACATGATGTCTTCCTAATACGAATGCATGTATGAAAATCTGTGACACAAATATTAAATCATGAAATTGTAGATTTGTATATCTGACTTTTGACACAACCCAGGATCGTTACGGCAGTGGCTCAAAGTCATACTCCAATCGCAAATGGTCAACACATAGACAACCTATTTAGCAAGCTTGTCGAAAATTCACCCAGCGGGCTAGGAGAAAATTTGGTTACGGACAGACGGAAGTATTAAAATATTGCCTCCTAAATCGTGGTTATAAATAGCTTGCATAGCATAAACGCAGCCTCATACAATAGACAGTTGAAGAATGTGACACATTAATAAAATATCATACGAGGTCAGTTCAATTATTGTGGACAAAGGGAAGCAACCGTTACATTATAATTCGAACAATAACCATAGATTAATCTATTTAAACGCTTGTGTCATATAGCAACTGGCGTAGTCACGATTAAAAAGTGTTACGCATGAGGGAAAGCGAACATGATGAAGGAAAGACTTTCTTCAGTGTATACGTACCGTATGTTGATTATAACAGCAGGACTTGTTAAGATGTAAAAACGTTTTGAAATTGAATGAGCTGTATGAGAAAGCTGTCAAAAACATTTTTTTTTTTAAAGGTAAATGATATCGGGCATTTCTCGTCCACATTAATAGGTGAGCAGATTGAATAACTAATTTTAAAACAAGTAGCTTCATTTGTGATGATTCTTTGTGTGTTCTCGAGACTGTTGTATTGACCTATTATTGGTCCTTCTTTCATCCCCAACTTTATTTTTTGTACCTAGGGGCCGGGAAATTATATGACTGCATTTTTCTATTTTTGTATCCAAAATTCAAATAAAAAGAAGTCAACATTCGCGATGCAAACTTGGTAGTAGTAACACAGATACAATAACAAGCAAGCTTATCGTGTACAAAGACATTTATGAGGGCCAGTAACTGCTTTATACTCATATGTAAAGATGGGTGAGTTTCTAACTTCTACTGACTTTGGCTTGCGAGGTTTAACGCCATGTTTGAGAAAATGATAGACTATACACGGCGGCTATTATATCTAGAGGATAAAGAACCCGGGAAGAATACAGAAAGAACCACCGACCAACGGGAAGCTATTGGGAAGCTTTCTCACATGCCTACGATTTTGGTTCTTCTGGCCTTTTCAAATTCAAAGTACGCTTAATTTTTAGATTAATATAAGCTTATAAGGACAGAGTATTTAGATATCATTTACATTTTAGTTCAAAGATGTCTTATTATCTGGCATATGTTTACAGTAGGTGGTGGTAAGCATAGTTCTTTGTACACTGGCTTCTGGTGGTTCCAGGTTCGAATTGCTATGGGGAGGTTGTGTTTTTTAAAACCTTTGGTATCATTTGTGTGTATGATGCTAATGTGTGTTTGTGAGTGTGTATGCGTATGTGTGTGAGTATGTGTGTGCATATGTATTCCTCTTTAACTATGTAATAAAATCAATTCTTGATGTTGTATTGATCTTGCATTTGGGTCCTGATCAAACGTATTGGTTACAATTTGTTAGTATTTCACAGGAAAAATAAACCGGTATTTTTAAATTTGTCTTCTTCAGCTCTTTCGACAATTTGTCTGCATTTATATATTTAAATAAATGCGATCTTCGTATGGTAATGCTTGATTGTCGTTTCCTTTGGTAAAATACTTATTTATGCTTTAAACGTGTATTATTTCAGAATTATAAATTAACGTAAAGCTCCAATATTCTCTTCCGAGCTTTACCATATCGTGTTCCTTAAATTTAGAAGGTGTCCCTGACATATTTGTGTAATAAGTTTGTAATCAAATATAAAATCTTAAGGGCATGTGGAACACTCAATTTACTGTCGGAGAAAACGTGGAATAGTATTGCTGACCTTTGATAATGTTACAGTAAAAGTAGTTCATATATACACGAGGCGGATTATTTCTGTCCTGGGTAGGTAAAAATGATAAAAAAAATAATGAAACAAAACATCGAAAAGAATCGTTATAAGTTAAAATTCTAAGTTGCACGCATCTGGACTAGATTTTTAACTAAAGTTGCATAAGCATTTTAACCTTTGATACATATACCGTTTCATGTATAAAAAAATGTATAGCCTTTTGAAGGGCAGAGAGACTCCATTTGTCAACGTATACTGAACATCTGCTATCAGTAGGGATGAATAGTTCATGTCCTCGTGCATATGTTCTTCGTTTCGTTGGAAGAACTTTCGACATCATTTACATCAGACCTTTTGAAAAGTACGTGTCAATTTTAGGGAGCTATTAAGTATGCGTTTTTGTGAGGAAATGCAGCTTATGAACACGTTTTCGTGTAAACCAGCTTGAAAATGAGTCAGAAACGTTAGATTTGCAACATTTTCGAGAATATTGAAAATATTGGAACCTTGTCCAGAAGGTTATGTTACTTTTTCGTAAAGACATCTAAACCATATCAATCTGCCTCCTTTGATGGTCATATCAACTGTACTCAGAACGTAGCCTATATGAAATTTTTGCTTTAAAATGGGCTGTTAAACTGGGAACTTTAGATCATCTCTTGTTTATGGCAGCAATTATAAAGTTTTCCTGCTTGTAATACTGAAGTTATAGTGTACCATATTATTTATAGTGGCACCACTCTAATGAGTTCTATACAAAAGCAAATTACAATTTTAAAATGGTGTTAGCTAGCTAGGATTTTTCAAGGCACTGATCAACAGTAAGTATAATCACGTTTGTCTTGAAAACGTGTTGAGGTGCATGGGCAGTACTGGGAGGGTGATGCACTTGTACTATTTACTAACAGAGAACTGTGTTGTACAGTGCACTATTATTTAGATCTTTTGCAAAACCTCACATATTGGCTTACAACTATGTAATTATATTGCATAAAACATCATGTAAGGGAATGTGTACGACCTCAGTTAGTTTCTTAATCTTTTTCTCCATGCGAACTATTTACAAGCAGAAATTAGCGCATCTGTCACAATTCTTGGCACCTCTATCCTGTTCTCCTCAAATTATATGAATGGTCTCCATGATACCTCTATTCTGTTCTCCTCAAATGACATGAACTGCCTCCATGCTCATCTGTCCAATTTTCCTCGAATGTATGAACTACTTCCATGGCACCTTTATTCCGTTCTCGTCAAATGACATTATATACTTCCTTACATGTTGTGATGGATGCTAGTAGGACGAAAATGGATTTGTACCTTGTCATTTAAACTGCCATATGTACCATCGTCAGTGAAGACACTATCTTGGATGCAATGCCAGAACGGACGATAAATGCCGGAAAGATTGTTAGCTTTCTTGGTATCTTTTCTTGTTTTAAAAGATCAGGCTAGGTACCAGCCATGAAAGTTTTAAATACTTTTTTGTACGGGATGGCCAAGGAATGTGTCAGTATAATCGACTAAGCTTAATAAACCCCACAAACTTCCAGGTATTTAGTACGGGCTAGTATTGACAATTCATTTCCAAAAACAATAACCATGGAGACACATGGTAGAAAAACTGCCATCTATTTTATTGTGTGTACACGTAAACATCACTATTTTATTGTGTGTGCCCGTATACATCAGAATTTAAAAAAAATGTAGTACAGCTTAGTGTACATTTTTTTCGGTTCAGTGGCGTAGCAAGCCAAATTGCCCCCCCCCCCCCCCCGCAAAACGTATTTATGTGGCCCTCATGAGGCCCCTCTCCACAAAATAGTGTTGCTTGATCGGAATTTGAACTCCAACTGTAGAGGGGGTCGCTTGGGCGATTGCTACGCCACTGCTTCGGTTAAGATGGCCATGGAATGAATTCTTTCACTTATCTCATGAGCAATATAACTGTTTTTATTATGTCTTCATGAGGGCAAGCTGATCTGTTAAGATATGGTCAACGAGAGCCTACTGAGAAAGAGTCAGTCTTTCTTTCAAACAATTGTATTCCGTTTCTTAATATGAAAAAGCGACGCCAACAGCTGGGAATATTCCGCATCACGACAAGTTATTCTTTGAATAGTTCATGCTTATGATGAAGTTTTTTACTTGCATAGAAGAAGTGAATATTTACTAAGAGATACACAAAGTCCTTAACACCACAGTATGTTCGGTTCTTTGATTGTTCTATTTTTTCTTGGGGTTGGTATATGTTAGGTTCTATTTCCCGATTTAAATATAACGGTTTGCTTACCAATATTAAAATGGGGACAAAAATCTCTGGAATTAATTATTTTACACAATTCTTAGCCAATCCATGTACAGTAGCTAAAATCATAACTATTCTGACGGAAAAGAACTACATATAGGATAAGTTTGTTTAGTCATGCGTCTTATAGTTTAATAATGCCCTTCTGACTGTATAATATATATGGCATGAGTAAAGGATGACAGACAAGTAAAACAGATGAACAGCAAGAAATATCTATCTCTGAGCTCTTGATATGAGATACAGGTTCACTAACCCTGAGCAACTCCAAACTCATCTCAGCATTTTAGGCCACTGAAAATCTTCTAAATCAATAGCTATAAAATTTTATGATGATACCACAATTTCATGCTGCAATTTGTCCTGAATCCGCTTTTATCATATAAGTAGTTATCCTAAGAGGTAAGTAACGTCCTGTATTGTGATTTTATAAGATATTGCTGGAGAAGTATGATATTGAATTCGCTTCAACAACACCGGCCAAAAAACAAGCTTCAGTTGTTGATAGATTTATTAGAATATTAGAAGCCATGCTTCAGAACTATTTTCCCCAGGAGTTTATTTAAAAAATGGGTATATATCTTACATATAGTTCAACAATACGATAAGAAAAAAAGAAATTCCAAAATCATGATGCATGAAATATAAGCAGGTGATACATATATCAAGAATTGTGAACTAAATGAGCAGTGCAATAGCCAATATATATTCAAAGAAGAAATTAAGGAAAGAAAACCGATAAAAATAAATAGGAAATAATTGCTAGAAAGGTTAATCTGTTCATAAAAGCAGCGAAAAGAAGGAAAATAGTTATGTGTGAACAGACAGCTCATGCTTTTTAAATACAATCTCAATCAATTTATGTGCCGATAGTGAAACTGTTGATGAACTAGTTGCTAAAGCCATGAATACCACTAAAAGCTTTTTCGGAGAAAATTTAGAAGGAGGAGAATAAGTACAAATTTAGATCAATATAGGGACAATGGCTCAAAGGAAATGTATTGATGAAAACTATGACAAACGCACAGAGCAAACAAGATAGTACCATAGAACGGGGGTAGCAAACGTACTATTTCACAAAATTCTCCTGTTCGTGATATTCTGCATGAAATTAAGCCTATTAAGATCCTGATTACCAGTCTTTGAAAACTGATGTTTTAGCTTTTCTTTTAGATATATACATATCAGCTAGAATAAAGTCATCTGATTTTGTCAGACTGGATACGAAAATGAAAACTTCTATAAATGTTACATAAATTATGATCATAAATTTTTTTGAAGGCTACGTAGCCAATTTTACATCCTGTTGAAAGTTTTTGGATTGGGTTAGGAAATATATTGTTATATGCTTGATTTTTCTCCCCGAACTTTACATTGTCAGAAACGTGCAGTATTTTTCTGTATTATTTCATTGTGTGTTAAAAAATAGTATAGTGCGTTAGGAACTACTTTGCAAGCAAATAATATACGTTCATTTAGTACATGTTTTAGGTTATGGTTTATTAGATTTGTTTGTGGATGAACTAAATAAGAAGTTTCGTCCATTTGAAAGTACAGATGATAAAGTTAACGACGTGGACGAGTTCACTGAGTCACAAATAAAACTTTCAAACAAGGAAACAAATGAACTTGATATTAGCATTGTCAACAAAAAGCGTCGCAGACTCAGTAATCGAAATACCATTCTGATCACTGAAACAGTTATTTAGGAGAAATATTCGTAACGTTTCGCAAATAGAATGGTTTGGACTATGACCAGTGCTCTCTAGGGTCAATAGAAATAACACAGAAAAGGATACTGAGGACGAGAAATATTTCATATCCATCAGAGAAGTACCATTTTACAAGTCAGTCAAAACACTACATTTGAGGAATGTGCAAATTCTATATTTACCAAGACGACAAAAATGTATTATTTTCTCTGGCTAAATAGACTGTAACACAACAGCTGCCTTGCAATTGTCCTCGTATAACTATACTGATGCTATGTTAGGCTAGCGATAGAAGACACTGTATGATACAGGTCATAGTTTGGCCCCCCCCCCCCAACAGCGAGTACGCAAGTGACAGGGCATAAATAAATGTCTTCTTTAGCTGATAATAAGAATGGTAATAAATACAATTACATTTATGCATCTTGAATTTCCTCAAAATGTGATTTATTAGCTATGCAAATCCGAATGACATGACCCATGTCATGGAAAAACTACTTGTACGGTAATTTCGACTACATTTCCAACTTAGATTACATTCTCCTTACGGCACTGAATTGACCCACTAAATCCAGCCCATCGTAAGCAGAAAAGCAGCATTGAGTTGGAACAATATAAAAACAAAATTCATCCATTCCTTCTCAACTGGAAAAGATTATTCGATTTGCAATTTTTTCAAAATATAATTCTGAATTTTAATTTTAAGTGGACCAAAGCGAGAATTTGTTTAAAATTAGTGTTGAACGCACGATGAAGTTCAAAGGTCACTGGGCTGTGCTTGTGCGCATTAATAATATTTTGAAATACGTCATAAATGCAATTTGTTTCTTGTAGTGTATTCCTTTATTATTACGCCTTAGCTAGAAGAATCAAATGAGTATATAACTGAAGGTTACTACATTTGTATGGAAAAATATGAACTCGTTTTAACTAATACTGCATTTTCAACATTTGTGTTGAAAATGATTTGTTTTCGTGTAAAATGTTTTTATTCGAAAGGACACTTGTTCTTTGATTTATAATTTGTAAAACGTATAACCTACTTATAAACGTTATTACTAGTTCATCTTAGTTTGGGACTATTTTGTGCGCACAACAAATGAGAAATGCATTCTTTTAGTCAGCCAGATTGAACACAATTATGTTTTTCGTTCTAAATAAACAATTTCCACTGAAATAAAAAATATGTGATAAAAAGAATACCAAATTGGTAATGATTTAATATTAAATTTATGAAACTCGTTGAATAATGTCCAGTCTTTACCCGCCAAGTTTTATAAAAGCTAGACATTATTCAACTTGTGTCATAAACTCGGTCTTAAATTATTACCCATTTGAGATGATCTATGTTTGAACAGGTATAAACGCCAATCTCAACATTTAGTCGGCACTAATTTAGCTGACCATTCTAATCTCAATGGAACTAAAATGGAGACGGATTAATTATTAGATGTGTATATGTATTATTGGATAGAGGGAGGGATTACTAGATAAATTAAAACTAATTCTGGCAGATATGTAAAAAATTGAATATTACTTGGATATATAAATAAAAATTTGTTGGCAAGTATGATAAAACAAAAGATTGTTATTTCAGGAGGGCAATCAATGATCAAGATCTTCTAGTAAGTTTACAAAATAGAAAGAGCACACTAAATAAGCCAGCATATGGTAGATTTTATGTGCTAGAAAAAGTGAAAGATTAATACATTAGTTCTATTATATTTTTGAATACCACTTTGTCAAACGTCAAATTATTGATGACAGATACATCTTCTGTCTAATATACTATCAGGACCAAAGAGGCGTATGAGGATATAACAATAACAACAAATATTTTGATTTTAGTGATTATTCACCTGCTTCTAATCGAGTTATATCAATGGTTAATAACCAAAAATATCGAGACTTACTCCGGGATGAATTAAATGGAGTATAAATATAAGAGTTCGTTGAATTAGAAATTGGATGTAGTCAGAACTGATATCTATATTTTTAAAAAAAAACAAGTCTGCAAGGGTATAAAGTAAATGAAATAAAGACGAAATCAAAGCTTAACATACATGCGGAAACACTAATGGCTGCCAATATACTTAATCAGGAAGTTATCTACTTTATACTCAATAGCAGTAAATCAAATGCTTTCCCAGTAGTATATGATAAGAGGCATTTAAACAAAATCAGGAGCCTTGTGCGTATGGTGACCATACCAAATTATTCTGGATTTGTTTTATTTTAATCGTTTCATTATTTCGCTCTAAATGGCATCTGATACAATATTAGTTTCAGTCAATATACTCTTAATGGTTCTCTTGTCCTTAGAACAAAACACAGCTATCATAATTCTATTTTTATGTGCAATCTTTACCTGATGAGATATTTTTCTTAGTAATCGCCTATAGAGAAATATTACAGTGTTGTCCACTGAATGCTAGTTTTATTAAACATGTTACGATCTTCTTAACATACTTAAAAATGTGTACCATCATCAAAAAACATTATTTTGCAATAGTCAAATCCAACCACCAGTCAACTTCTGACATTAATGCAGCATCATTATGAATTCATGCATAACTTATCCGAATATTTACCTAAACATTAGTGTATTCAGTTTCTTAAGAAAATCTAGTTCAAATATTTTGTCCACAGTTTGTAATCCCACAAATAATAATGTTGAATGATTCTTATATCCAGTGTATTATGACTCTCTATATATCATAAGAATAAAGAGTTCATCCCATTACCAGGAAACTAAGTCTAAACATAAACGTTATAAAGGTTTTAAATATTTTATGTACTAAATCATTACTTTTGCGTCGGAAATGGGGTACTTTTTGTTATTTTTCAATTTCAATCACAAACAGATCGCCAATTCTTTTATCAAGTCGTCCCTTAATATCTTTGTGATAACTCTGCTCAATATATTCCTTAGCTGAGCATAAATCTTAGGAAATGTTATAAATATTTGCATGAGCTACATTGATCATGGTATCAGGTCTATGATCCAGTTTAATAATTTAACAAAACCTCAACTAATTCTATTTTGATGCTCTTATGTCACTTGTTTAGGCTCGAATAAACAGTAACACAAAAAGAGAGAAAACAACAAGCTTTCAAAAATACAATAATTTTTTTCCCTGGAAAAATTATGTAAAAATGAAAAAATATGAACTTACGGTTTTATAGAATCAAATCCAAAATTAATCCAAGAATAATCCAAGAATACTATTTTGGTAGTCCTAATAACAGAATGTTCTACTAATTTCACGTTCGGATCCCGAGGACAAATGCTGAAATCTGTAGTGTTGAAGTCTACAGTTCCTTATAAAAACAAGAACTATCACTCCGGTTTCTTATAGCTGAATAATTTTTTAAAATAAAAACCGTGCTTGTTCCACAATATTACATGAGCACACGTATTTTCCAGAAAAATAACAGAATTATTCCTTTTGAATCCAAGTAATTTGAAATAACTCCAAACAGCACAACATACAACTAACAGTTTAACAGCCCAGCTTCTACTGAGATTAATTCTCCAAAACATGGGTTATATGGTCTTTCTAAAACGTAAACATGGGGTCACGTGATCATCTACTGGGAGGTTATAGAAGCAAGTACTTGTTACATATCACGTTTACCCAGTGTGACCCTTGGAAACAAACAAACATTTTAAAATAAAAAAGAACTTGTTTACGAAGGTTGCTATAAATTCTGAAACAAGTTCAGGATTTAGAACAACACTTGGTGTTTATAAACTAACAATCAAGGTCAAACTATTTTCTGAAAAAAGTATCATCTCAAGTGAATAAATTTACATTGCAATATCATGTAATAAAAAATATTCTTTTTAAAAAAGACAAACAATTAAATTGAAACAAATATTTATTAAATCAGATATAATTAAATCAAATATACATAACAGATCCAAGATGTCTAGCTTCTCTATTTAATTTCTAAAGAAAATGATCCTGGTACTATGAGCATATTAGCCCAATGTTTTGCAATTAGGTCCTGGAGAGTGGCATTTGGTTTTGCTGATGTGCAAACCCGGGTTGAACAATGACTGGTTAGGTTAAGGCTTTTTAATGATTGATGATTTTCTATGTTTAGATTCCGGTACTCATTCTCATTTGAAGAAAACGCGCATTAATTTTCTGGTTTTTAAATGGTTTATAATTTTAACATTCATCTGGCATGCTGTAATATAACTTTCCATTATTCTCCTTATTAATGTTTTTTTTAAAATATCTGCTATTCATTAAATAGTTTCCATTGTTATATTCTCTTTATACTTCTCAATTACCTTTTGATATTAGAACCTTATCGTTTATCGCTTCTTTGTTTTTCCCCTGTATCCACCAACACTAATTAACGGTGGTAGGAAATTAGCGCCAGTAAACATAAATGCAGAAACTATAGCGCTAATTTATAAATCAATGCTGTCCAAACAAAGATTAATAAATCTGATGAAGGAACAATAATAAATAATAATAATAAACAAATTAAACCAAGTATTTGTATAACCAATTATGTTTAGCTGTATCTTTAAAATATATAGAAACTTGACACATTTTATCAACTGAACGAGCCTGTAGGAATATTCAGTACGATACAAATGAATTTTAATTTTGAATATATATTGTTTTTACCAGCTTCGGAGAGCAGAAGGTGTTGTGTCATTTTCCTAACTTGTATAAAAATGCAAGTTTTATTGTTGTTTTTGAAGATCAAATAAATAAATTTAAGCCCTGCTTGTTCTAAAAGCGGAAAAAGTATTAACAGGAACGTTTATAAACTGACTATTGAACGCTAGCAATGTTTTTTCCTTGACATGCTCACTTCTTGATTCACGAGTTAATGCTTCAGTTGAGCAATGGTCATCAAGCATACAGTTGGAAGCAATATTGAATAAATCTTTGTTATACAGACGTTAATATAGGATTATGTACCCGAGCTCATATGTTGTTTTATTAATGTAATCATGATACTGTTCAATGGTTTACCTGAATAGAGTAACATAATTATTTATCTTTCACTCTAGCTCTAGCATTAAATTTTTCTACTGTCAGATCACCAAGGTCAAGTCTGTTGTTAATACTTTAAATATTTTTATTATTTTTGTCATACTTCTCTTTCTTGTTCCTTCTTCAGATTTATTAATCTTTGTTTGGATAGCATTGAATCTACGACAGAACTGTACCAGCTTCTAATAGTTGAACTCAGCGACAAACACTGTCTTATTTGCTCATCCTCTTAGATTGCAGGTCATGTAGCATCAATCTTTAGTAAATCCTGAATAACATGTGATAATTATATTTTTCTCTCTGTGAATGAATCCCGAGTATCAATTATTGATTTCTTGTCATTATTTCATCCGTATTTCTTACTCATTTACCTTTTATCCTTCTGTTTCTTTTGTAAATTCTGTTGATTCATTTTGTTTCATTGAAACATTCGTTGTGAATTCAGTTATGTGTGCTTCGACAACCTGATGATTTTTTTAAACGCAAACCATTTTAGTTGCATCTAGTTTATTTGTTGGTTCAACAAACATTCTTTCATCCGAAATTATTAACACTGATTTAAATTCAAATAGGCTCTTTCTTGTAGACTATGTGAAATGGTTCACTAGGTTTTGGTTGTATCTTCGTTTTTACTTTGTATTAATTGAGTTTTAAGATTTTTTTTAAAAACATATATTGCAAACTGACTCAGCTAGATTTTAAGATTCAGTTAGGTTACCCATCAAGATGGCCTAAGATTTTATTAAAACATCTATCATCATGATTAACCATCATCAAAGACCATCACGTTAGTACAACAAATAGTTGGTACTAAGTGCTGTAATAAGTGTGCCTAATGGATTGCATAATGGAACACTTAATGAAAGAAATGTTGTAACCAATATGTACAGAAGTTGTCAGAAAAGCAAAATAAGAAGCAATTGGGTAAGATTAATAATTTAAATTAATAGTTTAATTTATTGCATACACATAGCAGCAAAATGTAATGACTTCTAGAACAATTATATAAAATACATTATTAATGAAGGAAAGAAGATGAAAAGTTCAAAATTCAATTGAATACCATAAACATGTTCATATGACACTGGGAAACAACAGAAAATCAATGACAATACACCAATTTATTATAAAAATTGTGCGAGGTTAACTCAGTATTATCAGAATACAGGTGATGGTGAACTTCATATTGAACATTTCTTTTGAATTTGGAAAACAAATTAAGTGATCATGAACAATGGATAATTGTATTTAATGCAAAGAGTACCAAATATATTTCCTGATGATAATAAATCAAAATGTTCGGTAATTCTGACTATTAACCATTATTTTGGATGTTAAGAAAGTTCCGCTTTACTAATTAGGATTTCCAGTCAACCGATTCTATCGTTATTTATAAAGCTATTCCGTCCATGCATACACTATGACTTCCATAGAGTAACAACCGATTCATATTAAATTGTTAATTATTTGTGATTTGATAGCAATCTCTTTAACAATTACTTCTATGTTCGCCTCCTCAGGATCAAACGTTTTAATCTATGTTTGCTGTTATCACTGATGCATACAATGCTGCTAGTGTTAATCTAATCCTCAGTGATAGAAATCCTGTCACATACCTGAAACTTTGAGATATTATTAAATCGTCCATTAAGTCATTTTGTCATTTGTGGTAATTATCTATTTTGTATTTTTCATGATTTCCGCAGCAATAACTTAACTGGATAATGGCACCAGCAAAACAAAACATAGCAATAAAAAGCTAGCATTCATGTTTGATCAAATCCTGAAAGAGTTTCATGAAGAACAGGAGCATATTGTCCCGGAATCATGTACACCCAGGTACCCTTTCTGTAACTATGCGTACAACATGAACCGGTGTGCATTTTCATTTCTATAGAATTGCCACGATGTACGTATATAGAAAAACCATATCTTAATTTTACTAACTGTAAGTATATATGCAATCCATATACAGGTTTTACAAACTCTGGTGTACTACGATCAGAAATTTGTCACAATAATATTCCATATCACGCCGTTGCTAAATAAATTGTCTAGTGAAAATCTTATTTTGCCAGAAGCTCATATAAGATTTGCTTTGGTATCTGTATCAACTATCGTGGCAGACAAAATAGAGAGTATATTGTTGACATATATCAAAAGAGCTGAATTAGACATACTAGTCCTTGGAGTAATATCTTTTCTTCTCTTTAAACATTTGTTTTGTCTTTCATACAAGTTTTAACATCCGAGTGTCCAGTTATGACTTACAGTCGCACGAAATGATTTTGGTGGAAATGGGTTAAATTTCTTCTTTAGTATTTAAATCTGTTATCCGTCTATTTACACTTATTTGTATACGCTCTGCATCTTTTGCTATTACTTTCGATGCGTGATTGTTGCAGCTTCACAACTTCGGTAAAGATGAGTCGCTATATTTCACTTCTTTTTATTAGATCGGTTAGATACTATAAACAGTCTTAAATAAACTAAATGTCAAAATAGCCTACGAAAAACTTAAACAACTTTTCAGTCATCTATTACCGTTTCTGTTTATCATTGTACATTTCTAGATTTTGGTCAAATTAGGAGAATTTTAAAAATTGTTTTCCGCCAATATTTCATATAAAGGAGTTGAATTTGGCTAAATATAAATATACGAATTAATAATGGTATTCCTGTATCTTAAAAGACTCAGATTTCTTAAACAAGAATTTGAATTTATTATTGCTAATTTTCTAGTTGTGTGCTATATTTATTATTGCAATTTGTGCGCATATTTTGGCATACATAACTTAGAAAATATTTTGAATGAAAGACACTCAAGTCCAAAATTTTAATGGGAACATAAAGAAACGATTATGGGTATGTTTGGTAAAGTTTTCTTTTTAAACTGGATCAATATTTATACTATTGATCCATCCTTTATTTTGACTTTTCTGTATGAGCATTTGCAAGTGATGCAATTGTTCTTTTTTTTGAAAACAATTATTACTGTAATTCTGCTAAACAATAATTTACTGAAGAGTCAATCCCATACATTAAACGACAGAGAAATTTAATCCCAATAGTCGCATTTGGTTGCTCGACGGGGTCGGTCGTGTTTATGGTACTTATCTTTTCATAACATTTAAACTGTATCACCATTCAGCATATACACAGAACAAAAAGGGAGATGCCTTTAAAATATATTTTATCAAAACTGTTCGGGTCTGAACTTTGTTGTCTCGTAATAATTTGACATCAGCATAGTTTCGAAAGGGCGGAAATCTCGTCAAATTTAACTTTCGATAGGTGGTAAACATTTTGTACTGATCGAAAACTTCTTGTAAGTTTTATTATAGTTTGCTAATTGATTATAAATGGTACGTATAATAGGAACGACAAATCTGTATCTTAATGCAAGCTTAAGTAGTATATTTGCTGATTGTTGCAACACGATTTTAATTTTGCATTATTCGCACACATAAATATAGATATTTTTGTAAGCTTGAGAATTGTTGGAAAACAATCTGGTGTGATTCAAATAAAAGTACCAAGAAAAGTAAACTGAAACAAGGATGAGAGACAATGAAAATGTTTCGTAATGACTTTCTGTTTACGTTACAATCTCAATTTTGAATTTTTGGATTGCTTTCCCTCCCTGGCAATATAACTTTTCACCGCGTACAAGGAACGTTATATTGATGAAACAACTCCGATAACTAGAATCATAGATATCATCTCGCAATTTCATGTCTACTCTTCTGAAAATTTAAATCTTGCACTGAGATTAATTTCCAGACTTCCGTTACGCTTATAAGCCACTGTCACTCTGTCTCTATCTGTGTCTCTATGTATGTATGTATGTATGTATGTACGTATGTATGTATGTATGTATGTATGTCTCTGTGTGTGTGTGTATGTATGTATGTATGTATGTATGTATGTATGTATGTATGCATGTAGTGAAATTTTCTTGAGTTAACTTTGTTGATACAATGTTTCGGATTTAGACTGGCGACAGATGCCGTGCAGGTCATAACATAGTCGTGGTCCCTACAGCGAGCATGTACAAGTTACCAAACACAAACACGTCTTCTTTATTTTGTAATAAGAATGACAAAAAATATACTTACATTTATGCATCTTGAATTTCCTCAAAATGTACTTTCTTAGTTCTGCAAATCCAAATTACATGGGGGCCCCGAGTGGTCTAAAGCGCTCCCCGGTATGGATCGCTGCCATCTCACCCCTGTCTGCGTCGGTTCGAGTCTAGGATTCAGCCAATGTGGGTATGTGAGAAATCTTGCCAGTAGCTTCCCATGGGTCGGTGGTACTTCCCGGATTTTCCCGGGTTCTTCCTCGACCATTATGACTGTCCGCCATGCATAGCCTATATTGTGCTGAAAATTGGCGTTAAATCTCAATACAACAACACAACAACCAAATTACATGAGATTAGTCATGGGTACTAAAGCATGATTACATATACTTCGAAAATGTCCTGTAATTTCGACTACATTCAAACTGCGATAACATTCTCCTAACTGCACTCAAAATGAAAAAAGCATTATGTTTCATAGCGTCGTTTTGATTATTACACTTGAAAGAGTTCATATATTTCCCAAATTATGATTCTAAACATGCAATGACAAAATAGAAACACACATGCAACTGAGTCAAGAATTGTCCGTCATTGCTGAAATCACAGACACATGTATCTTGTGTGAAATTGATATACCTAATAAATCAAGCGGAATAATAATCAGCGGAATTTAGTAGACCCAATCCATTCATTTCAGACCAAATGTAAAAGCAGCGGCAATGCACATTATTCACATATGTGGGCATTATGTTTTCTTACTGTGTATTGATGAATCTAAGGTTGTGTATTTATTTTGGAATACATATATATGTATATGATGCATGGTGTGTGTGTGTGTGTGTGTCTGATTTGGACTTCTAACGTAGCTTTAACAGTTTTTCAGTTATCTCGATACGATGTATGCAGTGTGGCTGTTTAAAGCGATGTTTAGCACTGGGGCATCATGTCACACCCAATTACATTATCCTGACACCAGGCCGACCAATTTGAACACTAACATCTTAACATCTTAATGCTGAGTGCCAAACGAGGCAGCTGTTAGTACCATTTTTCTAAGTCTTTAGTATTACTTGGTCTTTGGTATTACCCACGACCTTCCGCATCCGAGGCGGATATATATATATATATATATATATATATATATATATATATATATATATATATATATATATATATATATATATGTCTACAGCCAGTATTTGATTTATTTTAAATTTGCGCAATGCTGTCAGGGTTTTAACCAAATTCTCGAAGCGCATATATATTACTTTCAAGTTTTACTTACTCACAAATTCTACATAATTGGCAGATTTATATGCAATTTTTCCCATTTTAGTAAGGTTTACTTATTTTTTGCTTGGCGTAAAATATTTTGCGTAAAATATTCTATGTTTAGATAATCCTTAATATTTCAACACAAATCTGAATTATTTCACACATGAATAAAACGAAATATCAAATAATATTAAACGTAATTCTTGCTCTCTATTTTAAATTAGATGCAGTCATTAAGGTATGAATCTTTAATATTCAACTAAAACAATCTTTCTGTAATAACTCCTTTGACATTTCAGCTTTAACACATTTAAGTAAAGGTATACTGCTAAAATTGCTTTTGATTGTCCGGGTCCGGTGTTGCTGAATGTTTGTCCAGTGTTAAGGATTGATTGTCCAGTAGTACTGATTGTTAGGTCTAGAATGCCTCTTTAAAAGATCATATTGATGTCTGCTAAAAAAATTGTTTTAAGTCTCACAGATTTTTCTTTGCATATATCAATTTATATAAAGGGATCTTTGTGTCTCCAATTCAATGAAAATTTGAAACCGCTGAATTTTGACGGTTCTTTGTTGTGCTAATGGTAATAATAAGATACTAACCCAATTTAGAAACTCTGAAAACAATTACAACATAACATTTGTAGAAAGACAATCAGAGAGAATACTACAAAGCAAGAATATCATTAAGAACAGATGTTTATTATTTTAAACGTTTTATTATACAAGATGGATCGATGGATACTGGAAATTGTAAATTCCAGATATTTTAAGGACATAAGAAATTGTTGGGGTATTAGAAGTGTTCCTTTTTCAGAACCGGATATACAATCAGCTATAATACCTGATCAAATATTGATGTAGTACAAAATTACATACACAGAGGTATTAGTTCACGCAAGACATGGAATGATTAAAAGACTAATGATATAGGAAAATTCAAAAAATGAAACGAATCGCTGTATATTGACTTTTTAACGAATGATATTTTACTTTTAAGATATCGTGTTTACATAATATTAAAGATCGATTAAAACTGAAACCATTCTTCAATTAATATTGCACGCTATATAAATTTTTATCTTTGTACATATGTGCAATCTTTCATCTCGATATTTATTTATTGCCTCATATATTAGGATTTTTAGATAAACAGAGAGAGAGAGAGAGAGGGAGAGAGAGATCCGATGCAAAGGTGTCTAACTGAAAGTAACTTTTGGATTTTATGCTCGAATACGAATTGCAGAAATATAAGATTGTATTCAATGGCCATAGCATAAACTCACAGAATATTTTGGTCCTTAATACTATCCCAAAACCACTTTATTGATCACTTTATTTTGATGTGTCTTCGAAAGAGTTCTGTTATGTTGGGTGCATTTCGTACACCTCAATGTATCGCATGTTTGAAAAGTTGCAAAGTTCCTAAATCGATCAAATTTCGGGGCGGTTCTCATGGTAGGTTCCATCGACGATTAATTGCACGTGATATTGTCCCGGTGCCCACGTAAATGATGGTCCAGAGATCAATGCAAATGAAAATAAGTGTATCTTGATAGTCATTGGTGAATATGATACTGTCTGAATATTCAAAAAGTGGAATAGACAGTTTTTTCATTTCAATACATGTGTTTTCAAAAGAATCTCCACCAATAAAGCTATGTGAAAAATAATCGAACGGTGTGTGCTTGTTGAAAACAATGAAGCCAGGTTTTGACGTGGTATCTATCAATATTGATTGTTAGGGATTGTTTTCATTCTGATGACGTGTTCAGAAAAACGTTTTTCATGTCACGAGGGTCGTTACTTGTAACGTTAATACAGTCGGCACCAAGTTTTAATAGTCATAATTAATTTTGCACGTAAAATGTCTCTCAAATCTGTATGATATTTGTCCCCAATATATTTATACAAGTGTTATTGTTACAAAATTATTCAGTTGTAGTTTGTTGAACAGATTTTCAGAACTTATTGGAAGACATAATCGCCCAAATACAGAGAACCTAGATCACAATTTTTGTTTCAGTTCAATCCCATTACTGCAAATTTGACTTTGTCAAAGCTATGGCTCGGACAAACACGACGACTTCTTTAATAGGGACATTTCTTTGATGTTAGGGTAAAAGACGGTACTTTTCTAAGGCGTTCCTGGGGATAATTTCATTTTACTAAGTGGTTTTCAATATTTCATGTAACGGACACTTGGTCAAAATCAATTATGGGTTGAACATAATGCCCCTTACAAGAAATAGTTAACGATCAAAATGAGTACCACGTATTTTACCATAACCAGTAGTAATTTGTGTTTTAAAGCAGCTTAAAAGTGTCATTGAGAAGGAAAAAAATAAATATATTTTCTTTACAAATTTTTTTGAAGGTAAACAATATTGAATAATACCGAAAACTTTTGTACGATAAAAGAGGGACCCATTTGGACTCATACTGAAAACATGCTTTTTAATAACATAGCTTAATTGCAATCTCATCATAACTGGTGTAATATATTCACATTTCTGCTAATCAAGCCTTTATACAAAGATAAAACATGCGGTATACAAGGTCTACCAAACGAAAGGAAGATCTACAATAAATGGCTTTACTTATGGTGATACTTTTCATGGTGAAGTATTTCACTTTTAGTACATTCATATAACTTGAGAACACCGATATTTGCGATTTGTCTCTTGTTTTAGATGTTTCCTGCTATCTATATTTTAAAGTTTAAGAATCATTTTTTTTAAAATATAAAAATGCTATGAAAAAATAAAAGTTTACCATTTGGATCCTTATTCCAATTATATTTCCACACTAAGCGAGTAGTCCATACATATTGCCTATCTTCTTAACTTCAATACAATCACAGTCTACTGTCGCAAAGTGTTAGTCACTAAAACAAAGCAACCAGACGAAATTTGGCAAAGACATTACCAACTTTGGATTTGGTGTTTCTATTTGAACCTTTAATCAGGAAGGCGGTTGATTTTTTCAATTTCTACTTTTAAGATATATATGTAGCAGTTTATTTTGATCCAGCATTTGATTCGTTACTTGAAAGATTCCAATGGACGATGCTTTTGAGGAGATATACATGTGGAGATATCTTGAATCTTTGTTGTAATTAACTATATAAAAGTATATGCACATATTCTTCATATTCTTCTTCTTGTTTCCACTGCGTGCAAATTTGCTGTGAAAATTGCATTCAAGGATATTTTTTATGAGAAATACAATGTTTATGGAATCGATTTGACTGTAATTGTTTATACGTATCATTAGAATTTATCAAAATCCAATACCCGTGTATGACAAAAAGAACAGTTGGTACACAAGATTGAAATGGGGATATAAACCAGAGACCAAGTGGCAAAAAGAATATTTTTGACGATGCTCATGTTAAATCTTCCATTTGGCCTGATTTTAACTAAAGGGCCATATATAAATGAATAAATTTATTAAATATACTTTCTGCTGTTTCTTTAGTGTCTTTGCTTTGCTGTAAACTAACAATCAATTCTTGCATTTGTGACTGATTGTCTTCACAAGTACCTTTAAAGTTAGATCATGCTTAATTTATTTGAGAATGATATTAGTTTTCTATTATTTTCCTCAAGATAAGCGTCCATAGAATTTGCAGTACCTATGTAAATGAATGTTCAAACAATTAGTATAACGAACATACAGATATAAAAATCGGTGCGTTGGTAAGTAGAGAGGTGTGTATGCAGATTTAAAAGTTTATGCATTTGCTCAAATGAAAGCCATCCCATGTTTATAAAGATGTAAGTATTTATATAAATTGTATTAACTTTATTTAATCAAATTTCAGAAATTCAATGTTTTCTTTTTTATAATGTACTCAGTAAGAATTAATCTTTTATATCAAACAACACAGCAGAAGCTAATAAATTTTTTAAAATTTTGATCCGGACATAAAATGTACATTTCAAGTAATTAAAACATAATACTGTTCTTATTACTACTATTAATGCAACTGACTTTCAGAAATAAACTCATGCATACATATTTGCAGCTGCTTATATGGCCTGGACTCGTACATCCATGCATTTTATTTTCCGTCAAGATTTAAAATGGCATCTCTTTTAAAACCATTGCTGATTACACACAGTCATGTTTAGCATTTATCCAATGTAACGCATGATTCTCGAATGTTGGCGTGAGTAGGCTTCGAGATAGCGTGCATTCGTAGATACAATTCTAGTTTCTGCGCGATTCTTTATGCTATTGTGTTGCAAATTTATGTTTAACTTTCTAAAACTAATGCAACTCCTATTCACCATTGAATGTTGTTGAAAAAATCCATATGAAACTGAAAATCTTGCCTAGGATTTAGCAGATTTTAACTATTATTGTTAAAATGTGCAATGATTTTCTAATATTTTAAAATGTGTATTTTACTGAATTTTTTATCTGCTGGTTGAAAAGAATTCAGAGTGCAGATACTAGTTTCAAATCATGTAACATTCGAAATGGTGCATTTCACTCGTGAACGTTTAAAATTATATGATTTATATCACTCGCTTTGGTCTGTGAGTGTGCTTTTTTGGGGTAACGGAACAAAGTCAGTCATATGTTCTCCCAGCTGATATTTACATATTTCATATAATCAATGAAGGCATGCATAAATGATGACTAATTTCTTTCGGCAGCATATAGGTTTCTTGGTAATTATTTTAAAATTAGAATTTATACATCCATCAACAAATTCCACTTACTTTTTATCCATCTTTCGGTTTCGATAGATAGATAGATAGATAGATAGATAGATAGATAGATAGATAGATAGATAGGGATGTATCATTAGAATCGGCTTTTCTGAGTAAAAATCACATTTTCTCAATCTTCTAGACTTAAGATATATTTTATTGATACCAACAAACTTTAATTAAAAAGCAGAGAATCAACGGCTTGAATTTGTTTCATTACTGCGAAAACAAAATCAATTCTTTCCTTCGCAGCACGATTAAACTGACGTATGAAAAATCTAAAATCTGTCGTCAATTTAAGGTTTCACAAGCGGTAATTAGCTATTTGGAATGCAAAATAATTTAAAACATTTTTTCTACTCTGAACTATTATTAGGCAGATACAATATAAGACAATGAAATATATTGGGGACAGAAAATATATGATTTTTGTTTCAAACAAATGTTTACGTACTCACATATCTATCTATCCATATATATATATATATATATATATATATATATATATATATATATATATATATATATATATATATATATATATATATATATATATATATATATATATATATATATATATATATATATATATATGAGAGTTAATTAAAATATATATAGACGAGTTTACAACTTTCTATCCACAAACGATGGGGAAGCTTATCTCTCAATAATAATAAAATAATTTTTTTTAAAACAATTATCAAGAAAATGAATTGTGTGGTTTTGAAACTGTCAAATGGATTATATTCACTTGTTAGATTCGAATGCAAAGAAAAGTCTAAAATATTCAAATTTTAAAACCTTCACTGACTTTGCGTTTTAATTCTCTATTTGACCTTATGAAAACGTTTTGCTATTAACGTCGTAGGGTGAGATCAATATGTATGATAATGAAGGACTAATACCTTTCAGCGAATATCCTAAGTATCTAAAGAAACTAGTCACAAGTGGAAACTAGCTCCTGAAAACATGAGATTCTCGTCCTTTCTAGAGAGATCAAGAGCAAATTAAGCTTCCACGATTAGAAGCAATTTTCATCTTGGTCTACGTTGTATATGCCATTTCATGTGTTATTGTACGGGAAGAGACTGCTCTATTTATTGATAATGTTCTTACCTTCCATTAGAATGAGTTACCTTCATTACACAAATAATGTCAGAACCAACAAGATAAGGCTTGAAGTACATTTATAGTTTCCAGATATTATTCACCGTTGTCTTTCAGATTATATCCAGCTGAAAATTATAACCCGATTGTAAGAAACCTCTCTCGCCACCACGAAAACTGTCCGGCCTACAAGTGGAGACATCTCCCTTTGGATCATGACCTCATTTTTAAATTGAGGTATTCCATATTGTTGTAATTGTTTAACACACTTCCCTTGCCCCAGGCGTATTCAGTGTCAAGCAGTGCACATAAAACTGCTCAAGTTTTGATAAATTTTGGACAATACACAGAAGAAAGAGTTTTCGTGTTCATTTTCAAAATTGGAAATGGAACGTCTTGTGCATCTGAACGAAAAGCTAGTTTCCAATGTTTAAAGAGATATTAGTAAAATGCAATACATGGCTACAAAAAGAATTTTGGTTTTGTCAAACGTTCTATTCAAGATGTTCTTTGATGTCAATCTCATTTTTATTGCACACATCGAACTGACGTAACTATTACACTATCATGTTATCAATATGCCTTAGCGAGATTGCATAATTTGTTGTGGCGTACAAAGATAGATAGATAGATAGATAGATAGATAGATAGATAGGGTACACATTTTCTAAACTAATTATCTGTCAGCTATTTATTCGTGACGACTGAATGCGATTTTTTTTTCCATTCTTAAGTGATGATCTATACTCTCTGTTCGACGAGGTGTTTCTAAAAGGATGACAGTATCTTTTGGTACCATGTAAATCACGTTCCCAATCATTTTGCAACAATACACTAACATTTCTATAACAGTAGACCAAACATTTATTATACAAAAAAAATTATTTTAATTTACTTTTACAGGAAGCGTGGACAAGGAAAATAATTAAGGTAAAGTTCCTTCAAATAATAATTGGTACTATAATTGGAAGGTGTTCATTGGCTCAAATTCGACCAGTTTTCATGTATACGACATTCAAATCATTTCCATTTCAGACATTACAGGTGCGAGAGCTAAAACCTTAAACCGCTCACTTAATTATTAAGTATTACGCAAATTAAAAACCTTATTGAAAATGAACTTGACTGCAATTAGGTTAGCCACCTGCATAGTTTTATATGACAGAAATGTTTTAATTAAACTCTAAATCCACTGCAGTGCCAACTATCACGGGGCAATCTAGTGACGTACGTTTCACACAATTTAATTTAATGAAAACCTTTGAAAATTACAGGTGAGAACAGTTTATTAAACATAATTGAGTCGAAGTTTTCTTGAAAGTCACTTCTATCCGAAAACACTTTTTCCACACTGGAACGTAATAAACATTTTTCCAATAATGATACGAAGTGTTAAAAATTACATTTAATTCTTCGACAAAAATAAAATATTTTCATTGATAATATATTCAATTATTTGTTCATCCACCATCTTTCCGAAAATAGATCAAAAACGCATTATCACGTTGCAGTTGGAGATATCTAACAGTTTGACTTCAATTTTTGTGTTTCATTTTGCTTTAAGTAGTTGAACTGACTGATAAAAAAGACATATGATTAATTAAAAACTGGTTGCAGTTTATTAGTGACTGATAATGGTTCCTTTTCATCATTATTACAATTTAATGGAATAATTCAGTGATAGCTATAATTCCATATGAAAACGGTACAATTATTTAGGCTTGACTCAATCAATTTGGAAGCAATTTAATCCTGAGCTTTTGCCTCGACTAGAATTTACTTTTTAAATGTTGGGTTGTTTTGCTACTATTTTAAATATATACACGAAATATGAAGGTACAACAAAAACCACGCATTGTGTGAGAAGAAATAACTAATAAATTTTATTTCATAGCCATTTCTTTATCGATTAAGCAAATAACATTACTGGCATAAAAAAACAATCACATGAAGACTATTTTGTAAACACTGGGCTGTATATAGACTTTGTTATAGACTGTATGACACCTGTGTTATGGGATTATAAAACCTTTATCACTGTAATCACTTGCTTCTGATTGATGTGATAAAGCGTACACTTAGGTAAGTTTTAACATTTTTGTTTGATACACTTCTCCTTTCTATGCCACGCACACGAAAGTACATACGCAAACGGTCACTTTATTTGCTGGAAGCACATTAAAAGTTTCTTATTTGGACTGATAGAGAAAATTGACTTGGTGTCGAAATTATGGGAGCAAAACACTCTCTCAAGGTAAATGGCCGCATGTCGTCCGAGCTTATAATTTGCGAGGACAAAGTGTCCATTGATTGTAAAGGCTTTAGCTCATTATGTTTCTCTCCCGCCTCTACAGGTGTCTATTTAGCACGTAAAAACAAGTGTCCTGGTCCAGAATGGACGATAGCGCTGGTTTGGATCAAATCATTTTGTGTGCTTAAACCTTGTCATGCAACAATATACTACGAAAAGCCTGAGGCAAAACATTTTGACACAAAAACGCTCAAAAGGTGCTTCGATTTGAACAACACGGTATTCGAATGATTATGGTTTCTAATTAATGATAAGAACCACTTCCTTTTTATAGTATCAGGTGTCTGTCAATAACACTAAAAATCGTGTACAGGTTAGTAAGCTTTAGAGGGAAAGTAGTATTACTGTTAGACACACGAAGATTAAATACCAATTCAGGCCTTACCTAAAATGCCTTGTACCATTATCCCTCGTATCCCTCGAGTGTTAATCATTATATGACGGGGATTGATATTCGCAAAGTTTAACACTGTAATACCTTTATAACAATAACGAAATGAAACATAATGGTATGTATGTATGTATGGATGGATGGATGGATGCATGCATGGATGCATGCAAGCATGCATGTATGTGTGTGTATGTATGTATGGAGGTAGGTATGTAGGTATGTAAATAGGTAGGTATGTAGGTATTGCTATGCATATTTAATTTGCACTATTTGTTTGTTAGTTTTAAATTTTATTATATGCTATTGTAATGTAACATTGTATGTTGGACTTAGCCTTATCCAAAATCAAGTTTATTTACTACTTGATCTGATTTATTAATTTTTTAAACAAATTCTGTAAGCGATTAATACATAGCTAACACATTCTGTGTGTATGTGGGATTAATATTTGGATCATTGTTAGTAGAAGTAAACGTGTTTATTTGGGTATGAGTCTTGGTTATTGGGGCTCCCTGGAGTACCTGACATAGTCCAGGTTCTATATTATATTTATAGTAACATACATTTTAATTATAAATTATAATTTATCTTGTAAACACTTAGAACCTTCCAGACTGAAATTTTCCAGTAGTTGTAATTAGAAAATGATAACTGTCAAATGAGGTCAATTAGAGTACTTGTTACGTATATTTGATTTAATTTATATTTGATTTAATTTAATTGTTTGTAAGTTTTAAAATCTTTTTATTTTTAATTTCATTACATGTCAGAATAATATTTGTTCAAATTATTTGTATTTTAAAAGATTAATTCTTTTTACTGGAAATATTTGAGTGCTCATACATAATACTTGGACAAAGTCATTTATTTAAATTTAATTCGGAAATTTAAACACCGGAATATTATTGACTGTGGACTTTAAGAAAAAAAACTGTGGACGATACGACACCATGAAAACTACAGTATACGTCATCGCCTTCCATTTTTGGATTTTTCGTCGGGACTCGAACTTGAATTAATTAGAACATTTCATTACTAGACTTCTAAAATTTAATTCGTGGATTATTCTTGAATTATTTTTGGATTTGATTCTTAAAACCGTTCTTATTTTTTTTTATTTTTTAGAGTATTTTCTAGGGAAATAAGTTATTTGTTAAATTTTTCAAAGCTTGTTGTTTTTACCCTTTCTTTTGTTACTGTTTATTAGAGCCTAAGCAAGTAACATAATATACTACATAATCTTTGCTACTGGAAAATTTATTCATTCATGCTTTAAGATCTAGCAGAATTGTGGTTGTGTCCAGAAATACAGAGTTCTCATAAAACAATATTCTTGGACAGAGATATTCACTGGGATTTTTAGTGAATGCAAACCTGGAATTACATTACTGTGATTCAACAAAGGACTGTTGGCACGACAGTTTCACCGTTGGATTTAATTATGATTCAAATAAGGTTTATTCTATTCAGAACTTTGATTATTAGGACTTGTCTATGCAATTATAGGATTATTTGTGATTTAATTTGTAATATCGTATGTTCGATTATACACTTTCATTTTGCATTTTATGGAGATTATTTGTTGAATTTGACAAAGAGTGTTGCTTTTGACTATTTCGTTTTAATTATTTTAAGATGTTAGACTCGTAACAGAAAATTGGGTTCTTGTCTGGAATAAGGAATTCACTATCAAATAGTTCAGAAAGCTTTATTTTTAAAATTTAAATTTATTTCGTTTGGAATTTTTAAAGTTCCAGTTATTATTTTACATTTTAGTAAAACCATCAAGTTTTTACAATGTCATCTAAAGCGAAGATCTTTAGTTCAAATTCAACTCAGGAACAGTCTGACTCCTTGCAATAGATTAATTGCTCTGAGTTGCCAGAAAATATGATCTTTTTGAGGCAAAGGCTTCTTTAACGAGACAGGACATACAAATAATTTGGTCCAGAATTTTGTAGAAAAGAGTAGTCTGGTAAAAAATTAGTTTAATCTAATGTGAGCACCTCTAAACCTCAAATTGGCACAACTTTTAGAATTCAAGTTTCTGATAAGACTGATAAGAAGTGCTTATATCTTCCTGCGTGTACCTATTGCAAGAAGAAAGGGCATACTATTTCTGATCGCTACAAATTGGAGACTAAACAACAAAATCAAGACAGACCTATTCCAAATACTCTTGTTTCTAAGAGGCCAATTTTACAATCATGTATTGAAAGCAATACATTTTTTTTGGTCAAACTAACTCTAGTCTGATGTTATTATGGATAATTTTCGAACCATTCATGTCGAACGGCTCTATATAACGCATGTGTGATTCGGCCAATCCTATCCAAGAACTATGGCAATGAAAACTCTTGAGAATTATGTTAATCAGGAAATTGTTCCTTTAAGCTTACACATGTATTTGTCAGGATTTAGATGAGGTCACTTTTGCTCCTCGTTTGGATCAATTAAAGGGTATTGATCACAGTTATCCTCTTTTAACTACTCATTCTCTCTATTCTAATCAGGCTAACAAGCGGCAGTTGTTACCGAACAGGAACAAGATCCTGAGATGACCTGTTTGTTTCAAAGGGTTACTAGTAAAACTGAAGCCAGAGAAGTTACTGTTTCTTATTTTGTTAACATTGGGTCCGTATGTAAAAATGGAGACCACCTGAGGTACTAGCTGGTGACGAGTGGTCTGTGAAGTATCAAATTGTAGTTCTAAAATCGTACAGACAAGAAATTCTTAGTTTTGCCCGTGAAACGTCTTTGGCTGGCCATTTAGTGATAAATGCGACGTATAGCAAATTCTTGAATCACTATTTATTGTCAAAATTAAAAGTGATGTTTGTAAATACTGCAGATCTTTTCACACTTGTCAAATGGTCAGCAATCCCAATTATATGATACATAATGCTCCTCTGCAACCTATTCCTGCATTCGACAAACCATTTAGCAGAATTGAGGTATATTGTTTACCCAAGATTATGTCATGCAAACACTATTTGTTGACCATAATTTTTGTGTCCACCAAATTCCCAGAGGCACTCATTTGAGGAATAATTAAACTAAAACAATAGTAAAAGCTTTAACAAGTATTTTTAAAGAATCTCAATTGCGCCTTCCCAAAGCTGTCTAATCTGATCAAGAGTCAAATTTTCTGTTTGGAAATTATCAGCACGTTATGCATGAATTAGACATTCAGGAATTCAAATAAAAAATGAAATATAGGTACGACAGAACTTCAATAGAGAGAACTTTTAACAGTCTGGTGATAAAGTTCTGTCTCTCTTACTCATTCTGAAAATGTTTCTTCAGATTTGATATTATGGTCCTTGCTAAGTTAGAAAGACAATGAGTGAGTGAAATGACATTATTAGTACTCCTGGGATGTAAATTTATTAAAGTAGTACCGGTATGTTTATAGAGATAGCTAGGTTAATCATGCAATTAATTTAGTTGGACCTGCCCACACAGATAAAATGTAAGCGATGGAATCCAATCGGACTAAAGTGATTTGGAATTAACCAAACGTAAGAATTCAGAAATTACGAATAATCTGAACTAAGAACTTTCACATTTGGAGCAACAAGAAAAGTATGAACTAAACCTCCCGTTACTTGAATATGAGCACTTGTTTCAAGATGTTCCTATGAAATAAAATCTTCCATGAGGATAAAATTCTAGATTCCACACCTGTAAAACAACATCCGTACAGGATAAACCCTCTCAAACACGAATGTTTTAAAAAAGAAATTTAGTATTTGCTCGAGAATAATTTGTATAGAACCGAGTGAAAGTGACTAGAGTTCACCATGCACACTTGCACCGAAACCAGATAATACTTTCGGTATGTGCGCAGGGTATAGAAAGGTGAACAGTGTGACCAAAAAGATAAATTTTCATTGCCAAGAATCACTGACTGCATTGACAAAACTAAAAATGCAAAATATGTCACCAAATTTGACCTTTTGAAAGGATTCTGACAAATTCCACTGAAGGAAAGTGGCAAAGGAAATTTCGGTATTTGTGATTCCAGATGAACTTTGTCAATATAAAGGTTCGCCTTTTACATTTCAACGTTTAATGAACATGATTACATCTGGTATGGATAATTGTGATGCTTACAACGATGATGTTGGCATCGACAACAACACCTGGAAAGACAACGTAGAGACAACTCGGAAATTCTTTGACAAACTCACTGATTCAAATTTGACATTTAAATTATCCATGAGTAAATTGTGCTTGTGTTACCTTTCTAAGACATATTGTAGGACATGAGCAAGTTAAACCTGTAGATGGTAAGATCAAGGCTATTTTTGAATTCCCTGTTCCTACCCATAAAAAGTAACTGATGCGGTTTTGGATATGGCTGGATACCATCGGAGGTTTTGTTCCAATTTTTCCATAATGGCTGAATCCCTAACAAATGTATTGAGCAGGAAAACCAAGTTTTGTTGGTATGAAAAATGTCAAGAGGCTTTCGAAAAGTTGAAGGCCATACTGAAGAGTTCACCGGTTCTTTCAGCTCCAAAGTTCAGTCAATCATTCAAAATGTCTGTTGATGCAAGTGATGTTGGGGTTTGGTCAGTATTGATTCAAGAAGACACAAATGATGTTGATCATCATGTGTGCTATTTTTCAAAGAAATTAAAAATGCACCGGTTAAATTCTTCAACAATGGAGAAGGATTGTTTGGCTTTGATATTGGCATTTCAACACTTTTTGATGTTTATATTAGTTCAGCTAATTCTCCGATTATTGTGTTTAGTGACCACAACCAGCTTGCTTTAATTGGCAAGATGTAAAAACAAAATCTGAGAATATTAAAGGTAGAGTTTGATGTTGCAGGACTATGATATCGACAGTAAGCACATTAAAGAAACAGACGAAGATGCGTTTTCACTTGTCTGGTAATATTATATTGGTTCATTAAAATACTTGGTGTCGTTTATAAGATTTCACCTTATGGAATTTTCACATAACGTTATATTTGAATAAGAGTACAAGGAAAGCTTTACTGCATGCATCTTATTCTTTATGATGGGAAGTGTTATGATATTCAATTTGCATTGTTTGTTAGTTATGGTTTTATTTATTTTTTATTTCATTAGATGTTATTCTAATGTAACATTGTATATTAAACTGAACCTTGTCCAAAATCAAGATTATTTGCTATGTAACCTGAATGATTGATTTAAAAAAAATGATGCAAACATAGCTAAAATATTCTCTCTGTGTATGGGGTTAATATTTGGATAACTATTAATAGAAGTATCCATGTATAGTTGGGTCTGGGTCTTGGTTATTGGAATTATCCTGGCATGCCTGACATTGTCCATGTTCAATATTGTAATTTTTTTATCAGACTCTAATAATAACTGATATTTTATATTGTAAATATTTAGAACCTTGCAGACTGATATTTTCCATTAGTTTTTTGTTAGAAAATACTAACTGTGACACGAGGTAAAGTAGGGTACTATACAATCTATTTACTGGAACATTGTTCATTCATGTTGTAAGATCTAGCACAATCAATTTGTATTATTGTTGTGTCCAGATCCTCATTTGGGCTATACTGAGTGATAATACAAGTAATTCTTGGACAGAGACATTCCCCGGGATTTATAATGAATTCAAACCTGTAATTATATTACTGTGATTCAACAAAGGGCTGAATATGAAAGCTATAATTCTTGCTTGAATATCCATGTTTACATTTAATGTCTTGTCTGTCTGTTTATTTGATGGATGAAATCTAATGAATAAAAAGAAATTCGATATAATTAATCCATGTTTGTTTTTATTCGGCCATAAGTTTGTCATTGAAATAAAATGTGTATTGGAAAGATTCGATTGGATCTTTTAGGATTAATTGATTTTTGTTGTATTTCCGTCCGCTATTTTAAGACCTACTTAAGTGGAGTCTAATCACTATGAATTCTCTAAGATAATCTTCGAGGGTGACACTTATGTAGCATAAACATGAACTAATATATTTATCTTTACTGATAAAAGTACTCTTTTATCCCTACTTTTGCATTAATTTGACTTATTTTTTAAATGGCGCAGTTAATATTTTAACGACAAAACTTTCCCAAATAATTTCTACCTTTATGGTTCACAGGAACAAATAATTTTAACATTGGAAAACCTTCGTGTTGGCGTATGCTGTTTAAACACAGAGAATTAGTCAACAGTGTTAAATGCTATGATCAGTAAAGTAATACACCTTTCGTTTATTTCATCTGAATGTTACAAATGTATAAAATGAACAAATCTAAGAGTATAAAGTTTATAAACTTTCTGTTGCAACGGCTCATATTTAGCCTAATGACTACCCTTCCATTGTTTTAAATTCCCTTATCGTACGTGATCATTCAAACCATTGCAACATCACCGAATAGACACGACACTGCAAATTGATTACTTATTAAGTAGTGAACGATCTTTGCCGTATCACCTCTGTCTGCGTGGGTTCGAATCTAGGGCTTGGCCATTGTGTTATGTGAGAAAGCTTGACAGTATCTTCCCTTGTGTTGGTGGTTCGTCCTGGTGGTTTTCCCGGGTTCTTCTCCTACAGTTTTAATGATCGCCATCTATAACATATTTTGTGCTGAAAAATGGCACTAAGCTTAAACAGCAACAACAACAATAACAACATTAAATGGTGGACCTGATATCAAAATTGCCAAATCATCAATGAAATTTTAAATCTATAATTCATACTAGCTGTTCTCAATTAAATTTAAAAGCAATTATATAACTTCTTGCATTTTTCAAATGTACAAAGGCGCCTTTATTGTAGCCAGTTCATGTCTCTTTAATTCCCATTTCTCACACGAGTGTCATATTTGGTCTGGGATCAAAATAACAAATACAGTATAAAAATGGAGAATGACGTGAACATTATTAACAAAGCCACAAAAATCATATAATGTAGCCACAATCTCTCCTGCTGAAATACAGTCCAATAAATCAAACCTTCAGTGTATAATCAACCTGTCAGTACCACTTAATTGACACTAAATCTTGTTTAATCAAGCGCGACACCTTATATACAGGGCAAAAGAAAATGATTATTTAAAGTTCAACCGAAAGGTGGGATTCGAAGAATTACTGTGAATTTTCTTATACTTGATAAACCCCTTGATGTATTTTATTTATAGTTGGCATGATTCATTATACCACTAAAACAATTATTCAAGTATATTGATGATGCTGTAGAACACGTTACTTACAGTTTTTCTCACAGGAAAGGGATCTGAGGTATCTCAGTTGGGAGAGCTTTGGACTTGTAATGCAAGTTTGCGGGTTCATTATCTGTAGTCAGCTGCCTTGTTAAAGGCACGTACCTCCCATTTCTTCGTGATGGTAAAGCCAATAATGTGTTGAAAATGTCATTATAATAATCGAAACCATATATCAAAATGCTCAGAGCACATTTACAAACATAGACATAATTTGTGTACTGATAACTTAAAGTAGTCAATCAACAGATTACTGAACCAATCCCAACCTCTCCCACTCACCAACGACACTTTATGCCACTTTATGGATGTTTCTCTTCGTATTCTTCACATTTCTGGATTCAGACACGTGCTAAACAAGTGCTTCAATATATATATAATAGGTAATTAATAACAGCTTGTATATGTATTTTAACGAGTTTAGATTTCAATACAAGGGCATATTAAAATGGGGAGAAATGTTACAGCTTAAGTGTATATCTCTCTGTCTTAACAACATTTGTCCATACTCTGAGTAGAGATACGTTTCAAGCAGCCTAATGAGTGAATAAGTTATATTCAGCTATAATGTACACGTTGATATGTTTCATTTTACCATAAGAGGGTGCATGAATACTTTGGATACGAATAATATAATATACCGATGGAAACACGCACATTACTGATTTTCCTTTTATTCGCAAAGCACTTTGATAACTTTTTATTTCAAAATATAAATCAGTAAGTTTACTATTATCGAATTCTGAAGTACAATATTGAGTAGTTTATCTGCAGCTTACTTATAACATGAATTATTGGAGTACGCAAATTCCCTTCTAAATGCATCGTTAAAGGTTGTAATTAGTTTTAAAGGTTAATTAGTTGTATTAATGAGTTCTACTGCAACTTGTTCCAATCTCTAATGGTGCTAAGAAAAATTCTTTGTAGCAAGAACTTGCAGTAGTTTTTATTTTCGTCTCTAGGTCTCATAAAGGTGTCCAGGTGTTAACCTAAATGTGTGCAAATGTGTCAATGCTCACTGAAAATAGACGAAACCCACTAAGACGAAAAGCAATTCACTCTCAAGTTCGGATTAGGAATTTTCACAGAATTATAATTCTCATTAACAATTGAGTTGAATTTGGCCTCAAAATGGAGCCAGACGAATTCCTTTGTCTGTAAATTTTAAATCCTCTTACACCTCTGACATTAGTCGTTTGCGGAGTAGATACTCGTAGATTGCCATTAAATTTCCCAGTAGATTGTTATATATTAATGATATACAGGTATTAGAAAACCATCCATTTATTATCAACGAGCAGGCATGATCTTCTTTCATGTCAAATCCAAGCAGCTACAGCAGTCACACTTTTTGTGGATTTCGCTAGCGAGATCTTCGTCAAAGCATTTAATTTGAACGACAATGCCCAATAATTACACAATTGTTACCATGTTTAAAAGACACCAACCTAAATTCGGTTCCCACTTTTCCATGTGTTTGTTAAAGCTACATATATACTTTACTGGCTGAAATATTGTATTACAAACTGAGTTTTGACTGTAACCTAACTTGATGATCTAGGTTTAAGTATTGTTATTAACTAAAATAAAAAGCATTGGGAATTTGATTCATTTATTTCATCCCAAAATATATTTTATTTGAATTTATATATAGGCGAGTAAAGACCTTTAAAACTGAACTTTTGCTGGGTACGTTTAATTTCTCATTACATTCCTTTATTGAACAGCATACCTAGTGTGGAAATGGATATCAGAAAAAGTTGAAGGCCATTTTTGTCACTAAAGATACAAACATTCAAGCTTTTCATTGAAGCAAATTTATAGGAATTTTCACTTAGACACTTTCCAGCTCAGGCATGTTTTTTTTTTTAAAAACAGTTTTGTGTTAATATACTTTGATGTCGAATTCTGAAAAATTGTCATCGATCATTCTAACTCATGCTAACGTAGAATGTTTGAACTCGATATTTAAGGTCTCTTTTTCAATAATAAACTGCCTTTTATCAACAGAACCCGTAAACTGTTCAAAACATACTATGTCACGAATCATCCATTGATGGAAACGCAGCTTTACGACATGGAGGAGGTTAAATAAACGGGTATTAAAGATGTCAATTTTTTTTAGCTGTCACATTTTCTTGTATACCTGTCCACCTCTAAAGCTATTATTGAATTATGGTTTCGACAAAGCTGTTGGCTGATGTGAACCTGAAGCTACTTGAGTTAAATTTTCTCAGTTCGAGGCAAAGGTCGATCAGAATTTAACAGCAAATGTTATCCGCTTTAAATATTGTTGATCAGATTTTAACAGCAATGTTCTCCACTCTGAATTTGGTTAATCAGATCTTAACAGCATATTTTGCCATTTCATTTCCCGTCATGTTTAATGATGAGCTCTTCAAAACTGTCATTTGTTGCCATCACGTGCATATTTTAGATTCGACAATATTTAGCTCCTGGAAGAGGTGATCAGAGGTCACTGTATGCAGGGTATGGAGCGTGAGGAGCTGCGGTTTTTATGTCTTTATTTTATCATGCTCTTGTTTCTTAAACAGCTGTAAGGGCAATTTATCTTAGACTACTTTGGTCATGACTGATGGTTTAAATAGTCCAAAACTATTATTCTAAAGACAAATGATAGCTAGAGTTTGGCTATTGTTTGTTATCAGTTGTCAAGATCATATAATCACTTACCTTATAGGTCATTATAAGGATAAGAAGCCGATAGATAACGCCAGATCTATTCGTTCTTAAAATAAACGACTATAACGAATTAAGCAACAAAAACTATATTAGAAAACAAAGGGAAACCTATGTTTCATCAGCCATTTTTATTTTAATAGCCAATTAACAATTACGACGCTCGAGAAGAGGAGCTCATTGTCTTTACAATATTTCAGTTTTATTTAGACAATTAATAAACTCCATAAACATACCAATATATAACAATTGTAAATAGCAACTCAACTTAGCCGTGTTTCTTTTAAAATACATAACAATGAAACAGGAAAAATGGAAAAGAAAGAAGATATTTGATCTTTGCTGAGGAAATCAACAATTCAGACGTTTTTATTAGCAATATAAGTAAATTATCAGTTTACATCGAACCTACTTATGAATAAGAATTCTAAGGAAGGGTTAAGAATAATGGAATCACGTAGATATTTTTTATTCCACTTGTCACTTAATGATACCACTGTGGCTTTATAAAAAGACGTATGCTTTTTAATCTCTCACCTTAATTTTAGGAAGTTCATAAAATCGCCAGATGTTGAACAATTTTTACTGTAACGACATTATGTATGAAATATTTTGCACTTCTAAGTATGCGATTTAAAATGTTTAGAGGGCTTGAATTTATTTCCGAAACACGTTTTAAAATAAATTAATAAAATTCATAATATATATGGTTATTTGTTTCTTGACTCATATGGCAAAAATACAAATGAAAGAATCACTTATTTTATATTTAAATAAAAGCAATCAGTTGCCTTTATACGCATATCACATTGTCAACGTAACGTTTTTGCCATTTTGTATAAGCATTAATTGGAATTTCAATTTATTTCCTTATGTTACAAAATTATATATGGTCAAGTCTTCTTTGAGATCGGAGCTATAACCATCTGTACTGTTTTTGGTTACATTCATTATCTTTGAATTTATGAATTGATTGATTACGTAGATATGATCTTGATTGATTAGGTTGATATGATCTTGATTGATCTGTACTTTTTCATTACATCGGTGCGTAGTATTTTGTATTTTGATCATATATATTTGTAAAGGTGTCTTTAAAGTTAAATAAAAATATTAGTATCCCTTTACGTTTACTTGATTCGCTTTGAATATAAAACATTCAACAGTTATTAAGTCAACTGATAGAAAATAGAGTTCATAGAAAGTCATAACAAATAAATTCGTGTAGACTGGTACTGTACTTGCTTATGCAACAGTAAATTGAATATTTTATAGTTTACATTTTATATAATTTCAAAGCTGTGATAATCTGTTGTTTTTTTTCTGCATAAATATGAACAAAATATAGGATACGCTAAAATTGTGCCGAGTTAATATCGGGACAGCGACATATCACAATATATATCGTTGCAGCCGTAACAAATATCGAGTGCACGTCAGTGTTTATTTTGTCAGTCGAGAAATACTTGTTATACCAAGACGATTATTCTTTACTCATGTTGATGTGATACATATCAAAAGCAAAATGAAGTCATTGTCATTTTACTTGTGATTATATGCACATTCTTTGTTCATTTCGAATTTGACACTTTTTAACGAATGTTTTTGGTCATTTAGTTACCTTTTAAATTTTAACACACCTGAATAAATAAATTTTGGACATTAAATTACAAAACTGTCTAATTGGGGCACGGTAAAATCATTCTTGAAACGTCCTGGAACCTTGTTATTCTGAAGCTAATCAGATTCATCATCCTTTGAAGTCACAAACATTACAAAATTTAACCCCTATTCTGTATCAACATTATTGCACTATGAAATTGTGGCATCCATGAACAGTCTTCTATCACTCTGTTCGTTTTAGGTCATCTTATAGCTCTTAGCAATCGTCATTTAATATTTTTAAACTGTTTAGACTGGAACAACAAACTTTTTTCTTTTCATGGTATAGCTGTTGTACTATGCTTTTTAATGTAACATGGGTAAAAGACTTTCCTTAAAAAGGCGCCGTATCTATAAAAATGTTCAAGTATTTGAATACATTTTAAGAGTTAAAGATTTTTTGCTAATTCTTCTATAGACACTATCACGAACGTATGCATATCTTATTTCCTTGTAACTGTTTTTTCGTTTGATTCTTTTAAAAAAAAACTTATAAACTTTAAACCCTATACTTAATGGAATATTATTTTCGTCTCTATCGGATCAGTTTTTATCTCCTCATGTGGATCCTATCTAAACAGTGTCTTGATGAACTGGCGAGTCTCATTACCAAACACCTTTTGAATGAACCTAAATATTTGCAATTAAATTACATTCCTTATGCACTGGACATCTATACTTACCAGTAGCTTTCGATTTGTTATGTCTTTCATGTGTTTCTTGAATGGAAATGTTGCTCATCTTTGTATGGAAACTTTATAGCTTGTGCACTTGTTTACGCTTTCATTGATCCTACTCTAGCTTTGCAATCTTACCCAAAGCAGGGTAAAATACTTGAATACATTTCTGTTTCTATATAAACTACTGAGTTAAATCTCTGGTAGTTTCTTTGAGGTAAACACAAAACCCTAACGGAATGTGTTTGGTGTGTTTTAATTTTCAAGGACAGTCTATTAAAATAATGTGTAATTTTCAAAATTAAAACACATGACATAAGGATTTTGTTATTGGTATTGACCTTTTAGGTCATTTGTTTGTATGCTGCATGAGTACGTTAATATATTTCTAGATTTAATGATACTTAACTACGTAGCGAGATACATAGCTACTTTTTATAGTAATAATAATAATGCAAATTGACTCCGTCTCCTCCAATATTAAGTAAGATTGCAGAATCCTCCGAAACTAGAAGAAACAAAACATTGATGCAAAAACATAATATCAGCACCCTCCTTAGCATAAATAAATTTAAAAAAATGAAGACAGAAATGGGAAGACCTCTAGAACAAAGTTATTACCTCATAACCAGCTTCTACTTCAGTTGCTTGGAAGAGACTTAGCGCCTCGCAATCCCTCAATATACCTCACGAACATTAACCCAATAGCAGGATCGAACTGTGGGTCACAACAAAGAAAACAGCCAGCCCCATCATGGAGCCTGTATTTATTACAATCATGATCATCTGCTTGTTAGGCAAGAGCTTAAAATTGTATCGTGCTGCTAAAACCAGACTGAAAAGCCTTCACATTTCCAACTGTAAGACAACAGTTACAAGAACAATGAAGGTAAACGTTACATGATCCAATTTGATGACAGTTTTCCAGAACTCAAATCAAGGTCGCTGGCATCCATCATCAATGACAAGCAGATTTAGCTGATGTCTCTAAGTATGCAGCGTAAAATCGTGGTTATAAATATTCGTTTTATGTCATTGACGTGTTTTCGATTTTGGCTAGGTGTAGTTTCTTTGACATCTAAAACAGGGTCGGTGTTGCTACGAGCTTTAAAACTGGGTTTTAAAACAAAGTGGTCGTCACCCAATGCGATGAGAAATAGACGAAAGAAAAGTTTTCTGACAAGAATTGAAAACAAGACGCGTTACATTTTTCAACAAACTGAAAATCCAGAAAGAAAATTCACGGCCATGGAATATTTTCAAAGAACCTTGCAAAATGAAAGCTGAACTATTCTGCACATCAACACACTCAGATATATCGACATGTTTCCACATCTTGTCAAAGCCTACAATCAAACATTACATGTGCACCCGAGGACGTTAACCCTGTAAGCAAAGTAATGGTGCTTGATTGATTGTTTGGAATGTCACCTACCACCCAAAAGACTAAAAACACTAGCATTAGAGACTAGAGATTCAATTCACATTGGAAAACCGAAAGGCACAGTTGACAAAAGTTATTTACCTAAGTGGTCTACCGAATTGTTTTGTGTCATTGGACAGGCATGTGTACGTGTCCATCCCGTCTCTAAATTGGAATACATGAACAGAAAGGAATTAAAATGAACATTGCATTTGCCTACGTTTCTTTAAAGAATTCTCGCTTCACGAGTGATCGACTTTAACAAAACGTCACCATCATGCTGTTAAACACAGCAGCTACATCTCCATATCATGGCTCCTCTCTTCAAGAGCTACAGAAACAATCTCCGTGAGTGTACTGTGGATAATGTGTTCCTAAAACTCAGGTGGTCTTTTTGTGCCAAATATTTGTGGCGTATTGTGTCATCCGAGCAGTGATTGCCAATCTGGGCTTTCAACAATAAGGCAAACAATTGTTGACATTTTTACTCTGCATTTGTATTGGTTATCTTCATATTTCTCCGTTGAAATATATTGGTGACATTAAGAGCAACGGTAGCCTCATTTACGAAGCCAAAATGAACATCACCAGCCAACTCTACACTGACTACGTTTACTATGAGAATTCCTGTTCGCTATTATTTTAATGCTCAACATATGGTCGCAATCATTGCATCTATTTTTACCGGTCAGTTTGGCACATGCCTGGAGAAACATTAAAAAAGTGACTGAGTACAATAAAATTAATCATCCTCTAAAAATGCATTTTTCTGACAACAACATCATGGCCAATACTTTTTTGTTTCTATTCTGAGTGTGTCAGTGCCCTCGCTAATATGAAAGTCTTTTACAACAACGATCGATTCTACAAGAATCTTCGCTACGAGAAAGTTGGAAACACACACCATGTTCATTGTGAATTTGTACATTTTCATTATGTTCCTGTCATTATATCGCATTTTGACAGAGTATAAAAGGCATTTGTAACCGTCTGGTTTGGTTGTGATAATACTTCATTAGAGCATGACACCAGGGATCAATATGCTTCTTATCAATGGACTAAGGATGGGACAGGAAAGAATAGAGGAAACTCGAACTCTTGATTTCTTTTCAACCATGATGTAATTGGCCGAATATAAAATCTGCACGGAGAGCACTTGCTTAACTTTACAGTTCATCTAACTTAGTACTGATTTGAATTTAGGTGATACAAATGGAGTTAAACTGGGTGTCAATTAGGTGAGAACAGCATTCACAATGACTTATACAACTAGTAGATTATAAAATACAAATGGTCAATGAATTATGTTTTTTGTGTGCTATATTAAACAGGTAATGAACTGAATTGAATTTAGAATGCCAGGTTAGAGAGTATAACGTTCATGATGACTTGGGCATTTGAGCTTCTTATGAAAATGATGGAATTATGTTTATGAAGTGTTAGATTAACTAATGCTTAAATCGGACTGAGACTGTCAAATTGGTGACGTTAATGCTCACAATGGCTTTCATATTCTGGTTTTGTTGTATGAACAGTTTTGGATCTGTAATTTAAGAAACTGAACGATCTATATGCAGCATAACGAAAATTCTCACGTATGGAAATGAAACAAATCTATATATGTATATGTGTGTGTGTGTGTGTGTGTGTGTGTCAGCATAGAAGAGCAGTCTGAAGATGCGATTATTTTCATAAAATAATTAAATAAAGAGATTAATAAAGTACTGAACACTGAAGACAACCCTCACTTGGACCATATAAATGAGTTTTTATAGCAAATGATATAACAATTTGTTCTTTGTTCATGAAATAAATTAGAGCTGAAAAATACATGTAATTTAGAAGAGCTAAAAGTAAGGAAAATTCTTTAAACAAATATTGTTTGTGTTTGAATAAATTTTAAACAAATATTTACTGTCCAAATTGTTGCCTAAATATCCAAAACTGTATAAAGAAAAGTAATAAACGAAAGAAAAACAAATACATATATAAAAACTAGCAATATTATGATGTAACTAGTTTAAATGCATCTGAGATGACTGCCCATAAACCCTTATTTCGGACGAAACAAACAAATCCCACAGAACACAGTGCCAATAAAACCCACAGAACAATGAAAATCCACAGGGCACAAAACCCACAGAACAATTAAAATTCACAGGGCTCACAAACCCACAGAACAATGAAAATCCACAGGGCCCACAAAACCCACAAGGTTTATTTGAATCTTCCAGAAAACATGAACTAGTATAGCAACAGTACATTTAGTCACTTAGTATTCACAAGGACTATATAAATACATTACCAACTCGGTATTTTTTACATCACTACCTCACGGTTATATTGAGAAAAAAATGAGTTCTTTCTTCGCGGCTCATACCATGTTTACCGTTGTCTCTCGTTGTAAATGCTCGAAATCAGTGTTCAGTCATGGACTCTTACAATATCACCAAAGTCGACCGTATGAGAAAGGAAGTCAGTAGTCGTACGAAGTGAAGACAGACAAAAACTAAACAATGGGGCTATAAATATATTGAGTATGTCTCTTATAATCTGAAATGGCTAACCAAAAATAACTATTAATTAAATTATCAAGGATGCCAGCCGCCAGCATTGCTACTCCCTATTTTCGTTAACTCAACTGTGGACTACACTAGCAAACAATTATTCGAAGAATTAAATATAATACAGAACCAGACAAAATACTGATACTTATTTGACAAATTCGCCATTAATACACTGATTCGTTTTAAAACAGTGAAACTGAATCGGGTGGCTTGAATGCATATTTCACTCCAAAAATGCAGGTTATTACAAAATATTCTATTTTAAAAAAGAAAACCGACGGTGAAACAAAATGTTTGAAAATTATTATCTAGTGAATTGTAAAAAATTATATCCTGTGTATCAATGACTCGCTTGACAACGAGGACATGGTTTCCGAGATATGTTAAAATTAGCTCAAAGATTGCATATTTAAACACAAGTGAAAGAATTTCTTCAAAATATCCTAATTGACAAGTCCAAAAGACTGACAGCAGGAATAATGTGCTCGCCAAGAAATTCCTATAAATTCGATACACGCTTTTAACCAATTCATTGCATCATCCCTTACGTCATAATAAGGACGAGGCAGAAAGACACGGCATAACCGCTTTAGATGTCACTAACACGATTAGAAAAAATAAAAAGAAAGATAGAAGAGGTATAGTTAGAGAATTGGTTATGTTTGACTACTAACTGAAAAGAAACAAAATAATGCACTGAGATTCTTGCGAATGTTCTAAGTCAAATCTCGATCATGGCGATGCAAGAATCCGAATGGGTAGAATTTCGTCCTGGGTCATGCTTGACTACATCAGTCTCTAATAAATTTGAAATCAAATGAAAATTTTAAGATAACATCAATCTGAATAATTATAACTTCTAACTAAAAGTCAAAGTTCAATGGACAACACCAAGCCTCACGGCAATGCCAAAATAGCTTCCGTAAACAATTTCATGCATTTATGGTTGAGAGACGTGTATTGGCAGCAACATGGATACTTACCTTTACATAGCCTATCTAAAACATCATTTGACCTACAGAAAATATGCAAAGAATACAGAGCTGTAGTATTTTTTTGTGTTGGGCTCGATTTTCGTGCTTTTGTAAAAATACGCATCTTCGTGGATACTTAAATTTGTGGTTTTGCCTGTCAAAGTTTGCATATTAGTAGGTATTTAATTTGATGGTTTAAAGTCTACAAATACCCAAAATAAATACTACAGAAAAAACTATGCTGACGCAAACGGCAGTCACTTTAATGTTTAAAACAATACTAACACTTGCATGGGCACAAATCAAAGACCTGGCAAAATGCAATACTTACACCGTGTTTTTGACCAAGTGAATGCCATCAGTCGAAGCCGTTGCAGCCAACAACACCAAAACAAAACTTACATCTCAATGAGCACAACTAAAGCACATGTCAAGATTAATCACTTTCGCCATGTTTTCATTTAAGTGCTCAACATCAAAGTAAGACGACGCAGCCAACAGTACTAGTCCAATCGGTTATTAAAGTACATATGAATGATTTCTTACTTAAAGCACTGTCCATCAAGCTGCACCATCATTACTTTATGACGATCATGGCGTTAACACAGTGGCTTAAGAGTGGTAAAATTCAACTTAGACCTCGGTTACTGGACTTCCTAACCCGTCAGAAGCTGAGAACATGGCACAGGCGCTTGCTTACCGGGAAGCTACTGACGCAGTAGAACCCCTGCTTCAGAAAGAAACCGAGGAAAGTATAATAGAGTGGTATGCTAAACAGGCCATGGACGCCATTACGAAAAAAGATGTTACTGGTGACGAAAAGTGCACAATATTAGTACACCTTGCAATCTCATTAATCAAGCCAATTCACGCTGAATGGATAATTGCAACTCACGCGACAATGAGTGACAGATCGGACCTAATTATGAGTGGTTTTGATAAAGCTGGACTTTTTTAATTCAGCAATTTGGGGATTATTTACCTAAGAAGAAGCATTTGTAAGTACCATGAAACTTGATTCACACGATGTTGATACAGTGGCTTTGTCCAAAAATCTGTGAAGTGTGAGCTTTAATACTCTGCTGGGCCTGATGGTTTGGGGCTAATAACCACCTTACACACACACACACACTATATATATATAGTGTGTGTGTGTGTAAGGTGGTTATTAGCCCCAAACCATCAGGCCCAGTCGCACAGTTGCATCCTTTGCCTCTTCCTGACATGGACAATTGAGAAGTATGCCGTGCACACATTAAAGCGTTAAATGGGTGCCCAGAACTTATTCGACTAGTAATTAAATAGCTCATAGTGTGGACATTTGCCCAACGTAAATGGTCGAATGACCGCATGTTTGGTAAATTCAAGATAAGTAAGTAAGTAATCTTGCCACCCATCGTTGAGTCGTCAACCACTGAAATGAGTAGAATGGTAAAACTGAGCTAAGCCTTGGTGCACATAAACTGGGTCAGACACTACCTCTTTCAGATGAATAAGGACAAGCAAACACCCATCTCCTTGATAATTACCAATGAGTTTAAGGAGACGTCCTGCGCAAGGAGAGAAGAATGGATTTACAAAAAAGAAACGGATGAATATCAAATATATCTGGACTGGCTTCAATGGCATCAACAGCAGCAACATTAGCGGCTGAAGCAACGTGACAGAAGAAAAGAGGTGAAGCGCTGAACGGATACAGATGACTTCTTGTTCTCCTTTCACGGAAAAGCGATCCTTTGCTTTGAAGCCGACGGTGAGACGCGGCTGTTCTGCTAGGAAATTAAAATTAAGGTCCGCTCAGGAAGTGTGACAACTGTGTAGGGAGAAGTATACGATCATAAGATTCAATAGCCATTTTAAAGGCCATCCACATCTCTGAAAAAGTGATACTAAAGCTTTTGCCAAGTAATTTGTTTACAAGTGATATATATGTCTTTGATTTCCCCAACAAAATCTTCAAAACCCTTCTCTTGTAAAATGGGTTTCTTGGGTATACAATGTGTTTGTTTCGATATAGTGTGTGCCTATAGACACTCCCTTATTCATATGTAACCATTTGTAAAAGATCAGAAAAAATGTTTCTTTTAAATCTGTCCAATCTCTTTTATTTGTATTCTGTGTTACGGATGTTATCTTCATGTTCGTGCGTTCAGTAGTATTACCATTCATAGTCTGCCGTGTCTAACGAATGGTAGAGCGTTGTAAAGCTGACGTAGACCATCGGTTGGATATAACGAGTACACCATCAGCTTGGTCGGGTGGAGAAAATGGAGTACTATACCGACACGGACACGAAGCACTTGAAGAGAGAAAACACCATTCTGAAAAGTGCTAAACAGTTCGTCAGAGAGGTGATGCATAAGGAAGTTATCAAGATTAAGGCGACAAGGGGGAGGAGAGAGGTACCACAGAACAGGAAAAGAACGAGAGTGAAAAGGAGAGAAGGAGGCGAGAGGGGCAATTCATCATGTTCAGTGTATGCCGGCGGAGAGGAGAAGGAAGACTAGTGTGAGCTGAGGGAAGCTGAGTTTTAGATTCATGGTCTCGATTCTTTTCAAGGCCACTCATAGCTCTATAAAAGATATATTAATCATATTTGTTTGCATTTACGTATGTTTATGGATTTTAAAACTAAGCATCAAAACCCCTCTACGGCTTCTCTTTTGTTTTCTGGAGTGTAAGGGTATAGTAGTGAGTCTCTAAACACTTCTTTGCCTTTTGTGTCATAGTATGTTTGTGTGTATGAAAGCATACAGCGTACATAAACAGTTTTACTATTGTAGATTCTAGAGATGTGTGCCGCATTGTAGATACAACGTTTAACATTATATTTTGCCTTGTAACCAGATAGGACCCTAAATATCTGGAAAGAAGATCCTATGTAAATTTCCTTTATTTCCAGAGGGACCCACAAATGTAAACTTATGAATAATTTTACCATAGGATTTCGCTTTGTTCCGATTGTGTCCCACAGTGTATTCTATGGTATAATGTTAATTTCTCATTGTGACCAGAGAGACTCAATCAACTACATATTTCTCTACAAAAAATTGTCTATAACTAGGCTTAAAGCTATTTCGTGTATCTTGGTTAATTATAAAATAAACACGCATAGGTAATATACATATATTTGAAAACGAGGCCTTGTCCAAGTAAGCGTTCTATATGTCTGATAAAATATACCCTTGACCTTGTGAGATTGTCATATGCACCTCTGATAGTATTCTGTCATTGAATAAAAACGAGATTATTATGGCTATGAACGTCGATTTTATGCATGAGTTTTCTTACTAAATGAATCATCTAACGTTATGGCGCATAAGAAATCAAGAGTTCACGATTCCTCTATTCTTCACTGTCCCATCCTTGGTCCACTGGTAAGAAGCATATTGATCCCTGGTGGCAAACGGTTACAAACGCCTTTTATACTATGTCAAAATATAATGCCAGGAACATAATGAAGATGTACAAATTCACAGTGAACGTGGTGTGTGTTTCTAACTTTCTCGTAGCGAAAATTCTTGTAGAATCGACCGTTGTTGCAAATGACTTTCAAATTAGCGAGAGCTCTGGATACACTCAGAATTGCAAACATTCAGAGACAAAATAAAGCAATGACCATGATGTTCTTGTCACAAAAGTGAGTTTTTACAGGATGATTAATTTTATTGTACTCAGTCACTTTTTCAATGTTTCTCCAGGCATGTGCCAAACTGACCGGTAAAAACAGCTGCAATGACTGCGACCAGATGTTGAGCATTACAATAATAACGGACAGGAATTATCATTGTAAAAGTTGTCAGTGCTGTAATCTATTTAGGTAAATTCAGTAGTCCACTTAGGTAAATAACTTTTGTCAAATGTGCCTTTCGTTTTTCCAATGTGAATTGAACCTCTAGTCTATAATGCTAGTTTTTTTAGTCTTTTGGGTGGTAGGTGACGTTCCAAACAATCAATCAAACACCATCAATTTGCTTTCAGGGCTAACTTCCTCGGGTGCACATGATATGTTTGATTGTAGGCTTTGATAAGACGTGGAAACACCTCGATGTATTTGAGTGTTTCGATGCTTAGAATAGTTCAGCTTACATTTCGCAAAGTTCTTTGAAAGCATTCCACGACTGTGGCTTTTCTTTCAGAATTTTCAGCTTGTTGAAAATTTAACGCGTCTTGTTTTCAATTCTTTTAGGAAAACTTTGCTTTCGTCTATTTTTAATTGCAATGAGTGACGACCACTTTGTTTCAAACCCCAGTTTTAAAGCTGGAACTAACACGAACCATGTTTTAGAAGTCAGAAGAATTACATCTAGCTATTTTCAAAAAACACGTCAATGACATAAAAAAATATTTATAACCACGATTTTACGCCGCATACTTAGAGACCTCAACTAAATCTGCTTGTGATTGATGATGTCGAATTGGATTGTGTAACGTTTACCTTGATTTTTCTTGTATCTGTTGTCTCTCATCTGGAAATGTGTAGGCTTTTAAGTTTGGTTTTAGCAGCACTATACAATTTTAAACTCTTGCTTAACCAGCAAATGAGAAGGATTGTAATAAATACAGGTTCCATGACGGGGCTGACTGTTTACGTTGCTGTGACCAACGGTTCCATACTGCTCTTAGGTTGATGTTCGTGAGGTATTTTGAGGGATTAGGCGGTGCTAAGTCTCTTCCAAGCAACTAGAGTAGAAGCTGGTTATGGGGTGATGACTTTATTCTAGAGGTCTTCCCCATTTCTGTCTTCATTTCATTATTTTTGTTTCTTTAGCTGAAGCGGGTGCTGAATTTATCCATTGGCACCAATGTTTTATTTCTTCTAGTTTTGGTCGACGGAAGTGTCAACAAGGATGCTGCAATCTTGCTTAGAATTGGAGCAGACGGAATCTGAAGCAATTTGCATTATTTTTATGACTATGGAAAAGTAGCAATGTTTCGGTCGTCAAGACCGATTTCAGTAGAGTTTTCTTTTGCGATTTTACTCCCACTACGTTTGGTGGCGCTCTATAGTTTCATGTTTCGCATAATGGTTTAAATATTAAAGACCAATACTTTATATCTCCTTAAAAACAAAGAACGTTCAGATCTGCGTTAGAAATAATATGGCTGTAATAGAGAAATATAGAGATAATGTGCATCCGTGACAAGCACTGATTCGACGAATGTACGTTTCTATAATACTTAGCAGTAGCTCTGATCATAATTAAAAAGCTAGAATAAGTAGTAATTAAAAGCATGTATTTCAGTGTATTAAATAGTTAATATTGAAAGTTTTGCTTTTTTCATTTCAATATAAGTTTTGTCAAACATTTAGTAGCACGTAAGAAAGTAATTTTCGTACGAATAAAAGTATAATTTTGTTTTACGTTTTTGAATTATAACTGCAAAAGGAATTTTAATAAAAACCTGGCATTGATTAAATCAGTTATACTCGAATGCCTTATTTAAAAATGATTTTTCGAAATCAATTATAAATTTTTAGTTTTATGTTTAAACACCTAACAGCCGTTATTGGGATATGACGCAGATTTAGGATCAGTACGTATAACACAGAAAATGATGGCCTATTTATTTATCGCGTCAAGTCCTATTCGACTGCACACGACATCTACCCATATCAATGGCTGCATAATCCACAGGCAGATCTCGCTTTACGCAGTTGGTTAGAAGTACTTAGCAGAAAAAATTGCACAGACCCTAATCTACCGTCGCATTATGCAACGGTAGGTCAAGGTCTACATTTTTTGCAGCTGGACCGGACTTATATTTGAGTATATACGGTATGGTGATATTTTGCTCCCTTAAATGTGTACTTGAAGTTTTATGTTCAGTACTCGCGTTAAAACAGATTAAATGAACAATATAATTTTGAAATAAAGAATATATTTTATTTTACAAACGAAACAGAAAGATTGACAATGGTCTAATATGACAATTTGTGCAGTTCTAAATGCCCCTTTTCAAATCTAAGTAAAATATTAATGATGGATTTATTTCACTTATATTTATCCATATATACTCATTTTACGTTATTTGCTTTCATGTTTTGTTTGTTCGAATTTTGATCAGACGAATAAAAGCAAATAGGTAAACAATAATTTAATTAGTCAAACAAAGTTTAATTTTAAATGATTCAGCATTCATAAACTTCGACAGCGTCTAGAAGTTCTAACTCAAAGATGAGGCAATTGTCATTGTAATTCATATCTAAATTTCCTAATAATATAGATGACAATTAAACCCATATTAGTCCGACTGTAGCAAAATGAACACTTAAGATAGTTTGAATATAATAATGTCATGATAGACATTTGTATTGATGTTTGAACAAAAGAATATCATGGTAGCCATTTGTATTGATGTACTCAATTTATGGTCGCAGCGTTGGTGAGGTTACATCAGTTTTGATGAATACTTTCACCTTTTTCATGGGGAAATGTTCTCGTCTATAGTAATTTGTGTTAGCTTTCATGATTTGCTCAAATTACTTTTGGGTCATATAACATGTTTATGTTTAACAGAGACTTAACCGCCATATTATTACATAGAATAGATTGTGCTGAACAGAGACTTAACGTCTAGATTAGGTCATATAACAGATTGTGTTTAACAAGGACTTAACCGCCATACTAGGTCACATTACATATAGTATTTAACAGGGACTTAACCGCCATACTAAGTCACATTACAGATTGTGTTTAACAAGGACTTAACCGCCATACTAGGTCACATTACAGATAGTATTTAACAGGGACTTAACCGCCATACTAGGTCACATTTCAGATAGTATTTAACAGGGACTTAACCGCCATACTAGGTCACATTTCAGATAGTATTTAACAGGGACTTAACCGCCATACTAAGTCACATTTCAGATAGTATTTAACAGGGACTTAACCGCCATACTAGGTCACATTTCAGATAGTATTTAACAGAGACTTAACCGCCATATTATTACATAGAATAGATTGTGCTGAACAGAGACTTAACGTCTAGATTAGGTCATATAACAGATTGTGTTTAACAAGGACTTAACCGCCATACTAGGTCACATTTCAGATAGTATTTAACAGGGACTTAACCGCCATACTAGGTCACATTTCAGATAGTATTTAACAGGGACTTAACCGCCAGATTAGGTTATATAGCACATTGTGTTTAACAGGGAGATTGTAACAAGATAACCGGATTGGATTTCGGATATATAACAGAACACTTTTGATGGTGATACAAATATAATGTTTAATGATGAATGACTTGAATGGGAAATGAATTATGATTAATACGTTTGTGACTATAAGATCCAAATATTGGACAAATTAACATAATCCGCAGGAACCTAATAATGCAACAGATGAAAATACAAATAAACGATATTACACAGTACAAGGAGAAAGGTGAATGATTCACAGTAATTTCACACGACGAAAAGAATTGTGTGTTTTACTCAAGTAGTGAAAATGAATTCACTCAAATAGTGAAAAATGCGGTATTTTACTCAAATAGTAACATGATAAAAACAAAGGGAGATATATCATACCAAATATCTTTGCAATCCCAAAACACTGGGCATTACAAACCACAAAATTAGCTCACAGCTAACAGTTTAAATGTATGGAGTTACACACTCCGTCACGAGTACAGTTGGCTGCCAGTCACACTGGTCAATCAAGCAGTCAGTACTCGAGGTAGTCGCTGACCACCATTCAATTCCTTGGTCAATCAAGCAATCAGCGCCCACTAATCGGTCAGCAACGCCGATCACGTGCTACTCGACCAGCAACAATGTTCACTCAGCTCCACGGCTGCTATGGTTCAGCTTTACAGCTGCGCTGGTCAACTATGGTTAGCTCTGCAGCTCCAATCTACTCCAATCAGCTGAAAATGCATCTAACACCATGTACTATGCATGGCAAGGGTATATACGATAAAACGTAATGATGTTATATACGGTAAGCTATACAGATTACATTATCGGAACAATAATTACAAAGCAACAAACATGTTCAGAAGTGAACCTATCCGTGTCCGATAATAATCAAAACGTTTCTTAATAAAATACAACTTTGCATTGCTAATATAAATCTCTTGATAAGTCACAAACAAGAATAGCAAATACTTGCATTATACTAAGTAAGCCGAATCTACATAGAAAATTATACTAAAATAGACGTGGTCGTACAATAGTTATAACTTATGCACACGAAATTAATAAATAACTCACATACCTCTACAGCTGAAGATGTGCAAGTCCTTAAGTAGACTGCTCAATGATAAGACGTTCCGTAAAGTGTAGATTTATTCACAGACGTTGTTGCCATACATCATCTGTGCGCTTCGAAGTATTCGGTTATTTACACAATTCTGTGACAATACCTGACCCTTAAAAAGTGGTAACACTTTTGTAAAAATCACGGAATGTGAACTTAAAACATCCCCATACTACGACTAGGTACTCCTTTTCAATCGCGGAATAGTTTTGCTCCGTAGAGAGCAATATCCTACTTGCATGAGCAATGGGCCATTTCATCCCCTTTTGCTCCTGTAGCAAAACAGCCCCAAGTCCCGTATCGGACGCATCAGTCCTCAACACAAACGTTTCGTTCAATTCTTTCAACTTTAAGATTGGTGCGCTTATCAACTTCTGTTTTAAAGCGTTAAACGCTTTTCCCTCGAATACACCCCAGGGAACTTTATTCGGCTGCCCTTTCCTAGTCAAGTATGTTAATGGGCTGGCAAAGACGCAAAATTGGGAACAAATTCCTTGTAAAACTCAATCAAACGTAGGAAATATATATATAATCTACAAACTGTCAGCGTTTTCCAAACCGTTTAACAATTTGCACATGAGACGAACGCACAACGCACCGGCATTGAGTAAACCGAAAGGCGTGACTTCAAACTGATAAAGACGTATGTGCAGTTCTAAACGCCCCTTTTCAAATCTAAGTAAAATATTAATGTTGCTTTTATTTCACTTATATTTATCCATATGTACTTTTTTCGTCGTTGCTTTCTTGTTCTGTTTGTTCGAGTTCTAACTTGAAAATGTATTTATGACCTGCCAACTTTGAAAATAAACTTTCTATGTCTGGCATTGGTTCTGCATCGAACACTGTGATTTTGTTCAGTTGCCGAATGTCAATGCAAAAACAGTTTGTCCCGTCTTTCTTTCTGACTATACAACGGGGGCACGAGTATGGGTAACTGGAAGGTTCTATCCCTCCCTGGGCTAAACTTTTCCCCACTTCGTCGTTGATTATCTCCCGCGCATTAAAGGGTACTGTATTGGATATCCTTTAAACCTGATCGGCTCTGAGGTATTCAACCTGATCTCGTGTTAAATCAATCGAGTACGGCCTGGTTTGTCCGTAAACATGTCTGGGTATTGGGACAAAACCTCGAAGATCTGCCTACGCTGACCTTCAGATAAATCAGGGGATACATTGATATGGTCTATACCTTCTTTCTCTACGTCAATGGGGTATTCAAGGGGCATTTCGGTAACATTGGTGAAACGTTTTTGTCATTAGAAATAATAAGTATTTGCAATCCATTTATTGTTATTTCAGAGTGAATATTATTGTGTTTGATGTGTTGGGAAATGTGCCGTAAAACTTTTATGGAAATCTTGGCGCCGTAAACTGAAATGTATTATATCTTGTATCAGAATATAGGTTAACATTTTAACAGAGCTTTGTGTTTTTATGCATCGAGGGTATCAGAATAAAACCATATGAAAAGTTTCGATTTCCTCTCAAATAAGCTTTACTGTGTATAATTAAGGGACGTATTTTATTTAGTGTGATTGTAGCGTATCTATTGTTGTTGATTTGAATGTGTAATTAGCAGTCCGACACGGTAGACTGGCTTTTGCACAGTTTGTAACCTTTATAAACAGAGTATGTAAATGAGTGACACGTACAATACACTTCTCCAGTTGTTGTTTTTCCAGTCTTGAATTCGCAAGAATCAGTTATTAAATATACAATTAATTATCCTCGTGATAAGTACTGATTCCCAAAGAAAGACAATGAGATATTGCGGGAGGTGTAACTTTGGGAAAAAGTAGAGAAAATAATCTCATCCTAGTATAACTTCTTTCCGCCATAAATCTTTAACCTCTGTGGCGAATTCATCATATATTTTTGTGAAGATAAGTAGTGATTTGAAACCCAGCTAAACCGAAAGTGAATTTTGTAGATAGAAACAAATCATCACCCAGGAATGGCAAAATATATTTTCTCGCAGAAAGTTATCTGAATTTTAAAGCGTTTCTAGTAGTATGAACGTTTACAAGAAAAGATTCGTCTACGAAACTGCTATAAATCACTGTGCAACCTTAAGTAAAGAAACAAATACTAGTTTTGGTCGTTCCAGTTTTGATTTCTACGTCAACAATCTAGGTTCAACGAGAAATGAAACTGCAGTTCACGTGGATCAATTGCCAAAATATCTCCGTGTAAAACTTATCTTCAGGATCGCAGAAGAGTTCTCTGTGGTGTGATGTGTTGGCAGCGCATGATCTGCAAACATTTTACCATGTTCCTGACATTAAACTTAGAGCTAGCTGTTTATCAAAGTGTTATTACATGCATAAACGACAGTCAGTCCACTATGTGCTATTTATTCAGTCTTTGTTTACAGGGAGCTGAACTAGCAAAATCAAGATAAACAAATCTGGTTGATTTACACAATGAAATTCTTGGCAATAAGTCCTTGATCAATTGAAAACAGCTTTTAATATGCTGCGAGAGTTACTGAGAGAATTGTCCGTAACATTTATAGTACTACGAATCTGACATCAGAAAATCTATATGTCCATTTAATATGACAAATTACTGAAATTAGGTCTTTCAGTACAAGCGCCGTAGTTTCGTACTTATCTAAGCAGTCGGACAATGCCTCCTGATAATGCAAGAAAACATTAGGTCTACCTGAATGACACGACTATTGATGATAACATCTAACTACTAGGAATCAATTATGTTGGTAGAGAGCAGACAAAGATTTTGAAAATTCTGTTTGAATTGTTACCAGAATAATCGATGACGTAGTTCGATAACAAAAGCAGTTTGAATTTAGAGTGTCCAAAATAATTTAGGAAATGTCAACACATTTTCTGAGCTCTGTGGTAGAATACGTTTTCAGAATTTCAGCAGACGTAAGTATTAGAGGTGACTTAGGTTCTACAGACACCAGAGTAAATTATTGTAAAACCACATGCAACACCCTCTACCATAACAATTTCATTTCATTAATTTTGTATATATTAGGATGGCGATGGGTGCCGTTTACCCGCGGATCTGGATTTGAATCTCCGTAGAGTACGAATTAAAAATTCTTTAACCTGTATGATAGTATTAATTGTATTAAATATTAATTCTGCCTAATATTATCGAAACATTCTTCTATACAATCCAGGGAAAACATTTTCCGTTCTATCTGGTGTATATTTATAAATCTCTATAAGTAATCCTATATAACTTGCTTAATTTCACAGGAATCTGGAATGTCTCTGTATAGATATGATGATTAATTACTAGGTCATCATGCGAGTATGTCTGCTCCACACAAGTGCATATAACATCGACTCAGTTGCATCATTTCGTTGGCGATGTGTGCTTACTTGTGATGGACAACGGGCTGGTGTGTGCAGGCAAGTGGATAGGTGCCAATTACTCGCGGACCTTGGTTTGAATCTCCGTAGAGTATGAATTAAAAATGGTTAACTCTGATGAAGGGTTGAACCGTAATATGAAGATAAATAATCACCCACAAAAGGATGTTAAATACCCCCATTCATTATCACTCAGGTGTTTAATATTGAAATACAGAGCTAACCTTTGTACGATAAACGTACATGCTCAAACCAGTGAACCAAGTGTCATTGTTAATAATAGTTACTGAAATCATTACATTTGCCTTGTGCGCCAAAATCATCGCGACAGCTGTTGAAATTGCTACTGACCAACGCGAAGGTGGAAAGTCCTAGTCAAGGCAGAGTAGAATCAATAGTCCATTTTAATCGATGAGCGTAAAGTACTAGTCAAGGCAGAGGAGAATCAATAGTCACTTTTAATCGATGAGCATTCATTACACAGATCATCCCTTTCATTAAATAAAGAAAGGTTTGTGTATCGAAAAGATCTGAAGCATGATATTGGGTTTCGAGTTGGAAATATTGTATTCATTGATCACTATCAAAAGGGGCTACAGACAATATATGAAGAATACAATAATGACTATTTTCATTGCATTCCATATTGAATTTGTGCATTAGTGAAACGATTGTATCAGTAAACAGTGATACATGCATCCACTGAAACACATGAAACACTTGAATTAATGGACCGAGTTCAATATATTATATCTCTTGCATACTATTGGTCTGTTTGAATAATTTTGTCTAAACTCGATATCGCTGCACTTAGCACGATTAGGTCAATATTTGCAAGTTGCAAGCAATACAAACGCTTTATTAGAAATCGATAGGTTCTGTCACTTTTTACATGCATTTTCTTCGTCGTTACTGTTTGAATGAATACAGTCTATATGGCCTGCATTGTCTTAAGTACCTTTTGTTTTTGGCACGTTTTTGTGTCACCCGTGACATTTTAATTCGTTTTTCAAAGAGTCTTAACCAGTATATTACCGAATATTGTTTCACTCGTTATAAACGTTTTTCAACATTGATCAAAGATCGTATGCTCCAGCTTCTTGTTCCTCCTAATGAATTTACTCGTGGCCATTTTAAGTTCGAAATCTACATTTTGCCGTGATTACATTAAAATATTAAGGTTTTGCCCATGACATGAAATATGGCAGACAAAAAATGGTACAACTGCTAAAGGTATAACATTTTTCAGGGAATATAGCATATTATTTGGTTGCTCCTAAGGACTAATATGCCATACAATGTCTTTGGTTTTCTCCAACCGTCCACAATAATGCATTTTGTAATTAATATTTTAGTTAATTAATAAATTTCGTAACATAAAAATAGATGCGATTCAAGTTTGGTAGCTTGGCACATGTTTTGCATGTTGGCACGTTTGATAAGATTGGTTATATTTCTGCATATTTGTTTAAATTGTTGGTTTCAGGATCAGGCCTTTAACATACAGTTTCGTTCTCCTTTTAATTTCAGGCTGAGTTTGGTTATTATATGTTGACACTTATTTTATGTTAATAAATTGGTTCAATAAAATATAGATCCATATATGTAAATGCTAACATACAAGATATTTCATCATGCCATCCGACACTAAAATATATTTGCCTACAGGATTGCTTTTCTTTGTTTTGCTTTTGTTTTTGTTTTACGCTTTTTTTAGCACTTGATAAACTGTACATGGCGGCCAGGGTGTTTGGTGGATGAAGAACCCGTTGCGAACCACGACCTAAGGGACTCTACTGGCAAGATTTCTCACATATATATGCTGTCCAGTTCCAAGACTAACCCACGCAGATAAAGGAGAGATCTTAGTGATCTGTAGAGGCAAATGCCTTTGACACTTAGCCACCAGGGGACGCTTTACCTACATATGTTATTGATTCATTCAAGGAACACAACAATGTTGTGCCCTAGATCACTAAATGGTAAGTGCATTTCATTTAAAGTCATAAAATAAATTTCTTGCATCACAATATTTGCGAACGTTTGCTTCACTTCAAGTCATGCTCCATGTTGGCTGTCACGCGAGCAATATTAAAAACACTGGTGATCTCACTAGTCTGACCCGACTTGATGTTGTGGTCAACTGCGATCATAGAGTTTATAATATCTCAAAAACAGTATTTTGACTGCCACAAAATAGGCAATAATAATCCGAATAATGACACTTAATGACCTCTTCGGTTTCATTTTTCACAACCTGATGGTGTTTAGACGATTCTAGAAAAACTCAATAACTTCCCATTGGTTGGGGTAGGTCACATGAATAGGAACGTTTGAGGCAAAATGAGTAGTAAGATCCATCACGTGGGGTAAATTGTGAAATAAAGTCTTAGTAGAAGGTGTTTATAAGGAAAGAACATAACAGTCAGATTCATTCCGATTTTGGAGTCATCCTCATTTCATGCGTTTCTGCTGTAAGTCTGCATACGTGTTTTATGTTAAATTCTGATATTATTCGAGATGGAAAAAACATTTGTTTGGTTCACTGAATATAGAAAGTACTCATTATTTAGACTATAATATTAATTTAGAACTTTTGTGAATTATTCTAAGGAGTTCCGAACGACGCCATCTTGACAACTTCACGATTCTGGGCGGACCAGTACATTTCCAATTTGGAATTTATTCAGAACTTTTCATTCATTTAGTGCTTTCATTGAACATTATCAGGATTATTTTGGATTCACTTCAGAATACTGTAAGTCCTCTCACATATTTGTTTATAATTTTGATAGTTAAATTCTTTGTCAAGTTGTCAAAAACGCGTTAAATTTGCTTCTTTCTGTTACTTAATTTATAAACATCGAGCCGTAACAACATATTAACTAGGATTATAGCTCTAACATTAAGGTTATGTATATTTTTGTTACATGCAAGTATTTAAAAGTAGTTATATCTATCTCTATATCGTGATATATATATATATATATATATATATATATATATATATATATATATATATATATATATATATATATATATATATATATACATATATATATATATATATACATATATATATATATATATATATATATATATATATATATATATATATATATATATATATATATATATATATATATATATATATATATATATATATATATATATATATATATATGTGTGTGTGTGTGTGTGTGTCTCTATGTGTGTGTTCGAATATGTTGAATATAAAATATTTGTCCTTGATGTCCATGCAACTGTTTGCAAAAAACGAGCTCTTCCGAATTTGATCACCGAAGAGGGTACCTGCAAAATAACATTTAGCCTTGAGTTTGATATGCAAATTACTAATATTGACTTTTAGCAAATATGATCCTTTAGATATGTTAACAGTTTTTGTGTATGATATATATTTCGAAATCAGAAGATTCAATCAAAGACATTAATAATTATATTTGTATTTTGTAGTATGAAATGTTTGAATGTGGAATACAACATTAGTACCAAAGCTCTATTTAATGATTTACAATTATGGGCTTTATAAATATACCCCCAAATGCAGTCTATTTTATATTCATTTGTTTGACATTCCTAGAAGACAATATGTATATAATCGAGATTAAAGGCATATTTTGGTACCAAGGTCGTTAATACGTTATGGAACTAAGAATACAATTGATGCATTGCTTCAGTATAATAAGTGAGAAAATTAGCTTTTCCAAAAGCAATATCTATAATTAATTGCATTTCTTTGATGTTTTTGGAGAATCTTCTACTACCCCGAGTGCGTTCCTGGAGATATAGAATCATTACGAAGTGGTTGTCCTTATTTCAGACTACAGCTAGTTGGTCCAACTCAATTATGTTTTTAACAGGTGCCTTATTAAATAATAACTGATGTACTATCAAAATGTAAACTAAGTATGGCTCTAAACGATGTCAAACGTTGTTAAGAGGCATCGAAAAATTGACATAAAAATAAGAAAAAGAAGAAGAAAAGGAAGAAATCAAACCAATTTCAATTCCAGACAATACAGTTCGTGAAGTAAGAATTAGTCCATGTAAAGGTATATTACAATAATAGTTACTGTTTCCAAATCCCATCACATATGGTACATAAACTATGTTTTAGTTGATTGCATGAACTGAAGTATTATTCTTTTTGTGACATAAGACAATAATTATTTTTGAGATCCGTTCCTGAGCTTTAATATTTAAATAATTTTCTGTGTCTACTGCTTGTGAAAGAACGGGTTTGGTAATCACTATTATTTTATGATTATTTTATTGGCTTTAATGGCAGTTTGCACAGAAAAAGAATAAACCAAAACATATTCTAATTTTCCATAATATGGAAAGACAGTCCTCCATTTTCTGTTGGTTTTTTTTTTTTGCACTTTGAGAATATTTGCTGAACATCGATCAATTTTTTAAAACTCTAACAACTACTTAAAATTTTATTCCAGTGAAATTCTTCAATCCGGACAAGGCTACATAGAATTATATTAATCATAGTTAACATATATTTTGCCCTTTCGTTGTGTGTCTGCCAGGGAACTGGTTCAAAAATAATCTTCAAGTCTATTTCAAAGTTTATCCTTTGTGCAAATTATAGTCTGAAAGATTACTTATTTGTAACATCACTTGGATAAAAATAAATTCAAACCTATATGTTTGTTAATATATGCTTGGGGTGGTTTCTAACTTTGACTCGATCAGTGCTGGAGACAATTGGTTGACCATGCCATAAATGACTTGAAATAACTTTAACAAACCGAGGGAATTATATTAGATATATGTTTTGTACCACTTTGAAGTAATTTAATACGTATATAAGATTTATAGACTAATGCCACAAGATATATAACCTTTTTGGACAAATTTCATTTATATTATGAATATGGGTCAATATTTCCTTGACAATAAATAAATCAATATCATCAAAACATTTTTTCTAACTTTAATGATTTTTAAAGCTCACCTATTTTGAATAATAATAATAATAATAATAATAATAATAATAATAGGATTAGTAGTAGTAGCAGTAGTAGTAATAGTAATAATAACATTTGCCACTTGCCAAAATTCCAGTAATAAATTTAAATCTGATAAGTACACATTCTGATATATTGTTATATTATACACATTGAGTTCCTGATCTTCAAAACTTTAGCCATGAATAAAAAAACAATATGCAAGTCATTATAATTAATATTTATTCTTTGCTTAAAGGTGTAAACGTTTAATAATTAACATCACTGCAAACACTTTAATGAATATAGGATCTTCTCGAATAGCGCTACACTAATAATAATAATAATAATAATAATAATAATAATAATATTATTATTATTATTATTATTATTATTATTATTATTATTATTATTATTACGTTTTCATCTTCTAAAAAAGCGGGAACTGCATATTCAGATAAATATTTCGCTAGCCAAAGAAAGAGTTATGTTATTAAATGAATATTGACTGAAAAATAATGTCTTGCATTATTTTGTTTGTTCAGGTATCACGTTTCTAAGAGACAGCTTTATCTTCATGTTAGAGAAAGTCCTTTTCAGTATTTTCAGATATCTTTTATTAAATCACATGCTTGTCGACGGATAATAATTTCGAGTGATACTGATAAAACTGATATTTGGTCAATTAACACAATTAATAATTGCTCATGAAACATTTACAATGCAAAATAAATCCGCAAGATTTTTAAAATAAACTCGTAAAAGTGTAGATTATTATTAAAAATTGCCTGCTACTTTTACTTTTATTGTTCACGGCTGATATCATGTATTCCGTTTATCTACGTATGGAAACGGATTTGATGAATTTCGTTAATGTTGTATGAAAGTTTGGTTTTGTATGGTGCCGCTAAATAAGTTTGTTTGATATATTAGTTTCATTTAGATAGCTACAACCTTCTATATCAGGCTAGGTTTAATAACCTTTAAGAAGGTTGTAATGAGTGTTTCTATAACAGGCTATATTTATTACTACAAGTCTCGATGTTGAAGTTTTAAAATCGAGCATTTTTAAAAACAAAACAGCACTCAATTTTTCAGAATCATCACTGACAGTTGCACAGTTAATACGTCATAATTTTTTTTGTATTAGTTGAACTGGCTTTTATTCTGGCATCAGACCGCTTTTGTCTAAAATATATTCATTAAAATTGAACCTTATAGTAAATATCAAATATTAGAACGCGGATAACTGGGAAAAATAATTTCACTATATATATTTTTGTCCTAAACGTGCTGTTTTAACTTTTATAATTTTGCAGCAAAATGACTTTAAAGGTCAATATATATCCAGCATATTAATATGTGTAAGTTTAAAGCGGAGTGAAATAAAATGTATCACCCATGAGTGATAACAATAACTTCTCACCCATTCTGTTCGTTTTAAATGACGTTAGCTCTCTCTTTGACAAGACAATACATCATCATTTACTCTCCCTTACGTGCTAGTTTTTCCATGTCATTTAGACATGTAAAGGACTGATTTTTAAATTGTTAATTTCTTCTTACCTGAGAAAAAGTGGCAAACGTCTCACTGATAATACTGGCAGTGAAGTATCCTCGCACATATTTTTCGATACTTGTCCCGAATCTTGCAAACCTGTGATACAGATGAGACTGTTCGAACAACTAAATGAGACGTCTCCATCTGGATCACCCGCTCCTTATTAAATAGAGCTGGTTTGTATTATGGTATTTTTTTAATTCACTCGCCTTGCTCTAGGCCGAATCAACACCAAGGGGTAGGTTTAACCTCTTGCGTATCGTTCAAATTTACACACGTGATGAAATCGGCCTGGCGTTTGAATTTTATTTCAGAATTTTTTAATATTTTTTTGCGTGGGGGATCTGTGTTTCTCGAAGCTTGAAGAAACAAGCGAAGTGAACAATTTTATGATAGCTATTTTTCTTTCATGAGAGTCATGCACACAAAAATCTCTTGTCGCTGGTGTGAAATCACTATAAGGCGTTGCTTATAACAGCAGTATTGCGATATCCTTTTACTGAAAATAAATGGACCCTGACTGACATACATACATACATACATACATACATACATACATACATAAATACATACATACATACATACATACATACATACATACATACATACATACATACATATGCTCTGACACCTGTGTTTTCAGAGGAGTATAGAAATATGTTAATTATAATTTTGATCCAATTCGAAACCACTCACTATGATGTCGATTTAACAACTGACACTTAAATTAAAATTAATCACTTAATATATCGAAGTCTTAGCTAGATTGAATAATTCACCAAATTGTTCCTGAAACAGCGCAAGTCTGACCGAATAATTTCGGTGGACGTTGGTTGATTGGTTGGTATTATCCAGGAGGGAGGTTATATTTATATCTTGCACAATGGATATACTATACCAGCCAAACTCTTGTCACCTGCCCCAGTCCTCTTGGACGCCAATAGCCCTAGTCTGTAACATTTTAACTCTTTCACTCATGAGGCGATTCATTTTTTTTTAAAGAAGCCGTTTGACTTTAATGCATAATGTAATTAATAATATCGTAACCAAATTAATAATGGATAATCTATTTAATAATAGCATAACCTGATTAATAATAACATAATCTAACTAATAAGAGCATAACCAAATTAATTAATAATAGCAGAGCCTGCTCATAACCAAATTAATTAATAATAGCAGAGCCTGATTAATAATAGCATAACCTGATTAATAATAGCATAACCTGATTAATAATAACATAATCTATTTAATAATGGCACAACCCGATTAATAATAACATAACCTGATTAATAATAGCATACTCTAATTAATAAGAACATAACCAAATTAATTAATAATAGCAGAGCGTCATTAAAATCTATTTCGATGTTCACATAGGAATCTCTGAGAATTAGAACAGTATTATATACCGTTTGATATTGTTTTAAAAATGAGGTCACTGTTGTTTCACTGTAATTAGTTTATGTCATTGAATATAAACATAACTTGTTCAAAAGTTATAGAAGTATGTTTATCAAAGATACTTGAACGGTCGTAATATTTGTAATGGTTTAAAGAATCAAATAACAAAATGACCGCTCGCCTTCTTCATGAGAAATGTGTCACTTTCTATCTAGCATACTATTATATAATAGGAAAAATAGTTGTTTATACTGTGACAAAGAAAAAAAGTTTAATATGATATTCCGAATGCGAACTGATATAAAATTAAACAAAATATGAAGCTGCTCTGAACACAGATTATGTAGACAAAGGATTGTTGAATGTCTCATTGCGGTGCCATATTTAATAAGAATCCGATATCATAGCTGGACACCGTTTTCCTGCTGAATGAAAGAGTGATAATTTCCTAATTTTGAATTTGTCACTTCCTTTGACTCGTCCTTCAATATGTTTCTGGAGCAAGAAAGACATATATTACCTGGCACTACGTTAGATGCCAAAACATTGCTCATGGCGCAGAATACTGCAGATATAAATTAAGCCCAGTTGACGCTCTCACGATGCAAAATGACCAAGCTGGTGCGAGTATATAAGAGGGCCTTGCTACAAACTATTCACTTATTTTAAAGGTTGGGCTTCACTGTTTTTTCCATTGTGACCATGGCTCTATTTGACGCTAAAGTTGAAGTGTCCTGGTCAACAATGAGTACAACTGTGATTTCGGGTGAACCTGTTTTGTTTGCACTGACAAGAAAATAATGAAATAAGAGCCACAAGAAACAAATTCAGAGGAGCAGACATAAAGGGAGAAAACGCGCTTCGTAACGATATTATTTCCGTTGCTTTGTTGAGTATCAAGTGTTTATGAGGAAAGGAATGAGATTTGTAAATAATAACATTATCTCCCTTGCTTTATTGTATACCAAGTGTTTGTCAGCAAGGTTATTACTAATTGATGAACATTAGTTTCAGATGCAAGTAGTTTTTCTTTTTGTCCACTTCCCGCGAAGGAATGTAGAAAAGTTAAAATTACGGAAAGATTAAAATTACGGAAAAGTTAAATTACAAATTTTCATCGAAACATTTTTGTATATGGCCAATTGGCAATCAGCAAGTATATAGTTCATCGACAAATAGCACATATATAGCAAATTGGTAGTCAGTAACTATATAATCAATTGGCAATCAGCAATATATAATCCATTGACAAATAGCAAGTATATTGCCGATTGGTAATCAGCAACTATATAGTCCATTGACAATCAGCAAGTATAGAGCCGATTGGCAATCAGCATGCATATAGTCCACTGACAATCAGCAAGTATATAGCCGATTGGCAATCAAGATGTATATCGTCCATTGACAATCAGCAACTATATAGCCGATTGGTAATCATCATGTATATAGTCCACTGACAATCAGCAAGTATATAGCCGATTGGCAATCAGCGTGTATATCTATCTATCTATATATCTCTCTGTGCGAATTTATTTGTTAAAAATGCATTACAAAATATAATTTACCATATGCTGTTTCATTTTCACAGCATGATGGTTCGTTTCGTAATTTAATTAAATATATTACGTTAAGTCCTTTTATTATACTTATTTCTTCCTATGTCCTATTATTTATGACATTATTTACGTGAAAAATTGGTAATGTTCATGCACATTAACAATCAAAATCAAACTACTGAACACCTTTTACATTTCTGTTTACTCTTTGCGAATCCCGGCTGTATCCTCCCCAGAAAAAAAATGTAGTCATTGGCGCAAGGTAACTTCAATTCAAGAAAGGATAAATAATTTAACAAAGAAATGAATAAGATTACTTAAAATTATGAGTCGCCGTAGCGGACAAGAGCTGGTCCAATCAGACCGGTGCCATTGAAATTTTAATGTCATACGTCCAGAATTACAATTTCATGTGTTGCATCAAAAATTCTTGTCCTTAAAGTTCCATTTTCTAGGTCGAAATTTTAGATTGTATCTGTTGAATTAACAGTAGTGGTTGAAAGTTATATCCTCTCTGTCGAGGTTTTAGATCCTGTCGTTTGAATTACACGGCGGTGGTTGAAATTTCAATGTTATACGTCGAGAATTCCTAATTTACGTATTGGTTCAAAGAGTTTATGTTGAAAGTTCTATTTCATATGTTGAATATTTATATGTCATTTGTTGAATTACACAGCGCTGGTTGAAAATTTTATGTCTAAGATACATCATTCGTGTATTTAATTACGAGGCGCCATTACATTTCGTGCATTTACAGTTTGAAAGTTACCATTCACAGGTCGAAAATCACTATGAATTTCTTCGCTAGAGATCGCTCTAGTGAACGGACCGCGTTAATTTTAAAGAAGGAGGTTGCTGTGAAATTCAACAGATGAAATCTAAATACTCGCCATATGAAATGGAGCTTTCATAAAAACAGTTACATAAAACGTGTGAATTAGGTATTATCGACATATGATATTGAAATTTCAACCATCGATGTGTAATTTAAAAAGTACACTGTTAAACGTCAACATAGGAAATTGAACTTTAAACCACTGGTGTATAATTCAACATATAAAATCTAAAATTTTGATCTAGAAAATGGAACTTTCAACTGCAACTTTCTCATTGGACCAGCTTTTGTCGGCTACAGTGCTTCATATAAAATCTTTCTTTTTTTTTTGTTGCTCTTTCGTCTGAATAATTTAGTACAATCCTGATAGGAATAAAAGGCGGTGGAAACTGAAGTCCTATCTCTTTGTCGGTGTGGGTTCATGAGTTTTAACGCCAGTAGTAAAGCGCAACACTTTAGCATCAAGTGTACCTTTATGTTAAAAAGGAGTATATCCACTTTGGCGACAATGGGAATTTAACGTAGGAATTTTATATCCACTTTGGCGACAATGGGAATTTAAGATGGGGAATTTTATATCCACTCTAGGGACAATGGGAATTTAGCATAGGCTGGTTTTGTATAGAGACAATATGAATGATGACGTCACGGTACTGTACATTGGCAACAATGTCCGCCAGACGTTATATAAAGTTATATGTCCCGCTCCGCCAGGCGTTATATAAAGTTATTTGTCCCTCTCCGCTAGGCGTTATATAAAGTTATATGTCCCACCCCGCCAGGCGTAATATAAAGTTATATGTTGCGCCTCGCCAGGTGTTATATAAAGTTATATGTCTCCCTCCGCTAGGCGTTATATAAAGTTATATGTCCCTCTCCGCCAGGCGTTATATAAATTTATATGTCCCTCTCCGCTAGGCTTTATATAAAGTTATTTGGGAATCACCTTTACAAAGCACCCTGGAACGATTCACGGACAAGATTTAGACGGACAATGGAAATTCCATTACAAAACACCCTGGGACGATAGACGGAAAAGGGGAAATTTAATATGGGAAATTTAATATGTGTGGGACTATTCACGGACAGGGAGAATTTAACATGGGTGGGATACTCTACTGACAAAGGAAATTGAACATAGGGAATGTATAGCGACAATGGATGTGGACTGTCTACGGACAAGGGAAAATTGAACAGGAGTGGGATACTTTACGGACAATGGGAATGACATGGACAAGACCCCTGGGAACGTTTACGGACATGATTTATACGGACAAAAGTTTGATCTTCTATAGCGACAAAAATATTGGGTCTGTATAGGGACAATAGCGGGACATTGGAAATAATGTCGCAAGTGGTTGACCTCAATCGGGCAAAACAGTGACAGTGGAAAAAATCTATATCGCCTGGCGGGGCGGGACATATAAATTTATAGACATAGAATCAGCAACCAAACAATCCATAGAGATGAGAGTGCTAATCAAAAAAAATTTCTATATGTACAAAACAACACTCTTGCTAACAAAATCCACCATATTTACTATCAATACATTGTGGAAAAGATTTTTTTTTATAAATATCTACAAAAGACAGTATTACCTATAATCATATCAGCAAAAGAGTTAGTGGTTATAATCACACTATATTCCATACTCTATATTCAAACAAAACAAATACATTGAGCAGGGACAATGGTTTTCTTGTTAAGGAAAAAAAAAAACAAGCACACAAATACATACAAACTTACGTGAAGACACAAACAAAATATACACACACAAACGAATGCGTGCACACAAAAACACATACATACATAGATTCACGCATATATACAAACACTTTTGTTAAGGGATACGTTTTTGCTAAGGGAAGAAAACAAACACAGATACACACAAACACACACACACACTTTTTTGTTAAGGGATAAGCTTTATGTTAAGGAAAAACAAACACACAAATGCATACGAGCGTACGCGCGCACACATACACACCCACACACAAACGAACGCGTGCATACAAAACACATACATACACACACCTTTTTGTTAAAGGATAAGGGGTTTGTTAAGGAAAGAAAACAAACACACATACACACTCATACAAATGTACGCGAACGCACACAAACACACACATACACATTTTGTTAAGGGATGAGGTTTTTGCTAAGGGAAGATGTTATGCATATTTGATTTAATTATATTTGATCTAATGTATATTTATTTCAATTTAATTGTTTGTTTTTCAGTTTAAAATTGTTTTTATTTTTTTCATTAAATGCTATAATAAGGTAAATTTATTCACTAGACTGTTCCTTTTAGTAAACACCAGGTGTTGACCTAGATCCTGACCTTGATTCACAATTAGTAACAACCACGTAAATAAGTTCTAGTTTTATTTTAAAATGATTGGTTGTTGTCGAAGCCATGATGGGACTTCTGATTTAAGAGTAAAATGATTGGTTTTCGTCAGGGCCACATTGGGTGTACATGATCTTTAACAAGTAAATAATTTCGACGAGGTTCTGTAACATGATCACGTGAACCCCTTTTGCGTTTTCGAATACACTATAACCTCTGTTTTGGAGAGATATTATCAGTGTTAGTTGGGTTCTTACACTGGAAGTTGTATGTTGTGCCGTTTTCAGTTATTTCAAATTACTTGAATTCAAAAGGATTAATTCTTTTTTCTCGTAAATACGTGTGCTCATATGAAATTGTTGAACACGGAAAGCTTTTATAAAATTTATTCAGATTTCCGAAACCGGACTGATATTTCTTGCTTCTACAAGAAGACTTCAACACTACAGGTTGCAGCATACGTCATCGTCTTCCATCTTGGATTCTTCGTCGGGACTCGAACTTGAAATCATTAGAACATTTATTATTATGACTCCTAAAATTTTATTCGTGGATAATTCTTGGATTATTTTTGGATTTGATTCTTAAAAACGTAATTTCATATTTTGTTTTCATTTTTACAGAATTTTTCCAGGGAAATAGATTATTGTATTTTTCAAAGCTTGTTGCTTTTACTCTTTCTTGTGTTTCTGTTTATTGGAGCCTAAACACGTAACATAAGAAAGAAAACAAGCACTCATACACACATACATACATACATACATACATACATACATACATACATACATACATGCATACAAACACTTTGCTAAGGGAAGAAAACAAACACAAATACGCATACAAACGTATACGAACGCACACAAACACAGACAAACACGCACACCTTTTTGTTAAGGGATAAGCTTTTTGTTAAATCAAAATTAAAGAAACTTACGGTTTCCTTTCTGGTCTATTTTCTTAAAATTTATAATCGAATGTCACAAATAAATCACTTTAAAACGTTTATTTCTTCTTCTTTTTCGTCTTTTCATTCTCCATTTTTGAATTTCTTCACTGTCACGGGTTTTTCACCCTCTTCTTCGTCACTTTTTTCTCGTCTTCTTTTCTTTTCTTCCTTGACTTGTCTTGGTTCTTCCTTTTTGGAGGTTACTTCTTCTTCTTCCTGTTCGGAACCACTCCCTCCCTCCTGCTCCTGTTGTATCTTAGGGCAGTCTGAAGATCAATATTCTTTCTCTTGATAATGGTAACAGGTAGCTTGACTTTTGTCTCTTTTGACGCACGTCTTGCTTTTTTGACTTTGTGGACATTCTGAAGACTAATGCCCTTTCTTCGGAGAGATATAGAAAACCTTCTTATGACAAAGCTCTGATCAGAAGTTGGATCTGTGTTGTCTCTTCTATCTTTCCTAATGGATTGAGAGTGAAATGAATACTAGAAGGGAAGACACTTACATTTCTATAGGGAAGACACTGGTCTGACATTGAAATAAAGGGAACCCATGGCATTTAATATGTAGTCATTTGACGTTTATCCATCAAGATGAAACGATCCAATCATTTTGCAGAGAAAGAAGAAAGTAAGAGGCAGAAACGTGACATATCGCCTCGCACAGTAGCTGAAGTCTTGAGTGAACCAGAAACATGACTTAGAGAGTCTTAGTCAAACCAAAGTCTTCCACCAGTAACCCTTAAAAAGTACTATCACTATACTAAACCTTCCTCTATAAAAATTTAGAACTACGGCCTGCACGTACACGGTGAAATGTAAAGTCCGACGTACCGTTGAAGAAAGCAAAAGAGTTCATCACCGATGTATGGGATTCTTTGTTAACCACACTGAAGTGGCAATATGTAGCAAAATAAAACGATCGCTTGAAACTATCCATTTACCGCGACATTCTAAAGTCTCCTGTTTTGATCGAGTTTAGCAGGCCATCAGAGTTGACAACTTCCAAAGTCATGGACAAGATTCAACACGTGCAAAAGTCCAACGATAAGTTTCACATCACCGATGGAAAAGCGACACTGTACATGACCCACATGTCTTGTCCCAAAGTTACAGGACGCAATAAGGTGTTATTGGTAGACGACCTTCGCAGCACCGCAAAGAGCCTCGTCCAAATTAACAACCCCTCAAACAATATGTGTTTAGACCGTACCATTGTGGTGAGACGAACGTATGCCTACAAAAACGACACGGCAAAATGGAAAAGAACCTGGAAACGTATTCAACAATCGGACCAAGCCAAACAACGAAGAGAAGCAGAACTCCTGTTACACCAAGCTGGCTTATCCAAAGACACAACCTGTGGGATTTCTTATATGCAAAAACTGCAGGACGTCTTGACTCCACGCTACACGTTGAAAGTAACCCTCAAGAAGTGTACGGACCTCTGTTGTTTCGAGGCAAATTTTAAAAGATGGAAAAATACATTCACGTCTGTCATCACGATGAACATTTCGATGCCATTACCATTATCACCGGATTCCTAGGATACAAATATTATTGTGAAAATTGTGATTATGGCTATAACAATCGAGAACAACACAAGCATTGTGGATCGAAATGTTCAGGATGTTTGGCCTCTAAACCATGTCTGGACAAAGACAAGAAAGAGTGCATTACCCTGCTTGTCAGCGCACGTTTGTCAGCCCTACCTGTTACCAACATCTGAAGACGCAAGGTTCACGTCAGAGAAAAGTTTGTCAACTGCTGAAATTGTGCCCTACTTTTGGACAAGGCATTCGTACCAATTGTGCAAAGGCTCACGTATGTCCAGGAAAGAAACGATGTCATATTGTTTGAAAAATGCCTACGCCATTGCCAAAGCGTTTTTCTTAGTGTATCGTCAACGATTCATGCCCGAAAACACCCTGGCTGTCATCCGCCCTCAAACGACCAATTTTGTCAAACGTCTATACTCGGTCAGAGCCCTACGCTAGATACATTGCTTGTGCGACAAAGAAAACAAATGGATCCAACAGGCCCGAAACGGAGGTGAAAAGACCATCGGAGCGTATTGGGTGGATGGCTGGGACTTAGAAAACCTCAAGATCGTGTGCAAGTCTAACGGGTGCTTATTTCACAGATGTACGATCTGCTACTCTCGACGAGACACTAACAATCAATTTTTACAACGTACCGTAGAAGACTTGTACGATGCCACTTGTCAGCGGAGTATGTAGTTAGAACAACAAGGATACCAAGTGGTTCAAATGTGGAAACACGAGTACGATCACCGATTGAAAACCGATCACGAATGTAAACGCAACGTTGAAAGTTACAATCTGGTGGACCCTTTGTATCAGCGGGACAGTTTGTATGGAGGACGGACTAATGGCGCCTGTTTCCTATACCACGCCGACGATGAGAAAGGAGAAGAAATAAATACTTGGACGTGTGTTCGTTGTACTCTTACTTGTGCAAATATCGTCACTTTTCCCCAGGGCAGTAGCAATTACTGACGGAACACATCGAGTGGGCAACATTCGACAATATGAATGATTGATTAAATGCAAAGTCTTTCCTCCCACGGATTTGTACCATCCCGTTTTACCTCACCATTGCCAAGGAAAACTGATGTTTCCCTTGTGCCGTACTTGTGCAGAAACGTGTAACCTAGAACAACCTTGTCAGCACACTTAGGAAGAACGCGCCTTGACAGGAACATGGGTCAGCATTGAATTGTTTAAAGTTCTGGACCTGAGATACCAGCTGTTAGAAGTGTGCGACATTTACTACTTTCCGAAGACAGAACATTACCACAAGGTGACGAGACACAAAAAGGAACTTTAGCAGACTACCTGGATGCTTTTTTGAAACTAAAAGAAGAAGCCAGCCGTTATTCTTCCTGGTGCCACACTCCCGAAGACCAAAAGAAATTCAAACAGAAATACTTGAAGCAGGAAGGCATCTCTTCATACCACGTGGAGAAAAACGAAGGACGGTGATCGTTTGTTTACCCAAGACAGAGTATTTGTCCGATCCTTCCCGCTACTTTCAGATGATTCAAGACAAAACTAAAATCCATGCAACACGTGGATGTCCTGCGTGAAGACTTGATCTTAGTCAATTACGAAGAAGAACTGGAGTTTGTAGAGGCAGACGAATTAGGAAATGTCATCATTGCAGCCCATGTGACAGCCCATGCTCACTTAACATTGTACGAAGTTTTACACCAACGAGGAGATCGTGTGCTGTATTTTGACACGGACAGGTGCATCTACATCGATCGTCTGGGACAACGTCATCCCGACATCGAAGGAGACCGTTTAGGATCTTGTAAGGACGAGCACCCCGGCGACAAGATTCTAAGTTTTGCTAGTGGCGGTCCCAAAAATTACCGCTACGAATGCTGGGACCAAAGAGAAGTGCACACTGAGTGTAAAGTAAAAGGACTGGTTCTCAATTATCGCACCAGTCGGGCTTTGTAAGATAGTGTGTGTTTGTATGTGTGTGTATGTGTGTTAGTTTTCTTCCTTTAGCAAAACACTTATCCCTTAACAAAAGTGTTTCAGGTGTGTGTGTGTGTGTGTGTGTGTGTGGTTTCTTCCCTTAACAAAAAACGTATTCATTTACAAAAAAGTGTTTGTATGTGTGTGTTTTTATGTGTTTTTGTGCGTTTGCGTGCGCTTGTATGTGTGTGCATGTGTGTTTGTTTTCTTCCCTTAGCAAAAAATGTATCCCTTAACAAACAAGTGTTTGTGTGTTTGTGTTTGCATGTGTTTGTGTGCGTTCGCGTTCGTTTGTATGTGTGTGTATGTATGTATGTATGTATGTATGTATGTATGTATGTATGTATGTATATTTGTTTTCTTCTCTTAAAAAAGCTTATCCCTTAACAAAAAAGTGTGTACATGTATGTGTTGTATGCACGCTTTCGTTTGTGTGTATTTATGTGTGTATGTGTGCGCGCGTACGCTTGTATATGTTTGTGTGTTTGTTTTTTCTTAACAAAAAGCTTATCCCTGAACAAAAAAGTGTGTATGTGTGTTTATATGTATTTGTGTGCATTAGCGTACGTTTGATGTGTGTGTGTTTGTGTATGTGTGTTTGTTTTCTTTCCTTAGCAAAACACTTATCCCTTAACAAAAAAGTGTGTGTATTTGTATGTGCTTGTGTGCGTGCGCGTAAGTTTTTATCTGTGTGTATGTGTGCGCGCGTACCTTTGTGTGTGTATGTATTTGTTTTTTTCCTTAACAAAATACACTTGTTCCTAAATTCAAAAATAGTGTTTGTGTGTATGTGTGTTTCTTTTTGTGTGTGTATGTGTGCGCGCATATGCATACGTTTGTGTGTGTAAGTGTGTTTGTTTTCAGTTTAGCAAAAACACACCCCTAAGCACAAAAAATAGTTTGTGTATGTATATGTTTTTGTATGCACTCATTTGTTTATATGTGTGTGTGCATTTCGTTTGTGTGTGTATTTTGTTTGTGTGCGCGCGTATGTTTGTATGTGTTTGTTGTTTCCCTTCAAAAAACATTGTCCCTGCTCAATGTGTTTGTTTTGTGTGAATGTGTAGTAGTGTGACCATAACTACAAACTCTTTTGCTGAGGTGGTTGTAGGTAATAATCTTTTTGTAGATAAAAAATAATCCTTCTCCACAATATATTGATAGCAAATAAGTTGAATTTTGTTAGTATAAGTGTGTTCTTTTGTATAAAAATGTATTTTAGATTAGCACTCTCATCACTGTGGATTGTTTGGTAGGTAGTTCTAAGTCTATAAATTCCGCCCTACCAGGTGTTATTGATTTATTCCGCTGTCACTGTTTTACCCGTTTGAGGTCAGCCACTTGCAACATTGTTGCCAATGTCCAGTACGTGACGTCACCCCGTTGGTTCCATTCCTATTGTCCCTATACAGACCCAATATTTTTGTCGCTATACAGGTCTAAACTTTTGTCCGTATAAATCTTGTAGGGAAACGTTAACATGGGCCTTCTCCATGTCATTCCCATTGTCGGTAAAGTATCCCACTCCCGTTTAATTTCCCCTTGCCCGTAGACAGTCCACATCCATTGTCGCTAAACATTCCCTATGTTCGATTTCCCTTGTCCGTAGAGTATACCACCCATGTTAAATTCTCCCTGTCCGTCTATAGTCCCACACATGTTAAATTTCCGATGTTAAATTTCCCCTTTTCCGTATATCGTCCCAGGGTGTTTTGTAATGGAATTCCAACTGTCTGTATAAATCTTGTCCGTGAATCGTTCCAGGGTGCTTTGTAATGGTAATTCCCATTGTCCGTGAATCGCCCTGAAAAGCTATAACTTTATATAACGCCGGACGGGGCGGGACATATAACTTTATATAACGCCTAGCGGACATTGTTGTCAATGTCCACTATCGTGACATCATCAATCATATTGTCCCTATACAAACCCAACCTATGTTAAATTCTCATTGTCCCTAGTGGATATAAAATTCCCTTGTTAAATTCCCCTTGAGGCTAGAGTGGATATACCCATTTTTAACATTAAAGTCCCACTGAGGCTACAGTGTCCCAATCCCTTATCACTATGTTCAATTGCCCATTCACTGCATGTTAAATTTCCCATGTTAAATTCACATTGTCGCCAAAGTGGATGTGAAATTTCCATCTTAAATTCATATTGTCGCCAAAGTGGATATACCCCTTTTTAACATTAACGTATACTTGTCCCACTTCACTACTAGCGCCATTTTTCAGAACATGAGACGCTGTACAGGGTGGTCAGTATATTGTAAATGCAAGAAAAACCGCATAAGACCTCAGGAGGAACCACCGAAACTAGAACAAACGCGGACAGAGGTGAGATTACAGTGATTTGTAAAGGCGCATTAGACCACTCGGTCAGTCACAGTCCTATTTATTTACATGTAGTAGAGAGTACGACTGCGGCTAAATGAAAATGCCACGTAGACGATATTTAAAAAACCAGTTTGCTCATAAGGAATAGAGAGCCTCTTGGAATTTTGCTATGGAGCGCCAGTTCATTCATATCCCAAAAAAATTTGCATAATGTTACACAACGCAACATTTCTTCTGCAATTTACAACACTTGCTCATGTTTAATGGTCATTTTTGGATGTAATAGAAATATATAAACATAACGAATGTTAGCGATATGGATTTTCATCTAAAATAACAGACTGGGAGAAAGAGCAATGGATTTTAACAATGTTTTTTTTTCTTTCATTAAAACAGGGGCAGAAAACGGGATTTCTTCAACGTAGTCCGTTATATTATGTAATGAAATTTTTCTAGTAAGATATTCGAATTATGACCGCTTCAGCCAAGCCAAAACTGGATAAAGCGACGTCTGTCTTCCACATGTTGAAAACGTTTAACACGACACCTTCAGCAATCTTTTGCCTCGCTGTAAACAAGTTAATGTGTGCTTTATGGTGCATGGTCATACATTTATCTGTCCAGTAAACGAGATGTCGTTGTTCACAAGTTAACTACTTGTCACTTTCTATTATCATCACACGTATTGATTTGTTTGTGTGTGTATGTGTGAATTAGGGTAAGTAAACATCTTGATCATTGACATCATGCGGATGCAAACAAAATATCTTAACCCAGTACACGCCATGGGAGTCAATCCAAGTTGATATGATGGTAGAAACAAGGAAGTCAAACGTCATGACCAGTGAGCCACCTTACCTAAATCATCTAATCGTTGAGCCACTTTAAGTTATACGTCTTAATAATTGAGCCATCTTGGTTCTTCCTAAACATTTTAAAGCTATATTGTTTATGTAGATGTCGAGCAGTCATACAAAAATCATTCTTACTACAATTACCAAAAACAAGCGAATTACTCAGCATGGGAACACTGCTTTAACAATGCTATGCTTTATTAAAAGAAATCTTAATGCCATGAACAAACATCCTAAAATCGATTTAAATTTTATGGGTAAATATCATAAATGGTTCTCGATAGACGTAATGAAATTAAATGACATCGTAGCAAAACGCAAAAAGAAAACTTGACGTGGTTGTAAAATCATATTAAATATTATATGCTAACAAACAGAAGCGCAGAATTAAAAAGGGTACTCAACAAATTATATAAATTATTATCAACTTTCAATCACGCGAATAGAGTAAAATTGTAATGTATGCTCTACATTATACAAATATATTGATATTAGGATTATCATTCATATAATTTTATACATTATTATTAAATGTCAATAAATTTTAACAATACTTTTAGAATATATATAAAGTTAAACATGAAGCAGAAAGAATGCAGTTTTAGTGCTCAACCTATTCAAATGGCAAAAGTGGATGATAAGAGTCGTAGTTTAAGTGATGGACCTATTTCAAAAGGCAAAAGGGGTGATAAGAGTCGTAGTTTAAGTGATGAACCTATTTCAAACGGCAAAAGTGGGTGATAAGAGTCGTAGTTTAAGTGATAAACCTATTTCAAAAGGCAAAGTTGGTGATAAGGATTTAGAAACATGATTCTACGTTGATGTACAAAACTGTTTCACTCTAAAAAATAACGACAGGCAGTTTCAGGTCCTCTGGACACTTACATAATGATTCTTAAATCGATTGGTTAGTAAATAAGTCATCATTTAGTCCACTGTTTCAAATTATTTTATGAAGGATAGAATATTTCCACTGTCTCTAATCTGAGTAACTAAGGAAGGAAGTAATGAATTATACATTGCCCCCGCAAAATTTAAATCATGGGTTCCATCTCGATGCAAATATTGCTTGATTGGAATTTGAGTCCACACTCAGCTCCCCCTTCCCGGGCTATGGGTTCATTTGAACTGTAGTGATCCTATTACAGAAATACACGGATCGCACATATGTGACGAGCATGTTATGTTCGAAAAATCCCTCATATGTCTCTGACATCGTATACAGCTAAATATTTCGTTATCAAAACATAATTTGGGAGGAAAACCGACAGTTTGGCAGTAAACATCATTGCATCTGTTTTACTGTGATTTAACTTTACTAGTCATTGGCTAGACTGAAAGTCAGTTTAAATAGTCATTGGTTTGACTAGGATTCAACTATACTAGCCATTGGTTAGGCTGTGATTTAACTTTACTATCCATTGGTTAGACCAGAAGTTTGGAGTTGCACGACTAGTGTTCAATAATTTCATCAACATTTGTGGACGCCAAAGATACTGCCGAATCTGTACCCAGTTGAAGCTAAATATAAAAGCAATAATAATGTTGAAGTAATTTGGACGAATATCTTATCGTGAGACAAGATCCTGCACAAGATCTGCTGTATCAGTTAGATTTGTCCCTTATTGACTCGCCGATTGTTCAGACTATATTGTTTATTTGCAATGTTCTACAGACGGACAATTCTTGTACATACGAGTACAAATATGGAGCAACTAACTACAAATTAATTTGCGGCACTTTTATCCATAATTGGTGCTTTTATTTTATTTTTAAATTTCTAGTTGAATTTTCTAAACATTTAAGTAGTCTTGTTCTTGTAGCGTCGCTTCGTCGTTAATTTTGTCACGGCATAGCAATGAGATTCTGAAGTGTAAATGATACGTCGTTGCAGTTTATATCGACAAATTCTCCACATATGCACCACGTCACTAAATGACGTGTATTTTCTATAACAAATATTGTCATGACGTTTAAATTTAATGAACTACTGATATATCCTTCATACATATGTAATAATATATTCCACTACCAGACAGTATTTTTCAATTCATGCTTTCTCCGCATATAATGGTTCTGTGCATCGCTTCCATCAATATATCCATTCAGATACAATATTTTTGTTAAGCACAGCTTCCATAGCTTTTGCTCTGCTAAATAAGGGATAGATTGTTTGAAATTCAGTCCACAAATGTGTCTTCGGATTCCTTTTTGGAGAGTTTTCATCCAACTTTCCTTCAATCGTTACTAGGATTTATAATATTGTCATCACTTCAAAACAAACTGTAATGTCTACTTAGTGACCTTTAAATGTTGTTACGGCCGTAAAATTTGGTATTATTAATATCTATTACATTTTCCGGAGTGCAAAACCTTAAATTTAAATTAGTCGATATTTTAATCAAGACGTCGAGAAAAAAATTCGAAACAAAGAGGCCGATTTAGCAGGACAAAACATACACTATGTCAGTTTTCTTTTACTTGTGATGAAAATCGATAGCAATGATTTGCTGCTTTTCGAACCAGTCGTTAGTTTGCAGTGAAAATGAAAGGATCTATGCCGAGGACAAAGCGAATGAGATGTAAATTTGAAAATTAAAGTGTTGGCAGGCGCATGGCACATTTACAACGGGTCATAAAAAATTTACATTGTAATTTCGTTTAATGGCAGTGAACAACGCAAGCGAACTCATCTTGCTATAAGAATTGAGGAAACGAGCAATTAATTGAACTTTCCGAAATTTTCTCTAAGCCGCAAATACGATATTGTGCATGCATGCGTATATGCTTTGAAGTCATAATAACTACATGCGGTTAAAATCATTGGGAGTAATTTATTGACACCGTAATAAGTACCTGGGATTATAAGTAAATAGCGTAATTTATTGACATCATAATAAGTACATGGGATTATAAGTCAGTGGTGTAATTTATTGACATTACAGTAAGTACATGGGATTATGAGTCAATGGTGTAATTTACTGACATCTTAACAAGTTCCATGGATTATAAGTCAATGGTGTATTTTGTTGACATCGTGATAAGTACCTGGAGTTATAAGTCAATGGTGTAATTTATTGACACCGTATTAAGTACCTGGGATTATAAGTCAATGGTGTAATTTATTTACATCATAGTCAGTGCCTGGGGTTATAAGTCAGTGGTGTAATTTATTGACAGCGTTATAAGTACTTGGGATTATAAGTCAATAGTGTAATTTATTGACATCGTAATAAGTGCCTGTGAATATAAGTCAGTTGATTATTTTTTTGACATCACAGTAAGCACTGGATTTTAAGTCAATGGTGTATTTTATTGACATCTTAATAAGTACATGGGATTATAAGCCAATGGTGTAATTTATTCACAGCGTTATAAGTACTTGGGATTATAAATCAATAGTGTAATTTATTGACATCTTAATAAGTAAATGGGTTTAGAAGTCAATGGTGTAATTTATTGACATCGTAATAAGTACCTGGGTTTATATGTCAATGCTGCAATTTATTGACATCATAATAAATACCTGGGATTATAAGTCAATGGTGTAATTTATTGCCATCATAGTAAGTACCTGGGATTATAAGTCAGCTGTGTAATTTATTGACATCGTAATACATACCTGGGGTTACAAGTCAATGGTGTAATTTATTGACATCGTAATAAGTACCTGGGATTGTAAGTTAGTGGTGTAATTCATTTACATCATAGTCAGTACCTGGGATTATAAGTCAATCGTGTAATTTACTGACATCATAATAAGTACAGAGGGAATATATATCAATGGTGTAATTTATTGACATCACAGTAAATACCTGGATTTGTAAATCAGTGGTGTGATTTATTGACAGCATAGTAAGTACCTGGGATTATAAGTCAATGGTGTAATTTATTGACATCATAACAAGTACCGGGGATTTTAAGTAAATGGTGTAATTTATTGACATTATAGCAAGTACCTGTGATCATAATTTAATGGTGCAATTTATTGACATCATAGTAAGTACCTGGATTTGTAAATCAGTGATGTCATTTGTTGACATCCTAGTAAGTACCTGGGAATATAAGTCAATGGTGTAATTCATTGACATCATAATTATATGGGATTATTGGTCAGTGGTGTAATTTATTTATATCATAGTAAGTACCTGGGATCATAATTTAATGGTGTAATTTATTGACATCTTAGTAAATACATAGGAATATAAGTCAATGGTGTAATTCATTGACGTCATAAATATATGGGATTATAAGTTAATGGTGTAATTTATTGACATCATAGTAAGTACCTGGTATAATAATTTAATGGTGTAATTTATTGACATCATAATAAGTACATAGGAATAAAAGTTAATGGTGTAATTCATTGACATCATAAGTACATGGGATTATATATCAATGGTGTAATTTATTTACATCATAGTAAGTGAATGGGATTTTTAAGTCAATTGTGTAAATTATTGATATCACAGTAAGTCTCTGGGATTATAAGCTAGTGGTGTAATTTATTGACACCGTAATAAGTACCTGGGGTTATAAGTCGATGATGTGATTTATTGACAAACTAGAGATTATATACACAATATGGTAATTTCCATGATCGTTGGGCTGCATACTCTGACGTAATTTAGAAATTCCAGTGACTAACCGACTGCTCAGAACAAAGTTCGTGATTAATGTAGAACGAGTATTGTTTAAAACAGTTTCGGTTAATTCAAGGAAATAACTAGCAGGACCATCAAATCAAAAGTACTCGTCCATAATGAAAATAAGTGAATGAAAAAAGTGAAATGAAAGAAAAACATTAAGTCAAACATGATTTTCAAATCGTTCGTTCTAAAGTATTCTCTCATTAATGGTTTCAACATTATGTAGAAAGGTTTAATTTACTAAATGTTTTGTGCATACTTGCAGACGCACAAATAGAAATGAAAGAGGACCCAACACACCCACACTCATTTTTATAAGATGAGTCATGTATATGTATGTATACAGTAGGATAAATGTCAATCATACAATTTAGAGAAACATTGTTTCTACCATACAATGTTTATTTTCAAGAAGACAGAAAATACCACTAAACTGTCATTTTCTGTCACTGATTGTATTTGCTAATGCTCTCTTTGCAGTAAACAATATGGCCGTTGTCAGTTTTCTTTATTTGTAATGATCTCTGGGCTTAACCATCGCATTTTTTTCCCTGCCAAATAATTAGATAATTACTTTGTTAAATAGGCAAAACAAGTCGATGATACTGGGTTTTCGCGCAGACTTAATAGAATAAAATAAAAGCGTCTTCCTAACCACTCAGCCATAATGTGCATTGATTTCATTTATTCGTGTCCTGAACAATGCACAAGCAAACTTTTGTTTAAACCCCGCAATCTGCAATTAGTACCACGAACACGTGCACTTTGATGTATACCCATCAGTCCAAACTGCACGTACATAATATTGATTGATCTTTGCGGCTTCTGATAATAGTAATAATTAAGTAAACGAACCTGTTTTCATACTGATGGGGATCACTACATGAAAAGTAAACAGTAAAATATTTTATAAATTGCACGCTAAGCTCATCCGTATAGATCGTGGTGTGAGATCCATCCGAAACTACTCGATATGTTTGATTTGCACAATTTGTTTTGATATGGTCAAAAGTAAGAAAATTCGTAAGAAATCTATAAATCACTAATATGACAAGAAATCTATAAATCACTAATATGACAAGAAATCTATAAATCACTAATATGACAAGAAATCTATAAATCACTAATATGACAAGAAATCTATAAATCACTAATATGACAAGAAATCTATAAATCACTAATATGACAAGAAATAAAAGACTATTTATAAAAATCAATAAACAATTTTATCCCCCATATTGAATAGAACCACAAATATGTCAGCTGTTGAGAGCTTTCATTGTTGTGCAAATAGATCGGTTGCTGAAACTTGTAAACTTGTCACTTACTCTACAAATTGCCTTCCGTTCAAATCTAAAACTTCAACATTGTTCGATGTTTTACAGTTTTGTAAATGTATAAATTCTACTAAGTACTCGTTAAAAGATCTAATACTTACACTTGTGTTTGGTTTTGTACGATACAATATTTATGTGAAGTTGTCAAAAATGTTTTCGCTGTATTCGTTCCAACGAAACGTGCACAAGTGACCTTGAAGGTAGTAGTACATTTATATAATAATGACTGGGAAGGTAGTACATGTATATGTTAATGACTTTGAAAGTAGCACATGTAAATGTTAATAACTCTGAAGGTTGTACACGTATGTTGAAAACTCTGAAGTTTGTACATGTATATGTTAATGACTGGGAAGGTAGCACATGTAAATGTTAATGACTTTGAAGGTAGCACATGTAAATGTTAAAAACTCTGAAGTTTGTACATGTATATGTTAATGACTGTGAAAGCAGTACATGTATATGCTAATGACTTTGAAGGTAGCACATGTAAATGTTGAAAACTCTGAAGTGTGTACATGCATTTGTTAATGACTGGGAAGGTAGTACATGTATATGTTAATGACTTTGAAGGTAGCACATGTAAATGTTAAAACTCTGAAGTGTGTACATGTATATGTTAATGACTTGGAAGGTAGCACATGTAAATGTTAATGACTTTGAAGGTAGCACATGTAAATGTTAAAATCTCTGAAGTGTGTACATGTATATGTTAATGACTGGGAAGGTAGTACATGTATATGTTAATGGCTTTGAAGGTAGCACATGTAAATGTTAAAAACTCTGAAGTGTGTACATGTATATGTTAATGACTGGGAAGGTAGTACATGTATATGTTAATGACTTTGAAGGTAGAACATGTAAATGATAAAAACTCTGAAGTGTGTACATGTGTATGTTAATGACTGTGAAGGCAGTACATGTATGTGTTAATGACTCCGATTGTTTCGACGATGTTAAAGAATGGGAAAAGTGATAAGTCTACAGGATAAACATATCTTTTTCTCTACATGTTATCCAAACAAGGTGAGTCAACGTACTTATACAGCTGAGTAATTATTTGTCACCTGATTATGTTTATCAATAAGTTTTGTATCTATTTACGTTATCCATTTATTGGGGGTGGGGGAAAAACGAAAGTAGTTTGCAAAGATTTGATATTCTTATACTGGTCTAAACAGTGTTTATTAATTTAAAATGGATATAAATGTAACTGAAAAGTTAAAAGTTTCAGATCAACACACTATACCTCAGCTTTTATATACGCTGACAACCAGAATAAAATATTTTGCGCAGGGCTCAATTTTTAATAAAAACATAAATTTTACAAATCTTAGCTGTCATAATGAATTAGATATTAATTCTTAAGTAGCAAAATCACACATGAATAAAATCAATTTTTAATTGTCTGTTAGTTGCCAGATATAATGTTCTCTTACCCGAATAAAAATAAACAAGATAGGTGATTTTAATTTGTATTATCTACCTTTGTATGCAATTGTTTAACATTAAAATGCATCTATTGTTTAAAGAAAAAATGTGTATTTATTTTTTTGAATTTATTTATTATCGGCATTTGCTTTTGATCAATGAGTTATAGTCGTTAAATAAACTGTTTTATTTTTATTGAATGACAAGGAATGATCCAGAGATTGATTTCATTATCTAAATACGAGATATATAGGTATTTAACGACCGTTACAGTCTCCAATCGTTCTTACATACCAATGTCACCTAATAAGGAATGGTTCCGGTCATTTGATGATCGCTATAATCTCCCATCGTAGGGAGAAAGACGATACGGTTGTCACCTACCGCGTAAGTGGTCTTAAGGAGTACATTCCAATGGATTAAATCATGCAATCAGTTAAGAAGGTTTTAAGTAAAACGTTTAAGGTCGAGATTTTCCATTCTATGTGTGAAATGCTGACACGTATTATGTGACTGTAATCTTGATGGCGGTATCTACAGTTAAATGAGTCAATGATATATTCTCCAACTCAACATGTATATGAGGTTCACAATACAGGATTAAGAACTAGGATAAATATTACATCAAGAGTATGAACAGTTATACAACGACATAATCAATGATGTGAAGTCAAGTTATCTGTGAGGTAATAACCCAGCGGGAAGATTTTGAATTTATTCGTGTATTTACTATCGTCTCGTAACTTAGCATTTAAAAACAACAACAAATAAACAAACATTCCGATCAGTTTCAAAATTCATGTAAGCTTCCTAAAGAAAATACTGCAGCTGACATAAACTTTCTATAGACTTCAAGGTCATTCAGTGTACATGTATAGGAGGATTCCCTGCCTAGTAAGTGCTGAACATATTCTCCGTCAAATATAATATGTAAATGTACTCCATTTACATATTAAAATTATAGTAATATTCGACCAAAATAGGTCCCTCAGTCCTTGTACTTTTAAGACAAGATGATCATACACGCAATAACATCGGTGTTCGAAGACTTGCAATGTTCACGATTATTAAGTATCATACTGTATGGCGTATTGCAATGTTGACGATTATTAAGTATCATGCTGTATGGGGTATTGCAATATTGACAATTATTAAGTATCATACTGTATGGAGTATTGCAATGTTGATAATTATTAAGTATCATACTGTATGGCATATTGCAATGTTGACGATTAGTAAGCACCATGCTGTATGGGTTATTGTAATGTTGACGATTATTAAGTATCATACTGTATGGAATATTGAAATGTTGATGATTATTAAGTATCATACTGCATGGGGTATTGCAATATTGACGATTGTTAAATATCATGCTTTATGCAATATTGCAATATTGATGATGATGAAGTATCATACTGTATTGCGTATTGCAATATTGACAATTACGAAGCATCATACTGTATAGGGTATGGTAATGTTGACGATTATGAAGTATCATACTTTGTGACTTATTGCAATTATTAAGTATCATACTGTATTGGGCATTGCAATATTGACTATTCTGAAATATCATACTGTATGGAGTATTGCAATTATGAAATATCATACTGTATGGAGTATCGCAATGTTGACGATTATAAAATATACTGTATGACCTATTGCAATGTTGACAACTATGAAGTATCATACTGCATGGTGTATTACAATTATGAAGTATCATACTGTGCTGAGCATTGCAATGTTGACAATTATGAATTATCATACTGTATGGGGTATTCAATGTTGACGATTTTTAAGCATCGTTCTGTATGGGGTCTTGCAATGTTGACGATTATTAAGTATCATACTGTATGGAATATTGCAATGTTGACGATTATTAAGTATCATACTCTATGGAATATTGCAATGTTGACGATTATTAAGTATCATACTGTATGGAGTATTGCAATGTTGACAATTATAAAGTATCATAATGTCTGACGCATTGCAATGTTGACAATTTTGAAGTATCATACTGCTTGTCGTTTTGCAATATTGACAATTATGAAGCATCATACTGTATTGAGTAATGTAATATTGACGATTATGAAGTATCATACTGTATTGAGTATTGCAATGTTGACAATTATGAAGTATGATACTGTATGGTATATTGCAATTATAAATTATGATACTGAATGGCGTATTGCAATGTTGATGTTTATAAAAAGATAATATTGTATGGATTATAGCAATGTTGACAATTATGCAGTATCATACTGTATGGGGTATCGAAATGTTGACAATTATGAAGTATCATACTGTATGGGGTATTGCAATGCTGACAATTATGAAGTATCATACTCTATGGCGTATTGCAATGTTGACAATCAAGAAGTATCGTACTATATGGCGTATTGCAATGTTGACGATTATAAAGTATAATATTGTATGTCGTATTGCAATGTTGACAATTATGGAAAATTATACTGTATATAGTATTAAAATATAGACAGTTATGAAGTATTACACCCTATGGCGTGATCAGAAATCAGGATAATTTTTACCAGTTTAAGCTCTTTGTCTGTCCTTGGTATTTTCCACAGAATGGCAGGTTCAATACAAAGATCTATATTTTTTAAATCTTACAAAGGATGAATCGTTAAAACAAATATGCTTTATGTAAGTTTTATAATACTTATTTATGGTGTTCTATATATTTTACTTCCATTTCTTTTTAGCCGGAAAGGTCTTATCTTGCAAAAAATGTAAATACAGTCTACAATTCTATTTGTGAAGAACTCTATATACATCGGGAATAAATTCAATCTATTTCATAAGGTCATTCCTGCAAAGAAAGGCATACAATCATTTTAAAATATTCTTTTAGACAACATAATTGTTAGATACTTTACTTCCAGTGAATAACAAGGAAGTATCCAGGGATCGAATTCCTAACCTATATATCAGATTGAAGTCATGGCCATGTATTAACCATGAAAAGTCGCCATTTTTAAATTTGATCGGGTCATTCAGTGAGGATTTGGAATAAACCAGCAAAATATTGACACAGAGCGCACTAATATGCATAGGCGACACCAAATTGGGATGGGATTGATTGTGCGAAACAAAACATTCATCTCAAGAAGGCAGCTGAGTGAAGAGAGAACAACCTTTCTACACCTGGTAACAGTTGTGGTCTAGTCTACCACAAGTGTCGATACTTTTACCTGATTACCTCTTTAAGAACTGTATTGTTGGAAATGTCAGGACATGCCTGCCATAGATGCCTTCCTATTTTGGCAAGCGTTGCTATGGCAACTTAATCCAGAAAACCAGGTCGAGATTAGAATTTTATCCACGAGGTTTAAGTGGAGATAGCAATTGGTTTGACCAGTTTTGAAATGCCCCTATCAAATGGCGTATGACATCTATGAATGAATTGTCTTTCAGAACATACATGTAACAAAATATACCGTACTATTACTTTGTCAAGGTCAGAGCTATGAAAACATTCATTAAATATAATCTATTAATTTCTATATTCCACATGTGAGCTAGCATATTTATTTTAATATCTAAGATGACATGCAATCCACATGTATTCATCGCCATAATTTGAGTGCAAATAAATTCTCAGCAACACCATTCCTGCTTGATCACTTACTGCTGATTTAGCATTTTACTAAACAAGTTGAAATCAGCGGCGACAGCTTCAAAACGACTGAAGATCAGCTTGGTCATGGAAACATTTTGCAAGGACACTTCATGATGATCGACCCGTAAAGGAAGCAAGCTAAAAGGAAAACACTTTTGTGGTGGATTGTCGCGATGGCTGTCTATAATCAATTATATTTTTCTTCACAAAGATTCTGTTATTTGGTTCGTTAACTCTTTATTTGGCTATGTTGAAATAAAGTCTTTTTACGAGTCAATCGGAGGCCAACTTAATATTTAATCATCTTTCAGGAGGTATTTGCTTAAATGTTTCGAATGTATCGAAACGTTTTTACGGTGGGACACTTTTTGAAAGAAATATCTCATCAAAGACGTTTGATAACATTGCTCTCATCACACACGCACACACACGCACACACACACACACACACACACACACAGAGAGAATAATGTGAAATCTGAATTTAATCATATTTATATTCAGATCACTTTTCTACAGTAGCTATTGACATACATGCAGTTATTCGTAATCCCACCCCCAATTCAAAATGCCCCGTTTTTAACAGGCACGCGAACTTACGAACATTTAAGCTAGAATAATGACTAAATTGTTATCGGTCATAGCCACTTTTAATATTCAGCGTAGAGTAATCAGGAATTCACGAAGAAGCAATTGACCTCCGCGTGACCAGATAAATAAGGGAAAATATGCAAATGGTGTCAATAGAGGGACAATAAAGGGGAAATATTGTCATTGTTCTGATCATTAAGGTTTTAGTCACTCATTTAGTACTGTCCAGTTGGGAAGTGAATAAAATAACTGAAATAGACATGTTCAAGTTGACCATCATAGGACTGGTCATTGAATCACACGAGTGTTTCCATCTTCCACTAAATGATTTTCGCTCGATTTATAAAAACTGAACTCAAGTAATATATTTGTTGAAGTGCAGCATAGGATACGAATCGTGAGAATACAAAATAAATACGTGAAATGGCTGAAATATATTGATACTTTAAATCTGACGTTCAAAGGGTTAATAATTTACATTCAGGTGTACTCGTTCTAAATAAGGTTTGCTAATTTAATAATAATGTACACCATTTAGTACAAAACGCAGCAAAATACGACAAGAATAATAGGAAATGATATTGTTATGTTTATTTGATTTAGTTATATCTGAATTAATATATATTTGTTTCCATTTAATTGTTTGTTTGTCAGTTTAATTGTTTTATTTTTCATTACATGCTATTGTAATGTAAATTTATTCACTGGAGATGATACTTTTTCCAGAAAATAGTTTGACCTTGACTGTTTGTTTAGTAAACACCAGGTGTTGACCTAGCTCCTGACCTTGATTCAAAATTAGTAGCGACCACGTAAATAAGTTCTATTTTCATTTTAAAATGATTGGGTGTTGTCGAGGTCATGATGGGACTACTGATTTAAGATGTACACAATTTATTTTTTTCTTAGAATAAAATGATTGGTTTTCGTTAGGGCCACACTGAGTGTACGCGATCTTTAACAAGTAAATAATTTCGACGAGGTTCTGGAACATTATCACGTGACCCCCTTTTTGCGTTTTAGAATACAATCTAACATTTGTTTTGGAGAGATATTCTCAATAGTTTGGCTCTTACACTGGAAGTTGTATGTTGTGCTGGAAAATACGTGTGCTCATGTGAAATTCGTGAGCAAAGACAGCTCTTATAAAACTTGATTCATATTTCCAAAAACCTGAGTGATATTTCTTGTATCTGCAAGGAACTGTATACTTCAACACTACAGGTTACAGCATACGTCATCGTCTTCCATTCTGGATTCTTCGTCGGGACTCTAACTGAAATCATTAGGATATTTTATTATGAGGACTTCAAAAATTTTATTCGTGGATTATTCGTGGATTATTTTTTGGATTTGATTATCAAAACCGTAAGTTCATATTTTTGTTCTTCATTTTTACAGAATATTTCCAGGGAAATGAATTAATATATTTTTTGTCTTCTTCAAAGCTTGTTTTGCCTTTTTCTTGTGTTACTGTTTATTCAAGCCTAAACACGTAACAATATTGCTTTACCCAACGCAGGTAGTTATTTGCCCATGGTTTTATGTTTTTAATTCATGTAGGAATTTATTATAAGTATTTCTCAAAGAAGCAAGAACACAATTATATCAGAAGAAAAAATGAAGGAAACTAAATTAACTTATTGAAACTAAAGCAAGGTGAGTGTTGCAAGTGCACCATCTGATTCAACACATCTCATTACGTACAAAACGTTAAAGGGATCAAAATATGAACACGTTTGATCTATACATTGAAATATTGATTTCTATTATATCATTTATATGAAGAGATATTGGAAATGAACCTTCAAGAATTCGATATATGATTTTAATTCAGCATTTCTTTAGAGCGTTGTAGGAGGACATAGAAGATGTATAATTGAAACCATGTCTTACATACATAACTGCTCGCATACAAATAAAATACGTCGCAAACATTCCCGCTCGCATAATGTCAACAGAAATGCGCTGTTTAATGAATGTTCTATTTCGGAACTGGATCATGATAGTTTCTTGATCCTTTGTAGTATTTTCAAAATATCAAATTCAAACTTTCTTTCTTCATGTATATTTTGTAAGTAACTAAGACTCACTAATGGTTAGCTTTGTCTGATTTTATTTAATATTGCAAAATTTATTTAATATACCATAAACATCCGATTTTTCTATCTTGAAATTTAACACTTGAAATAATCTCCAAAAACCTAAATGAAATCCAATAGTCATGGAGGTAAGAATAACATGCTTTTTGTTAAAACTGCTGATTTCACATACCATAGTTTAAAAACAAATTTTGAAAATAAGTAGCAGTAAAGGCCATTGAAGGACTAGTTTGTGACTTTCCTTCCTTTCCTATGACCCCCACCCCAAAATTCTAAGTCTGAGAAAATTTGCACAAAGCATGGAAATGATGTTAGAGATAGCCTGCGAAAAGATGTACAAAGCATAAAGTGGGATAACGTGGCAGTATCAGGTCAAGTGTTGGCGGGGGGTGGGGTATTCACAATTTGAGAATGGCCCTGACTTTCTTCCAAAGAACACCAAAGAAATAGTCCATGTGTCTATTTACTAAATGTGTGCATACTACCCAAACAAACATGCGCCAGAATAAAACGATTTTCAAATTTCAAGTGACAAGTGACTGGATGATCTAATGGAAATAATAAAGTTTGCACTACGGTGTCTTGCTGAAAAATTATTAGATCTCTTGTTTTAAACACCACCTTAATCTTCTATAATCCAATTCCTATGAATCTGAGAGGAAAATAAAAATGCCATTAAAAAATGGACCAGCGGCAATGCCCGGGGTTCACGGGCAGTCTGTCGTTGAATCCACAGACGACTGCTCTTCAATATTGTTTAACGTTGATTGTCGGGACCGTGCATGTCAAAGGATCTCGAAAATAAAGTTATTAATTTGCTTTAATTCTAAAAATTTCATCCTTTTAAAAACGTTAACATACAACTTTTATTGATGTTTTAATGGTTTTAATGGTTTCTTTCAATAACATACTAACGATTTCCCATAAAGATGGAACCATGATATGCATATAGAATGCAGTGTCACGAATTCTATGCGTAATGCGCACGTGCACAGCTCCTTTGCAAGAAAGAGTATTTAATTTCACAAGTGATTAGTCATGATAAAATTTAAAATAAAAAATTAAAAAGAAATCGGAAATTTGTTGTAGATTCATCTACTTAGTGAAGCAATGCTATTGATTAAAAACTCCCTATTTCATACAAAAAGGTTAATTGGATGCGTGAGGTTTCCAATTGTTAACTCAGATTTTAACACCCGTCTTTTCCATTCTTTTCCAGTCAGGCTTTAAGAGAGGCTATACAAACCCGGCGTTCTTCGTCGACAAGTGCGTAAGTTAAGCTTAGACAATTTATAGCCATGAAATGGAAAGAACAAGGTATACCCTGAGCATCAGTTGTGCAGCCACATTTGAATGTGTTTGTTTTTGTTCGAAGTCTTGTTTTGCGTTATCCAGTTTTTAAAAAATAACAAATGGACGGCCCCTCATCCTGAGCCTACTTAAAATATTGTTTTTTGTTTGTTTGTTTGTGTTCACATTTTATTTGCAATACAGTACAATAACGTACTATACAATTCAGTACAAGCCAATACATTGGTACGATATAAATACAATACTATACAATACAGTATACTACCATATCACACAACACAATACAATACAGTATACAGTACAATACAATACTTAATACATCACATTAGCACAGTACAAATACAGTATTATACAATACAGTGAAATACACATATTAAAGATGCAGGTTCGACTCTTGCCATCCGATGAGCATAGGTCGGTTACACTGGTGACTTTGGGCATGGCACTTTACCACGTAAGCCTCAATACCAAGTAACCTACTTGGGTTGCTTTGCCGTAAAACAGCAACTCCAACCCAGACGAGTACGTTTTTCTCTCAGGATGATGGGATGTCTTTGAGTGGAATAAATGCCAACAAATGGTTTGTTGCCAATACCAGTGAATCAACTATATGAATATGAAGAGTGAATTAACCCTTTTGATTCGGACACGAACATCATGCAAACTATCATTTCGCCCGAAAAAAATATATAAGTATAACTTTGTATCCATTGTAGAGTACCGTTTATAAAACTATGCTACTCGAAAATCCCAAATTGTATGAGGAATTGCCACTACGTGCAACAGGTGACATGATTAGAGTTCGTTTGGAATAATTTAAATTCTTTTAAGAAATACATTCGAAGCCAATAGTTTAAACTGCAACCATCTAATGTTGGGACAGTTTGTAGTTTTTTTTTTATTGCAATAGAAAACACAACTGTCAGTCTCTTTCTTTGAACTCGCCAAGTTCAAAACTAAATTTAGAAGTTGGTATTTCATTGCTTCAATTTTTCATATACACTTCTGCGTCATTTTCTAAACAAAATTAATAATAGTACGAACAACGCTATTAATATAACACTGTTGTAAATGGGGGCCATCATTGATTCTGAATTTACTTTTGTATAACTTTATCGCTGTGAGTAAGCTTTGAAAATCTTTCATCTTAATGTAAATAGAAAACTTAGTTTTAAAATTATCGAAATTTATCCAGGAACCATCGGAATCAACAAAATCATTGATAACTATAATGCCTTTCTTAAACAATTGCTTAAATTACACACTTTTCCAAATATTGTAATATAAGGATATAACAATATTTGTGTTAAAATTGTTCGACTGTGACCATTTCTCTGATCTAGTTAGTTCTAAAATTGCTTCAAAAACCTGCATCCTGAAAGGATTGATATTCTTTTTATTGAGTTAATAAAATCTATACCAAAAGAATGAAATTATCAACATTTGATATCACAAATTGTAACAGACTTTTCTATTTAGACTCCTTAGACAACATTCTTCTTCAACATGTAACTTTTAAGATATTCACGAAATAAAATATATTAATCATATTTAATCCCACCAATCATGACCAGTGGCAACAATATTTCGTCTAATTCTCTCATTTGACCCATGCCATACAAACGTCTGAAAGAATGTATTTAGCACACAAAGAACGTGACGATGGATTTGGTAATGACAATGAAAGATTATTAATTCTTGAGATAGCTAGACTTTTTATTACTATCTTCCAAATGGTGTTATAAACCTCTTATTCCATTGAATTAGCAGGTTTATAATTTCTCGAATTTTTAGATGGTTAATTAACAAATGTAGTTGTTCCCAAATTAGTTGAAAACTTTACACTTAAGACAGCAAGCTGAGTACCCCAACTAAGTTTATATTCCGGACAATATTTTATATTACTATCGGTTCAACTTCTGCTCCAAGCCACCTTTGTGCCTGCAATAGTTATATTGAGGCCAGAAAATGTTGGATATTGATTTAAAATATATCATCAGCATCTAGAGAACAAAAATGCATGTTATGTCACTTATATTTATTCCCCTAATATCCTCATTTTTCTTATCATATGAATATGTCTCTGCACAGATGAAACAAATGTATGGGGAGACAGAATCCCCTGTGTGATCACTTTTCCGATGCCAAGCCAACTGGAAATTTGACCATTGGTCGCTACATAAGATTTGATGCTCCGATAGAAATATTTATCCAATTACTTACTGGTGCTTCAAAATTGAAAAAGTTCATAACTTTATCAATAAATGGTCACGCAACCTAGTCAAATGTCCAGGTATGTCCAGTAAAATGTCCAGTCAAATGTCCAGGTACATTATTTTTGGTTTAAAACAATATGTCATATAAGTTTCTTTTATTCTCTCCAATGTATCGCCCTCTTAGAAACCGTGTCTGGTCCCTATGTATGATTGCGGATAACACAACTTTAACCCTGCTTATAATACATGCAGAAGCAATTTTGTATGACACAATTAAAAGTGAAGCAGGTCTACAAATGAAATATGTTGCCAAGGTTTATCACCTTTTGGTATACATATAACTATTCCTTCTTTCTGAGTGGAAGATAATTTCTAAAGTTCATAAACACAATAAATAACCATCGCTAGAAAACGTTCAATATCCTCCTAAAAATATAAAATTATCTAGTGGATCCTTCAGATCCTGGACTTTTGCATTAGGCAATGTTCAGAACATTTTCAGCTTCTATATGTGATATAGGTTCATTCAACGACTATTCAGTCTTGGAATGTCAAAATAATTAAGTAGCCTTTAAAAATAGATAGGATCAACTTCACGCTTTTTATACAGGTTGATATAAAAAAAATCTTTTCCTTCATCTGAAAGTTCTTCCTGATTTGTTTGAAATCTTGTTGATAAACTAAACAGTTAAAACGTATTCATCCAAGAAAAAGAACATGTAATAGATTTGACTGTACTGTTTACCTTGGAGAAATCGTTTGGTGCAGTCCGATTGCAGCCAGTCGATGTAATCAGAAAACTTTATTGCTTGAACTTTGCCAGATGAAAGCATAAATACAGGGAATACAATAAATGCTACCACATGGGGCATGCATTTAGAGGCATTAATAGAAACAGAACAGTTGTCCCACTTAACTGCCATAAATCAATCATAAAGAGGATAATTAATATCATGCTTTCAATATATATATATATATATATATATATATATATATATATATATATATATATATATATATATATATATATATGTACATACATATTTGTTATGTATATTTGATTTAATTATATCTGATTTAATATATATTTATTTCAATTTAATTGTTTGACTGTTTAATTTCTTTTATTTTTCATTACATGATATTGTAATGTAAATTTACTCACTAGAAATGATACTTTTTTAGATAATAGTTTGATCTTGACTGCTTGTTTATAAACACCAGGTGTTGATCTAAATCCTGACCTTGTTTGAGAATTTGTAGCAACCTTCGTAAACAAGTTCTATTTTATTTTAAAATGATTGGTTGTTTCCAAGTTCATGATGGGACTTTGTCTTTAAGATATAAACAATTTTTTTTATTTCTAGAGTAAAAATGATTGGTTTTCGTCAGGGTCACACTGGGTAAACATGATCTGTAAAAAGTACTTGCTTCTATAAACTTCCAGAAGATGATCACGTAACAGTTGTTTACGTTTTATAAAGACCATATAAACCCATGTTTTGGAGAATTAATCTCAGTAGAAGCTAGGTTGTTAAACTTTTATTTGTATGTTGTGCTGTTTGGAGTTATTTCATCTTACTTGATTTGGAGTTATTTCAAATTACTTGGAATCAAAATAATTATTACCATTATTTTTCTGGAAAATACGTGTGTCCATGTAATATTGTGGAACAAGGACAGTTTTTTTTTAATAAAAATTTATTTAGCTATCAGAAACCGGAGTGATAATTGTTATTTCTACAAGGAACTCTATACTTCAACACTACAGATTACAGCATACGTCATCGTCTTCCATCTTGGATTCTTCGTCGGGATCCGAACATGAAATCAGTAGAACATTTTGTTATTAGGACTACTAAAATTTTATTCTCGGATTATTTTTGGATTATTTTCGGATTCGATTCTATAAAACCGTAAGTTCATATTTTTTTTTAAAATTAATTTTTACAGAAATTTGCCAGGAAAATAAATTATTGTATTTTTAAAAGCTTGTTGTTTTCACTCTTTCTTTTGTTACTGTTTATTCGAGCCTGAACAAGTGACATAAGAAAAATATTTGATAAACCAAATAATGTGTTTTCGTATGTGTGACAATATATTTTTAAAAAAAAATGTTTTTTTTTTTATTGTTTGTATCAAATTTTAGAACTGATTCGCCTATAGTGAAAGTTTCGTCCATACATGGATAACTCACATACAGTCTACTCTAGTAATAATAAGTCACGCAGAGTCTAGTCCAGAACTAATAACTCACATAAGGTCTAGTCTAGGATTAATAACTTACACGCAGTCCAAATTAGGAATAATAACACACAAAGTCTTAGTCTAGGAATAAGAACTCATCTACAGTCTAGTTTAGGAATAACAACCAGCACACAATCTAATCTAGGAATTATAACTCACACTCTAGTCTAGGAATAACTCACACACATAGTATGGTCTGGGAATAGCAACTCAAACAAGGTCTAGTCTAGGAATAATAACTCACTTACAGTCTAGTCTAGTCATAATACACAAACACACGGTCTAGTCTGGGAACAACACCTCAAACACAGATTTGTCTATGAATAACAACTCACATACAGTCTAGTTTAGAATAACAACTGTCTATAAGACTGATGGCATATTAAACGTACATTGCTCTGTATACTTCAAATTTCTTTTCGGATTTTACATTATGAAATGGATACCGCAGATAAGACATTTGATCCCGGAAATACAAAACCATGGTCTGTCTTTAACATAATAAAAACGTTCATAAAGAGTGTATCAAATATTCGTTTAACCTTTTGCTTTTCTTTGCATGTTCATTCATACGGCACATATTTCTTTGACTTCATGAAATGAAACGTCCACAGACACACAACAATAACGACTTGTCCAAACAATTACCTATGAGTTCCAAGCACCTGGCTTCGACAAATGTCAGTTTCTGATAGTTATGAATGATGTTTCTGACATAGCTCCTATTAATCTGAAATATCGCTATACATCTATACATACATCTGTACATACATCTATACATACATACATACATACATACATACATACATACATACATACATACATACATGCATGCATGCATGTATACATTCATACATACATACATACATACATAAATACATACATACATACAGGCATGCAGGCACGCATGCATGCAGTCATCCATCCATCCACCATGAACGCAAATGTGCAAAATAGAATGGTGAAACTCTAATTTGGTACCACTCACATAATCATTACAATATGTTCCTTTTTAACGGTTTATTTTACCCACTTTCCCACAATATGGAAGAACGGTCTTTAGGTGTCTGTGTCCAATAGTTCCACGTCATCGAAAGACTTTTCTGTAGATAAATGTACATGTTTGAATAGGCTATTGTTATAATGGCTTTCAGCAGATGTCTATAGTTGGGATAGCATATCCTCCTTGTGATAGTCGATTGATCAAACATGCTTTCCATTAGCCTGTGCTGCTGCTGTTAAACCAAATATCAGTTGTATTCTTGAGTTTTGTTTCAGACCCCAACGATGGCAAGTCCCTGTACTGTTTAATGTTTGTTTGCAGACAGCTCATTTATAATATGAATTATAAACAAACGGTCAAGACTTACATAAAGGTTAGTTCAGAAAGCTATTCTTTAATAAACGGAAACAGCTTTGTATGTGCTCCATCTCATAGAGAGGATTGCTCATGGAGATTATAATTTCATTAGATAGTCATTATTAAGTCTCTCGTTTCCTAATGATATTTAGTTAAAATCAAGCGGAAACAAATTTTCATGTGCTCCAGGTGAAATAAATTAATATTTGCCTTCATAACTGGATTAGTAAAAACTATTACGATTGCATCGGAGCATTGTTTTAACAGCAAAGAGATAAAGATGCAAGCTGAAAATATTATTTAGTTTTTCCCGATTTTGAGGTTGGCGAGATTTGCAGGCAAGGCAGCTCAACCTCTGACAGAGGCTGGAAAGGTCTGCACGTGTTATTTACCGTGCGTTCTGATTTATTTATTCCATAACGCTCATGCTTCGACGGTTGTTGTAGTTAACGGTATTCTTTCTCTTAAGGTAAGAGGGATACTGTGATTTTACATGGAGTCTAAACATTATTAGTTAAATTTCTTTCTCCAATACGCTGATATTCATATCAACATCAGAACTGGCGTAACACATTTTAGAACTTTTTTTATTGGCTTAGTTCCCTTACTTATTCTATAGAATAGTAAGTGAAAGGGAAATTGTCAACATCGATATCTCTAGTCAGCAAGTTGAGCGTAGAATGAGAGAAAACTTACAGCAACATTATGGCTATGCGAAAAAAATAAACTCAAAGGCTGCATAGATTGACAAAGTATGAAGATCTGATGGAAAATATAGCTGCTTCATAGGATTTTCATAGAATTAAACTGGATCATCCTGTATCAGGTAAAGGAAGCATGGAATAAACTATCATATGCAGGTCTTAAATACATAGATCACGATTTTAGATTAAACTTAGATTTGTCTGTTCATTTGCAATATTTTAATGAAACTGTTGGTTTTGAGAAGAACAATAAGAAGCAGATTTCAGCGTAATACAGCGTTCCACCATTAAACTGAGTGCAATCTTGTTTGTTGCTGTACGTTTCTGAATCCGCTGCTTTTGGAGGTCGGGTGTAAATGAACCCAACGTTAATTTTCATTTAAAGATATTTCTAACCTCTCTAATTCCCATTTGCATTCACTATTTTGACCTTTTAGGTTCAATATCTTTTTCATTTTATCCACAATGGGTCTTCGTCGCTGTTTTAATTTTTTTTAAAAAAGACGATCGTTAGGACATAACTCTTTTGCATTTTTAGATCCTTTTGCCGTAGTTATAAGTTGGGTTTGCATCTGATTTTTAATTATCTTTATATCGCCGTCAAGACCTCCAATCACTAAGATCTGTTGGTAAGGAAATTGTCTTATCCTAATATTTTATATAACTTAGTATGTTTTCTTGGAAGGGGATATCGTTCAGTGATATAACACTTATTGCAATTACTCACAACCCCAACTAGAGTCCCCAAACCAGGAAAGAAAAGGAATCTTACTGGATAATTAAGCCGCCTTAGAAAATTAAAACCAAGCGGTTCAAACCAAGAAGACTAGAAAAAAGATAACCATGCACAAATAAAATTATCGTTTGCAGCCGACACATTTTCTTTTAAATATTTCTCTAAATTTGCTTAACACCCTATGACTACTATAACAATGAAATATCCGGGATATAATCTGCGCTTACATAAATTTACATCAAATAACAGATGTTATGGCTCATCACTTTCTAGGTTAATACAAATATTTTCCAGTATCAGCAACAAACTGAAATAAACTAGTTGACACATAATAGAGTTAAAATGTTGACTTCCTGTAGAAACAGCCGTGTAAAGTTTCATAAACTTTTAAGGTAGACAGCTTTATGGAAGAGACAGTGGCGTCGTTAGGGGGGTGCTGGGGGTGCGGACCGCACCGGCTGACACCATCTCAGAGGGGAGACACCAAAATGAAAAATTGCAAATTTTACAGAGCACACACTGCTCGGTCTAGTCGGATTTCATAAGCGGATAACCGATCATAGTTAAAGACATGACTAGCAGGCACAGCAGTGGCGTCGCTAGGGGGATGCGGGGGGTGCGGACTGCACCGGGTGACACCATCACAGCGGATGACACCAAAATGACATTACTAAGGATTCTGTATGGTCTGTTACGGAAGGAGGACCATGGGGGTGACACCATGAGCTACCGCACTGAGTGACACCAACCCGAGTGACGCCACTGGGAAGAGAGCAGAAATCTCAATCATGCCTCTATCGTCGTTTCACGTTTGCATTTCCCGTATTGTACTTCTTATTTTCTGCCTAATTTTATCTCTTAGCATGGGTACTGTTATTCATCTGTTCTTTCGCATGTCTTTTTAATTTATGAAAAGGTAATATATTATGTGGGGTCTTGCGTTATAAGTGAAGTGGTTTATGAAAAATTAATATATTATGTGGGGTCTTGCGTTATAAGTGAAGTGGTAAAAGTGTCCTTATGTCTTGGATTATAAGTAAATGGGGTAGCAGCGTCCTCATGTTTTGTGCATATTCTGCCTGCAATTCCGACCACTAGTTTCCAATTTTCTTTCGTTAGAAACATATTAAGGTCACAGACATATTGACAATGTTTACAGTATACATGAACCTAATAAAAACAATTTTTCTAAGTGTATTGGTTTTACTCTGTATGATAGAGTCATTCTATGGCATAAGTGTACATTTTGAAAATGCAACACTGCTACTACTACCAGTCAACATCGTCGTCGTCGTAATCATCATCATTATTATTTATTAGAATACAATAATTTATAGACGATGATGTTGATAAAGACGACTACTAATACGACGATGATGATGATCTGTAAGAGAATTGTGACCGAATGGGTTTTGGATTAAATGAATACGGAAATACAATGTGATGGAGGATGGAAATTTATAAAATGAATTAATAAAAATGTATATACATATATTATAAATACAATGATTCTCTCACGCTGTCAACATACGATTGATCCAATCAATCTACACAAACATTCATAAATTGAGAAACGAAAATATGATTCATGTAATCTTAGGTGTGGAAAGTGAGATTCAAATAACCTCATGGACTGCAAATACGTTTCAAATAATATTATGCAGTGTAAGAGAAATTCACATAATCTCACGTATGGAATACAATTAAAATTCAAATAATCTCAAAGAATTCAAATATGTTTCAAATAATATTATCCAACCTAAGTGAGATTCACATAATCTCGTATATTATGCAATGTAAGTGAGATTTCACATATCTCCTATAATACAAATAAGATTCAAAATAATATCATGTAATTGAAAATGTACTCAATTGAAACATCATTTGGAACAAACATATGAATCTTGACACTTGTACAGCCGTATGATTCATAAACTGATGAACCGCACAGTTTCACCGAATCCTTGAGTTGGCCCACACTTTTATCGCCGCTCACACCCTTCACGGATCCACCACATGTTACGACATACGTATACACATACGTACAGACAGCATACATCACCCTTGTATTGGCTACGCCTACATTCGTGGCTCCACCAAGTGTATAGACACACGTATACACGTACGTATAGACAGCACGCAGTACTAAACAGCTACAGTCAGCACTACACAGCTACAGTCAGCCCTACACAGCTACTGTCAGCCCTACACATCTTCAGTCAGCTCTAAACAGCCATGAACAGCCCTATGGCTGGAGAACATAATGGAGAACGTTCATTTCTTGACAAGATCCATAGACCAGTGTCGGTTAGAAACGGAATCTACCTTAAATCCATAGGAGAGTGAGTAATAGTCAGGGTAAAATACCCGTGTATACCGTGCTATTAGTGTCTCTCGCCGTAAGTTATTTTCGACGAGATGCATGCTAGTACAGTCGCTTACCTGGAAAAACTATTATTCACCCTAGGTAACGTTGTACGCATGTACAACGAAAAATGGTCAAATCGTTATAAGGCAAAACCAAGTTATTTCTTGTCTTATTCTGTGACAATATCAATTATTTTATTTGTGCTCCTATCTGAATTTCCATCTTGTCTTGCTTTTAGTTGATTCGGTTTCTGGCTGGTTCATATCTTAAGTGAATTTATTGGAAGGAAAAGATCGAAGCACGTACATTCACGACACATGATCAACCAAATGTATAAAATCCGTCTAATGTTTTGTCTAGACTTGATGACCAGACATGATGACTTGTTTGAGAAAAGGTACAAGCGGTTTTAGTACTGTATTAGATTCTAGTTTTTACAATACTAAAATATTGGTGCAGGTTCATTATTACCACAAACGTGAGCGTGAAACCATTAAACGTACTTTCCTTTCCCCGCCTTTACTGATAGATCACTTTCATATAGTGTATTTTCTACTGTTTCTATATTATCGTAATAATGTATTCAAATTACTTCATACTATCATAAACATGAAAGTAAATCAACAGCTATTTGCAATATGCTTTTCTTTTCTTCTGAAAATATCCCTGACCTTACTCTCCCCTCATATCAAGGAATCCTTATTATTACGGGCAGAATGAAGTCATGTTATACAAGGCACAATAAAACCATGTTCACAAAGCACAATTCTGAAGGCGACTTAGTTCATATTAGTGTTTTATTCACATCTATATTTGTTATGTAATGGTCTAGATCGTCATCAAACGTAACATTTGTTGCGTAAATAGAGGATAATTGCCTTATATAGAGTGAATAATGATAAAGCTCATTGAGTGGGTGAAAAACTAAGCATTTTCACTGGATAAGAAGTGACGAGTGCAAATATACTTTAATTTCTCACCCATAAGGTAAAATATATTCGTTATTCACTCACCGAAAGCAATTTCTTTTTAGTTTATGCTCACACTTATTGACTAGCAATATAACATATTTAAGTAGAATATTTCATACGTTGTCCCGTGTGAATTATCACAAGTTTACCGATTAAGATGTCCTGTGTTTTGTGCGATTCGAACTGAAAATAAAATAACAAATAATAACATAGTTCTTTTTCCTAATTCAAGGCGACCACCTCCACCATACCCCCAACATAAACCAACAAAACTGAAGAAACATTTTATTTTGGTACGTTGTGACAGTACCTGGTACTCTTGCGTGACATGCGGTCATCACTTACCACTAGATCAACCAATTGCCAAAATGGAGGATATATGTCCATTGACCAAGTGAAAAAATATTTGATTTAACTCACTCCAGTGAATTATGAAACTTATTTCAATTAGGACATACATCAGTTCACGGGTTAGCATTATATATAAGATTCCAATCTTTGATCGAACAGCTGACACAAACAATTTCATTATTTTACAGCCATCATAGTTGGTTGTCATCTATTACTTATTTTTACACGTACAGCGGGTCAAGGGTAGTTTCAGATTATTTAAGGAATTTCTTGGAATAAAGCCTTTTGATATAATGTTGTTTACTGGTAATGGTAGGTGTCAGAAAGGCAGTGGAACAACGAGTATCGGTCCAATCTTATAAACATTACAAGTTATACTGACATATTAGATTTCTTTGTATTTATTTTTCTTGTGGCAGTGTGTTGTCTTGTCAAAGCCGCATGTGTAAATATTGTTTTTTAATATTGTATTGTAGAATATTACACGTATAACGTCAAGTGCATTGTGTGCATGGGTAAAATACTAATAAACAGGAAATTTAAACTCACGGTAAGAAGACTGTGGAGCTATTTTGTGTCATACTATGTATAATGAAGGTGTTACGAACCTTGATAATGACGACGGTAAGCATTGTAGGTATTAAGATTACTTAGTCCTATAATACACTCGTTTTCATTATTCATGTTTACTTACCATGTCATTTATACAAATCTTAACTTTATTGAGAATGTATTGAAAAATTAAATTGGATTTATGGATACACACAGCTTCAAATCAAAATATCAAACGCTTATTTTGAGGGGGTTAAACTCAATACCATTTTTATATTCATCGAACACAGGGAATAACATATTTCATTCTCTGCTGACTCGAACTGATTTAATATTTTTTTCATTTGCATTAGAATCGTCTGTAGGTTTTACAAATTCTTTCGTCCCATACACCTGGACAAATGTATCATTGACGGGCTATATTGTTATTGGTAGGAGCTCGATGCAGCTATAAAATCAGAATTACCGATGAATCAAGGGAAAAACCTTTCCAATCACAGACCATTGGGATCTTATCTTAATTTGTCCTGCACTTATTACCTTGACCCCAACTTCATTCATGTGAATCTGATCTGTGAAATGACCAATAGCGAAACAACGGATAATATTCCTCTGAAAAGAATAATAATAATCAGGCTTTCCAGTAAGAATTTTCTCCCGCAAACAAGAGATCAGTTGGCTGGTGTTATAATGACACCGTTCATACTATATCCGGTTATAATAATACGGTACTTCGGTCTTTGAGCATAAAGTCAATTGCACTACGACCGGGATTTACAGTCAATGATAAGAAATACACCTTGAAAATATGACAGTGTCCGACATGCCATATATTTACCAAATTACATGTTGTACAGAACACGAGCCATCACAGAGATAGCGTTGATTATGAAGATGAACACACACCATCACAGAGATAGAGCCGATTACGGAACTGAGATGATTTATTCTTGGCCGAACTATTTTGAAGTCTCTTTGTTCCAAGCGTGAATTTACCAGAGAACTGTCTTTTACTGAACGTGTGCAAATAATTCCATAAATGTATCATAACGCTTTCCGCTGATTATGTGTCACACTTTCGTGAAACCAAAGGTAACATTCATCCGCCATCAGTGAAGAAAGTACGGACATTTCGTGCATTTTACACATCACATGCTGTACCGAATGTGAAACCATGAATCAATCACACATCTGAGGTGGATTCCAAACCTTATTCAGACTAGCCTCTATGGAAATGATTACTTCATTGTTGTGAAAATGAATCACTGACTAGCCAATAGAAAGACAGAGCTTTTTTAAGTTTAAGACCTGACTATCCTCCCTGTGTGCTGAAAGCTTGTAGTGGTGGAGAGACTTGTGTGTTTCAAATATCCTGAAAGCTATAACAGTGGGGTTCTTGACCCCTGGCACGTTCAACCAAGTTGGGCAGGTTTTGGGGTAGGGGACTGACGAAACTCAGCATCTGGTCCTCCAGGTTGGGGCTTGGGCGTTGTGCCGACAACCCCACCCTATAATAATAAAACGTTGCAGCAACCTCAGTTTCGAGAGTCAGGTACTCGATCAGGAGTTTTTAGGACCAATGACTACGTTTCGTCTTGATGCATGGAATGTCCGCACCATGTTTGAAAGATCAAAAACGGCACAAATCATCAATGAGGTGAACATATTCAAACTGAATATTCTTGGGGTCAGCGATATTAGATCGACATGTTCGGGACGCAAGATGAAAAGTGATGGCTCAACCATTATATATCCGGGGAAGGATTAAGTCTATTCCAGTGGTGTAGCCCTTATCAACAGCAAAACTAGTACTAAAACACACCTAGAATGGGAACCAATCAACGATAAACTTGTGAAAGCGATCTTTTACTCCTAGTACTTCAAACTCACTATTCTGCACTGCTATTCCCTTACGAATGAGGCTGAGGTGGCAGAGAAGAATGCTTGGCATGAACAGATACATCTAGCAGTTTCCAAGGTCCCACAACAAGATATGCTCTTGATAATGAGAGAAATGAATCCCAAGGTAGGAACAGACAATACGAACAATGGGGCGTTGGGCAACATGGTTGTGGAGTCAACAATGACAATGGTGAAAGACGTCAGCAAGCTTTTCTCACTAGAACTAAAACGAGATTTTACCATCGGGCTTAGAAACTTTTGTAATGCATTATCCAGAGAAGATGGGGAAGACCATAACATAGTTGAAAGTACAATGACTAATATAAAAAACACATACTATGAAGAACCAAAGAAAATCATTGGTTATTGGAAGAAAGAGGAAGAGATGATGAACATCGGAAACTTGGAAGAAAAAAGGTGAAAGGAGAAAGGCCTAGGACAAACTGCTGATTGCTAAATAGCTAAGGTTGATTGAAGGAGCAAGAATAATTATAAAGTAAGGGAAAAACAGTGAAAAGGAGGAACCAGAGGAATACAAGAACCTTTGTTGCGGTATTGGCAAATGAGGTAGAACTACAGCTGCAAAGGATGAAGTGAACATTGTATTACAAAACAGCTCTGTGGAAAAGGATCCAACCACTCCGTGCCAGTTAAAGATAAGCAGGGTAGGGTGATAACGACTTAGATGGAGCAGGCTGCAACATGGGTCCAGCACTTCGAAGAAGTTCTTAATCAGCCAGAGCCTGATGAACCAGCAATCCTGCTGCCATTAGATGACATTAATGACATCGATATCTGCCCACCTACTCAAGGAGAGGCCACAGCAGCTATCAATGTCACGACGAGCGTCAAGGCACCTGGAATTGATTTCTTACAAGCTGAGTTGCTGAAAGTTGATATAACCACAGCTTCAAATTTGCTGAGTGTCTTATTGAGAAATTTATGGCAAAATAATGTAATATCACAAGCGGGCGAAAAGGCCTCGTTGTCAGTGTATCAAAAGAGGTGACATCAGCAATTGTGACAACTGGATTGGGATAACATTCCTTTCCATCCCCATCAAAGTCATTTGCAGATTTCTTATCCAAAGGATTGAAAACAGCCATAGATGGCGAACGCAGACAGAAAGAAGCAGGGTTCCGCAGAGGAAGAGGATACATAGATCAGATATTTACTCTATGCAACATCACTGAACAGTGTCTAGAGTGGATGCCCCCATTTACATCAACTTCATTGACTTTAAAAAGGCATTTGACAGTGTTATCGCGAGAGTCTTTGGAAGATTTATTACAGCATATGTAATACCACGAAAAATAGCCAAACTCATTGGAAAGGTTTATGAGCACTTCGAATGCAGCGTCAGCATTAACAACACTCTTAAAGAGTCATTCGAAGTGAAGTCTGGCGTTAGACAAGGTTACATTCTCTCTCCTCTCCCATCCTGTTCTTCATCACCATTGACTGCATAAAATAATCTGACCATGCCAGAGGGATCCATTGGCCACCTTTCTCACAGCTTGAAAATCTGGACTTTGCGGATGATTTGACTGTCATTTCATCAAGGCACTCTCATCTTCAAGATAAATGTGACAGACTCAGTAAGTACGCTAAACAGTCTAGCCTGCATGCCAATGTAACCCACCCACCCAAAGTTATGTGCAGCTATTGCTCCAATTACCATTGATGGAGAAGCGCTTGAGTTTGAAGAGGACTTCACCTACCTGGGTATCCTAACTAAGAACGACAACAGGTGGTTAAAAGGATATCAAGTCCAGGTTAAATTAACGCCAGAGGTACTTTTAGCAGACTCAGCCCTATACAGAAATCGAAACAATATGGCCTCAAGACAAAGATCAGAACGGCAACGTAAAGTCGGTTCTATTGCACGACTCCGAGTGTTGGAGAATATTGAAGACAGACATGACCAAAATTAATTCATTTTACAGTAGTAGCCTCCGTAAAATCTGCAACATCTTTTGGCAAAAAAGATCTCCAATGTGAACCTATATGAAAAGACGGAATGCAACAACATCTCCATATAGATCAAGATACACAAGATCAAATGGCTTGGGCACCTAATGAGGATGGTTCAAGAACGGATACCCAAGGTAGCCCTCATATGGATACTAGCTCGTAAGCGTAAATGCGAACGGCCAAAGATAATCTGGCGATGATTGAAGTGGAAAAGATATGACTTTCTTGGGCGGGGCACAAGCCATTGCTCAAGATCGACCTCCCAGGCGGGATATGCCTTGATTTGCCAATTTAAGCCGGGTATCAGTAAAATAACGCTTTCGACATGGTTCTATTTTGATTAACAAATGAATGAGGTTTTAGCCATTTTTCGGTGATTCCCCATTTATTATGCTGAATGACGACATAGCCGTATTTCTTAGATGAAATTTGTAGAAATACCAACCGATGTTTCGTCTGAGTATAACATCTCTAAAGCCTATTGGAATGACGAATTAAGAAAGAGGCACGTGTTTATGTTAAACGTAAGACATACAGGGGATCAGGAAGTTAAACCATGGTTGAGTCTATATAGATGTAATAACAACTGCAAGAAAGGAAAGGTTGCCTCCCTAGACAGCATTAATAATGTATCTAAATATTTAGAAGAAGTGCAGAATTATAGTATTGATAAACATGCTGATATTTAACAAAATCTCTTCTATAAATGTATTAGCTCGTGAAGGCCTAGATACACAGAACATATGGAAATGCATTAACTCGCAAATGCTCAGACACACATGCCATATAGAACTTCATTAACTCGCAAAGCCCTAGACACACAAGTCATATGGAAATGAATTAACTAGCAAAGGCATAGACACTGAGGTCATACGGAAACGTGTTAACTCCCAAAGGCATAGGCACAAAGGTCATATGGAAACGTGTTAACTCCCAAAGGCACACAAGAAACCTGAAGAAATAACTAAAATTAAAACTATAGATCAAGATCCAGTCGCTATCGGAGAACTGGGGTTGGAGGGTACATATTTTGAGGGATTATATTCCTAATCATATAATATAGGTTAGTACAGTTGTATGGGAAAATGTGAACGAGTTTTTCGGATGTAAATACTGCACGACCTTGGGAGTGCGGTATATCCATCCGACAAAACGAGTTCATATTTTCCCATACAAATGCAGCAACCTTTTTATTATATGCTCATTTTGTAAATTCCAGATAATGCTTAATTATATTAACAAAATACACTACAAGAAACAAAGTAACTGAATGTATGCCATATTCCAAACTAAATACACTTAGTCGCGCGCTCGACATAACTTTCGAAAGAAAATGGCGTGTCTAGTTAAAATTAATATTTGGAGTCATATTGTGAATGAATGTGCATTAAAACAACGTTTCCATTTGATCTGGAATTAATAGATTTTGGAATCTTTTCGATTCTACGAAATTTCGTGATTATGGACTGAATTTATATGTGACAATTCCACATGAAATACATCGGATTGAAGAAGCGAGGAAGAAGCGTGTTGACATCTGCAGATGCGTTTCAATTTCTGTCAATGAATGTTTGAAATCATAATGTAAGAAAAATATGAAGTCTTCCAATGGCAATTATCAAAAAGACGCTATGGAATTTAATGCTTATTTCATTTTGAGTGCAGGATGTAATTGCACTTATATTCGAAATTACAGTAGAACTTCGAAATGTGTAATCAAGATTGAGAACCTATGACATGGCTCATGTTATTCGGATTTGCAGAACTAAGAAAGCACATTTGGAGGAAATTCAGGATGTAAAACTGTAAGTATATTTTTTGCCATTCTTATCACCAGCTAAAGAAGACAGTATATGCCTTGCCACTTGTATGTTATTTGTAAGGACCCTTTCTTGCGTCTGTTGTATAGCTCGCCCAAATCCGAAACATTGTATCAATAAAGTTAACGCTGAATATGCCAAAGCAGCTAGTATGTGGCAGTCCACGAAACATCTGCTTTACTTAATTCAGAAACAAATTTAGGCAACCACGACGTAAAGCGCCCACTACGTGAGTGTACATGATTTGTTTTAAAATCAGTATTGCTAGCGCTTGCGTCCATTGTTTGTTTACAATAGAAAGTAATTCGTTTATGCACATGAATGTAATATGTGTATTCGCACGCAGTTCAGTATCGGGTAATATTTCACGATTCTGACAATGTAAAGTAAACGGAGAAAAAATGAGCATATAATAATATCTAATTTAGCATTTTATACGGATGTTGAAATATATGCTTGCTAAAGGAAATCAAACGAAAATACGTTGATAACTACAGTGTCAGAAGAATATGTCTAAAAAGTACTCTTAAACGTTGACCGCCAAAAAAGGGAAGTGAATATGAATAATTACTAGGTCTTAAAATTTGGGGCGTCTACAATTAGCCCTGTTTCGATCTCTTTTTTAATGCAATTCGCTAATTTCCATACATCCCAGGAGAGATCAATGAAGGTAGAGAAATAGAAGATAATTGCTTGTATTAATTAAGTTAATAATGGATAGATTGCATCGAGTGGATGAAACAACCAGCTTTGTCACCATTGTTGAATCGACAAGTGAAAATACTTGAGTTTTTCATCCAGGAGCTGTGGTGATATCATGGGCACTATATGGCTGCAAGACATGTTTAGTATGATCTGAAGATTTTATTAGAGCTAGATGGTCGTTACTGTTTTCTGATTATCACTCGAATTCTAAAACTCTTGTTTCAATCCGATTGGCTAAAATTTAAACATAAACAAACATGATTCATCCGATAAATATTTAGCCCGATGGAACAGTAGCATGCGTATATCTATGGGACAGAAGTTACTTTTTAGTTTTCATCGCTTTTCTAAGTGTTTCTGGTTACGTTACAGCTGAAAGGATTACTTATATTTAGACCTATAGCGTTACGTTTGTGATGTTACACATGGCTTAAAAGTTTGAACTTAATGTGGCGGTGGTCTATCCATTTTTGTGCTAAAAGGCAATGCCATGGATAATGGTTTTCAAACTGTGACCAGTAAGCAATGGCGAGAAAATGCTGATGGAAATTTTCAATGACCCAAACGTTCTGAACAAGCTTCGAATGAGGATAGATCTGCATTTATTTTTGAGGATTTACAACTGGTAAATTCGGGACAAAGGGCCTTGTCTGAAGGTATGTCATCTTGTATATCTGCCATGTTTCTGCATACAAATAAATGTTTTCCATGTCCCTGAAGTCATAATAAAGGTGTTGATATGTTGAAGATTCTGGTCTTTAAAACAATAGATATCGAAGCTCGAGTAGGAACAATTTGATGTTCTGGATGTTAACGAAACTTTCAGAGAAATTGTTTTGAACTGGTAGGAAATTTTATTTTCCGTCAGCGGAAGCTCGATGTGGGTGCGTCTCGTGTACATTGTTCGTGCGTACGGATTAGGGTATATCAAGGTAATTGCCGTTATGCCAGGGTAGTAAAGCGCAAGCGGCCCATAATTGTATCATTCCGCGACTATTGTGACATCAAAAATATTTTAGAAAATGCAAAAGTCTTGAAGAGTACGAACCGTTCAATTGATAGAGACTACCAGCGAGAACTTATGGAAGCGCGAAAAGATTAAGTTCACAAGTTAATGTGCTATGAAAGAGAAACACACATGTCAAAATGTATATACAGTATCCAGTAAAGCTAGAAATCGATGTCACTGTCATAAACGACGAACTCCCAGAATGCTTAGATACAATAAAAAGGTTCCAGTAATATATTACTCTCTTTTGCGTAAACGACCCCAGAAAAGCCGGCAAATCAATTTCTGTCACGACCAGTTGCAAAACACGTGTATACAAGGAGCGAATCATGAGCAGTTTATAATAATTCAAACCAACAATAGTTTAGATGATCGAGCGCATCACTTCCTGTCATGCGCATCCGCGTGAATGTTTAGGGGTTTTGGTGGGGGATGAGGTGACAAAGCCATTTTTCGGGAGATAGACCGTCCCAAAATCAAAGGTACGATACACATATTGTGCAATGGATTTTTCTTAGGACAATTTGCGGGAGTGAAGGAACTGCCCCGCTAATGTGGACATCTATGTTTACTGCATAAATGTGAATGAAGATGAAGAACGCAATTTTTCGACAAAAATATACATCCCCATCTGCCATGACAATAAGCTCAGCGAGTTCTGTGAGTACAGGCTGTGTGACTGGGGACGAAATAGCGAAGAGTACATAACCAGAAAACAGCATCAGCAACAATGTATTAACGAACCCGTACGCTAATATTCCACGAGAAATGATGATACTTAAGAAGCCGCTTTCCAACTGTTGAATCAAAATCTCACGAAACATGGTCATAGGTCGAGATATTCGTCTGCATCAAGCAAATGTTACACGTGTCCATCTGTACCCAGAACAATACAAAATAGCACTTTACGCAGATATAACTGTATGTAACATCAGAACACTAGACAAAACTACACAAGAAACACAGACTGTGATTTAAGACGAAAATTACGTGTCCGAACAAAGGAAGCGCCGAGAACTTGGCAAGTTGGCAAAAAAGACGTTACGCTTGTCTCTTTTAAATATTCAAGCGTTATCTACGAAAAGAGTTAATGAATTAAAATGTAAAACGCTAAGTAGAACATTATCCAAAGATTATGTTGCTCTTCTTGCAGAAATTTGAACAACGAATGATATGATTTGACTTCACACGATATCCAATCAGTTGCTTTGAAAATAAAAAATAAAAATTATATATCTATTTAATAGAAACTTTGGGGGAATGACTGTATACCATTGAGATAACTTTGTTAGTGACAATACCGTTGTTTGCGTGTATGAAGCTAATATATTATGTTAAATTTGATGGTTCAATGTCGGGGGAAAATTAATTTTATGTGTTTGCCTGTGCTAAAATGTACCAGATGAATATAGCAAGAAATATGTGTTGGATGCAGATAGTTTTCACTGATATGTTCTTACAGTGTCAAATAAAATTGAAAATTATGTGGTGAGTTTAATTCTTTAAAACCCCAATGCCGCCGTTTATCATAAATTTCACTATTCTTCGAATCTAAATAAAGTTTAGAAGGATGCAAACTTTATGTTTTAAAATAGCTCTCTGACAATCTATTTTTTGGAGATAATCGAGACGTTAGATTTAAACGCCGTTCAAATATTCAGTTTAGAATAAAGAGGCTCCACCCCTTAATTCAGTTAATGATGTCGCTCATAATTCCGTTCTTTTTCGGGAGTGCTTCAAAAGTAGTGAAGTGAAACATTCGACAAATTTCATTGGTGACTAACCTAATAAGAACAACACTCGCACTTGGCGCCCAAATTTATTCGAGATGGAATGAAGAGTGGCAAGCCCGCTATTTTTAAAGCAGATCTGAGAAGAAAAGGAGTACGTTAGATACAACTACAACTCGGGTCAGTAGTGGTGTTCAGCTGGGACGCTGGAATACTTTGAAGAGTGAACCTGGGCTAAAGACAATCTGACATAGCGTGCTGTTGACTTCTTATATTTATAACGATGACGTCATCAAATATTGTGTTTTAGGTTTCTATTGAAATCAGTTCACACATGGATGTCGCTGATCAACACTGAATTAATTCGTGCTCTAGAAAAATGGCATGGTTTCTCAGTTCGAGGGAGAAATTACGTGCATGGATCATAATGTGATGAAATCTCTATGTATTCAGGTTTTAATAATATCCAACAATGTTTAGGACCATTATATTTAAAGATTCAATATTATTCGGATGATTTGGCATATATGACTTTTTGCGCGTAACCGCGGCATGGAGGCTTTAGCGTAATCATACCATGATTTTACTGTTCATGGCAATATTTGATATACATATGTGTACCTGACAATTATAATATTGATGATTATAATAATAAATCGTGTGCTTCGCAGGATACTGTAAGCCAGGTTCTAATGGAACACATTTTTTTCAGCTAAATACAATTACTTGATGTTAGTCACATCATTGTGTATTGAATGTGTAATGTTAGAATTGAAAATTTTTAACGATGACGAAGAACATTAATGAAAGAAAGAGAGCAGGAAAGTTTAGAGGCTATAGATAGAAACCATTAACGACATATCTCTGAGAATGTTAACATGGACACCATTATTCGTCTTTACAGAATAATAATTTTCACAATGTTTGTTTGCCATTCTTTGAACGATCTGAAACATGCAATGATTGCGTGCTGAATAAATACTATGAAAAAATAGATTCCTTGGTTTAATGATATATGTGATATTATGTGTATTTAATTAGTATTATTTGTTGGCTTTTTTTAATGATTATTTGTTATAAACATCTTGTATTTTTGTCCTAAATCAAGTTCACTGTGTACTTAACCAGCGAAAATTACTTTGTAAACAACAAAATGCATAGCTAAATTATTTTTTAATGAATTTGGATTAAATATTCAGACAGTTATTAATGTTAACTAAGTTACCTGAACCCTAGAAATTTCTAGAATGGAAGTTTCCATTAAGTGACAGAGTATTTCCAGAAAATGATAATTGCGATCAAAGAGTAGAGGGGTGACTAATCTTGCTTATCTAAAAATCATTAATTCTTGCCTTAACATCTTGTAGCAGAATCAGTCTTATAGACTTTTCTATTTTTTTCATTTGGGTGGATTTATTTATTCAAATTATTGTTCACTGGAAATACAAAGTGCTCATCAATGATATGGATTGCAACATTAATTTTCAGCTATAGTGAATTCAGACAAACACTTTTCTGGATCATATTACTGTGAACTTTATACATTTAGACTTGTGATAAAACTTGTAGGATTTGGGATTTGATTCACAATACTTAAGTTCTTTTTAAGTTTCACTTTCTATTCTAGGGAAACAAATTAACTGCTGAATTTTAGAAAACATTTTGGTTTCCACTCTTTTCTGTTACTTAGTTTAACACCAATGAATCGTAGCATTGGGGAAATTGGGTTATTTTTATGAATAAATTGAATCATTATCGTAATGTCAAAACACACACAAAAAAGAAAGGAAATGTCAAGTGTAAGATCAGACTGTAAGAAAAGAATAAATAATACGAGCTGGAAACATTAGAATGTGAAAAATCAAACGTAAACGAGGCAACGTTGTACTGGAAGATGTTAAAAGAAGATGCGAATCCTAATCCATCTAATATTAAAAGGGTACTTTTGAAAAAAATACTTTAAAACTGTCAATCACTTTTTATATCAGATGAGGATGTTTTTCACTTTAATAAAAGCAGATTTGTATCATATATTTAATAAATAAAATAGAATTTATTCCCTTCAAGAGGTAGGAACGGATTGACATCAAGTTAAATTTGGCTGCAATGCCTGTCCACATATCGTAATTAATCAGGTTTTTTTATCATGTTAAATAAGCATGCATAGGTTTGTGATTGATTGACTTATTTAAGATTGGAATATTGTTTGAAGGTCTAGCAATACCGTTGTAAATTAAATTATGTTAATTATAGGGGTCACTCTGATTTGCATAGGCGAATTATTCACTCGTATGTAGTTAATGAAAGACTTAATGACTGGGAAGAAAACTGTCATGTCTTTATCGAAGCAAAGCAGGAATTAAAACATAAAATTAGTACAGTTAACGATATCTTTTTATGCTAATAATTGTAGAGGTCATTCTGATTTGCAAAAGTAAATTATCCACATATACATTCTTAATAATAGACTTAATGACCGGACAGAAAACTACTTGGTCTTTATTGAAGCAAAATCAGGAAATTACAACAACAAAAAATGAGTACATGTAACAATATTTTTATATATTTTACATTGGCGGATCACGCATATTATTAATCAAGTTAAATTGTTTTGTGGGTGTATTGATTTCACCAAAGCGATTGGTTATAAAAAAAAGAGATAAAGCTTGGCTTAAGGGAAATGTTATAAATTTAAATAGTACCGATGTGCAACGATGTAAAGTAACGAGTTACATACGCTAATATGTTAAATGATGAATTTTCTTGCATTCTTGTTGTCCGGCAAAGTGAATCTCTACCACCTGTTCTTTTTTCAATATTTGTAGCTGATTTAAAGGAAGAGTTTGTCATGCATGATATTGAAGGTATAGATAACGTCATGTTCTGTAATTGTTTTTATCTTATTCGCAGATGACATTATCGCCATGTCAGATTCGCCAGAAGGCCTTCAACAAAATTATTGAATAATTGTTGTTCAAAGTGGAAACTTGTGGTTAACCCCTCAAAAACAAAGGTTATGATTGATAAAATACATGGTACTTCACCTAGAAATAAAGAATTAACGTGCTGAAATAAAAAGTGGATATTGTACACAAGTTTATATATCTTGGACTTGTCATGACGTATGGTGCTTCTTCTTCCAAGGCACATACAACATGGGCAAAGGCAAGTTCAAAAAGCTATATTTTTGCTTGAAAAATAACTTTTGCCAGTTTTCGATGCTTTATTTCTGTTGGATAATTTGGAAGAGTTCACTTACATATTTATGGGGTTGGTCGGTTGAGAGAGAGAGAGATATCGAACGCTGTTGAACGATTTAGAAGTCTACCAATTAAAGCAAATTGGGCATATTTAGTTAAAGCTTGGTTATCAATATTAGAATTCTTAGACGTATGGGTTAATCAAGGGGTCTGTACTAAAGACATATTTTTATCTATTTTTACAGGGCTTTTTAAAATGAAGGCTATCGGACAATTTTATCCAATGTTGACTCGATCATCTTAAGAACAGTGGTCGAGCATTACTTGATGTAAATTTTGCACATTTCGGATCAAATCTTAACCTTGGTTGAATCCATTTTTGAAATGTATGAATGTAAGTGCTTAATTTAGTGTAACCTCTTACAGAATCGAGGCTTGAAGCTTGAAGACAACCAGTTCATGACAGAGTTTGTTCTATTTGAAACCTCCTTGAAAATGAAGATAATTTCCCACTTGGATGCTTAATTGATAAAGATCTAACAGCCGGATACATAGATACATATTTCAGAAAAAGACAACATATGTTCAAATTTACAGAACTTCTGAATACACAGAAAGAACACTAGAATTATCAATAAAGTGATTTATTACAATATTATAGAGATTTTGATCATCGAAATAGTGTTGTATATTCAGATATTTTGTGAATATTTGACTGATCATTGTTTAAACATGAATTCGAATTCTATGAATTCTGATTTTATCTTCATAATATTACCTTTAATAACGTAGATACCGCATTCTTCCTACGGATAGTCTTCTGAATTAGCCTGCCTATTTCATTTGTGTTCATCTACATCTACATGTACGTGTGATTTCGATCCTTACAATGTTTTATTTCTGCATTGTGCACTATCGATGATGATACATTGTTGTTTGTTGTACTACTACTATCCGATTCAAACAACTGAAGATATATCCAAATCCGTCTGGGCTACTGGAACAAGAAAAGATTGATTTTTGGGTTTAACACCATTTTCACGGCGGTCAGTATAACTAGGATAGGATGAACCCGGGACAATCGAAATAAGAACCACCGACCCTCGGGGAGTTAGTGTCAAGCTTTGTCACACTGGCCAAGCACGAGACCTCAACCCACGTAGACAGAGTTGATATGACAGTGATCGGAATAGGCGGACGTTTTTGCCCACTCGGTCACCCGGGGATTACTCAATAAAGACTCGTCTACTGTAGAGGTGCTGGTGGGTGGTTTTGATTGGCAGGTTGTACCTTTTTACAAGGAGTCCGATTTATTCGGTTCTTGTTATCTAGGAGATAATCGCCCTCGGTGTTATTGCCCAGATCGAGTAAATATTAATACAAAGTGTGAAACGCATAGGTGGAAGAAATAGGCGGAGATCTGAACAGATATATAGAACAGAATGACACAAGCCCCCGTACATGAAAAAAAAAACAAGAATGTAATCAATTACATAAACAACTGTGATAATACATTACATTAGGAAGATACACATCTTTCTGAAATAAATTTTTCACCGAATTTCAAACGAAATATATTTATATAAATGGCCGATCTGTTTTAAATGATAGAATTTGTTCATCATGGAATCGAGTGAACACTCTAATCAAACCTTATGTGGCTAGGTGGATACGTAAGTACGTAGATACGTATATACTTGGAACAGTAGGTGCGTGGATACGTCAGTGGATATTTCAGTGGATACGTCAGTGAAGCTATTTCCCCTTGTGCTTTCAAGCTTTGTTCGTTTCTACCGCCGAATTGTGTACACTTTATTTCTAGACATCCGGTCCCTTGGATAAATGTTGTACGAGAGAATTTCTTCCAAAATTCAATCTCACAGTCCCTTATATTTTCACTCTTGCAGGAAAAATGCAGACTGATTAGACTTCTCTTTGGGGGAAATATTTAAGCTAGGAAATGTCGAGTGAGAAACACATCCCTTATTTAGGGTAACCAATCAGGATTAAATATATCTACCGCCTGTAGTCAGCCTGACTTCCACATTTCCACACCTGATTCTGGAAAAACTCAGATCTGACAGTTCCGATATAAAATCTAAGTTAACCTTCCCTTTTCTAGTCATCTAACAGTTAAATAAACGAAGGCTTAATTAAGAATCACTTCCTCTCCCGACACAGACATTAGAAATCATTGCAGCATAGCGATTTAACAAGCACCTGTCTCCATAAATCTAATTAATTTTTCTCTGGCCCAATTTGATGTGCTCTTTATAGATCGACAAAAATTTGCACCCTTACATATAGGCTCGCCTTGAAGAGTAAAATCAGGATTTTTACTCTCCAAATTTTGGAGATCTAACCTGATTCATTTACACGTCATCAGGTGAACGCTTCACCTCAGACGTCCCTAGTCTATTTAAGCAGTCTGTCTCTACATTATTGTGACCCTTAATATACCGTACCTGGACTTAGTACTGTTGTAGAAATAATGACCATCTCATTAATCGTCCATTTGTTAACATAGCGTGAGCTAAAAAGGCGAGTTGTTGGTGGTCAGTTTCTAAAATAAATTTTCGTCCATACAGGTAACATTGGAATTTAGATATCCCAAAGATAATTTCCAATCATTCTTTCTCAGACACCGAATAATTGCGTTCTGCAGTTGACAATTTATTGTAACCGTATACAACTGGGAATTAGTTTCCCACATGCTCTTGGAATAGCATTGTCCATAAACCTATATCACAAGCGTCAGTACATAAGATAAAATCTCTTGTCACATCAGGCAATTTCACTAGTGCGTCAGACGCAGTCGGACAAATAATGGAGGAAAAGAAAGTCAATTAAATTAAATTTTAAAAACTAATTTTGAATAAATAAGAATACGTATAAAAATATATATATTCAGTTATTTAGGCTGCTGGTCTATAGTACCCAATAAAAAGCAAATTATTCAACGTAAAATTTTTGTGTCACATCAGGCAATTTCATTACACTACTGCGTCTGACGTCAATCTGTCCTACATCTGAAATGCTCGTTCACTTGCGTCTGTCCATATAACTTTCGTCGGAGCCTTATTCCGAGTCAAGTCAGTCAATGGGCTAGCAAATGCGCCGAAGTCAGTAACTTAACGACGATAATACACTGACAATCCCAGGAAAGATCGAACTTCCGTCTTAGTGGTCGGTCGTACTGCGTCCCTAAGTTGGTCGACCTTTAAGCTGTCTGGGGTTAACGTGTCTTCTCTGAGGGTATTACCTAGGTAGGTTAGTTTCCTACAAACTACATGGTACTTAGATGGTCGTGCGGTAAGTCCCGATTGTCGAAATCACTCTAAAACGTTTTTCAGCAAAATGATCGTCTCGAGAACTCCAGTCCCCCTTAACGGTTTAAGTCATCTTCGCATCATATGCGTGAAGGCACTCCGCGCATTCTGAACCCCGAATGTCATGACTATCCACTGGTAGGTCCCATATGGAGTTGCGAAGGCAAGTTTTGCTCTGTCTTTATTTTGAACTGAAATTTGCCAGTATCCCTTAGACAGATCTATTTGCGAAAAATACTTCACGTTGGTCACCCCGGCAAATATGGACTCAGGATCAGGTAACAGTTCTACCTGGAATTCCGTGACCCTGTTCAACTTCCTGTAATCGACGCAAATTCTGTGTGTATCGTCTTTCTTCTGTACCAACACAACATGAGAGCTATATGCCGACCCAGTTGGTTCTTTAACTCCCAAGTCTATCATAGCTTGAATTTCATTTCGGACAGTTTCTAATTTCGCATAGGGTAGCGGATATGGTTTCAAATTCACTGGCTTCTTATCCAGTAACTTCAGGGTGAACTCCTCCAACTCCATCTTGCCAGGTCGTTCAGTCAAGACTCATGAAAAGTCTTGGAGTAACGATTCCACTTTCTTACGATGCTCTGACGTTAACGTCCCGTAAAGGACACCGTCGACGTAGGTTTCTTCCCTCGTCAAAGGAGAACTAGGGAGTTCTTCCGCCTCTCCTCTGTTGTCTTCCTGTTCTTCAGTCACAACTGTAGCAACTACGAACAATGTGGGCGTCTCTCTTTCACAGTAACGTTTCGGGAGATTTACGTGGTACAGCTTCAACTTGTCTCTTACCTGGATGCGGTAGTTCTGCCTACACTTTTCCTCTGTTACCACGAATGGTCTCCTCCATGAGACTTAAATTTTGTTGTGATCTAACGGCAGCAACAACAGCACCTTGTCACCCCCCTCAAAGTGACGTTCCTTCGTCCTGTTTCTTTCTGCCGCCGGTTTTATCGGACCTACTAGGTCCATCGCCACCCTCGAAAAAGGTTCGTCAGTCAGTGAGGTGGTTCCTAGTGACACTGGGCGATGGGAGGTGTTAGGTGCCAACCGCCAACACTTGTCACACGACAAACAAAACCGCCAAACATTCCCGTACACACCTGGCCAGTAGAACTCCCTCACTAACCTATCTCTGGTCTTCGCCACGCCCATGGGGCTTCCAAGTAGATCCTCATGTGCCAGCCTAAGCACTTCTGCTCGCCTCACTATGGGCACAGCAACTCTTTTAAACGAATTGGTCATTTTCCTGGCGTACCGGTACAAAATACCCATTTTCGTTGCGAACATCGCCTCGTCGTCTGGAAATTTCCGTATGGATCCATCTTTTGCGTACCTTCGTGCCTTGTTGAGAGACAAATCTTCCTCCTGAAATGTCCTCAACTCGCCAGGTAGCAAACTGTCTATGGGCGAAGTCGTGGGTCTTAGCGGTCTTGGTCCTGACCTTCGCTTTATAGCCCTCCTCTGAACGGACCCCACGTGTACAGGTGTACACGTCATAAGGTTAGGCTGTGGCATCATACCTACACCCTAATGTTACGTCATGAGACAGTCCCGTCAAACACGGTGCTTGAATTTGTCCCTTTACATACGGCGAATCAAGATTAATGTTAACGACCTGGAGTGAACCATTTGTCCGTTTAGCCAACTGGACTTCAATCGTCTCGCCTGTGTAATCTCCGGTCTAGACATAACTACTATCTACCAAACGCAACTAACTACAGCCGGTTTCAAACATCACGGTTGCCATCTCACCGTTAATTGTACATACCGCTGTATTAGTCAACTCCACTGTTTCTTATTTCGTAGTGGTATTCAGAGTTGCCGAATTAATAGTTGTCGGACAATTCTTTCTATAATCCTTAGCGACATGGCCTTGCATGTTGTAGCCGTAACACACCAGCTCCCCTCTTGTCTCCGTGGTATCCTTCTCTGCCCTCTGAGTCTTCCACGACCTACAGAAATGTTCTTGGCTGGGACTTCCGGCCCTGGCCTCCCACAATTCTGACCATTCTGTCTTTGGGGTACCGCATCAGTGGTCTTTGTATGCTAGCCGATGCCAGGTCAGTCCCTTCCACCCCAGGTGGTTGGACGCGATTGCGCGCTCTCAAAGCGCTCGGCCATCACGCTTATATCATGCAAGGTTGAGAATTCACGCTCCGCTAAGAACACTTTTAATCTTTTATGTGTGTACTTAAGATGTGCTCATTCTAAATTTCATCGCGTATGCCTTCATACTTTAGCGGGGTACCAGAATGTTCACCCATTTATCAAAATGCGTGTGCTTTTCGGTAGCTCTCTTCGACGGTTCTCTGAAAAGTTTCCGAAACGTTTCCGCCGACAGCTTATAGTGCCGTAGTAATGCTTTCTTCAGTGCGTCGTAGTCGTCTACGTCGTTCAGTGTCATATTGTGGTAGACGTCTTTCGCCGCTCCCTGTAAGAATGCCGAAACATTGATAGCCCACTGCTCTTTAGGAAGCTGATGAACCAGCGCCAACTTTTCGAACTGCGTTAAAAAGTCGTCAATGATTTCGTCCTTGTCATTGAACATGGACATGGTGATCTGTGTTGGTTGTCCGTCTTCTGATCGCCTCTTGTTGGTCCCGAACGTTCATTCAGGTCTTCACCCCTTCTGGACTCTGCTTCGATCCTCAGCCTATCCATGCTTAAAATATGTTCGAGTTTTCTAGATTTTTCTTCGGCCTGCAATCTGGCTAGTTCGAGCTCTCGTTCGCGCTCAAACACCTGCCTGTCTTTATCTCGGTCCGCAGCAAGTTGCTCATTGTGCTCTCTAACACTCCGCTCAACAAATTCAGCTAACTGGGTTCCTTAGGAAGCCGATTCGTCCTTACCAGTCTACTTAAATTCTCTAATTAATTGTATGTCTGTCGCCATCCTGGTCTACTTGTACGGTGACACAAGAATTAAGTCCTTTACCTACACTTAAGGTTTACTGCCCTACTCGAAAATAGCCCCACACGTATTTATCTTACCTCTAGTATGACCCTACTCAATTAAATCAGACTATTCTTGCACCAACCATTAATAAACGGACAGTACACAGCTGAAATCTCTCTCCAAATTCAGCTTAGCGCTTACACATTCAATGCGTAATTAATACTGCGGGTTTGGCCCGAATATCTCTTCTTTCAAGAGAATACAAAGGTAATTCTTCACTCTACTTCACAAATTTAGAATCCGACCCGAAATGCAAGGAATTTGCTTCAGTCTCTTACAATATTTTCATCACAATATGAAGAAGAAAAAAAAATGTTAAGAAAATTGCATGCAACGAATATAAAAGAAAATAAGCGGACAATGATTCGATTCTCTCTGATCGCTGTTTATTAACAAGTACTAATTAAATCATCACAGTCTAGATACATATTCTTTTCTATATTTGCTCAGACTCTTTATTCGAATAAAATGTTCTGATCTCCGGGACGAGCAACCACTTGTAGAGGTGCTGGTGTGTCGTTTTGATTGGCGGATTTATACCTTCTTACAATGTGTCCGCTTTATTCGGTTCTCGCTATCTAGGAGATGATCGCCTTCGGTGTTATTGCCCGGATCGAGTAAATATTAATATAAAGTGTGAAACGTATAGGTGGAATAAATAGAGATCTGAGCAGATATATAGAACAGAATGACACGAGCCCCCGTACAAAAAAAAAATAACAATTTAATCAATTACATAAACAAATGTGATAATACATTACTTTAAGAAGATACGCTTCTTTTTTAGATAAATTTTTCACCGAATTTTAAAATCAAATATATTTATATAAATGGCCGATCTGTTTTAAATGATAGAATTGGTTCATCATAGAATCGAGTGAACAAATTGAAGTTATTGCCTTGTACAACTTCATAACCTACTTATTCCAGTCCACTCCAGCTTCACTGTGGTTGTTCCTCTAGGTCCTTTCACGTTTTGCCTTCTCCATCCTCCTTACTGTCTCTCCTCTTTCGGCCATCGAACTTTGTAGGGGTAGGTGGATACGTAAGTACGTATATACGAAGATACGTGGATCATCAGTAAGTACGTGGAAACGTCAGCGGATACTTCATTGGATACGTCAGTGAAGCTATTTCCCCTTGTGCTTTCTTTGCTCAATTTTACAGCCGAATTGTGTCCATTGACTTTCCAGACATCCGGTCCCTTGGATAAATGTTTTACGAGAGAATTTCATCTAATTTCAATCTCGGAGTCCCTTATATTTTCACTCTTGCAGGAAAATGCAGACTGATTAGATTTCTCGATGGGGAAATATTTAAGCTAGGAAATTTCGTGTGAGAAACACGCCCCTTACTTAGCTTAATTAATCAGGATTAAATATATCTACCGCCTTTTATAAATAGACGCCAAAATTGTGGTCAGCTTGACTTCTAGATTTCAAAATCTGGTTCTGGAAAACTTCCGCTCTGACAATTCCGATATAAAATCGAGATTAACCTTCCCTTTTCTAGTCATCTAACGGTTAAATAAACGAAGGCTTAAATAAGAATAACTTCCTCTCCCGACACAGACATTAGAAATCATTGTAGTATAGCGATTTAACAAGCACCTGTCTCCATAAATCTAATTAAATGTTCTCTGGCCAAAATTAGTTGTCTCTTTATAGATCGACAGATATTTGCACCCTTACATCTACCATATATATTTCAATCAGCGTAATCTTTATCCGTAATGAACATAAATCTCGTTCAGAATAGAGTACTTGCTGAACATTATTTTATTTTCTTGTCAAAAATACCATCAAGTACTTGTGGTGTACATATGTGAGAAAATAAATATAATCAACTCGAGAAGTCCAACTTGGGCCACATCATGTCCTGTTAGATATTGCCGATTCCTGTGGACAAAGGGAAACAACCGTTCTATGATCTAGTGAAAAGAGTTTGCATAAATGAATGAATTACGATGTAAGCCGGTGACATCGACTATTTCCTTCTGAAGGTTCAATAATATGGCTTATAATATTCAGTGATTTCTTAGAACATATTATCTGTTTATATGCAAGCTTAAAAATTCATGTTTTCAAATTTTATACCAAAACGAATTAAGGAAATTATGCGAGGAAAGTCTGATGCTCGATGGCATAATTAGATCAGTGAGGTTTTTCTTCAGAGTAAGGTGTTAAGGGTTTCATGGAATAGTGCAAGCATAAATAAATAAATCAATACGCTTTGTGTTATATCTTACATACGAAAATCTGTTCGCAATGTTTGATGTTTATTTGAACTTATTTTACCTTACTTTTACTTTAGTACGACCATACAAACAATTCTTTAATCAACGAATGGAAGATTGGGTTCGTTGTATAGCTAAAACGATCAGAACAGGCAGCATTATTTCCTTGAGGGTTTTGGAATTAATACAATTATGAGAACTGTGTATTTCGTATGTATTGACAACCATTGAATATTAATTATTTTAAAACAGATGAGGCGTCAACGCTATTGGAATTATTTTCAAATCAAGGCCCTTATGGGAAAGTGGCAACAAAATGCACTAGTTAAATGTTTTCATGGCAACATGCAAGTACGTTTTGATGTGCATTATATAAATATTGGTTCGTGGTAATTTCTTACCTTGAGTGTAATCCAAATAAAACTACAAAAAACGACGCGGTCTGGAAAGCACAGTGTCATCAGACTAGATTTTATTTGTACTTATAAACTCTACAACCCTAATGGGATCGGGTATGTACGTACGTATGTATGTATGTATGTATGTATGTGTGTGTGTGTGTGTGTGTGTGCATTTTTGTACGTACATACATACATAGATCTGGATGGTATGTACAAAAACATAGCACAGTACCATGAGCGTTCCCGGTGGTATGAACATCTTTCCCCACCCCGTTTGATTATAAATCCAGTATATAAATATATCCCTTTGAATTGGCTTGCCCCCCACCCCCACCCAGAAAAAATTCTTGCATATGCCCACGACAGTATCAATCATGTTTTTATTATATTAATCAATCATATTTAAATTTTGTTAGTACAAATTAGATTTTGTAAGAGTTTGTTTTCCACATATAGAACTAATATATAATATGATATTCAATATCGCGCTTTCTTCTCTATTATGTAGTATGTATACGTTTGTTTACAAGGTATTCCCACGAATTAGCAGTTTACAATCTTTCAAATAATATTTAAATTTTTTGACTATAAAATAAGTGTTAACGTTCGTCTTAAGCTATTGCCTAATGCCAACAAGAGAATAAAATAAACATGGTCAGGTTGAAATAAGCAATGTTTTAATAAAAGTTCATTGAAAACAAATGATCCAGTTTTGTTCTTTAATTTTCCTTGGTTTTCTTTCCTTAAATGTGTTTCAAGTCTACGGAAAATAGGCCAACTTTCAATGAAAAGTAGATTTCAATAAACAATTTTTCAAAATCATTTATTAGATCCTTTTTTCGTTTAAATTTAAAATTGTATCACCAGACGCCCAGAATAAAGTGATGAGTGAGATGCTGATGATCTTGTTGCAGTTTGTTTTTCTTTTCGCGATTATTTTGTAGAATCAAAGCACGAATGCATACTTTTTTATCTTTTAAGTTAAAAAATCTACATTTAAAAGCTTATCTCAAGTATGAAGAAGAGAAAAGGAGTCCAGCCAATTTCTACAGCTGTTACAGTTAAAAAATCTTCACTGTGTACTCCGTAAATATAAAGAATCCATACAAACAATAACATGATGAACACGATCACAAATTTTATGCCTTTATAAATATAAATATATAGGCAAAAACAATAATGTTATTATTATTATTATTATTATTATTTTTATTATTATTATTATTATTATTATCATTATTAATAATAATAATAATAATAATATTAATATTAATACAATCACTATTATCTTCATTGTATAGTAGTAGTAGTAGCAGCAACAGTAGTAGTAGTAATAGTACAAATTATAAGTTGTTTATAATCGAATGCGAAGCCACACCATAATTAAAATCATGTCCAGATTTTTTTGTTTTTTTTAATATACCTTTATCAGAATTTTAAAATCTTTAATTTTTATGTTATCTTGTTATATTTAATGTTTATATTTATTAGAAAGGGTTTATATTCCTAAATCTTTGTGTAATTAAACATTTTCAGACCTAACCTTTATTGGCAAAATGTAGCCACACTTATGCTGCGGTACCATCAGACACTATTCAAACAGGTTTTGTGCAATTTTATATTGTTACATTTTTCAAAAGGTAGTAATCATCATCATATAGCCAGTGTTTGAATGCCACTAAGTCTAATACATATATGTTCTAAATTATTAGTTGATGAAGAAAATAATTATGATAATAAAAAAGAACATATAATCGTTATTATTATTATTATTATTATTATTATTGCTGCTTTTTCCCCACTTTAAAGAAAACTATGTGTATGGTATAAATATATTGAATATAATATCTTGCTAAACACACAGTCATTTATAATTATATAATTTTTTAGCTTTTTCTCATGAATGCATGAAAAAATTAAAACGAAACATGTTCATATACGTACCCAGTGAAGGAACTTTGTTTTATAATACCTATCACACGCAGTGTTTATGCAGGTGAATTTGATATGATGATCTTGCAAGAAGAAAGTTGCAATGAAAAGCAATTTAGAAAATTACGGGAAAGAATGCAGTGGATTTGGAGTGACTTTTTTATACCATGAAATACTACTCTGAAAATAGTGCCTGCGAAATGAAATACAGACATGAATAAGTATAGACTACTATAACAACTTTTATTACATATGTGACAAGTTTGCATGCATTTGCGCTCGAAAGCCACTGCCTGGTTGAGCCTTTTTGGAACCAAATGCTTTTCTTTTTAATCACACTCAGTAGCATAGCGAATTTTAGACGATTTAGTTTGAATTTGTCCAGTTTTGTTTTTGAATCAGATTACTGCTTCGCTTTCGCTAGATTCAGACAGTTTAATGCAATAAAGAGGATCACACGGGTGAAACTGGGGCAATGTGTTTGATCATTGTATATGATTTAAATTTTAGTCAAATTATATATTGTCAATTTCAGGCAAATTATTTTGTATTTAAATTGAATTAAGCGTTAGTATGTATAACATTCTGTTTCTTGCTTAACGTTATACACTTTAGTCAGAAAATATTATGCCTCGCTCAAATTCATTAAAATACAAAATACTTTTCAATACATTTGAAGAAAAAAATAATATTGAAATCAACCTCACGAGATCAACATACGAACCATATAATGTGAAGCCACTAACTTTTTATAAAAATCAGGAATAAAATAATTGTAAGACATTTCCCGTACGCAAATAATATCAGTTCGCTATAATATCTTGAGCATCAGATAGGCGATTTATAAACTGCGATATAAACATATACTTACATCAGTTGATGTGAACACTATCTTAAATATGGGAATATAGAAATAGACACACAACTCTACAATACCATATTAAAATACAAACTTCGACGTTGTTTTACACGTAGTACATATGAAAAGTTGTATTTTTGCACGAAATTTATTTTAGAATATAGATGCAAAATGTTTAGTGTTTACACAACATGATATATTTTCAAATTGAAAAAAAATACAAATTTTAAAAATTATTTATATCTTTATATTAATAGCGGGGTTAATGAATGCAATATATATTTGAGATTTGTGGAAAATTATCAAAACATGTATGCTGTCATGATATATTTTATGTATTTTAATGAATTTGTTTTTTTTAATCCCAACACTTGGGGATAACGTTAGACTATTATATTAAGCTATATGGGAATATTTTGCGTTTGTCAAATCAACGCTTAATCTTATTTGTGGTGAAACCCGTACATTTGTTTTTCTAATGATTTAACAATGATTTACTTCTTGTAATTTGTCGATGACAAATGATAATATCATAAGAGTTTACATAAGTCAATGCACATTTGTAAACGTTGTCACTTTTACATGCCAGTAGATCTACTTTCATATGTATGTTCATTTTCAAGAATGTTCAAAGTATTTTTTTCATCCCATCAATTGCTTTTAAGGCGTTAACATATAAATAATACAAGTCAAGTATTTTAAGAAAAATGGAAAGCAATTAAATTATAGAATGTTCTTTTAACAGTTGATTTCTTCACATGCTTGATTAAACTCACGTTTATCAAAAGTGAAAACAAACATTCTTAATGACATGATAAAAGTTTCACATAAATTGATGAACGAATATATAAATGTAATTAACAATTATTTTTGACTTATATATACCTCAGTAGAATTTAAAACAAACAGTAGTATCTATATAAACGTAACTTTACGTAGCTAGGTGCCGCAAAAGGCAAGAAAATTAATAACGATTACAAATTAGCATATGTCATAGAAAAGTGTTTTAAATTTGGAAACCGAGTAAGGCATTACTCCATGCCCGGCGTCATACATATTCTCTATTGTCTATACAAAATAGTAATAACAGTTAAGATGGAGTGAGCAAATGTGCTTCTCTTCCTTGTACGAAAACTAAACATGATTGCATTTGAAGATTAAGACATCTTTTATATTTTTTTATTTCCTCCCCTTTAAACAATGGATGCATATTTTAATTGAAAGGGTTGCTGGTTGAAAAGCGTATATGTCACATAAGAAAAGCATCTCTAACCAGAAATGACACTTTAAAAATGTGTCATTAATGAGACCGAAGTAAAGTACCTTATTAAGCCCATAATATCGCAAGATTCCTTTGAGTATCACAGGATATAAATCCGGAATTTGATACACACATCTGCCACAGGGTGTCCTTGCCCTCGTTACACTGCATTTCTAAAAAAAATGGCGGTATCTCTGCTTGGATTATGAACTCATTTGTAAAGTGCGAACCCTTATATTGTTATAAACTTCCTTTGCCCAAGGCGGAGTCCAGTGTCACATAGTGCAGAATCGACCTCTCTGGTCTGGATTATTATAGGACAATTTTCTGAAGAAAGAGACATTCATTTGAGATTCGTACATAGAGTACGTGTCATTTTCATTTCCGATATGGTGTTTGTTCACGCCAAAAGACACAATTTGAACTTTTGGTTTACCACGGCCATCAGTGAAAATTTCTTTTCTCAGAATTTGGGTGACATGAAATAATCATCATACTTAATATAAATAGTTGTTTCAGTGAATATACAATCCATTTGTCATTCTCTAAAAAAAAATTATGTTTTGCTGAAGTTATTTTCCTGGGATCGAGATTTTCTTGATTTGCATTTGAGACTATTTTCTTGTAATAATATCTTTCGTGAGGGATTGTTTGGAGATGTCTAAAATGCACAATGATAAGGAAGGTAAAATCATAACAAACTTTTCTTATTTTGTAATATTATTGTTATGATTATTAAATGTCTCTGTCGCATCAATCCATTGCACAAATAAACTATAGAGCAAACGAGAATACTTATCACAATACTGTCTTTGATGTGGCCACCAGCAGGGCATTTCATATGACATTGTACTTCTAGATTACTTTGAAATATATAAAGATAAAAAAATTTTTTATAAAACATTCTACCTTTATTTGACATTATGTGGAAATTTTAAGCAGATTCTTTGACGGGTTTCTATGTTATTTTAAAATCATGCCACCATTATTAAAACGGCATATAAACTCGCACCCTGAAAGAGGTGTAACCCTTAAAAATGAGGATGAACTGGAGATAACATTTAACATCATTTATTAATAAGAAATACAAATAAATGGAGTCGGGTGGACCAAGAAACTCGAGATTAACTTTACAAACACTCGTGTTGTGTTTTAACGTTTGTCTTTGAGATTACTTATTTGATATACTTGCTGCATTTCATACTCTTTTATATCCATAAGTTACCATAACGACTTTTGTGTTTACATATCTCCGCCGTTGACAATCGATCTAAACCTTTTTTAGTCTCATAAATTCAGGGGCTTTACACTTGGTCTATACTTGATTGAGTTTGAAGACATTATACTGATCTGAATCACTTACTTCATCCAGTTTTTTTTGTTGTGAATTCCACCCCATTTTTGGATCGCAATGATTTCCGTCTGGTGAAGTAGCTTTTCTTATTTCAAAGAACGATGAAACGTTTATTCTATTCAACATTTCTTGTTAAATACAGTTCCAAACATTTGTATCAAAACAATGACCATGTTATAACTTTCATTTCTTTGCTTTCACATCAAACCAGTTCAATTTCTGGCAATTCATCTTACAGATTTCAGTAAATATATACTACCCAACAACAGTTCATAGCAAACAAACCTCTGTATTGACATTTAAACTATAACATTTTTGACGGACTGAATAATTTTGTAAAATCTTTTTATATGGTTTGTCTATTGACGTATTGGTTTTCAGCAAATGATTACTTTTTATGGTACCCAGGCAAATCATAAAGTAGATGAATCGGAATAATGCAAACAATGCATTTACAATCAGACGGCGAATATTAAAAGCGCGAAAAGATGGAATTTTTGTAAAAAAAAGTATGAATCATGTTAGTAAATGTGCATGAGTAAAATAGGGTTTCTGATTACGTTCTAAAAGTTTGAAAACTGTATTCAGTGAAATATACCATTGGGATGGAATGTCTCGGATATTCAAGAATATGACATCTAAATCATACCTCTTTTATTTAACACCGCAGGTGCGAAATTCAATGGTTAAATCGTTCGGAGCAATTATGAGATACTGCGAACCGTAAAAAGACATACAAATGAACATCCTCCGGAATGTTTCGGACACCTGTTAAATTTTTGGAGCAAAAAATATTTTAATTAGGAAGTAGATACAATATGAAACCATTCACAGTGAGAAACTACATCTTGTTGAAGATTTTACACTTGTCACTTCAACTTAATGAATGTTCTAAATAGCGACAGGTAACAAAATGCCCATTGACCCGAATTTACCTCTCAAAGCCCTGGTCTTTTATTCTTTGCAAACGTGGACATAAATTGGAGACTAACAATTACCATCTCTGTACTTTCCGGAGTTTTATACAAAAGGTTATTGGACTTTCTGAAAAGAACTCGAAAATGCAGGCAATGGAATCATGCGTCATTATATCAGTCCATCACTGCCTTACAGATCATTATTTCAAAGTAATGCAAGGTTCCAATATGTCAAGCATGTGTAAAAATTAAGCGTTAAATTATAGTTTTTCATGTATCAGATAATTGAACTGAAGTGGAATTGTTTAACTCTGTTGAAAAGTTTCTTGATATCTTTATCAAGGTAACAAATACGTTGGCATTATGTATCCATGTCCATGAAACAAGAAACACTGCTCTCTCGTTGAAAATACATGTTAAGTTTTTCATGAGAAAATATCTGAAAGAAATTAAGAAAACTAATGAATATATAACGGTTCTTAGATTGAGGTCTTTGTGATACAGTTCCCAAATTTGATAATGTTAATTACGAGTAGGAAATCGCCTTTCAGTTACTAAAATATGAAAAATTGGAGGCAGGAGTGAATCAATTACAGATGGTATAATATTCAAGGAAAATTTTATATTAATAGGAAAATGTAAATACTATCAAAAGTGCCCTGACGTTGTCGGTTTAATAGCAGAAATGTAATATTACAATAGTTTTATTGTTTTCTTAAGTTTCCTCCCCTTTCTCTCATGCTCTTCTACAGTATTACAAAATGAAAACACCCATAACTAAAACACTGGATTATGGTAGTACCGTCTGTACTCGCTTGTTAGTCGAAGACAATTTAATGCGACGGCAGATCAGGGTCTATGCTACTTGCTGTACTTATTAATCCTAACAAATTGCATTGACCCGAATGTGTTGCCACCTTATGCAGTGCCATAACTGGGTCTGTGTAGTTTGCAGTTTCACTCGGCTCATTTGGTTATTGGCATGGACAATATTAACACGTGGTGATATATCAAGTACAATTATTACAGAGCAATGACCGGGTATGGCACAAGTGTATAGAGGTTGAGTGTCAACAGATAATTGATTAATTTTTTTTAAAGCATTACCGCCTCCACAGGTGCCTACTCAATACTTATTATGAAGCAGTTTGGTCCTATATTTGTGATATTGCACGTTTTTATAAGCTTCTTTGCTGGGATAAAAACAATTTCATGAAAATATAAATGAAATTGCTGTGGGCAACAGGTTCTGACGGAGAACAACTTAAAAAGAGCTCTGTTGTAGAAGAACACTTGATACCACGAAAAGAAGTAAAAGAAAGTAAGCAAGTAGATGATCTGATTAGAAGAAATTAAGTAATTCGAGTTTTCAGTAACTGTTACGATAAAAGTGGAAGAAAGTAAGACAGATATTTTAATTAATGTTTACTAGCAACTAGAAGAACGTAAGCAATTAGATGCATTAATCACTGTTTCTGTTTTAGTAATAATGATTACAGCATCTAATTGCGTACCTTCTTCCACTTCGTTTGCGTAGTGATGGGTATCGTTCGACAAGTGGAACCTTTCAGTTAGCAGACAGTATTGTTGTCTGTCATGTATTAACATGAAATAATAAAGATGCCATTATAAAGAGATCTTACTGAGTGCGTAACAAACATACTGCCCTAGTATGACTTTTCATCAATATAATTTGTATTGGGATAAATCAACATTAGTCGAATACCGGAACCAAGTAAATCCTCCTCTATTCGCCCGTATCTTTCCGTTCCCTAGGACGGAGACAAATACTTTATATATTCCCGTTAAATAATTTAACGTTCTATTTCAACCTTTCCAATAAAAGGCGGAACTGAAAGTGATTGTCATGGAAATATTTCCAGAATATTGATGCACGATGTACTGGTACACGATACTAACCTTGCTTAACTCAAACATGCCTATTTTCAAGGTTTATAGCATGAGGTTTTAATCTTTAATTATATCAACTGGAAACAAATTTTATATATATATATATACATATATATATATACACACACACACACTGCTTTATTAAAGTTACTGTTTCATTATGTGATAAAATACTAATATTCAAAACTGAGAACAAAACACGACTTTAAAAAAACGTTTCTTTAGTTCCTTTAACTTCCCCACTGTTGCTTGTCTAATCATATCCAAGTCACATGCCCGAGAAGAAAACATTAAAGAAAAAGAACGCAAAATGAGAATAGGACAGTTTCGTCGAATCTGAATCGATCTTGTTTCTCAATATTTTGAAAGTATCATACTGATACATTAGTTAATAAAATTATATTTTTGTTCGATAATTATATTGAAAACAACAAGGAGAAGAACTATTTTTTTTGTATTTATAAAGATGCTTGTTTTGTGTCGTTAGAACAAAACTCATGGCAATGGGATCATACCGAAGACAATGTTTTGTCACGTAAATTTGGCCAAAATGGACTAATTTGGTCAGATAGCCAAAACATTAACCTTTCTGTTGCTCCGTTTGTTCAGCCAGTTTTGTTCTCCCTAACAAGAAGTGACGGGTGGCCAAGTGATCAAAGGCGCTGGCCTTTACAGATCACTCACTTCTCACCTGTGTCCGCCTGGGTTCGAGTCTTGGTTCAGTCAACATGAGTATGCGAGAAAGCTTGCCAGTAGCTTCCCATGGGTCGTTGGTTCTTTGGAAATTCAAATTTAAACAGTTGAAGAAAAAAAAAGATTTAATTGTTGATATTTGCATGATAAAATTTGTTTATATAGACTGATTGTATTACATTAGCGTTTTATGAATAAATCTGATATGAGTCTCTTCCGTTAGTTACATGGGCATATTCAGTATCGTGAAATGAAAGAAAAGCATAAGGAAAAGATTGATGTATGTTTCATCGAGATGATATTTCTTTATATCGCTACGATATCAGTTTCAACGAGATGATATTTCTTTATATCGCTACGATATCAGTTTTAGATTTCATGCAAGCATCGCAGTTTCATCTACGTCAAGCTACGTTGTAAACACTCTATATGGCGCTTTCAGTGCAAGACTAGATTTGAACAGAGATAGTTACAAGCTCAATTTCATTTGTTAAGGCAACTGCCTTGCCAGGTAGAAGAACGTTTCAAATTAGGTTTTTAAATTTTCTTAAATATTTATATGCTTAATTTTTAATGCCAACCTAATGACAACTTTAATTTTGCAATGAAACTTGAACCGTTTTCAAGTTAACCTGTAATCTGGAATATTCACTGATGGCTAACAGGAGTCAGTTTGTATCTCCTTTTCATTAAATCTGTATATATATTCATTTATGTAATAAATTTGTATTATTAAAGATGTACATTGATATCACCACGTTAAATTAAATCAATAATATCATAAAATAAATACATGGAATGTTTCGAAAGTTTCAATGTTGTTTTCTTTTCAGCCATTCTTCTTATCTGGTACAGTTAAGGGGTGCAGAAATTAAAAAGAATGAAAATATAGACTACTCGGTCCCTCCCCCCCCCCCCCGTTTATTGAATCAAAATGTACAGTTGAGAAACTACTCACTCACCCTTTTTTATTAAATCAGCCTTGGCAGATATTTATTATTATTATTATTATTATTATTATCATCATCATCAAAGATCACAGATTAAAGATCAGAAATCAGAATATCATTTAACCATTCACTCCTGCCACCAATAGGAAAACAATAAAATTTGTTGAGTCAGACCATATCATGATGGAATATTCTGAAAATCGGTAGGAAATATAACATTAACTCAAATGTCCATGTATGAGTATGCAAAACATTTTTTAAACAGCACACATACATACACTGAACATAGACGAAAGGTCTATTTTCCGTTGTTCTTTTGCCTTGGAGACGAGTGAATTATTCAGCATAACCCTTATGCTAGGATATATTATTCAATATTATTTAATATTACATATGTTACAAAACTAACATGTACCCAACTGAATAGTACATACATTATAAACAGTATCCATCTATTTCTAACCGAGAAAATAAATAACAAGTTGTGCAGATTGTTTCCATGTTTGACACACGATTAAGCCAGGCTAACATGAAGAGTGTCACCATGGAAAACAAAAGCGTTGAAGCAAGTGCACTGTAACGTCATATGACACGCTTAACCGCTGATGGAAACCATATTCCAAGTTAGCAGCTGCAAACAAAATATTGATCATTATGACAGGTTTCATATGACCGCTTATTCACTAGTGAATTTTGTTCAATAATTCACCCAGTAAAATTATTGGAAATAATGGTGAGAAATCAACCACTTGTAAATAATAATGTATGTGTTTGTGTAAGTGTGTGTGTGTGTGTGTGTGTGTGAGAGAGAGATTTGGATTTTTACGTAGCTTTAACAATTTTCAGTCATATCGGTACGATGTCTGCAGTGTGGCAGTTTATAGTGATGTCTAACACTGGGGCATCACGTCGCAGACATGTAGCATGATGTCTCACCCAGTCACATTATCCTGACACCAGGCCGACCAGTCCTAACACTAACCTCGTAATGCTGAGCGCTAAGCGAGGAAGCTGTTAATGCCATTTCTGTAAGTCTCTGAAATTACTCGGCCGGGGATTGAACCCACGACCTCCCGCATCCGAGGCGGACACTCTAACCCCTAGGCCACCGGAGTGGTCCATCTGAAAATGAAAGTAATAAAGTAGATAGCGTACTGTTTAAACAATCAAAGTATATATTTAAGACAATTTTTACTTAATTGAATCTAAAATCTTCAAAATTGAAGTATGGTAGCTATATCAGCCCCCGCACATACACATACACACATCTTCGAAAACACTCTCAACTGTAGTCATCTTTATTACCAACCTTAAAAATTCAGTCATGGCGAAAAATTTTAGATTGAAATTTTTACCAAATTTTAAAAAAATAATTGAACTTTATGTGTGGGCTAAAAATCGAGAAAAGGTTATTCCAATCGAATTCCAGAAGTTTGTCGCAAAAATGAGCGAAGAGTTAGAGTCCTAAATGCATTATCCTGCCTACACTAATTCTCGTTTCCCGTTAGTTGTGACGTCATCACGTATGTTGTGCAGTTTACGGTCACAGATGTGGTCAAGCTCAGAGTTGGTATTTTCCTATTTTAAATTTTAAATAAATTATTACGCATCAAATAGCGATTCTCCTATTGTGTGCAACCCGTAGGTACTATGAAGAGCTTCAGAAAATCAAATTGACAATAACAATAACAAAGACAATGACTAATTATTTATTACACTCAAGTTGCAATACTACGCAAAATAAAATATTAGCATCTCACTTCGCAAGCGTGTATACAAACCATGGAAGATACAACGTTTTTCACATTAATATGCAATTTAATTCAGATTGACACCAATATCACAGGCAATACTGAAATAATATACGAATAGGTTCAAACTTAAATACATGAATGTTGACATAACTGGAAAGAAATTATATAATTAAGATAAATGGAACACAAATTAATCTGTAATACACTCATTATTTTATAATAATGAGACCACGGTATGTTTCTCTTTCTGATAAAGAAATGGAAAAAACACAGCAAACACATGGTGTAAAAATGAATAGAAGGTAACGAAATTTTTTATAAAATAATATCAATACTCTTAGAAAGTTTTCTTTAAAAGCCAACTTTTTCAGAGCTGAATAATTCTTTAAACGTTGGTATATTTCGTTCAGTATATAAGTGTTTGAGAAATAATTGCTTTGTTAATGATAAGATTTTATTTTTGCAGTAATTAAATAATGCGCCAATATTATTCCTCGAATGTCAGAAAATGCAGTGGTATTGTCTGAACAGAGTAAAAGAAATAGGTCTAAATATCTTACTTTATCTCCACACTTTAAATTAATTGTAATGTCATTACATATTCGACCGATAAAAACATTATTCTCGATGAAATGTACATGCCTTCAAATAATATAGGAGACAAATGTTCTCATTGTATAAATCCTTCATTGCATGTAAATAACTCAGATTCCGTTCCATTCTGGAAGACGCAAGACTTTACATCCATATACATATTCATTATTAACATGAGCATATTTTTCTTTATAGCAGTGGTAATTAGTTTTCGCCATAAGCCAACTCTCCATGTACTTACTGTCTGTCCAAAGCCTGAGAAAAATCCACAAAAAAGGCACAACAATATTTTATGTCTCCGATTTAAAAAGTTCCATTAAGGAATATAAGACAAAATGTTATCAGTCGTGGAAAATCCTTTGTAAAACCTTGTCTGGGCCTCAAATAGCAAATTGTTATCTACTTGAAAAATAGCGAAATTCTATTGTTAAGAAGAGCAGTCAAGATCTCACTGAGACAACTCAGTAATTTAATTTTATTTAACGTGTATGATCTGATTTATCTCCCTTTTAATGAATCACTTGAATCAACCCTGGAACAGCAACTGTATTTAAGATCAGGTTAAGAAATCTTACAAATACAGGAAGAAAACTTCTCCTGTAAATTTCAAACAATCTTTAAAAGATGGATCTAATAAAAAATTAATAAAATAATCAGAACTGCCGATAAGAGTATTTAAACATATCATTGAGGCGACAATCGGGGAAAAGGTTAGCTAGCTAGCTAGCTAGATAGCTAGATAGATAGATAGATAGATAGGTAGGTAGGTAGATAGAATAGATAGATAGATACAGACAGACAGACAGACAGAAAATGCTTAAAAAAGTCATCTTCTATCTTAGGGCACGTACATTTGAGCTGCTGAAACGTTTGCTTTTTAAATTTGTGATGAGAAATAAAAGCAACAAATATTACGTAGAACATGGCGAAATATTGTCTTAGGAGATAAGGTGTTACCTTTAATAAGGGCGGGGTCCACAATTAACTTTTTTTAAAGAACTGCGTTTTATTTATGAAGTGTTATTGTTGATAAGTTTGAGTAAACTTGGGATAAGGTAGGTGTCTTTATTTTATCAGTGTGGCTTATTTACAATGGTATAAAATTTAGAAAAACGATAAGCAAACGATTAAAACAAAATACTCAGATTACTCTGTCTCGAAATTCCCAAGAGTACAAACTATTTTTCTTCTTCCTTCTGAATATCCGTCATTCATATTAAAGATAGGTATTTCGCTTAGTTTTACAAGTCTTTCTACAAGACCCGATGTGTCAAGAAAACAAATCACGTTCCTCTTTACCCGATGCACAAAAAATAAATATAAAAAACTTGTACATCAACAGAAAAAACAAATATTTCTTTGTAAAGAAATGGGGGGAGAGTCGGAGAAAAAAACTAGTTTAATAATTTAAAATTACATAACATTTTTCTCCATAAACCATTTTTGTCCTAATTATGGTGTATCGCAATTTATTAATTTACTACTGGCAGTAAAGTAAAGGAACATAAAAAAACCTAATCAGTTACCGGAATATTCAGAAGGAGCAATAATGCTATGGGAATGAACAAACAGCTGTTTGATTGTTCATTTGATAGTCTGGTCTATGATCTTCTTGAATATTGGGCTTATTTTGAAACCTTCTCTAAGAACTGTGAGACTTCAGTTTTGCATAACCGCATTGATACAAAACCGATCTTTGTGATCTTAGGAGAAAACGGAAATATGGACCTTTTCATAAGTGTTGCTCCCAATTAGATGAAAGAATTTATTTTATACAATTGACCTTTCCTGAGTTTAGAACTACCGACGACGAGTTTAAATTCTTGATTAACTTTGCAAGCACGTCATGTATATACAAGTTTTGGATAACGTTTTCTTCTTTATTCGCCAAGCCAGTACCTCACATATCCGCGATGGGTTATTATGTTCTAATTAGCGTGTAGCTTTGGTGGGGAGAAAAGGTTAGTTTTACCGCAAATTCAAACTTTGGATGAAGAGTTTTGTATTTATTTACTCCTGCAAAGCATGTGTGCATATATTCTCAATTTATTGTATGACGAGCGAATAATTTTTTAATGCTGATATAAATTACTCACCTCGAAACTGCAAGTTGCATATAAGCGATAACCTGTGTATTCATACTGAGTGAATACACTTTACAGATATTTGATTTCCTTCATTAAATTTAATTCAAGCAAGTAATGTGTCAGATCTATATAATAAGTTATCTCGATGCTTCATTAATTTCTATTGATTTTTAAGTTTACCTTTGCAACTTTCACTTAGCTAAATGACTGCACTTTCACGTGTGTCAAAAATGCAGCGGGGTCTACGAGGCACAAAGACCCAGAAATTGGATTTCACATGTAATTCATTTTCTTGATTAAAATGAAAGCCTCACCTACTATCTAACCGTTATGTGATTTCACTCCTTGCTGTCCATTAATGTACGAGATATCATAAAATTCACGTTTTAATTATCACCTTGGGTGCACAGCAATCAAAACTGCCAGTACATTATTTTAATTTAATTATTTCGCACGGCTTCCGTCAAAAGGTAACAATTATATAAACGACACAGACATGGCACCAATGTGGATCATCAAGGGAAACAAATCTGTTAGATCCTGATATGTTGCGTGATTCAGTCAATCAGATGCATGATAACATGGTGAGTAATGAATAACACAAAGGCAGAACAAATGGGTTGATTGTGTGCGTATGTACATATTAGAGCTTAACGCTACGTCCGAACAATAATGGTTATAAAGTTAAACTTGCAACATCCATTTGAAATTCAGCAAATGATAATGAGATAATAAATAAGTCTTTCAAACCGTCAAACTGAAATTTTAAAAAAATAGCTGAATATATTATACCAAAATATTTCCATAAAGTACAAAATTTCAAATATATTTCATCAACAACAAAATGTTGGATCTATCATGATATTAGAAAACGACTGAAGTTAAATGTTAAATGGTTTATATGACTTGATGACAATGAAAGGATGTCTGATTAACACATAACTGAAATGATCGCATTGATCTCCGTGATAAAAAAACAACAAAGCCAAGTTAAGAAAGAACAATCACATTGGCGTTAATATATACCCTAGCGGGTTATGTTTGTGTGTCTGTGTTTTATGAGTTGTGATGGCTGAGTTTTTATCACACGTAACAGTCATAAAGAGAGATTGCTTCGTCAATGATATTAAAGTCTATGATGTAACAATTACTCTGATTGTTCATTAGATATGTCACAGTCATAAAATGAATCCTTCATCGACGATATTAAAATGTATGTTCTAACAATTCCTCTGATTGGTTATTACATATGTCACAGTCATAAAAGATATACAAAATAATTATATAACACTTCCTCTCAATGGTTATCACAGATGTCACATTCATAAATATTTGGTTATTCTATATTTAAAAAACAATATTGCCCTAGTTCTTTGGTTATATCATTCGTGCAAGTTTTGTAATAATTGAAATACTCGATGCAGAAATTTGGAAGAATTCTGCAAGGCTACGAAGAATAAATACATACAAAACATTTTAAAAACCTCATCACATCTCACACATCTGTTAATTATTATTTTAGCCTAAACATACAATTGTACCAAAAGGATATATATTCAAATGAAATGAAAAAGTTAAAAAAACAACTACTATCCTAGTTTTCATTTATAACATATGAGTCATGTTTAACATTTTGTATCTTATTTCTTACCACATTGAACAGTTTATTTCCAGTTTAGTTATATATATATATATATATATATATATATATATATATATATATATATATATATATATATATAGTATACAGTATAAAATGTTTCCTTTCCACGTGTTAAATAGTTCCTTATATTTACACAGAAAACGTTTATATTCTGTATATAATAGCCTTTGAACAGGTTGATCAAACGAAGTTATAGTAAATAACCTTAAATTTAACTCGTAGTTATATGCTTAACTCTTATTTATCAGCGCCTTTTTAGTTGAACAACCCTACGTTTCTAATATGACATATTGTTCAATCCTTATATAGAGCCACAATTGCACGGATAATAATATATACACTAAATGCCTGTAATAATAATAATAATAATAATAATAATTATCATCATCATCAGCATCATCATCAGCAGCATCATCAGCATCATAATCATCAATTCTTTATTTAGCCCTTGCTCTACGCTCTTTTTGTTTGTTCCTTTATAATTTTGTGATCAAAGACTTTGTTTCCATTTTGTAGTACAGCAAGCAAATATGATAATGCATTTCATTAAATCAGAGAGTCTTCACAATGTAAGACCATTGGACACTTATCTATATCATGTTTTTTTTACAACTGTCAAAATGAGGTAAATTAAGACAGAAGATTGCTTCTCTGAGAAATGTCAGATTGCCAGAAAAGGTACTCACTCAAATATTAGATCGCCAGAGAAGGCATCCACTCAAATGTCAGATTGTCAGAGAAGGCATCCACTCAAAGAAATGTCAGATTAAAAGAGCAGTTACCAACTCAAAACAAATGTTAGATTACAATAGCAGTCACCCACTTGAAACAAACGTCAGAATGCCGGAGGAGGTACCCACTCAAAACAAACGTCACAATCCCAGAGGAGGTACCAACTCAAAACAAATATAAGATTGCCAGAGGATGTACCTACTCAAAACAAACGTCAAATTGCCAGAAGAGTTTACCACTTGAAACAATGCCAGAGCAGTCGAATTACTTACAGGCTAAGTAGGAATGAGAAAACAATACTGCCGCCTAATGGAATTGCATGTACATAAGAATATAAACTGGTGAGAAATTGGTTGCATATCAATAGCAAATGGTAAATAATTCTACGTGGGGAAATCAGCGTCCTTTTAACAGTCTGATGGAGTAACCATTCATGTACATAATTCTGTCTTATGAGACATCAGTGAAATTTTACGGGTCTTTTTGGTGCGTTTTGCGAGAATATTATCAGCTTCCTGGCAAGTGGTGAAGCACATTGCTTTCGTATGTCATTCTTGAAGATTAATTTCACCAAAACATACATCTTGAGTTGTCAAATTGTAAGGGAAACTGGTTTGGTCTTACACAAGTAAATTTCTGGACAAACAAACAATTTCTCAACAAACAAAATAACGTCTGGTAAAGACGACAGCAAAGCAAAATATTAACATACTTTTGACATAGGACAATGAAACACTCCAACAAATATCAGACTGCTTGAGACTGAACCCACCCAAATGTCAGATTGCCAGAGGAGGCACCCACAACGATATATGAAAAGATTCAATATTAATATTATCGTCCTCACACAGATATATGTAAGTATTCGATATTGATGTTATCGTCCTCACAACGATATGTGTAAATATTTGATAAGGATGTTATTGCTCTCACAACGATATGCAAATATTCAATATTTATATTATCGTCCTCACACCGATATATGTAAGTATTTGATATTGATGTTATCGTCCTCACACCGATATATGTAAGTATTTGATATTGATGTTATCGTCCTCACAATGATATATGCAAATATTCAGTATTGATATTATCTACCTAACAACGATAATCATAGTCTTGATAATCAAATATTTAAATGTAACGAGAAAATTTAGAGTTACAAAATCGTTTACCAAATAATCATCGACATATATTGGTGCAGAAAACTTGAGGTTGCAGACAGGAGGTACATTTTTTAAAAGTATTCTAATAAACCTATAGACAAAATAAAATCTTGATATCTCTGTCAGCAATATTACATTGTTGAATTTATTCTAGACCTTTAAAACCAGTCTTATAAAGGTATTGTTGATGCATTTAAGATAATGACATCGCACGTTCTTTAGCATTCATTAGGCAACATATGTGTTACAGCTATGCAATATTCTTACATTACTCGTCTTTTGACCAATATTAGTTACATCTCGAGATGACAATAATGAACTTTGCGGTTAACAGAAATTGCTTAAAGTGACATGGACCATCTGTCGCTCTAAATTATGCACACTTATAAACAATGGTCACACTAGTCCTAGAAAACAGCAGAACGAAAAAATTAGTCAAATCAGTGGTTCCAATCTAGCAGTCTATCGTAGATACTCCATGTCAACATCATCTCGAACTGTCGAATATATCGCACATGCTGATGTACCTGAGTAAGTGGGGACAAACCCATATAGCACACTGTAAATAACAATGTACCTGAGTAAGTGGGGACAAATCCATACAATACACTGTAAGTAGCACTTGGCTTTTGTTTCTGTGAGTGTAGCCAAGAAAGACTTTATATTTTCAGAGGGATTTACAAAATGGATATAATCCGGCCAGCTAATATCATGAAGTTGTTAACAAATATACATATAGCACCTTATTCACTATGGAAGATATCTTTAAATATGCGTGTATGACATTGAATAGTGAATTTGGGCCGAATTCTAAAAGATAGAAAACAGAAGTATCGAACAAATATTTTGATCCCAATGAAATCTGCTTTCGTCCTGAAACTTTCCCCGTTGTATATCCAATTCCAACACAGTCGATGAAGTTAAATTTGAAACCAAACTAGAAGCATGACTTTAACAAATATCAAATGAGTTTTCATGGATATTTGTTACCCACGATAAAAAGATGTATATAATCCATTACAAATATCTCAGAGCGTGCAATATTTTCTGCAATATTGTCTGCAATATTGTCTGCAACAATGGAATTTCTCGCATGAAAGTGGTGGTTCTTACATGCGTAAGTATCAGTTCATATCTAATCTGTATTCATCAATTGATTTTAATATGTGTGGTGATTGCATATTGTGACAAATATTGATTCAGTGTCTGCCACGAGCTAGCACGTTTAAGAGGTATTTTTGTAACATTTATTTATTCAAATAGTTTTGTTAAGTTTATTTTATTGCTGTCCCACTTCCCATTTTGGTGGTGGGTGTGTCTTTGGTGAAGCAACAGACAATAACATACAAAATTACGCAGTCTCTTGGATAAGATCAAAGTTTAATATATGTTTTTATCAGCATATTATCTGATATGTATGTATTCTGGAGGGTGGCTTCGATCTGAAACTGATTTTTTTTGTCACTGGCTTACATCCTCATTTGCCATATATTTATGCTTCCTGTAAGTATGATGTTTTCATATGCTCGCGAATCTACGTCATTATTGGGGCACGTATGGCGCTGTGCATGTACGCAAACAGCTGCATGAGAATAGCTCCAGTAAAACTTGCTCAGAAGGTAGGCCATTCATGCCAATCAGCTGCAAGCGTTCAGTTATGGTTATTTGTCGAACCACTAGTAAATGGCTGTACATAACAAGATAAACTGGTGATAAAGTAGGTAGCAGATTTACAGATTTCAAATTAGTAAATGGTAGTACAAATTACTCACAAATTGATAACGTATTTTGAATCTCAGGGGTCATGCATTTTCAGCATCTTCGTGCGCCCTAATAAGGTTACTAGGCATGGTGTTTGTGGTAACAATAATAGTGGAAAGGTTTACCATAACCGGTTCATCAGAACTGAATGGAGTATACACAAAACAATGTCCTTCCTTATCCTAGACTTCTGCAATCTACTTGATTCGATTTAAACCCATTACAATTTATCTTCAGTTGCTTATGTACTCCGGTACCTGTTGATTGCTCCTGATTTCAGGCAGAAACGCTTATTGCCTCTTCGGATCCTTGTTTACCTTGTTCACTCTCTCTCTCTCTCTCTCTCTCTCTCTCTCTCTCTCTCTCTCTCGCCGATTACTACATCAACCGACATTCTTCCAAAAGTGTTCTGAGCTTGCAGCTGCCCTGGGAATCATCTAGTCTAGCAGTGTGCATCAACCTTAAACAAATGATCACTTAATAGTTTCATACCTCAATTTAAAGTTTTAAGGTTTTCACATGTGATCTACATTTTTACATTCATCTCTTTTTACATTTTGTTAATATCAGGCTTCTCCAATTCTCGTGTACGCACCAGTGCTTTGTGATCCTCAGTAGTAGCCAGTTCTCTGGTAAGAAGACAAAGATGCTTCTCATTCCAATGTTCTGCTGCTGTTGTTATTGTTATAAGGTTTCAGGTCATTTTTCAGCACAAAATAGGATATACATGGCGGCCAGTATAAATGGTGGAGGGAGAACCCAGGCAAACCCCGGAAAGAACCACTGACCCACGAGAAGCTACGCTACTGGCAAGCTTTCTCACGCACCCACATTGGCAGAGCCCGAAACTCGAACCCACGCAAAGCTGAAATGGCAGTGATCCGTAACGGTGAGCGCTTTAGACCACTCCTGTTCTTGCAGCTTGCTTAATATTGTCATTAATATGCAACTCACGACATATCAACCGATCTTTCAAATACTTGCTGGACGTCTGACCGAAAATACATATAGCTTCTTACACTCTAAATAATTGTCTTATCGACCATCAGATAATGTCCTTTTTTCTTTGTTTATCTGGCCAATTGGTTTCCTTTTCAGTTATACTGTTTGAAACGTTTTTCACAGGACATAATGCTTATTCACTTTCTGTGTTGCGCGATTTGAGGAATTACATCTTTGTAGGACAATATGGGGGGTATGATTTTTTATTTTTTAGCATCCCTCAGTGAAGTGTTCTTGTTGCAAAACTAGGCTGAAATCATTTCCAGTACAGTAAAAGAATGAGGCCTGTTTTTAGCGTGTATTGTTAGCTTCATCTATATAACTTTTCTACACGACACGTTATGCTGGCTTTTCCACGACGTCACTATGCAAGTTATGAAGTATCTGTCAACACAAACCAAAACGTTCATTTTTTGCTTTAACTGAGTATTAGATTTTGGCTTAAAAACAAAAGTACTATACTCTACAACACAGGAAATTTGCATCAATCACTATCGTAATCTGATTTTACCATTCAAATTATACGCTCAACTCTACTTTCTTCTGCATCATTCTTCACTGAGGTAAGGAACCTAAATAACAGAGTCTAACCGAAAAGACTATTCCGTTGATTACACGGGGTTTATTAACCCACGAGACATTTTGTTACTTAGAGTTTAGCATATTGGCTTTTCAATTTTAATCATATTTTCAAAAGTTATTGTAATAAAAATTGATGCATAATATCAAAGTTTTCGAGTAACTTAATGACTATTGTGTATGGATTTACAGGACGTTCATTTAAAATAAACTGTTCAAGCTAAAAATAGTAGATTCCAACAAAGAAGTCATCCAGGCACAGTCCTATACCTACCCAGCATCAGAACAACGCTCAGGTTAAGACTTGAATTTTTTTAAATCTTATGTATGGTCTTTGTTAGGACAAAGTGATGACATGTTATAACACTGAAAGATATTTTAAAGAAGTTGATATACAAACAATACAAAATAATTATATATAAAAATAAAAGCACACACACAATATGAGTTTCCCGCCCATTGTTATTGTTGACCAGATACATTTACTGAAACTGCCGAAATCTAAGAATAAACTTGTCAAATAAATGTTTGTTATCTAACAGCGTCTTTGAAGGAAATGAGAAATTAGTTGGAAATCAGAAGTAATTCCTCCACTAGTTATAGAAAACAAGTTCTATTTTTGAGACCTAAAAATGACAGCCCAGATTGATTTATTCTCTTTTGTGTCATGACTATCCATCATCCACTTCTATCTTTTCTAGACTGATGTCATGTTGTGTTGATAGTATCGTCATTACACGTCAGAATATACTGGATCTCTGATAATCAGAAAGTTACAGATCCTGATCTTATTTAGAATTTAATGTTCAAGAACATTGCCAACGCAATCTCGAAGTAATTCTATCAACATTAACTACGTTCAAACACCTTTACCACTTAGTGAAAATGGAAAATACATCACTTACAGTTATCATATCCTTCCATTTACAATTCAGTTATTAACTGTCGGGTGAAAATTTTTAAAAGAATTCAAGTGAAGATTGTTCATAATTGCCATCGAATTTGTAAATATCAGTTTGGCTTTAATATAAACATAACATTTTTAAGAATCAATATGGCTACAATATGACCATTGAACTTATGAGCATCAATGTGGCTTCATGGTAAGATATTGTAATAATCGATAGATGCTTGGCTATTACAAAGCTGTCTATGAAACTCTTGAAGACCAAGATATGATGTCCATCGTATTTGTAATATTTAAAATGTGTTTATCTGAGTCTTCTATAAAAGGGTCTTTTTTATCAAACTCTCAGCTTACGGTAGCCATGGCAACATTTATATTTGGCTTCATTACAACGTATTTATATAAATTATATGTTGTTCAAATTCAGTATTAGTGTTGGCCATGGCTCAGTATTAGCGAAAGTTTATTTTGATTATAGATATATGATATTGCAGAAGTTGTATAAACAATGTTTTTCGATGCTGATTGTTCTGTAAGCTATATCTATGAGTTGATGAATTGAACATATATATAGCCATGTCACCTTTGCAAATAACAATCTGCCATGTTAGGAAAGCTCATGTTACACTGTGGAAGTCAAGTGAGCTTGTTTAATGTTGGATAACCCCTCTCAAGAAGTCTTTACTCCGCTAGGAAAGAGTGCAGCTCGTAGTAGTTAAAATCTTGATTGGTTTGCAATTATATGTCAAGCTTGTGCAGGGTCATTATATTATGAAACGGGATTATGGACTTTGAGCTAGAGGAGAAGTATCTCTGTTTTGCAATGTAGCCGAAGTATGGTTCCATCGTATTAGCATGACATTCGTCCATCACATGTTGAAGATATTGCTATTTTTTTCTTTTAGGGAAACTAATTCTTTACTCATAATTCCGAGTAGGTTGATATTACTCTTTTCGTCTTTTTTCGTAGACCTAAATGACTCTTTTCGTCTTTTTTCTTATCTCAATTTCCATCATGCTTTGAATACGATCATCTTCTATGCTGTGGCACTTCGTTAAATGGTATATGCGAAAACATTGAAAATACACTTTTTATTTAAATAAAGTGAATGGAAAACAAAATATTGTTGAATATAAATTGTAGTATAATGGTAGCTGGCTGTGTGTTTTGTTCAAGTAAACTGATCTATTGGGGTTCTAGCGTTGGACACTATAAACTCAATTATTTCTGGATTGCCCAAAATCATCAGCAAGAAAGGAAATTTCTCCTGTTACGGATTTCAAATTATGAAATGGTAGTATAGATTACTCACGAATATATTTTAATATAAATTTAAAAGTCATGACAAAAGAAAAAAATAAATTTTCACTTTTTACATATTAACGTTTCCATTGTTTTATTATTCCTACCCATTTTCGTTTCCTCCACATCTCATTTTTTAATATAACTTCCCGGTTTATTTCTATCTCTTTTTTTACAAGATTTTTAAAAAAATTTTTGGATATAAGACTATGAATATCGTATATGCAATAATGTATTTATTGTGCTGCTTGATGAAATCATTAATCAGGGAGGGAGATAACATGTTTTCCTAACTTACTGGCCAACCCCGCTGCCAATATTTGTCAATGTAGACCACACAGTTGTAGATAATATATGAATGGTACAAAGCTTGTTATCCTTGATCGTCAGAGTGCTCTAGTTATAGTATATACTGAGACGTTAATTAAATCTGAGCAGCTATTGGTTACAAGGATTTAAGGGTCTTTTAATATTTGTCAATTTTAATTTTAGTTTCGTCCGTTCTTATCCCATTACCTTTATATCAGACATATTCATTGAAAGGTTTCCATCATACGTGAAGATAACAACTTTAGCTCATTTTCCGTGGACTTCTTCAGTACATGTCCTGAGCTCTTGTGGCAACTTATTTAATTTCTTGATTAACTGATGTGTTCAACTGCTGCATCGTGTGAATGAACACAAGAGGCCGTTGACGATACAGTTTGCATTATAGTTTTTAAGAAATGTTCATGGCCTTCCAGAATTCGATTTGTAATTGCATAATTATTAATGTTCCGCTTCGGTGCTGTTCTGACTATACTTATGTTGGTAGAAACAAAAATTCAACATGGAATGAAAATGTTTTTTCGGGTTCCAAAACTAACTAATGCTGGAGTTGGATTAATAAAAGGTAATTTAGTTATCGATAGTCATTTACTTAATTGAAAAGTTAAAACCATTTCGCATTCTATGCTCTTATCGACCGACTTAAAACCTCCTTCACTTGGAGCCTTTAGTTGAAATGTTTGTTTTCATGGATAGAAACGGAGAATGATTTTAGGTGAGATGCTTTGGATTTTATAAAATAACGAACTGTAAAGTAAGACAACCTTTCCATGTTTGCAATAGGTATTTTGCGCGTAGTCTCAGTTCTACTGCAAAATCTTGTTAGCATGAAAACACAACTTTTACTCTGAAGAAATAGAACATTTAGTTATCAGTATATGCAGTTAAGAAGATCAAGGACAGTCAAATTTAATTAACAAAAATGTCATCATTAGTGCTATTTCAAGAAAATAATATGTTGGCGACAACTTGTAAGGTCAATGATACAGTACTTACTGTATTTCTAGTTTAGTATGCACTTGGGGACCAGATGGACTAAAGTGAAATAAAAGCACCCTGCTTTAATCTGGAAAAAGGTCCAGCATTTAAGTAATTGATTTCATCTGAATTAATACAATTAATAATGCTATATCTACTTGAATCTTGCATTGATTACTAATCAGCTTAGATATTTCTCAACAAGGGAATATGTAGATTTCTTATTTGCAACAAGGGATTAGTAAGATTTGTTATGTGCAGCAATCACATAGATATATTTCTTATATGCAACAAGGGTATAGTTGGATTTCTTATATGCAGCAACGGCATATTTATATTTCTTATATGCAACAAGGGCATAGTTAGATTTCTTATACGCAAAAAGGGCATAGTTAGATTTCTTATATGCAACAAGGGTATAGGTAGATTTCGTATATGTACAACACTTTGCAATACCATATAACATGACTCGCTTTCAATGTAATCGACTTACACAAAGCATAAACGTCATAAGCATATTCCATCCCCACGTTTCACACATGTTAAAGATAAGTGAGGTCAAATCTTATAACATCGTACTAGTTCAAGCAAAATGGAGCAATTAAATACAGTACTAAAGCTGACATACGATACTGTTCGGATGTGCTATATCAACATTACAAGTGTGTCATCACGCGTATAGGTGTCTACAGTTCATACTAGTGCAAGTTATATGATAGAAAATCTCATTGCTTCTTCTCTGTGAGATTCCTATGTGTAAGATGTCATCTTTAAATCAATTTTTCAAGATACTTTGCTCTATTTGCAATAAAATAAGATACATTCTGGTTCATGACATATCTATTCACAGATATTGCATGACACAACAATTGTACACCTATTTTGTCCGTAACAAACTCAAAATATAGTCAACATATCCAGTAGAGTCTACTGCCTACATTTTGTGATACTTCCAACATCGCATCCACTTCATACGATTCAAGACATTACCCATGGTCATTACGCAAATAACCTAAACAAAAGAGCTCCACCCTGCGCTGTATCCACTGACTGGGCTGAAGAGACAAGTAGCTGATTAACTTACAAAATTTGCAACTGACTACACTCATTTCCTTGAATATCGCATTATATTCTGAACAAGATTAATTGATCGTGCTGGGACGGAATACAAATATATTAATATATGAACTGAGCCAGATTAAAAGAAAGTTTGAAGATAAAAACAAGCCACTATCTAAAAAAACTTTTCATGCCGCCTCGAGTTTCGAACTCACGACCTCTTGTTTAGTAAGACCACTGTGGGTGTTTATATATAAGATTTAGTATTGAAGTTGACTGATTAAAATATTGCTTTTCACAAACCGTTTGTAACTTATCAACCATGCAGCAAATGTAATATTGATGTTGGTATTTATGTTCTTTAATTTGAAGAATCGAATAGATGAATGTGAAATATGCATCAGTTTTGATTGATTGTTATCTAGTCAATGTGTGAAATACATATGCAATGTACACAAAGCAGATTGAAGACACAAAATGATTTTAGGTATTAATTGACGTAAAAGTGTTCATCCGCTCTAAATAAATATAATCATTTTAAAAGTTTTAAATATACAGTTTAGATCCATGCTGTGTTTTGTATTAACACATAGAACAAAAAGCTACGAAATTAAGTTAGTTTCTGAAACCAATGATCATAATGCCACATTCTTAATAATCTTTTCTGAATTCGGCAAGCTTATCCACAACTCTAATATACAAAGATTTTATTTCCTCCTACTTCGTACATAGTTAAGGGTCCTATTTTATTTAGAAAAATAAGTGGATAACTGTGTACCTCTATAGAAAACGTTTAGAAAAAAAATGGTTTTGTATTAAACAAAAGGAAAACATAACATGAAGAATGGGACATACAACGAACGAGATAAAATGATCAATTAAAACTCCCAACACCAGATAGAAAATATCCTTAGATCGATATAGTAACAATATTCTAGATCCATCGATTTCCATTTTGCTTTATCTTTCTTTTGTTCTTTTGCTTTGTTTGCTTTCTTGCTTGTTGTTGTTATGCATGCTCTGAAATAGACATTATCTACTTTTGTCCAACATTGCGAGCAGTCTCAGAAAAATGTATTCACGATTGATGTTTGATTCCACTAACACGAAATCTGAGGATACAGGGTTCATGTTCTAATTGCATCCACATCTGATATCCAATGTTCAACAATGGAGTTAAATACATACATTTTAATGTTTCTTTTTATTACAGTGGACTCTTTGAATCTCACTATTTTAATACACGAGTCACAACTAATAGATCTTGACAATTTATTTTGCTCAATCACTCTCATTTTCTGTTCAATCAGTGCAATAAGGCATTTTTATTTAGTTTAAGACCCATGGAATAGTCTCTGTCTGACACAAAAGAAATGAAGATATAATGAACAGAAACCTTGCATTTTTCACATTTAAATCTCTCGTACCACTTAAATCTACATACTGCTACTATATATGTTTTTAGTCTTTTTATCTTTACTTTATCCATGGACATGATTTGAATACTTTGATTCACGTCCTATATTCATAGAGAATTTAATGACTCTTACAATTGCAAATACCCAGTATTCAGTGGATTACACAAGATGGATGCCGCTGGAGAATCAAACATGGTCAATGCATTTCGTAGCATTTATTATATATCAATCACTTTTCTACAACAGAAAGAGACTGAATTTTACCGTCATTTCCTATAAGTAGTTAAACGATAATATCATTTTCTGATTCCGTATTACGATACTCACAAACGAGGCTACCGGCTTCATGGTTCAACAGCAGTGCCCAATGGAATGCAATCACTTGCAATAAACAAAGCTCTCACAGCAACGTTAGTTCAAAAACTGCATTACATATAAATGCATTACATATAAAAATATCTCAAATTTACATAGCATGATTTTGTCAATACAACAATAAAAAGTTCTTCATTTTTAAGTAGATAATGTAGCCAAAGGGTTCATATGAAGCTAAATCACATTTGAAAATCGTGTACCAAAACCATTAATGTACGGTGAAACTATTTACAGCAGTTCATAATTGGTTAGTTTATAATTATCTCAAAAGTGAGAGGAATATAGCACCAATATCGTTATCACAATACATGTATGGCAATTGTGATAACTTGATCACGTATCGTTGTCAACATAAAAAATTCGGATCATGATTCGTCACTTAGCGTATCGTAATGATCAGGATTATTTTTAATTTTCTGTTATATGTTATAGTTCCATTTTTAATCTGTTATTATGTTATGCATATTAACATGAATTCATAAAATTTACACTTTACCTTTGCATTTTCTTACGTTGGTGATTTATACATCTTTTGCCGTCTGTCGTTCTTCAATGCTTTGACCGCATTCACATCAGATCTCTGAAATTTTATATTGCATTCTCTCATGTTCTGAAAGCGGAACTAACGTCGCTAAATATGAGAATTTGTCAAAAACAACCACATTACAGCCACCATTATCGGTAGAAAAAATCAAAATGGTAACGGTTTTAACTCTGGATGTCAATAGAACAATGTGTGGTTGTGTGTGTGATTAAGATTTTTAACGTAGCTTTAACAATTTTTCAGTCATATCGCTACGATGTCTGCAGTGTGACAGTTTATAGCGATGTCTAGCACTGGGGAATCATGCGGCAGACATGTAACATGATGTCCCACCCAGTCACATTATCCTGACACCAGGTCGACCAGTCCTAACACTAACCTCAAGCGAGGCAGCTCTTGGTACCATTTTTGTAAGTCTTTGGTATGACTCGGCCGGGGTTCGAACCCGCGACCTCCCGAATCCGAGGCGGATGCTCTAACCACTAGGCCACCGGCACGGTCAATAGAACAATACCTTCACGTATAGTTGTTCCGAGAAGCGACAAAATTCTAGATATCCACTAAGATGTATAACGCCTGAGGAAAAACTAACTTCTAACAGAGTTGTTTAGCCCATTTAACGTAGCCAAGCTGTTTTAATGTATTCAAAAGTTCCTATAAAATGTTTGTGATTTTCTTGCATGAAAGAAATAATACGATAAAAATGCAAACTTCAAAGTCATCTTCGTCTCTATCAAGGTTTAAGAGTGGGTCAAATTTAGAAATGCTTCAACTTTTCACATAATATATACAACCTTCCAAAAGGTCGATGTTGACTTTATGCATGTTTTTTTCTACACGTTGCCTATCAACAGTATAAACAGAGTACATAGCAAACACGAAATTAAATAATTTTTTTTAACCAAGTGTTAGCAATCTAAATGATTGGAGAATAAATTAGTGAACGTTTGCTTATCTAGAAATTCTCTTTTAAATGGGTTCCCCTACACGAACACACACACACACACACACACACACAAGTACGCGCGTATTCATACACCTGTAAGGCTCAAACAGACTGTTTAATCACAATGGACAAAAAGAGTGATTCTTTGGTGACCTTTTCATAATGTGCATTTCATAAATGTACATATAATAATTAAAATTCGACAAATGTTGTCTTTGTGACCTTTTTGTATTTCATAAATGTACATAAATAATTAATTTAGATCTCTGGTTTCTTTCTGACGTTTTGTCTTTCATGAATGTATATAGAATAATAAATTTCGATTATTTGTGTGCTTTTGACGTTTTGACATACAAACCATTCTAAACTAAACTTTTACATTAAATGTCCTTTCGGTTAACTTCCATTTGCAGGACTAAACATTACTGCACACTTCAGGATAATTGTATCTCTCGTCGATTTCTGTTCATGGTTCTAGAATAAAAGTCAACAATGAAACAAGTGTATTGACCAGAAATACAAATATCTGGATAGTTTTAAATTTGAATATTCAAAATAAGAAAGACTGATTTGAATGCTATTGTTTTCAATTTTTTTTTATCAAGAACAAGTGTGCCAAAAAAGGACGATCAGTCGGATATGTGTAAAAGACAACACACCCGATGGCGTACAATAAAGAAAATATCGGCCGTTAGCACTCTTTTGATCTATCAGACACATACAAAGGAATATGATCATTTCATATTATTCAGAACTGGTAAAACGTAATTAAAACTGATGCATCGTTCACATTCATCAACTTACTTGTAAGAGTTAACTTTCTTCTCCCAAGTACTTAACTGAATAAGTTATGTCACAATGATGATACAATTAATATCAAATGAATATTTAGGGATGTGATTTGCTATCGAAAGATACAAATAATTCAGAAAATCGTGTGTTATTTACTCAGTGACTGTAACGTTAATTCATGCTTATCTTTTCCGAACAGTACCGTTTCTGTTTGTTTCAATCTCCTATCGTACCATTTTCATTTTGTAACCGTCCACCTGTCGACTGTCTCTTTGTCTCTGTATCGGTACGTACCGTTTCAAGAGAGTTTACTAATTTACAAATGGCAGATCCAATTATTATTTACGTTTCTTTTTTTTAAAAAAAAAACATCTACAAGACCATAAAAACAAAGATTACTATTTTAGACCATCGATATAATTGTGTATTAACAATTGTCTCATTGGTCCAAAAATAGTTCCGACCAAAGATTTTTGAAAAGCATTGAAGTTATTTGACGATACACATTTTACGGACAATTACCAACGTCGACCACTTATTTCAACAATTCTTGCACATTATAGATATTGGTTACAATAGGGCACTTTATGAACTAGACCGCTGTTATTTTTAAGCTATGTTATCAGGACTAAATTATCTTACGACTTTATAGAAAGTGGTACAACAGCTTCATAGAAAGTTATGCAACTGAAAGCGTGGTTCAGATGTAACGTTCTATAAATGGAAAACAAGTACATACCGTCCTATGTTACTTTCAAAAACGGTTGTAAATCTTTAACTGGTCATTGGAAAGTGGAATAAGATATGGAAAAGCATGACACCATACACACAGTTTTAAGTAACTCACGAATTCTATTTGATATCAGGTAGAGAGACAATTTCTAACAGGGTACGAAAGGTCAAAAGACCAAAAACAAGCACATACCGGTAAATATATTTTGCTACATAAATGATAAGTAACTGGGTAGAAGCAAATCTGTTCTAAAGACCGGGTGACTTTGTGATTTTGATTAAAATTGCAAAACACCATCTCGATGTCAATTTAGAAATGGATTTGAAGATTCAATTAGATATGCAAGACTAGCACAAAACAAATTGATGATGAAAATGTTGGTAAGTACAAAATCAAATATGTCACAACTATCAGTTCTGGTACTTCAATGGCAACTGTTTCCCTCTTCTTAATTGCTTTTATCTGCAATTAGCTGCACTACCAAAGTTCTTACTTTTTCATTTTCACTTTGTATTGTAGTGAAACAAACTATTTATTGAGTTTTATAAAGCTGGTTGCTTTTCACTCTTTTCTGTTACATATTCTATGTTCATGGACTCATAACATTTGACTAATTAGGTACGTGCTGAATATTGCCAAACCCATATTATTCTACCTGGTATTACATTTTCCTGCGTATTTTTAAAAAAATAAAATGGAAAGGAACATAAAACTTCCCTTATTTCCACTGATATACCTGCATTTTCCAAATTTAAAAGGTCACAATAATGTTTCCAAGTTGATGATAATTTAGAATACTTCATTTCTAGCTTATGCTAGTCATCCGATTTGAGATTTTAATTAATTTCTGTGAAGATATACATTTAAACGAAGCCACATTTCAATAATTGTAAAGGATAATGTTCTTTTAATTAGTATTAAATGTAAATAATATACAGAGTATTAGCAACCAATTTTAATTTTAGCATTAAATTACAGATTTGCAAATTATTGTAATTTCTTTGTCTTTGGAGCATCTGAAATAATTGTTTCAAGAGGGAATCTTAACTTGTAAGTTTCGTCTTACGTGTTTCTTGTGATCTAATGAATTCACTTGTCCACTTTTTGTTTTAAAACAGGATAATCATATCATGCAGTTTTTTCTTTACAATATTAAATGAACTTTCCAGAGGTTTCATTTATCTAATAATTAAATATATAACTCTGTTTGAAATCATGATAGTAAACTATAAAAAAAATTATTCTTCCTTTCGCTACATTAAAATGACGAATGTTTACGATCTTTTGTTCAATTACTATTTAAGCAGCTGGGACGATGTTCATAGTGGACAATGAATTACCGTCTTGAGGTTCCCACCGAAAAAAGCCACGATTATGATTACCATATTAAGTATATAGTAATATGCCTGATGTATTACAGAAAAATGTTTCTAGAAATTGCATGATATGTTGATTTACGAAGAGGTATTTAATAAGGCTACAACTTAGTTGTTTTCTGTCAGTCTTTGCAGCAAGCCGAAAGAAGTTTGCGTCATGAGCTTATATGTAACAGTTTGGTTAGGATTTGAATCGTTCTTTGAATAACAACACAACAAGAACGTAGCTCGTTTCTAACTTGATTTGCGAGTCTGTTGTATGATGTGAAAAATTAATTCCTTTGGTTCTTTCACAATATTGTTATGTTTCTATTTACTTATTTCTTATTGTCTAGACTTCATCATTCATGTTTTATTTAAGTATTTTTTGTTTGTATTATATTTTATTGGATTTTCATTTATTTAGTTTTGATTGTTATTTCAGTACGAGGATCATAGTAGAAACCTGTTGTCTGAGACCGTTTCATACTCGCCTATCTTATCTCAGGAAGGCACATGGCTTGAAAAACAACAATGACCTCGGGATTTAGTTGCAACAAATTTTGCATTAGTGACGATTTATTGCATATCCATGTATCTTTAAAAGTGGTATCAAAACAAAAACGGTGGAAGAAAGGTCTGCATCGATGCTACCGTTGCCAGGAAAATCCTGTTTTAAAAATAATCACGTTGAGTTTTTCATTACAACAACATGCATCATAATATTATCGGTCAACGTTTAGAACTCTCGGATTAAAACACAACAACAAAAAATGGAATAATACTACATGATGCAGTTATTCCACAAATAAGCTTTGTATAGTACTGCTATCGCGTTGTTACAGTTTATACATCAGAGTCTGTGAAAATTATATTAACATTTTAATGAATTGTACTTATATACAGTTATACACATCTCATGTACGTCATGTATTTCCTACTCCTTGCTGTCAAGATGTATAACGGAAAAATATTTTAATTATTATTAACGGACAGCTCAGTCGTGTAAAGTTTGTTTAACGTCCCTTGAGTGTATATTTAAGTTTTTCGGATTCAGAATAAAATATATTGTATATTGACTTTGGTTCTATTCACAATAGACGACTTCATAATCAATTACTGTAAATTCTCTATATTTCGTAGGAATTGTCCTCGACTTCATTGTTCGTACAAAACACGAATATAAAGGTCCAATGAACAGTGATCATGTTGTGTAAACAATGTAGGGGTGGGAACCTACAGCATTTTCATATCGCGATATATTGCAATACATGGTAGAGTAGATAGGAAAGTGTACTCCGATATACATTAGAATATGTTGGGAAGAAAATGTTAAATAATATTCAATAGTAGCCATCCTTGCCGTTTTTGAAATATTCTACTTGCTTGGAACCAACCGTGTCTGTTGCTATGGGTGGATAGTTCTGCTTATTGCCGACTATTAATATTGCACTGTGTAGATAGGGTACTATATCAATGTAAGGTGTACATGGCTCACATTAAAATCAAGAACAACACAAATTTGAAACACTTATATCATAAATATATCAATATGTTAAATAATTAAAAATAGCTGAAAAAGTCACGTGGTCATTGGTAAGGCATTCGACAGAAGCCAATTTACGAATCTATACACTGTTACGTCTTCTTATGTCAATCTCGCTTCATTAAATTCGGAACCTAAATACCCCTTTGTAATATTGACTGAATTAATTCAAATTGGATATGTCTAGTTTAAGCTGTCTCTTAGAGAAGTATTCAAAGCGGACCAAATACTCTCAAAGAGTTCACGCCAATAAATACTTGCTGATTCATCGCCAAAAATAGAAATACGTGAGGGTTCACAGTAAATAGAAACGTCTGGGTGAATGAGTTCAGATGCCACAGTATTAACAGTAGCCATGGCGTTTACATGGAATGAAAATGGAAAGAATTTACATGGAGATGCGGAAGGTTGATTTAAAAATTCAAAATATATTAAAGAATATAATAATTTCCATGCAAATTGTGACATTTTGTTTTCATTCAGTAGTACTTAAGGGTGTCAGAGGAGTGTGTCGGTTTTAATGGGCAGTAAACTTTGTCGACCTACCCTCAAATTTCACCACCCTGTTCCATTACGGAATAATGACAAAGTAGGCCTGCATTTGGAGAAAAAAGCCGGTTGTTAATTTTAAACACAGTCCAATCATTTTCTCATCAGCAAGACACATTTCTATAGCTTTTTTGAGTTGATCATAATTTTAGAGGTACGAATTTGTGCATAACAAATATCAGTTCGCCGAAGCCCTTTGCAAATATAATGTCACTATTTGAAAACAAAAAAGAGGGTAATTATAATATTCGTTGCCTCTGCGCTTTTGCCTCCTGTTCTTTATGCTGTGCATGAGAAGATTCCTCTAAACCTGTCTTTCTGTGTGGCTATAATGTGAAAAACATTATCCATAAATAATATTTAATCATTGATTGGGAATATCGTTGGAAACATTATGACCCACGTTGCACACGAGAAGCCATATATCAGTAGTCTTATTTACCATTTTCTTCGTCTTTTTTAGCGAACAGATGGACGGGCTTTTCACACTGAACTGCTGATATTGTAATTTATGAATTAAACAGTCTGAGCCTTATGATCCCGGGATAATAAAATCGTACACTGCGGGCCACTATTTTGTTTTAATTGTCACCAGGAGTAAAGACAGCCAAAGAATTAGAAGAGGTTACTACCGGAACTTTTCATCCTCTAAACGTAACGCGTCATGTTGGTATTCATAATAACAAAGTTTTAGCTTTAAAAAAATTCTGAGCGGGACAAGCTCTGCGACATTAACCTAAACTGGACATTTGTCCTAACAATTGTAAAAAAAAAATCATTTCTTAAGAAGCTATTAAGTTCAGTATTTGTATTTAAGCTTAATCAATTGTAATAATAAGGATACCCTTATATTGGTGGAATATGATAATGTTTTTGTTTCTATAATAGTGCCAACTGCATGCCGTCTTTATCCGTTTCCGATTGGTGAATACGAGTAAAGATTAGGAAATGACAAAATAAATGTATTTTATCGCTTAGTTTATCCTATTTGCAAACATTCTGTGATAATCAAATTACAAGATAAACTAGGTATAGTTAACATTTTAATGGGGGAGGGGTGCGTGCTCTCGGTGAAGTTTATATCGTTGAAAATTCATGTCTTCTATCAATTTTTGTGTTCCTATATCGTTCTAGACGCCATGAATCAATATAAACAGACCTTGGGTCCAAACGGCAATCGATAAGAAAACTGATTTTCGGCAAGATTAAAAATAAGTGAACATTCGGACGTGAAACGTTTCACAACTAAACTGTCAACATATTTAATATTGTCATTTACTTCAATTTCGATTTAGCTATCAATTATTCTATGAGAATCCAGGTTTTTAAAACTAATCAAATGGATTGCCCAGAGTGCCGACAAAATATGTTTTTATTGTCATTAGGGAAAAAAGTCATTTTGCTTGAACTTACGACGTATTCTTTCCTTTTTCTGCATACTTTTAAATAAATAAATAAATAAAGAAATATATATATATATATATATATATATATATATATATATATATATATATATATATATATATATATATATATATATATATATATATATATATATATATATATATATATATATATATATATATATATATATGTAGTTTCCATCGGTAAGGGATATACGGAAATTCCCAAGGATCATTTTTACGATGTAATGATAATAACAGCGTGTTTTCATTATTCATAGCATAAAAGTTCAAACTATTAACTTTTTATCACAAAACGGCTGTCTGTCACAAATTAATGGTAAAAATTATAATTATAATTTTATTCATGATCCTTGAATCACCTGTTGGCTTGTTTCACGTGTGTCAGCGTGGTGACCAAGTGGAATGTTGCAAAACATATTCGGGTCAAGTCCAGCTTTTTGAAACATTTCGGATTTTAAAAAAATCAAAAATCAAAATTAAAAAACACATTATATAAGTGTGTTCCTTTGTAAGGCCGCAAATCATCCTAAGATTACTAGGAGCACACTTGTTTTCTCTCTTATCTTTACGTAATTTCTGAAGCCAATTAAATATTTTTCCTTTGATTGACTAAGTGTGTTTAATGTTTCGGGGTCACCTATGATATTACTCTTGCCCGGGTGTTTGCAGCTACCTTAAAGTTTCCATGTCTTTTGTATCAACAGTGTATCCATAAGATTGTAGGCTTCATTATCAACACTTCCTATCTGTATCGGTAGCCACTCTAATGTCAGCACGATGTAACAAGATAATCGGGTTGTATTTCGGAATTATAACACAACACTTTTGATGGTCATACAAATACAATGTTTAATGATGAATGACTTGAACGAGAAAAGAATTATGATTTTTACATTCGTGTATAAGATCCAAATATTGGACAAATTAACATAATCCGCACAATCCTAAATGAAAATACAAATAAACGACCTTACACAGTACTAGGACAAATGTGAATGATTCACTATAATTTCACACGACGAAAAGAATCGTGTGTTTTACTCAAATAGTATAAATGATATCACTCATATGGTGACAAATGAAGTATTTTACTCAAATATTAAAGTGATGAAAACAAAGGGACAGATAACATACGAAATGTCTTTACAATCCCAAAACACTGGGTATTACAAACCCCAAAATTACCCACAGCTAAAAGATTACATGTATGGAGTTACACATTCCGTCACCAGCACACGTGGCTACCAGTCACGCTGATCAATCAAGCAGTCAGTATTCCAGGTAGTCGCCGACCACCATTCAAACCCTTGATAAATCAAGCAATCAGCGCCTACCAATCGGTCTGTAACGCCCGATCATCTGCTACTCGATCAGCAACACTATCCACTCACCTCTACGACTGCTATGGTTCAGGTACTGTTATTTAATTTTCGGGGGAAGGGGGTGTTGGATTCTCTTTTGATCTGAAATGTTTTCTTTTCTGTTATCTCAAGATAATTATTTTCCCAAATAATATCATGGACATACTATGGGGTTATTTTGTTTTAAAGCACCAATGCTGAAACTTGGCGTACATTTCACCATCTTCCGATCTAACCAAAGTTTTGTAGAAGGAAGTGATCTGTAAACAAAGTTATCTGACATAAAACGCTCCTTGAACTAATCAAGATCTTGGGTTTAAACGACGTTGAAATGTTCAGTTTAGAATTTGTAGATGGCACCCCTTAATTTAGTCAACGAAGTCGCTCGTAATTTCGATCTTTTTCCGGAGCGCTCCAAAATTACATTAGTAATATAATACAGTCGACGAATTTCGTGTGTGACTAATCTAAATAACAAAAGCATTCGCAAGTAGCGCACACATCGAATCGAAAACGAATAGAGACTTTTCCGCCTTTTCAAGCGGATCGGAGAAGCAAAAGCGTGCATTAAATATAAAAGACATGGGTGAATATTGGTGATCAGCTAGGGGAGGGGGTGGTGGAATATAAACTGAAACGTGAACTTGGGTTGAAGACAATCTGACATAGCGTGGTGTTAGCTTCCTATGATTACAATGGTAGGTCAAATTATTTTCTTTTGCAGCTTTCGACTGAAATCGGTTCAGCTTACTCATCAACATCGGATTAATTCGTACACAGGTGAAAATGGCATGGTTTGTCAGTTCCAGAGGGAAATTCCTTTGCTCATAAAGTTACGTAACGTCGATGTTATCAGGTCCCTGCTAATGAACACTTAACTATTCCCTTATACAATTGTGGCATACCGTGGTACTATTGCGGTTCGTCCAGAAATACCATGTAACATATTGTTACATGGTACCCATCGCATATATATATATATATATATATATATATATATATATATATATATATATATATATATATATATATATATATATATATATATATATATATATATATATATATATAAAGTGTATTTTATATCATGCATATGAGTCAGATATTACAAAGTATACAAGGTGAATTTAAGGCTCTCCAGTTTTTGGCACTCTTTTGGTTCTATGAACATAATTAGAAAATTACGCAATTACTCTTTAATTTACCTCAAACAAATTCACCACACCTACCTAAAATTCCCCGGTCAATTGTTAGACGTTCTAAGTTTCTTTGGCAACCAATTTACTAAAGTTTTGCAACCTAACATTTTAAATGACCATCGCATTTTCAAGTAGTTCGCCTTAATGTTAGTACATTGAGGACTGTTTCACTTTAGTGCCCATTATAAGGCAATCGTCTATTTTTCATTGCCGCAGCTCTATTCAGAGACATGTCGGTAAATATCAGTAGTTTAAAAGATAATTCAAACTTGCTCGCGTACCTGTGTACGTACTGTTTTGCTCAATTCTATCTGTTTAGAAAAAATGTTTTCATTTCCATGACTTTTCACTATTCGTTACTCTCTTGATACATTTCAGGTGGCTAAAGTAAGCAACTCGTGTACAAATAATTCAGTGTCTCTTAAAACTTTTTTCAAGGACACGTAATTATTCCATAGGATTTCCATTTCAAGCAAGTTCTAAAGTTCTGCCTCGTTTACTGAAAAACACTTCACCACTCGATAAATTATGCCCTTAAGTACTAGAGGAGGAAAACCTGTCTGATATTTGACAGGCATCAATGTCAAAGGTAACCTGATCAGCTTTTCATTTACAACATACCCATTATATGTCCTTTAACAAATCTAACATTATACAGTTGAATTTAATAGATAAGACTAGCACAAGCTATACGGAAATCTGACAATCTTAGCATCTTATTGGAGGCTGCATAATGCATATTTTCATCTCATTAGTGTTAATATGACAAGCTGGTTAGTATAATTGGATGAGGGCATTAAAACGTCTTAACAAAAGTGAAAAAGACATTATGTCAACATCATAGTGGGAAACATTGTGTATAACAACGATCTAAAGTATCTCGTATCTCATTAAACTAAATTTACACCTCAAGCTTACACAGGTTTAAAGCAAGAAAAATAATTTGTGTTCATCTAATACCTGTTGACCAGTACAGTTGTTTACTGCTTCTTCCTACAGCTAAAACTCAAGTCTCATTTTTTAGCCTGCGTAGAAGACATACCATTATTTCTCCAGGATTCTGAGTTGCTGATGTGCTTTCTTGAAACATTATTCATAATTTTTTCTACTGTGCTTTCAATAAATCTAAGGCTATGGTATATATCTCGGATTAGATACTCTTTTTAATGCTCACTTCTGTATTTCAAACTCTTCTTTATTGGATGGATCAGATGTTTGGAGATTTTGAGTAGTCCGATAGCACTGAGTAACTTTTGCAAATTATATCAGAAATTGTCAACGAATACTAGCAATTCTGCTCAACAGGAGAATATGATAGGCTTTGGTTGAACATATGTATATTACTTACGATGCCTTAAGTACTTGATTATGATAATAAGGATGAATCATGACGGATACCCTTATCAGTGCTGTATCATAGCAGGTGCCCTTATCAGTGCTGTATAATGGCAGTCACCCGATCAGTACTGCATTATGTCAGGTGACCTAATCAGTACTGCATGGCAAGTACTCTTATCAGTGTTGCACAATGACAGATACTCTTTTCAGTGATGTATCCTAGCAAGTGCCCTTATCAGTGCTGTATAAGAGCAGTTACCCTGATCAGTACCGTATCATGTCCGATGCCCTTATCAGTGCTGCGTGGTCGGTACCCTTATCAGTGCTACATAATGGCAGATATTCTTTTTAGTGATGTATCATGGCAGTTCCCCCTGCAGTGCTGTATAATGGCGGATACTCTTTTCAGTGCTGTATCATAGCAGGTGCCCTTATCAGTGGGGTATCACTACAGATGCTGTTATCAGTGTTGGGTTATGGTAGGCACCCTTATTGGTGCTGTTTTCACGGCAGACTCTCAAATCAATGCTATATCATGGCAGGTACCATTATCAGTAATGTTATCATGGCAGATACCCTTGTCAGTGCTGTATCATGTCAGATACCCTTGTCAGTGCTGTATCATGTCAGATACCCTCATCAGTGTCTTAACATGCTTTAATTGCTAGGTCTTACAAATAAAAGTATGTAGGTAACGAAAGTGAAAAATGTTAATTTCACGTATGGTCTTGGATATGTATGGATTGCGCAAGACGTTAGATGCGCGTATTTATCTTTTCTTGCCTTTGTGCAATGATTAAAACGCGAGAAGCACACTTCAGAAACTGTCCAAATCAGAATATTAGCAGAAAACAACGTACATGTTTAACTCATGACTTGATTATAAAGATTAGAAGATACAATAAACTTGATAAAGATCCTTGCTACCCTGTATTTTTTAAACGGAATTTAAATGGGGTCGAAAACAAATTTAATTTAATCTGTATTAGATCAGCGTATAGCGAATTAAGATATTATTGAAGTGTACTGGTTTTAGAGTCTTTTGTTGTAGTACAGCAGCACAGGTTAAGCCTGTTATGTAAATTACAAAAGATAATTGAGACTGTATTCTTTCTGTGAATTTATAAATAGATCAATTGCAACATGTTTTCATTATAATCGAACTTTATAATAAATTCAAGACCTTGTTGTTATTACAAGGTTTACTTGACTAGATACTGGTAATATTACATGTATATCCATATTAGGTCAAAATGTATAAAATCTTATGGATGAAAGATTAAAACCTAAATATCAGTTATACTCAAGGACTGTGGGAGTTATTTTATTATTTACCTCCAAATACAGTATTGTTTTGAGAACATTTGAAATTCGGACATGTTTTAATTTTTAGAAGTTTGCTGCTATGTTGTTTTAGATCGGACAAATCTGGTTAGTTGTGAATACAAAATAGCACTAAGTTTCTAGTCTATCCTTCTTGGCAAAATCTTTTCCATGCACACTGATAACAGCACTGACTTGAAAACCTTGCAAAGTCATATATTATAGGGAATATATGGGCACACGCGTTAAATTTCTGTCAATTTACTTTTAATTATGTAAAATGTATTTTACTATCAATAAAATATGTCTTTGTTTCCTCTTTGCTCTTTGCTCTGTTCACGACTTCAATTTAAATGCAAATTGATGATCTTAAATATTCCATCTTTAGAGGAAAATGACGTATAACCAGTATTAGAAGTCTCGGTTGTCTTTTTTAGTTTTTGATATTTTGAATCTTCCTTCGTGTGGGAGATTTTCAGTTCGACTTGCACTAAAACCAATATGAACACAAATGTATGCAATGTCACGTATCCCTTCTTAGAGAAGATTCGATCCTGTGCAGATTAGAAATAGGAAATGCACATGGGACTAGCGATTTGCAGAAAACAAGCTGTCTCAATTCTGTAGACACAAACAACTTAATAGTTCTTTTTGGACGAAGCACTGAAACAAATGTTGGTAGAAGCGTTATGACGTTGAATGGAAAACAGTTTCCTTATAAAGACGTGCAAAAATTAACTTCATTGCAAAGGTTGAAAACGCTTTAGCAACAAATATTTGTCAGTTTTGAACTAGATAGATATAATCTTAACCGCGCTCCTGTCTCTTCAAGATTGGTCACGAATGGCAGTGACTCGGTAGACTGTTATTAGATGAATTATTTAAGCATATGTGCAGCCCTGTTTTGAGGGAATAGTTTTGCATTCTTTCCTCTTTGAACAGATGGGCAGGCAATCTAAACAGGGCTGCTTATATTATTGATGTGGAATTAAACAGTGCATGTTTAGAAATCCATAGAAAACTAAAGAATGCCACATAATCTAGCACAATTTAAACGCCACCTGCATCAACGAGTATCAATAAGGTGAAAACGTGGATCCTAAAGCAATCTGAAATGAAAGCATTAAAGCCAAACAATGCAAGCAATACAAATTAAAATAAAAAGCAGAAAAAGAATACTTCTGTTTGAGGTATACATTGTAAAACCAACTCATACAGAGTCTGAATAAAGTGTACCTTCTGATGAATAACGAAATATTTTATATTCTGATGAATAACGATAAATGTTATCTTCTGATGAATATCGATATATTTTATATTCTGATGAATAACGATATATTTTATATTCTGATGAATAACGATAAATGTTATCTTCTGATGAATATCGATATATTTTATATTCTGATGAATAACGATAAATGTTATCTTCTGATGAATATCGATCATTTTTCCATTAAAAACGCGCTTTATAGGAAATCCCTAAGTATATCTCCCGTGAAAAATTGCGAATTGGATTAATCAGCGCTTTGAAATACAGTATATAAATATAAACTGAGATAATGTACGAAACATAAATACGCATCATGTTTAGGAAATAATGATTATGACGAGGATGATAGTGTCGTTAGTATTTCATCTTTTGTCAGTGATTCTCTATGCCCTTGTTTTAAATCCAAATTTATAAAATAAAAGAAAAAATGTCTTGAAATAATTTGCTCTGTGAAAGTTATACGTCGCATATTTGGAAGCTGCTAATACATAACTTTTCAATTTTCATAAGTCCCAACTTAATTATTACCTCGGTGAAAGAAAGATTTCCGTACACTGGGTTACGTTAACGAAGTCAAAACATGTAGGTGATTATTAGGGGCAAGCATAAATGACATAAGGAAAAGTTTCAGTTTTGTCAGCATGTGATGAGGTCAACATTTTACAGGTTGCTGCATATGTAACGTAGAAATATATTTCATCAAAGGGTCCTTGCAAAGCGTCTCACATCCCTACCTTCAACGCACATTAGCAGTTTACAAAACTTCCCTCTATATCAATCTCCATCAATTTTCCGCTTCTCTGCAGTAAAGAAAGCTTCGATTTACCCATAATAACATTTTGGTCATATAATCTTTTGTGTTGGTCGCAGACAGTCCGCCGGATTCATAATTATATACATATAGCGGAGTCTATTTCTCAGAACTGCATTGTTAAATGATGTTATATTTTCCCATTCCGTCGAGTTTCAAGTGGAAAATCAATTGAGCGCAAGGGTGATCTTTTTCATCTATAATGCACTCGTCTGCTTTAACTCCTAATGCGTGTGCTGCTTCATTGTGTCGATACTATTGGATCTGATGCACAGGAGACAATTTTATTCTTGACTTGACGGCATCTTGTAAATTCTAGTTACAGAGATACTCTTGTCTATAAATGTATAAATATTTCCGTGAGTCAACACCGACAGGTATAGAATTTATTCCTCTTCAACTTTAAATCTCGGAGAAAACCAGGCGTCATGAGAATTATTAACTGTCTCTTTGACGTCGGATAAATTTTCATCGTCCGGGGATGACGCATTTTCTTATGCTATACGTGTATCTTCTGAATGATACCTATCAATATTTGATCTATACTTACTGACATTGTAATTATTAAGAAAGGAGCCACGTTGGCTTAGTGGTTAGCTTCCTCGAATCCAAACCCGAGTCGGCTGCAGTAATGCGTATCTTAGAAACGCTTTACCCCGTGGCTTCAGGGCTATGTGGTCTTCAATGTGCTGATGCGTTGAGCACCTGTCTACTAATCAATGTGCTGGGTCTTCAACACCCACCATATTTACTAAAATGGCTTACTAAATCGACGCAGATTAACACTAGACATTAATGGGTAGGCATTTAGTCACAAAATACATTCTTTATCACGTTTCCACTTGACTTCAATACCTTCCTCAAAAATAACCACTCATGTTAGTGTTCGTCTAATCCAAAACAACAAATGCATAGATCAAATCAGTATAGCAGAAGTATACGCGCAAGGAACATACAATATTAATAATGCATCTTTTTTAATTAGTTTCTACATCTTGTTTTAAATTTACATTTGGACATATTTGTAGCTTGTACTATGACTAACGCTTTGTGATTACAGACTTGTACGAAAAATGTCGTTCAGATACAAATAGCGTATGTTAATGACATATACTGCATTTCTGAACATTCATCAGATGATTGATGCCGGAATGAAACGAAATCAAAGTTTTTGAGTTTCGAAAATATTTATATATATTTTAAATATGACATTTAATCAATCTATGACGTTTCAATTCACATTCAGATGAAAGTTACAAAATGATGGACGTAACATAGGGTCAAAAATATGTCCACCTGCTTATATGGCATTCGTTTGGTCTGAATCTCTTGAGAGGCATTTGTAAGAGAATCTCCAAATCTCCAAATTTCCTCAGCATTACACGTGAGCTCTTACGTTGCAATGTGTCGGTTTAATATGATTCTTAAACATCTGGATTCAACAAACAATACGTTCTTTGCCCGTAAGTCTCCATTTCTGGACGTGTCTAAGATGCTAATTGAAAGAAATAAAAGCTTACGAACTATATAATGATATACACATGACGAAACGTGAACTAGTTTAAGCCATAATTAAACAACATTGATAACAAGGAGCAAATCCTTATGATTTATAACTTTTCCACAAATAATTTTAGGGGCAATTACATTACTGGTACCTACCAATGTATAGAGTATTTGACTCGCACATAACTCTGGAAGTATTTGCTGTTAGTTTGTAAGTATTAATCAAGATTATTTCCTATTTAATTAATTATTTTATATACGAAAAGTTAAAGCCATAAAGAGATATTGTAATACTTATGATAAAGGTTTGATATATGATGGTATTATATCCCTCTTGTCTCTGTCCACACAGCCAGAAAGACTTTGCGCTGTTAACTTATCTTTTCGAATCAGTAAACATATTTCCATTCACTTTTATGATGGTTAAAACACATACAACCGCATATTGCACTAGCATGTCTTCGACTTTGCTATCGAGATTCCCGTTAGCCACGTGCTGAGGCGAGAATCTTGTGTGTTAATGGGAGATATAAATCGCTCATTTTCAAACCCATCCAACTCCTAGTCATAGCACGAGCAATAAATGTTGGAAAGCAAACACATGGGCGTGCATTGATAAAAATGCAACGATGAAACGAGGGTTTAAAATGACAATTGTCTGCAGATTGCTAGGTGATAAATGGCATGAAAAGCCCCAAGAAATAGATGGAAGATTTCTACAAAACTGAGGCGATTAGAGTCCACGTTATATGTGCTGAATAAGCAATCTTACAATGGTGGGCAATATTATTGAATGAATATATTCAAGCATCACTCTGAAAGATACTCGAGTGAATGAATTATTCAAGCATCTTTCTGAAAGATACTCGAGTGTCTTGAGACCACAGACGATTTTTTTTATAGAATATATCTCTGCATGGTTGTGACCTATTTCGAAACGCTTTGTATGCGTTGTTTCGATGCTTTGTTGGAGTTATTTCGATATGCCTAATAGGGGTTATTTCGATGCGTTGTTCTAGTTATATAGGTATGCGTTGTAGGAGTTATTTTCATATGCTATTGTTACAACCCAGAGGTCTTTACTTGACAGAGCGGTGTCAAAACCTGGCGCGATTCCTGCTAGAAGTCATAAGTTTACCCCAAATTTCCAAAGACTTCCATATAACTTCAGCTGTAAATTAGAAAGCCCGACGTGTCCGTTCTATACATAAATTTTACTCTAATCAATGCAAGACCACAGATCACACAACCTGCCAAGTATCTATCAAACGCACATCTGCATGGTTTCTCTTCGTTAGGTTTCCGTACCGCCAGCAGTTCATGCCATATGAACTATACGACTGTTCCTTAATACATAGAACTATTTTAACTACGCGATATTAGGCCAGTAAAACTATGGTTTCCAGGCACATTTCGCCAGTACAACTGCATCGCATTTGCCACCATGGCGACACAAACGGTATCTGCCGAGTCCCTTCTTATTGATTCCATTGTGTAATTTACCGGTTTCCTACCGTAAATACTGCCACTACAGTTGTTGTTGTTGTTGTGGGGTTTAACGCCATTTTCAGCACACGATAGGCTATACATGGCGGCTAGTATTTAAGGAAGGACTCAACAATTCTGTGTCATATCCATGAGTAATTTGGTTTCATTTCATCAAATATTTTGTCTTGATCAAACTGACCAATTTGTGACGACAGATAATAGCAGCCCGCATTTTTTCTTTTGTTGTCACAAGGCAGGGTTATTTCTGGTAGTACATACATTAACTTGTACAAATAAATGAAGCTTTAATAACTAGCACCAGTATTCGCACCAGTATTCGAATCTTATATCCATCGTCGCATTTGGAACAAGACTCCAAACGAAGTTCTAAAAGTATCCTATCATAGAACGATTATATGATCAAACACCTTCCTTTTTCTTTCTCTAATATAGTTAAACGATTATCATCTAAACGTATACAGAATGTTTCATTTTGGTCCATGCTGTTCAATCTGCCTTCGATGTACTGACTTTGACCTAATGCTCTTAATGCCCTGTCCTATATATTGTTTCCACACTAATTATTTTGGTATAAATGTTAATGAAGCAGTGAATTAGTCAATGATAATACATCATATCTACTAATATATATATATATATATATATATATATATATATATATATATATATATATATATATATATATATATATATATATATATATATATATATATATATATATATATATATATATATGAAGGTTCACTGCGAGGTTACATTTAAAATATCAAAACACGAACATAATATTTAGTTCAATGCTGAGTTATTATTGATCCTATGATTTACACTTTGATGTGCAATATTAGATTATTTTATATTATTGGTAAACTGTTTGCATTATATTATCAATAATACCCTGAACATATTTATTTATGTATTAAAATTTCTACGCAGATTTAAAGATTACAATATATACTAACCACTTTTACTCAATACATTTTAACCTGTTTTTAGCAGGTATTTTATTTTTGTTCAACTATCAGTTGCAGATTTAGGAAGTTTTTAATCTGGCCCTTATTTCACAACAGTTCTCAGGATTTTACATTATCATGCTTACGATACATCAAACAAAATCAATATTTTATCGGAGGTAGAAACAGTAAAAAGGATTCACATTAACGTTTACATTTTAAAATTGTACAAGTTGAAAGAGAAAGGAAGAAGTGTTTAGGTCTTTAATAAAACTGGGACTCGTCCTAGTCCACATTATGATTTCCATAAGGACTAGTACAATATTGGTCTACTAAACATTAAATTTTCTTATGGGCTATGATATCTTATAATCTGAATGTGGTTTAGTCCAGATTAGAAATGAACTGGATTCATTCTGGCCTGATATATACATATATATATATATATATATATATATATATATATATATATATATATATATATATATATATATATATATATATATATATATATATATATATATATATATTGCTCCTTTATTAGTGCGAGGTTCCTTAAGAGAAGTAACACTGCAATCAACCACTCACACCAGGTAACAGAAGATGTCCATGGTATTGGTCACAGAGAATAAAACGAGGACCTGCGAAGAAAGTTCAATTGACAATGAGATATTAACTGTCGATGAGGAAGTGAAGTCAGTATTTTGTCATATAAGATAAACAAATTGATCATAAATGAAGAGGATTTGTCGTTTCGTGGCAAATCTATACAAAGACCAGTAATGGATGTCATGGAACCACAAAGAATAAAATAATTCCCGCTACAAGTATTCAGAAATTAATCTGCTTTTACATTAATTAGTTATTTTGTTTTGCCTCTTATTGGACTTTAACGGCACTTTCAGCTCTTTCTTTGGGGGCAATATCAAGTCAAAAAATGGATTTCTGTGACCTTTTTCCAAGGATTCACCGAGACTGCCCACCCTAATTGACAATAACGACTAATTCTTATTTTTCTCTTGTCTAAGTTATCGAAGTAGCAGTCATGTAAATATATTTGTTTTCGTGCAAACGTATAGGCTTATTTTTGTGTAAACATATGTTTATTTTTGTGTAAACTCAGATATTTTTTGTGTAAACATATAGGTTTGTAATCATATGAATAACGTTCGATAGAGAAAATGGTTTAGAGTGTTTGTAGTTTGAACGAATTTTCGTTTTGTAGCTGTAAAATTAATATTCACCAGTGAAGAAAAGGGGGTGCCCGAGTGGTCCAAGGCGTTGCCATTCACTGTCATATCGCGTCTGCACACATGGGTTTGAGTCTGTGGCTTGGTCAGTGTGGCTTTATCAGAGAGCTTGCTATCAGCATCCCGTTGTGCGACGGTTCCTTCCGGGATTTTCCTGCGCTGTTCCTGCATCGGGTATCCTAGAAGCCATGTATAGCCTAGCTTGCTCGGAGAAATAGCGCTCAGGTCTCACTGGATAGTTTCGTATTTTGACACCCCCCCCTAATTTTTAAGGTAGAAGGCATGAACCTAATTATCACAAGTCTAGCATTTATAAATTCACACATAAGCTAAATCTATAATGTGGTTTAGATTTACTTTGAGTTAGGCTTGGAAATAGGTTGGCTTGTTGGTGACTGCCTGTCACAGTTAGATCAGCATTGGAGATCAAATGCGTAACTAGGGCTGCAAATGAGCTGCCGACGTGGCTTACGTATTTATGTGTGTCTGCTACAGAGGTAAATATCTAAAAATCTAGATGGTTGAGGGGTGATGAAAAGTATGCTAATTTGTTATAGTACTAGTGAACTTTATTCATGCATAAGGCACATACTGATTCTTTTAGCTGCCTTGTCACAGAAAAATATTCAAAATAGCTATTTCTTGTCAAAAATGAATGTAAAATTTAGGGGCTGGTGGCAGTGTTGGTTCAGTATATAAACCACCAGTTGCATCAAGAATTAATCTGATTACTGCAGTCAAAATCTCACATGTATGCTTTCTACAAAAATCATTAGTTTGTTTTTATTTGTATCTCCAGTGTAAAATTATTCTCATTTTTCTGTAATTGGTCATTGTCGGACGAAAATTCACCAGATAAACTGTCCAGTGAGACCTCAATAGCAACAACCATTCGCTCTGGAATGATTATAATCAAAGGGAAACAACCATTAAATGACCTCTTTCACAAATCAAACCTGAGCAATCTGGTTATAAGCCTTGTATTTATTTACCGTTGCTTTTCATTTGATGACATCAATTCTGGTATTACTGTAATTAATATTATTTGTATGTTTTTAAAGTGCTTAGTTTTAAGGGTTTGAAGTCAATTTGAATTATAGCTCTTACCGAATTCTGCTGTTATACTCAGAGAGATCGCTTGGTTAGGTAACACTTTTGGCGAAATCAGTTTTGAACATAATCTAAGCATTGTTGAGTCTAAGAGTATAAGCTAAGTTGGTTGCAAAAAATATCGAATCATCAATGTAAATTCAGTCTATATCCTGTAGCTTATAAAGCAAACAAAACAGAATTCACAATTTAGATAAATCGACTTTTATATCGTAACAGTTAACAGCTTTCGTATGTTTATTTTTTTTAATAGAATTTATACGAATTTAAAGTTTGTTTGATATATTCAATATCGTGAATGTTCCTTTAAAGTTTCTAAGCAATCAGGACGTAAAATTCTGTAAGAGATATAGACCTTTATGGATTTATCAGTATTTGTTTTCAGATTTTGTGAATAATAATAATAACAATGATAATAACTATTATGAGAGAATACTAATAACAAAAAACGCTTAGAGTAATATAGTGGCGTATACTTTACTTATGTATGAATATTTTCCGAATGACATTCGAACATCACAAATGTTAAAAATTACAATACCTTACAAAAACAATTTATAAATGACCCCCCCATGAAGAATATCTTGAAAATGTTATTAGCTTCCTCGACAAAAATTGACTTTGAAGAAATCTTCAGTTGGAATATTCCGATTTGTTCCAGAAGTTTAAAATTTATTTTTTGATAGCATAAGGTATACTATAATCCAATATAATTAGGAAGAGGAGTAATGCAAGATAGTTATATAAAAAAAATAGAAAGATAATTGCAATATACTAACATAGAGAATTATGCAATGATAATTATATGAAATCAATAAAGAAATCTATGCTATAATACTTTGAAATAAAGTTATTACAGTTCTTTTGTAATAGAAAACAAAGGTTCTTTAGAGAAACACAGCAAAGCGGTAAAGAGATTAAAACCTTAGGTAATTATTTTGAAGGTGTTGTCATAGAAAAGGAAGCAAAAGATAATTGCTTACACTAATATATCGTTATAGTTGTAAAACAAAATGATTTACAATAAATAAAAATAACTAAAAGAAATAGATGACATGAAACAAAATAAATGTGAGTTAACGTATGTAATTAGAACTTACAAGGAATCAGGATTTACCAACTTTCTAAAGCGATCTTACAGCTAGAAATGCTAAATCGTACAATATATACCAAACGAAAGCATTGACTGCGAACGGCTTAATAATACCGGTGTGGTTCAAGAAACTATTAACGATATAGAGAAAGGAGTAAAACTATTTTTAAAAACAAAGAATTTAGGGCAGTGGAAAAATGTTTAAAATGGAAACATATTTATTTACACACGTACTAGTTAGAACATTTTTACATTAAGTGGAAGAATCTACAAATCAGAAGCGAAGGGGAAAACTAGGCAATTAAACTGAAATAAATTAGACAATTCAACTGAATTAAAATAGGCTATTAAACTGAATTAAACTAGGCCATTAAAATGAATAAAAAGCACATAAAATGGATGAAGCATTACTGTAATAAATACAATTAATACATTTAAAAACAAGTTAAATTAGTTAAATGATAAAACTAATACCTGGAACTATTCTTCTTTATGAATATTGCATTGTACTAGGGTATCAAAATGATTTAGATTAAAGGACATCTTATTTTAGACGGGATGGTAGTATCAATGAATCCAAATCCTTGTTGCTTCAATTACACTATAAATAATAGTACAACTTATGTATTACTTGCTTTCCATTAAACAGTGTAAGCAATAAACCTTATGACAACAACAACAGTAATAATCCTAGGAACAATTGATAATGGTGTACCGTTCACATGAAGAAATAGTGAATTTACAAGGCACGATAATGGCCAGATATAATTAGAGAAGAAGCATGAAGAGTTCAAAGAGAACAGAGCAGAGTCATATATTAAAACAATTAGGTTTGGTTACTCACGTGTTTAGTAATGTAGATTATGTTTTTGCTGTCTACGTTCCAATCATTCTGATGCTGTTTAAGAGAGATATATGCAACGAAAACGCAATGCTTTTAACCACCCTTTAAATAAGTACGTAACTTAAGAGTATTTATTTATTGTCACTGTAATGGTTCCTGGTGATTATGTAAACCTCAAATATCTTCAAAATTTAGCCACGTAAATATGACACAATATATAGAAATACTTAGAAACACAATAAAACAAAAGCAAAAACAGAAATCACGACTAGGTGTTAAACACCTGAACCCAACGCATCAATGTATTACGCACACCACAGTTAATATACAAAATTAATAAATACTTCAGGTGTTATGGGTAGGTTGAGTCATAATGTTCGCTATTACACCTGGTAGTTTGATGTTTCAATTTCGCTCAATTCAAAGGTTAAAGGAGATGCAAACAATGTAGTCATAAACAATTCGGGAATAAATTTTTATTAAAGATATAATAACTGTTTATGATATTTATAATATTTTCAAGTTGAATGACTTCATCATTTTCATAACATTTAAAAATTTGTGGTCACCAGAATATCTATGAACAAACAAAATGCAAGACATTACAAATAAAAACTGAGAATTAAAGCTGCAATATCGTTTGATTTCCAAATCATTGCATATCAATATCCATTGTATTTTATGTTCTTGCTTGAGATTTTAGATTTATAATTTCATTGCAGAAAGCATCAGAAGTGATGGAAAGTGCAAAGCAGTATTATAAATATAAGAACTCTTTGGTTTTACTGTCATCGTCCGTCCAAATTGTGTAAACAATTAGACTCCAATCAGAGAATGCCTATAACGAGACGATCATATCATTGCAATTAATGCTGGTGAGAAAGTAGATAAAAGGTTCGAAAAAAGATTAGACTTGTTCGTTCAGAAAGAACTGTTCGTTCAAAACAATATGTTTACTTTTTCACTTTAACCCGTTATGATATTTCGCACTGTCTACTACCGAATGATAATGTGGTTAGGTTGGTTGCTTTATTACTCCCCTGTTAAACAGGAACGAACAATTCTAATCTTTAATCTTATAGAAGATATTTCTTAGTGATCATTTCCTTCAAAGATAAGAGGTCTATAGAAAAGGTTCTGGATGATACAAAATTTGTACATGGGGTAATAAATGACAAAATAGTTGAAAAATAAAACAAATAAAAAGCAAACGTTAACGAGTTTGTATTGTCCGAAGGATTTTAAGGTGATATAATAGTAACTTTATGAGCATTTGCAGAAACTAATTTGAAATGTGTATGTTATACTTTAATTATCTCTTGTCGTCACAGGATCTTAAAATCTAGTAAAAATTTACCTTAAAATGATATATCTCATGATGATAGGTCTAGTTAAATTCATCACTTGGTGATCTATAGTTTGGTTCAATAGCCATTCTTTGTACGTTTCAGATTGTTTTATGTTTTAGATCGTTTTAATAATAAAAGAATTTAGCTTTTCTTCAAAGAATGCACAATTCTTGCATGGATACACCATTTAAATATTATACAAACAAACTTCCGGTGTTTGAATTTCGGAATAAAATTTAAAGAAATGCCTTTGTCCAAAAATACTGTCTGAGCACTCAAATATTTCCAAGAAAAAGAATTAATCGGTCAGAATCTAAATAATTTGAAATAAAATTAAAATGTAACTCCAAACTCGTCACAAACAAATAATTTCCAATGTAAAGCCAAACTGAGAAAAGTCTCTATAAACAAAGGTTATACAGTAACTTGAGACACAAAACAGATTCCCGGATGAGGGTCATGTGACCATATTCTAGAATGATTTAGAAGGTATCTACACGTCTAATGGCACGTAGCACAGTAGAGCCTCGATATCGCCACCACCTTTCACACACCAAAAACGAATTTTAAAAACTGATATTGTTTACTTGATTCTCAATCAAGGCCAGGAACCAGGTCAAAAATGGAAACAATGTTTCTATTAATAAGCGTCCACGAAAAGAGTCAGATCAAAATGAATTTTCTTGAAAATGTCAAATTTCTAGTAAACAAAATTACATTACTTTGACATGCAATTAAAATAAAAGATTTTAAAACTTACAAACAATTCAATTAAACAAATTTAAATTAAATCAAATATCCATAACAGATCTTAAGTATGACTCTTGATGAAGAATACTGTTCTATGTGTCTTTTGTAGCATTCATTTGAATACCAGAACATGCAACTTAGTAAATAGTGGATCACATGTCTCTCTTTTTTCTCTTGATGCGCACCATAATTTACTTAGTGAAGGTTGTGTATCCATATTACCTTTTTACAGTTTATTTCGTGATGGTGCTAAATCCCTTTCCAGGAATTATTATTTTCTGTTGCTAAAGGATAATCATTAATATATTCGAGCAAATGTACATAATTAATAACTTTTACCTTGACGTGTCGTCTTCTGCATCTTCTTTATAATACTAATGATCTGCTTTAGGATAATTGTTCGATACCCCAATAATTTCTCCATTAATTCTATATTCGATAATTAAGAATATATCTTAACATGTGAAGTCGGATATATAAAAAACCGCAGAAAATTATGGGCAAATGGTTGCATTTAATTTATGCTTCTTCAGGGAGGAAATGTTTTGAAAGAAACAGATGACGTCTTTTTAATAAAATAACAATTACCAATTACGTCTTTACGTAGCGTCATAAATGATATACATCGTCAATTACATATATATATATAAGATCTAAAAGATATAGAGGATCTCAAAAGGGTACAGATTTAATATTGAATTTATGCAACGAGTTTCATAAATTTAATATTAAATTCATTACCCATTTGAGATTCTTTTAATCACCATTTTTATTTCAGAGGAAATTATTTAGATATAATGAAGAACGAATAATTTCGTTCATTCTGACAGACGGTGCACCTTCATTTGTTGTGCATAAAATATAGTCCCAAACAAAGTTGAACTAGCAAAAGTAGATTGTAAATTTTTACTAACTATAAATCAAAGAAGAAGCTTCCATCCAAATAAACATAACGTTTTATAACGAGAAAATCAATTTTCAAAACAGAATGATTAATGCGATGTGATGCCACATTGATACGGTAAACAGTAGGCCTAGAGTACATGTTTACCCTAAAATGTCACTTGCAAAACTGGACGTTACATTGTTGCGATTTTTATGTGAAATAGGATTACTGGATGCAGAAATTCCAACATTTACTGCAATGTATTTGTGAACGGATATTTGCAGTATTCGACTGTACAGAAGACGTAAGCAAATTTCTTTTTGAGTCGGATTTGCATCCCATATATTATGCGTAAAGATGCTGTGGTTGGATAAAGTTCCGTCAGTTAGGAGCCCCATACATGTCCAAATTCTTCGGCGAACAGAGGTGAGTTAATTTACTTCTGTAAGTTAACATTTAAACCACGCTTGTATTTACGGTGGATTCTATATCTATGTTATAGATATACCGCTCCATCTCCCAACCACACCATCAAATAAGCAATACCCTTAGTTTTACTTCTTATTGTTGTTCTTGTCTTGCAGTTTTACGCCATGTTTCTCATTATGATAGTGTTATACATGACATAACAAACCCATTTGGGGGTAACATTCAGACAGCGGAGGTAATGTTTCCTGAATTTGCTTTCGCGAGTCGAGTTCTAAAATAGCCACCAAAAATTTTCATTCAAAACCAAACAATCAAAAAGGCGTGGTTATAAACGTTTTCCCATGATCCCAGCCAATCAGTAAAGATGATACTGCACAATAATTTCATGGTCTTATTTGGACCAATCAGAATCACATAAAGTGATATTTTTACATGTGATAATATCAAAAATATGAAACTACACATACAATAAGAACACTATACCTACTATGTGATAAACAGGAGTCTCTAATGAAGGTATTTTCTCTACCGAATAACACTAACTTCATATCAACTGATGTGATTTATTTGATAACCTGTACAAAATGTAGCATGCCATATGTTGGACAAACACTTCAACAAGTTTATAAGAGAATGAATAATCCTCGCGTTTAAAATACAAACATTATAGAGATCCTCATTTTTCCTCTAATATTTCAACACACTTTAACACCAGTAATCACTCTCTACTCGATATTTCTTTCCTGCCATGGTGACATGAATAGACTCATAACAGAAACTTATTGGATTCATAAGTTAGATACTTTGTATCCTAATGGCCTCAATCCAATGCACTATATAAAATTGTACATTTGTTAAAATTTATATATTGTATACCATTTATAACAATACAATTATACGTATGACTGTTTGTCTCTATTTTATTTTTATGTGAGATTTTTCTAGTTCAACCTTAATTATTTTAAAACTTGCATCGTGATCTCGACTACGTGTACGAAAATAATCGGCTTGAGCTTGCTTGTAATTATTAATTTATAAAGTCTATAATAACTTCTTACAAAGTGTAAAATAATTTCCTATTAAGTCTACAATCATTTACTATAAAGTGTACAATAGTTTCTTATTAAATTAAAGTATTTCTCTTTACGTAGCATTAACGAAGATAACCAAGAAATTCCATTCTTAAATGTTTCATGACAACTTTCACATAATGGTAATCTTCAAGGGTTATCCCTGATTCTCTGAGCCTTGAGTAAAATGTATCAGTTGGATGCTATATACCTTCATTAAAACTTTCCAAGGCATTCATGTTCTTGCAATGTTTAATTTGTATTGCTTGATTATATGTCAGAGCATATCTGTTTCTTGTGCTTGACCTTTCTCCAAAATCTAGCTCATGGTGTACCTGACTAGTGACAATTATTTTGTAATAACATAATGCATAGCTAATATTTCTCAATGACTATACAGTAAATATTCAGTTCATTATTAATTGTAAACACATTTAGTTCAATGTAAGTTACAGAAAAGGTCTTGATCCTGACGTTAGAAACTTCCATAATGGAACTTTCCCATCAAGTTGATAGAGTATATCTAAAAAATTGTGATTGCGACCGAAGTCAAGTAGATGTGTATACAATCTTCTTTACCTATATGTATGTACTCTGGCCTTCACATCAGAAGGAGAATCGTTCTTAATATCGTGTTCTCTGTTAAAGTTTGGTTGTATTTATTTATTAAAATTATTATTCACTCCTAGTACAATTTGGGGTCAATACTATGATTGGACTAAAACATTAATTTGTAATTAGAGTGAATTCAGACAAGGCCATTATGGATTATATTATTGTGATACAGCAAATAATTGTGAAAACATCGACATATTACAGACCAATGACATATTAGCCAGTTCTAGATTACAGGTACATCAGGCATTCATTATTGCAATTTATTTGGAACACACCTGGAATTCAGCTGGAACTTCATTCATTTGGACTTATGATAGAAATTTTTGAACTACTTTGGGATTTGATTCACATTAGTGTAAGTTCTTTTTAAATTTTCATTTTGTATTCTACGGAAATAAATTATTTATTTGATTTCACAAAACTTGGTTTTCGCTCTTTTCTGTTGTTTTTTTTTATAAATTATTATTTTAATACCATAGAGTAGTAGCAGGAAAGTTAATTAAATATTTTTAAATATATTGGTTCCACATTTCAAATTTTGATAATGGTGGCATTTAAGGCATACATGTTGGCATCAATAAAATAACTAACTGTTCTGTGAATTTGTCATAGTTTAGATTTTTGCAAGATGTTCATGTGATTGGCCCATAAATCAATAAATGTCTAAAAGTGGTATTGTCCCCTTTATGAAAACTGTTTTGGAATCATCCTTTTTAAAATACCTCGACCATAAAATCCTTCTAAAATATTTAATGCAATCATAATCATTAATCGGGATTATTCTTGCTTCTTGACATGGATTGATGTTTTAATAAGATCTTGTAAGGTATTGATAATTGGATGAGACAGACTAGGAATCAAATATGGTAGTATATAATATTTGTAATTTAAATTACACTCTATATATTTAACAATTCTACATTTTCAGTGACCTTGTAGTTTTTCGAGGTAACAGTGGCAACATCGTATGCATCTAAAGAGGTGAAATGGTCGTCTGAGCCCATTTTCACAAATATGGTATTTGTTGACAGCATTGTTATCTTTTTTATCTTTTTTAATGAATATCATTTTAGGAACCTTTGTAGGTCTTCTTTATAAAGAGTTTCTGCAATTGGTTGTAAATATACAAAATAGTATAGATGCAGCCCGATCCTATGTAAAATGTAGTCGCTTTCCTAAGGTACCGATTGCATGTAAAGCTAAAATCCTAACGGAATATGGTTTTCTGTGTTCATTGTCCATAGTATTTTAGAGTTTTCCTTACAATTGCATATGAACTCCATAATAATTTCAGAATCACCGTATGGAAAAATATGAACTTTTAGTTTGTGCTGTTATTTTGTTTAATGTAAGCACATAATCTTTTTCATGCACTATCTCTAATGTGTTATCTTTTTTAAATCATACGTTATAGGGTTTTGGTAATGTAAATCCAGAATCAAAATAGCTTACGTTATTCAATTCTAGAGCAGGGTTTTATGAATTGTATGTCTTCTGATTACTTGAGACGATACTAATATTGACAATTTGTTTTTCCACAGTTATGATGTTTATCCAAATCCCCACTTCCTCCGATACAACTACCATATCTCTATATCCTTCTATCATTCTCTCTGGGCTTAGAAGTTTGTTGTCAACAGTATCGTTCACATTAACATATATTCATACATTTGTTTTAGGATTTTAGGTTTTACATTATGTTTTGCATTTTTATTAAGCATTTATGAATCCAGTGTTTATATATGTCAAGGTTGTATTTTTATAGCCTTACACGGACGATCTCTTCATGGGTTAATAACAAATTATATGAACCAGCAAAAAACTGAATTTTCCGTATATTGAAAATTAAGAGGAACTTCTTTTCTTACACCTAGATGTAGAGCTGAATAATTTACTTTGATCGAAGACCAACGCGGATCACAAGTTACTTCCTGATTAATGTTTGTGTCCAGTATTTTAAACGTCCTTGAACTTCACTTCTCATTTTTATTAATGTTCACTTTTAAAGGCAGTTTATGTGGTATGAATCCATTTAGCGTGTTATGTCGTCTTCTCTCACTCAGAACCGAATCACTTATTTTCTCTGGACATTTACTAAACTCCCATTTTAATTATTTCTACTTATTATTTTCCACCAACAAAGGTCAAACGTCTTAAAATAAAAACAAATCTTCCTTGACCTCCCCAACAGCTTTAAAAGGACTTTTAAATGAACCATTGGGGCTTCGGTTGGTAATATTATTTTATCTTACCAACTAATTTTGTTTATTTGTCTTCTCTTTGGAAGACAAATCAATAGAATCCGGAAGCTCCGTCTTCCACATTTCTCCACATTTGCAAGTAATTACTTTTGTTGTGTTCTCCTTCTATTTTTATTTCCTCAATCATCATATTCCGTCCATAGTACTAAAACGTATTTCTTGCCTTTTATTTCTTTACATTTTTTAATTTTGGTTTTAGTTTAAGTTTAGTCTTAAAGTGTTTCCAAATCTTGAATAATTTCCTGTGTTTTTATCGCATAGCGATAACTGCTCTAAGAGGGTAACAAATTAAACTTTTGTATACGAAATATTTTCTTCGCTTGCTTGTTGAATAAGTCGGTAGATTGTATAGCTAAACCTTCCTTTAAATAAGAATATTTTGTTCTTTTTGGTTTCGCTTAATCTCTTCCCACAATTGATTTGTATATGTGTAAGCGAATGAGCTTTCATAATCATAACATATAAATCCTAAATAACTTTCAATCCGATTAGTTTAATTACAATTATTTATATAGTTTCAACGCCTGTATACGGATAGAACGAGAAATAAATCTATGAAGGTAAGTCAAATATCAAGATAATACAAACACTAACAACCAATATACATTGTGTAATCCTTTATTTCACCTCTCAACAAATATACATAGGTGTCTTTAAATATAATACAAATCGAATAATATGAGCAAAATATCCTTTATTCAGCACACATATAATATTACTCTTGAGTCGCTGAACAGTGATTTCAAATTTTGGCTGCAGGACACATGTACAGTTTATGTTCCACAATTGTGTGCTTTTCCTCTTGTAATTTATTCAAAGAGAGATAATGATCACACGGAGTAGTTTTCTTTTCTTGATCGTTTTACAAAACAGTCGGATTATGGATTATTGGTCTTTACCTGGTTATAAAAATATTTGACAACTTAAATCCTCGCAAATACTCAACAACAGATTAAACGTTTCCCTATATAAATTAATCTGCATTATTTTGTTCATGTTTCTGCTGAAGCTCTTGTTGAATCAAAACGGACTGCAGACGCTTTTGGACTAAAGCCAATTGTTGCAGTTGTTGTTGGGATAAAGTCGACTGTTGAAGTTCTTGTTGGACTAAATACCGTGGAAACGTCTAATATATCTGTAAAGTAATAAAAGCAACTTGTTATAACGGGAATGTATTACGTAAGTATTTTTAATGGATACGAAGTGTGCATGAGGGTCTAAATTTGAATTTTATCGTTTGTATCTGTGTGTGTGTGTGTGTGTGTGTGTGTGTGTGTGTAGGAAGGGTATGTTTGCAAGTAAAATAGAAAAGGTATTAATGCACTTGTCCAGATCGTGTCATATTATTAATATAATCATTGTTTGTATTTGATGAATTTTTGTTCGAAATTAAATATCCATTTAACCTAAAATGCTTAATCTGGCGTTTGACAAAGAAGCTCAGTCTGTCGTTCAGTATCACACACCTTCAATTTCTGTATCACACACCCATCATGGAACTACTTTTACAACTTGAAATATTCAGTATTAGTACACTTATAAAATACTGTGAATGTTTAATTGCTATACATTATAAGTGAGTAAAACATGGCACGTTGTAATTTTAAAAAATGCAGTCATATTGGATAAAATGGTCTCTTTTGCGGCTGGGGGATAATGGGAGAGTATCATCAAATAGTTTATGTGCATCTCACAGTATCTGTCAATTCAAATAAGATTAGTTGAGAAGGACAGCAATATTTTTGACAGAATTTTTGACAATGATTTCTCAGATGAAGCTGATTTGCAGAGAGAGAGAGAGAGAAAGAGAGAGAGAGAGCTTGTGCTGAAACTTCTATATATGCAGACGAAGTAAAAGAAAAAGACTCAAGGAGCCATTTTATATTCAAGGCATGGTTAGAAATGCGTCACGTTTGGACAAAACTTGACTCGATGTTTTCAAATTCCCAAGAGACATTCCATGATGTAAATCATCTAAATGTCAGTTTTAGCTAAATCCTTTCAGCTTCAGATTTATAAAACATAGTCTGCACAATTATATTTGTTAACGTGCACGTTTCAGTGGAGGGACAATTTGTCTAGTAAAATTACCGAGGAATCGATTTTTTTATAGTAAATCTGAAGATAAAACCGATACATATTTGCAACATCAAGGTATACATATTCAAAGAGCAACAGCTATTTTGTCTGTGATGTCAGTTTAAAGGAACTATATCTCATTACTATTTTGATAAGACTTTTGTAACAACTGGTCACATGAAAGGAACTGTATTTTACATTTTAAAGTCTTGCGATTGTTTAGGTAGAAAATAAAGGGAAGAAACCAGAATAACATTGCAATATTGGTTACAACTTTCTTGTTAAAATATATCCAAATGAAGACACAAATCTAGTCCGCATGTTAGAAAGAGATCAAATCTTCGATTTCTTAACAAATGAATGCTTAAAGTATCACTTTAAGTTCAATGTATCAATACTTTCTTAAAGTAAATAAAGACAGTAATACAGAGAGAGTTTGAATGTATTGTAAATTAATGAACTCTCCGTATAAAACGTACTGTATTTCATTACTGTTAGTCTGTGATATTTGCCCTGAAATTTGCCTAGAAGTAGTGTTTATTCTGCTGGTAGGGTGCGCGAAAAAGGGGCATTCAGAGCTCCTATATTTCATTTAAGAAATAAGGAAAACAATCCACTTGTTCGAGATGGCATATTAAGTCCATTCATGTGCCCCAAACAAAATTTTAAAACATTCACAGATAAAGACTAAATCCATAAGTGCAATGCAGACAGCTCGATGAGTCAACTATACAGTAAATATCTAGGCCTAGATCCAGTTAAGAAACACGAGGGATATTTCATAAGACTCTCAATGCCTCACTTATTTTAATGTATGCATTAATCAAATTAATCTAAAATATATTTTTTCCAATAAATCTTCTTACAATTAATTAGTAAAGAAATCGCTAGTTTCAACTAATGTATAAGTTTTAGGAGCGTGTTGCCTTTTCCCTTTACGTTTTAATGAAGATCTCTACCAATATATTTGAATGATTATTGATTCACCAAGTCTATAATCTTTTTCCATTGTCTGACAAGTTTGTTATGAAACGAATCATATACAACTGTCCCATGACCGTTGGCAGCTTTTATAACTAGTAAAAGAGCCTCGAATAATCATGGCATCATTTCATACGGTTCTAAACATTCCTGATTACCTACTGCATTTTAAAGAACTTCAATTTCACTTCTTTCCAATTCTTTTTTGGTCGCAAAATATTCTGAGATGAACAAACTTTGAAATTTTCTGACATAAATATTCATTCCAATTTTTACATGCTGGCTAAATTGTACCATGGTCCATTCCCAATTTTTAAATTACCTTCATATTATCGTAATGTATCAAATGTATCAAATGACTAAACGCATATCGGTTAAGATAGGCCTATGACTAAACGCATATCGGTTAAGATAGGCCTATCTCCGTTACAGAGCTTGTGGTATGTCACTCTTCTCTCGTATCGTCTTCACTCCCTCCCCAAAACACCACTTAATATACGATGTATTTGGGAGTGAGGCGTCGTTTTAATTTTGGATTCAACGTTTATGTAATATTCTTAGTTGTAAATCCTCTTTGTTTATATATTTGTGAAAAATCCGACAATTATACGTTGTAAATCTGTAGATCATTTTCGAATTCAAAATAAATACTTTAAATCATATACTACAGTCCAATACACATCTGTGTCCAATATATGCTAATGTCAAATATATACTAATGTGAAATATATTTTAATGTCCTTTATATATCAGTGTCCAATATATGCTAGTGCCCACCGTAATTATCTCCTTTTCTGGTTTACCGTTAAGTTAATTTATCTCCATAGAATCACTTCGTGGGCACACAAATGTTTAGGGTAATATTTATTAATATCACGATTCACGATAAGAAATTTGTTTCATAATTACAATAAATTATATTGATTTTTAATAAATTGCCACACATTACAGGCATCCAAAACATGGGTTTAATTATATAATAGTTTTGCATAGAGATAACAAATAAATGAAGTTGAGGTTTGTCCAAAGTGTTAATAAAAGATATAACATGTACCTTATAATACAATTAAGAACGAGAGACGATGTTATCAAAAGAAAATATTGAGTCATTCTATATAGCATAGAGTAGCTCCTTCGGGTCCTCGCTTCATGAGAGCAAACACAATTAATTCGGAACATAACTGGCTATGGTACAGGAAGCATCATTGTCACCTTACAAGTATGAGATTTATAATTAATGTTGATCCAGTATAAGATTCTTCCAATCTCTTAAGCACGCCCAAACAAGTCAAATATACGTTGCTAAGAAACTGGAGAAAGAAAATGTTTTTATGTTAAGTGTTTAGGTTCTAATGTACAGTAACAAAGAAAGAGTAAAAACAACAAGTTTAGAAAAATTTAACAAATAATTTGTTTCTATGGATAAACACTGTACAAATGAAAAATAAGAACTGATGGAGTTAAGAAAACAAATCCAGAAATAATCCAAGAATAATCCACGAATTAAATCTTAGAAGTCCTAGTAATGAAATATTCTAAGGAATTCAAGTTCGAGTCCCGAAGAAAAATACAAGATGGAAGGCGATAACGTATACTATAGCCAGTGTATACATTTCTTTGTTGTTCCACAGACAATAATATTCAGATGTTTGAATTTCCGAATAAAATTTCAAGAAATGTCTTTGTCCACGAATTTTGCATTAGTACTCAAATATTTCCAGAAAAAAATTAATCTTTTAGAATCCAAATAATTTGACGACAATTTAAAATGTAACTCCACTGGTCACAACAGAAGAGGAAAATAAACCACCTTACATCCCAGTGTTTAGAAGCCCGACTGACTAATTTCTCTATAGACATAGGTTATATAGTAATCTTGAGACGCAAAACACCGATTCCGGAATGACGGTCAAATCTCCAGAATATCGACAACAGCGTAGAAGTATTTACGTTCAAAGTCACGTAGTCCCAGTCAGCCTCCATTTCATTATTATCATTCACAAATTATGAATGAATTAACAAAAAAAATTCTTGCTTGATTCTCAGTCAAGGTCGTGAACTAGATCAGTATAAAGGATACAAACATAGATTTTAGGTGTTGTCGAGAAAAACAGTCAGGTGAAACTAATTTCTGGAAAATATCAAATTCCTAGCAAACAAAACTACATTTCTTTGACATGTAATGAAATTAAAAACAAAATTGAAATTTACAAACAGTCAAGTAAATTGAATCAAATATACATAACAATATTAACGTTTTCCGACAACTATGATATGCATAAGTATCAAACTTCGTCTTGTGAAAACTACGGGTGTAATTTGACTGTAAAACCAATTAAATAGTAAACCTTCTTGATTCATTTGAACATTATCCTTCATATTTTGCAATTAAGATGATTTTATCACAATAAGAATATTTAAATGCTTATCTAATGATTAAATTGCAAAAGATTTTTTCTGGGTTATGCTACAGTGATTAAACACTTCTTTTCAAAAAGGAACTGATGCTTTATTCTGTATTGAAGCCACATTCCCGACAGAATTCTTTCTTAATTATTTGACTCTTGCTGTCCATTTTCAAGGTAGAATGTGCACATAAATCATGCGCAAATGAAAAGCAAACTTTCAATTGGTTTTTATGGCAGCTGTTTTTAATGACTTTAGGAAGCAAAATGGTAATATTACTTAGCCTAAGCAGCCATCTTCACCTTGCAGACAGCCATTGATCTTATTCAGCGTAAATGTTTCAGAATTATTTTTGTCAAGGATTCAAGCGGTCTTAAGAACTTTTTCTCATCTCGCGCGAGAAAAATACTTCCGATCCACGTAAAGGGAAATGCGCTATTAATATTATAATTCGTCTTAATTCTTGTTCAGCTCCATGACAAAATACAACCTATCAATTTTGTTGACATTTCACATGATGTAACAGAAGTTTTATTTATATGGGCAGTATTGCAAAGTGATAAGTTCTTTGCAATACAATACTGAGATCAAATGAATGTTGGGTGTAGACTATATACGTATGGAATCCTGCCCTGGAGTTTTGTAGACACTGAGTAAATAAACTACTGGAAGAACGGGAAACTGATGTTTAATCATCCTTAACAATTTATAGATATCAAAGCGTTTCATTGAATCCCATCTGCCTATTACTCTAAAGCATTGCATGCTTTGTGCAGGGATAATTCAGTTTATGGAATCTAAAACACCCTATAGCATGTTGGCCGTGTATATGGCTAATTATCGAGAGCTAAAGATGGTTGTTTAAAATGAGCAAAACATTAAATATATTCTTAATTTGTATGCAATTGTTTGTCAAGGGTTGAATGTAGAAGGAACTTTATCGATTGGTGTATAATACACTAATCATGCATATTCACACAATATGATATTAACTACATATGTGTGGAAAATTGTGTATGTCATCTCATACAATATTTGCAAACATGATGCCAAAGGCGCTATGTTGAAAAGATTAATCTGATTTTGCAGTTAGTATCTTGATGAGAAACCACAGAATGTTTTATTTAATGAGTGATGTTAACATTGCTGTTTAACAATAGCAGCAATAAAATTTAAACGATTAACATCAAGAACACAATAGGACTGATTCTGTCAGAAATATCCCCATGAAGCGTACATTTGTCAGATATCAAAGCTATTAGCACCTGCAAAACATATTTTCCGTCAACAAATATTGTTGGTGTTCCTTTGAAGTTCCACCAAAAGGATTTCAATTTTCTATTGGACGAACACTAAAGAGAAAAGAACTATTGCTAAGTGTTTTCCGATTATTCCAAATAAATGATGCTTGGTCAGGATTGAATACAAACTGAACGTAATGTCTTTATAGAGGAAACAAATTGCCGCCAAAATAAATACCATATTACAAACCAGAGGCGATTTGAATCAGCAATTTAAAAAGCGTTGTGAAGAAAGGTGAGACGCGTTCAAAAAATTAATAATGATCTCACAAATCTTAAATTCAGATAATACCATCAGAACTTTTTATTTACAAGGCAACCCCACTTAAACTTCATGTGAGATGATTTTCTGAAAAAAACAACATTAAGGCATTAAAATATAATTCAATTCACAGGGATTCATTTATACACTTTCCCTGGATATGGATTGATATTTCAATAGCGATCTGCCCAATACGACACGTGGTATTAAACCATTACCTCTAAGACCCATTAGACAATAAAAATAAAACATTTGAATATTTAATATAGAAAACCTACATTATTATTATTATTATTATTATTATTATTATTATTATTGTACAAAACGTAGTTTTTTCAGGGGGTGAGGGTGTTAAGGTTGTTGTCTCTTATTGCATCTTAAACATTAATATATATTTACAAAACACTTCCCTGCCTAGCTGCAACCGAATCCGCTGTAATTGTCAAAACAGCTGCTTTACGTTACCGAATCAAAAATATCTAGCATGTCTAATTAAGGTGCTGAATTTTCCAAAGAATATTTTTGTGAATTTTTCTAACTTGTAATTTCCTCAATGGTAATATAACATTCATCTGCATAAAATAAAAATAAAAAATATTCATATAGATAATTTTAAACTTATTTCTAGACTTTCATCTTTACTGTTTATTAATCGACCTTTAGTTGGCGTGGTGCACACTTTTTGAAATGTTAATGACGAAGAATACAATATTGAATAACTCGTAATTAATAATGCAATTTTTTAATGATTTAAGTAAACTATATTTACGAAACATCTCAAATTTCCAAGCTTCCAAAATAATTATTTAATCATCTTAATATTAAACTTTGAAACAACCACGCGCTTTTCATTTACGTGAATGATTTTTGCAAGTTGTGTTTTGTTTTCGAACTATTTGTGATGTTTTGTTTCTCACCACAAATAAAACTTCGGTTAAATTGAGACGTTAATTACAAGACCTATTCCCTACGGCAATTAAAAACTCAGTTCAGTTGAGATTTTAATTATCTGAATGTTCGCATGACAACAAAAAGCTCTTTTCAAACAGGACGTGCATTGCCAGACTTTTCCAAAGACGACTAAAAACTCAATTATCATACTTTTATCAACTAGGGCACACATCTGAGTTATTGTCTTCAAAAAAATGGAAACAAGAAAATGCCCTGATATATAGTGGACGCGAAAATAATTATGCACACAGAAAATGGTTTTGTGTTTTCTTCTTCCATTTTACTTTAATTAAATGATATTATGATAACTATTCCAAGTAAGTGATCTTGCACATAGGTTGTGTAGATCAAATACTAAAATATATAATAATTTAATATACATAATAGACATGGTTCTCCTTATATTGAGAATTTTTATTTCCTACGTCCTTATTTAGTCCTTATTTTACTCCTTTTCTAGTAAGCTAATTTTATTATTTGATCCTTTTCAGTACACATTACTTAACAATTTAGCATACCAACACTGATAGTAGATGGATAACGAGAGTGAAAGGTATTAGTTAATTTTAATATGAAAAATACTCAATACTAAGGCATGAAACATGTGCAATGAATATCAAAAGAGAAGAAAAACCCTCAAGGTAATAATTTTGTAACGGAAGAATATATACATATATATATATATATATATATATATATATATATATATATATATATATATATATATATATATATATATATATATGTGTGTGTGTGTGTGTGTGTGTGTGTGTATGTGTGTGTGTGTGTGTGTGTGTGTGTGTGATTTGTAAATATATATTAATGTTTAAGATGCAATAAGAGACAACATATATATATATATATATATTCTCTCTTCCTCTCTCTCTCTCTCTTGCTCTCTCTCTCTCTCTCTCTCTCTCTCTCTATATATATATATATATATATATATATATATATATACACAAACAGAGGAAGAGAGAAAGGCAGACAGACACACGATGAACGTGACAGACAGTCAAACAGATAAAGAGGAAAGGATGTCAGAGCTGAGGCACAAAATAACGTTATCTTTCAGTAGCAGTTTCTATGCAAATGTAGTTAAAAGCAGCTAGGTACTAATACGTATAATATCTTAAGACTACCAATAATATTACTTTATTATTATTATTATTATTATTATTATTATTATTATCAATGTGCAATTATGATCAGAGCATTGTTATGTGGAAAACAATCAATTATCAGTATCTGAATAGGAGAATATTTTCAATTTACTACAACAATTCAATTCCGATATAAGTTTAAATAAGCAAATTAAATTGTGTAGTATTATAATTAATGTTTCAATAAAAGCCGAGTGAATGAATGTGTGCGTTTGTTTCATATATAAATAAAATTTTCCTTACTACTGTACTCAATATATCTTTTGATTAAAAGTTGCATTATATGTAGCGTTATTTGCAAACATATGTTGTGATACGTCAAACTGTCTTCCATATTATATTTGTGCATTAAAATAATTCATCTTTTTGTCTAGGCATGTTACCTACCAGTCAAATTTCTTTGGTCGTGATGAAATGCCATAAATTTTATATTCGGTGCAGCTGCATAAAAATTTCAAGAACATGGGACATGTGTCTTCATTTTCAAAGAGAATAATCATCAGTTATTATCACCATACAGTTACAAAGTGATGATAATATTTAAAATATGCTGATGAAGCATCATCACTGTATTCTTATATGAAGAAGAGCAAAACAGTCTTCAGCATCTCCATTGAAAAATAAAACTAGGGATCTGATATCATAACACCGATTTACTTATTAAGGTCATAAAAAAAAGTTGTGGGAGCCCAGGCGGTAGAGAGTTAGATTTATTATTCAAGAGTCACAGGTTCGACACCCGCCCAAGTTGGTCTGGGTCAGCTGCCTCACAGTGTCGCAACCTCATTCATAAGCACAAAGAACAAAGAAACAAACAAAAACAAAAACAAAAATAAAAATAAAAATCAGCTGACCATCTGTTTGTAAATAAAAACGCAACTGATTAATATTGACATCGTGTTTCCTACTCTTTCAAAGCCTAAGTGTACGAAAAAATTGTACGAATGATAGGCCCGAACAAATTTAGTATTACATAAATTAATTGTTGTCGGCGTTAGAAGCAAAATGATATTTACTAAAAGGAACCGTTTGTCCCAATAATATAATGAAACCAAAGGTTTTCATGGACATCTACAATGATATCAATTTTATGCGCAACTTACACAATAGACACCTAAAGATTTATGAAAGCTACAAACTAGGTAAATAGTGAAGCATACACCTGACACACACAAAAAATATGAAGTTAAAAGTATATCAATTAATGATCTCATGATGATTTAACACAAAAACAACATATACTACACACAGTGATATACCGTATCATTTGCTATAGTGTAGCTTTGCATTGTTCTAAAAGGAATTTGATTCATCTATCATTCATACCATATTTATTTCAGCCTGGTACAATGTTTGAACACATTTTTGAGAAGATGACTAAATTTGAGCAGCTTCACATGACAATATGCATGAATCACTATCTACATTTGGAATTAAATGGTATTTTATTTTCCTTTTATAGATATCAAGTCGTTTTCTAAATGATCCACACCAAAAAGCATGATGAGACGGGAATGGCTTTTAAAAATTTCATTAAGAATTATTTTAGAGAAAGCGTCAGTTCAATTTATTTGAAGACATTTTGCTCTGTAAAAAAATAAACTTCGGTACATATGTTTTACTAAATTAAAGATTTTCTCCTTTCTATTTGAAAACGTTATGAAATGATTTAATATGAAGTGAACAAAATTTTTTTATGTAAATAAAGTATTTTATTTAATGGTTGTTCGATATGAAAGGATATCTAAATTCTGTACCGCTCGTAAATTTGATGCTAAGTTAAAGACTGTCTGATAACAATTCTAGTCCAGGACAAGGTACGTGTCAGTTAAAGAAAGGGTGTCTTTCCAAATATTCCTTTAGTGGAATACAGTCTAAATATTCGTGTCTAAAAAGTGGGATAAAATTTTGCAAAAGTAATTTATCAAATTTATTTAATCATCATCACCATTTGGACAGTTAGTCATTATGTCATTTGTTGACAAACCCTGGATATATTATAAGTTACAATTCCTTATGTAACTAGACGTTGAACTTACCTAACAAAAGTTGGGAAAAAATTTCCCCTCACCACCTGACCGTGAAGCGTACAAAATATTTCAAGAGACTGTCTGATAAAACCTACCAAAACAATGAGTGTTTTTTGAGTATTCATATTTTTCTATACTTTATTTCTATATTACGTTCTAATATTTTAAATTACATTGATTCAATAAAAAATGTGATTAGCAGATTGATATTTTATTTCCAGTTGATTCATCTAATTTCATAATCATGTTATGGACCATTTGATAGAAGTCTGCTGTAGTTGCTATATTAAGATCAAACATATTGTAAAAAGCGTACTAATTATTACCATGCGCTACACAAATTTGAATATTTGAAGAATGACGTTTTTTCAACTTTATATTACTTGAAAAGTTTTGTGTACAAGTAAGACTGTTACACATAGTCCATCAGGGGAGGGAGGATATATATATATATATATAAATTTTAGGATGTACATTCCAGTTAGTGGAATTCACATCTAAAACACAAGAAAGAAAGAAATATCCGACAGTGTGTACTATTTATTTCTGATAACTTTTAAAAAATGGAAATAAGACCATATACAGTGATTCTTTAAAAAATATGAAAACCTCTACATTTGTGGAATTAAATATTGCGTGACTGCTATGGTGTAATATGCAACGAATGATTTGATGGTGTACCATGATCGAGAAGTCTTTAATTATGCAGCTGTGTGTAAAGATTATACATTAAAGATATTGAATATATTCTTATTTGCGGGTATTATTTTTCAAAATTACTGTTATTTGAAGTGACGCAGTTAAGGCACCTTTAAAAAAACTTAGATCATTTAAGATGTCGTTAAGATTCTAGTTTTGCATATTGAATGTCGAATGTGTTTCTCAAACGGACTTACCTGATAATTTAAGTATCTTGTTAGCTTCTAAAACTACCCAGAGACATCCTTCCAGTTTCACTTAAGTTCGAAATAATATCCGGAATCTGACAATTTTCTGGAACGTGTCCCCGCAAACATGTGCCTTTCCATACTGAAAATGGAGTTATCTATTGTGCGAACGTTCCGTCATGTTTGACCTGTGATACTCCTCACTGTCATAATCATTTCACTCCCTTCCCTTGCAAGGGGCGGATCCAGTTTCAAGTGGTACTAAGTCGACCTCTGATGTCTAGTTCAACCTGAACAATACATAGAGAGAAGAAGGTGAATTACCTTTCATTTGTATTTTGAACCAACGTGAATACTTCTTTTTGAACTAAGCGCCTTGAATGAATCAGAGTTAGAACTATGAGACACTTTATTTGTACGTGAACTTTTGCCACAAGACATTAACTCTTTGGGACTTAAGTAAAATTATAATTTGTTGATAGAATGAAGTAAGTTTCATATTTAACAGAAGAAATTTTTTTTTATTGACTTCTCAGTTATTAATGGACATTGCTCGTGCAATCACTATACAAAATAGATGGTTCCTCAAAATATGCCTTATATATAAATCGAAGCAAATTAAATATTGCTTGCTTTTTGTATGTTGATGGCCACATCATGACGAGAAGCTTGAAAGAGTTCCCAGATTCGCAACACTCACTAATGAAGCAACGATGGAAGCTTAAGTCCTTTAAATTTAATATAATGAACGTTTGTTTAACGTTAATGAAAACTGTAAATGTTCCAAGGAATCTTTCCTTCAGAAAACAAGATTTCTATCATACGTGTATATAGGTTTTATACACTTTTTAATCATTCTTACACATAACGAAACTTGAGCAAACATATCACCAAACTTCTCCGCTTTGTGACTCTTGCCCTTGTGGTTAGAAAAGATCAGCTGTCAAGGTCAGTTACAAAATGAATTTGTCTTGTATCGCCGAATGACATAGTTCTAAGGTTGCTATCTAAATAATTTCTGAGTTGTTGCCCTGATGCTAAAATTGTATTCCATCGTGGCATAACTCCCAGTCAAACCTCATCCGACATTTGCTGACACTTGAATCAGGAATTACAATGATCAGCAATGTTAATTCTTTCAAATTTTTGTAAAACTACCCCACCTACACTCGCTCTGACCCAGGGCTACAAGCAAAATTTAAAACCGTTGTACACAAATACATGCCATCCCAATCATGTCACATGGTTTGAAGTTTCTTTGTTGAATAGTGTGATAAGAGTTGCGAGACACTTCTCACGCACGCACACACACACCTTTGAACAACAGGACATAATACGCGCTTTTTAAAAAATAAAGCTGATATAGGGATCGATCTTCAGTGATGAAAATAATACTATCCAAGAAAGAATAAACGTTCTTGAAATGTAGTTTTGTCTTTATATCTATATTTTAGAAGATCGTATCAACATGTACATGGCCAGTACAAACTTAACCCAACTTATAATGACTTTATAATGTATATATTTATGTCTAAACTTAATTCCAACATTCTACTTTTCCTGTTAACAAGAGTGAATTTCGTAACGGCACACTATTAAGGGCTTGTTAATATTCAATATTCCATCCTTTCGGTAGATTTGACATTTTTATGACTCTTTACACCCAAAGATTCAAACATTTAGTTCCGAAATGAAGAAAATATGGAATGGTGTGGATATTCCTGCCGGATTATTCATGTGATTGTATGTTCATGCTAATGATTTTTGTTTGCTTGTGTATTTGTTTTTCAATATTTGCCCACCTCGAAATTGTACACTAATGTACATTATGTCTGTGACCGGATTAATCCTGTTGTTGGTTCTTTTTTTAAATTCTTGTTTTATTAGTAGGGGTTGATTGTATGGTATGGTACTAAAAATGTACTAACAAAAATCATTTGCAACAATGTCCATCCTTGAACACAAATATTGTTGTAATAATTACACTGAACATTTGGATAATTTCCAGTAAAGAATGTGCATTCACTGGCATGAATAAGAAAGCATGGAAAGTCTATCATCTTGGCAAATAACTAAACTATCATTAGGAATGTTTAAAGCATGTTAGTTCTTTTTTATATAAGAAAAAATATGCGATGAATAATGATCAATTTTGCATTGGAAATATCAATTACATGGTGAACTTGTTTGATTACAAACTTTTTTAACAACATTTTCATTGAAGTACATTCATTTTGAAGGTATTCTAATTGTGCAGAAAAGAAACTATGAGAAATTCAAAACCTTTCAAAGTTTCCTTGCTTAGTGACTACAGTTCTTTGATGATAATCTGCTTGGAATTGAAAAGTGTGTATTAACATGTTGCAATTAGTAGAACAGAATTTAAGAAACGACGTGGAGCATACCGAAAATATGCAGAAGTCACCATTAAATGTTTCAGAACTTCACGATCATTCTGAACAAGGTAAAATGAATACCTAGTACGAGTGTGTAGGATGGTTGATAACAAAATGTCCATTGATTTCCCGATTTGACCCACTTGTGATTTTTTACAGGTGTCCGTTGATGGCACAAGAAACAAGAAGCGCACCCCATAACTGACATGACAAATATTTTGTTTTATACTGAACTTCTGTTGCGTAGTACAGCAATGTCATGACCCAAATATCACGAAACACCCAGAGCAAAATATTGGACACATAAGTAGCTTAAAATAGCTAAAGTGGTTAACGACACAGTAGCTGGGTGATTGAAATTTTGATTTGCTAATTCTTTAATACCTTTTTGCTTGGTGTCGGGTTGCTGTCAACAGTTATAATAATCAGAAAGAGGAGCAAGCTAAAGGCATGAAATAATACTTCCATTTGGAATAAGATATTCTGATACTGGTGGTGTCATTTAAAAGGTAAACATTTATTTTAAAAAGACTGATAAAAGGGGAAAACAAATTGGTTGCGATACGCCGCTTTTGTTCAATATGAGATTATAGAGAATTCAAAATTTACGTTTGTTTTGCTTTATAGTTCTTTAGTAAGAAATAGTTTGCCACTTTCTATTTCACAATCTATGATGCATAGTATGTTCTTGTATTTTAGGTTATTATTATAGATTATAAAGTTTGTACAGTTGGATATTGATGGAGAGACTGAAATAAAACGGGGAAAGCGTGCTAGTCTCATGCACTTCAGGCGAGACAACAATTTTCAACAACACAAACACTATCTTTTATTGTTTCTATACGCCCCACCCCCCAATACCCCACCCATTAAAAATGCCACATTTAATTGCTATTTCGGAATGTATTTGCTAGTTTATAATGCAAAAGGAAACGTCTTCGAAGAAATAAAGTTATAATGAAGAATACAAATTTTCGAGCGGAAGGCGTATGTGAATATATGGATTGACATCTTTAAACTTTGCATGCTGCTACAATTTTGGATGATAATTTATGAATGAGAAATCGGCAATGAATGAATTCTTAACAGTAAGTACAAAGGTAATAATACTTGTACGAGTTTCTTCATATTAAATTTGTTCTTAATGTGAAGAAAAAAACCCAAACAATTTATAACTGCGGTGTTAATCTCAAGCAGCTCAGAGTACATGGATATGTACTCCACTGATTGCAGAATTTCACAAGTCAATCGTGATTCTGGATCAATGTATTCAAAGCAAATGAATATATCAAACACTGTTGCAGTTTGCTTTATTCATGATAGGAAATTTTTATTGAAATTGAAATGACAATTAAAAGTACCATTTAATAGATGTCTTAACAGTCACTGGGTTTAGACCACATTCCGAGTTGTCTCACTGAGTTGACTTTGTGAGAACTGCATATAGAAAGAATAGAGTTTATCGTATTTTACATTTTCATGGGGTAATATTTACAGTATTTCAGATAAATGAAAATTGTATATATGTCGTCCTGTACTTATACAAGCAATCATTGTTGGTTCGTACTCGTAACCGTCAGTTTTTATAATAGACAACATCTCGGTTCATTTAAATGGTCGGGAATAGTGTTTTTATCATCTGAACTGGGTTCTTTTTCATCATTTAGATATTTTTCATAACTCTAATTATTGCTGTCATGGTAGTTTTCTTTTTCTGTCTGGTAATGAACTCATCGACATCAATTTCTCCCCAAATAACATGCCTGTCTGAAGTCGAATCGGAAACATAAGTTGACAGCGCTGACTCGATTTGCGTGGCCAGGATGTGGTCAATTCAGGTGAATATCTGTTTATTTCTTCAATGTCTGAAAATGCCTGATAAAAATACATAACAAAATATTAATGCCTTCAGATGTTTACTTTGATAGACAGTCCATCATATCATCTGCAATGCCAAGGAGAGATTTCATAGCGACTGCATTTGACCTAGCCACCATTTTAAAGCACCTTCACAAGTCGTTCCTTAGTAAGCGGATAAATCAGCCCTTCACCCGTGATCATTTTGATTGGTGATTTAGGGCCTGAGGTAACCTATTATTAAAATCTGCAAAAGTCTGCATGCAAATCTGACTGCAAACATCGGTGTACATGTTATACACTTAACGGTATATATAGCAGGTGCAGGGTTCTTTTGGTGACATGTTCATTATATTTACGGAGCAACTCCTGTGTCTGGTGTCTTGTAAATCCATCCGGAATCGCCCAACCCTCAGTATTGCGGCTATTTTGAATTTCGAGCTAGATATGGCTGTTACCAATTACCGGTAAGTGTATAAAGTGTAAGCAGGTGTGTTCGGGGAAAGATCTGCATGCTGCAAAATTGCACATTTTATTGAACAGGCGACATCAGACCCAAATATCGTCCATCAGTATCAACACAGATTGCGGGTGGGTGGGGTGATTTATCCGACTAGTTCCTTAGCTATGGTCGAACGCTTTGGATTACGTAATAACATACTTACTGAGTCCTGTATATGTGACAGCACCCCAAAAGTAATTGACGACTTACAACAAGTGGAAAATATATATTGAATCACATCACGTAATGCGTACGCAGAGTAAGTCATGAACTGCGTATACCATAATATTCAGTACAGACAGGTTCCTTATTACATACCCATTTAATCTTACGTGTTTTTCTGGTGTTCGATGAATATATTCTGTCCGTAACTGGAACTACTTTGGTGTCTTCTCTTACGTTTTATAAATCCCAGTTAATTTTGAATTCTCTCGTGCAGTAAAGATAAAAAATAGTTAAAAAGCGTAAAATGAGAGTCTGTAGTAAATACAAAGCTACAATCGTGTTTTGTTGTAAGTCAGAGGAAAGAACTCGTTAGATATGGCTTTAGAAAACGTATCGGGCAAACGGTTTCGATGTATCCCTATGCCGCATCAAACTCGTTCTTTTCGCCGACTTATTTTTTATATAAAAGCTATTCTTTTACCTTGAATTACTAATGATAAATTAATTCTTGGACAAAGACATTTATCGAAATTTACACTTAATTCAAAAACTGGAATATTACTTTTGTGATTCAACGAAGATCTGTTTAAACATCAGTACGACGCTGACCACAGCATACGCCATAGCCTTCCATTTTGGATTTTATCGGGATTCGAACTCAGATTTATATGGGGATTTTATTACAATTACTTCTATTTTTGAATTATTGGATTATTTTTAGATTTGATCGTAGATCCGTAAGTTCTTTTCTCATTTTTATCTTATTTTCCCAGGAAAATAAATTATTTGTTAACTTTAACAAAGCTTGTTGTCATCACTTTTTTCTTGTCACATTTTTTAAGAGCCTAAACACGTAACAATATATATATATATATATATATATATATATATATATATATATATATATATATATATATATATATATATATATATATATATATATCCAACTTCGTCGTGTCACTCTGGATAAAATGTTAGTCGTTACAACAGTTCAATAAACTGTATTCGAAGGGATACAACTCCTTTACGAAATTGTGATTACTCTAAAGTAATTAACTCCCGTGATTGTATACTCGTCAACGATATTTAGAAAAAGTGATTTGGGGAACATGCCATATTAAGCACTTCTTGATTATAAAATATACAGCGTGTGTGTGTGTGTGTGTGTGTGTGTGTGTGTGTGTGTGTGTGTAATAAAGTCCGACCATACTTTACCGTGTAGAAATAGCTTTGCATGGTTCACTCTCTTGTTCACAGAACAATCAGTAATCTTTATTCTCTAGTATTTTGTTCTAAAACTTTGTAATCTTGAAGCAGACCTACTATTTAAAGTTCAAATTTTACTTTGTTACATGTCAGAGAATAACAAGAAAATGTACCGACAGGCGAAATTGTTTCCCAAACGCAAGCATCAGTACTTCGGCAAGATAATTTACTCTTAGAACGCTTAGAAACATAAAACGTTACTTAAATCTATGCATAAAACAAGCATGGGATACAAGAAAACCGTATGTTGAAAGTGATGAAAGATAAAACAGATCGCTATGTCATATGTTGATATATATGCAGTCCTTTTATCTATACGTACATCCATCCATTCATACAAGTCTTTATTGGAATGCGTTAGTTTTGTTTCACGTATAGAAAAGGAAGCTGCACGTGTGTGGCGACAAAAGATGTATTCGGATCATTTCTTAAATCAGTTTTGTGTATGTCATGATAGCATCATGCCCAAAAGTAAAGGGACATTACTCTGGAAAGTAACGTCGAACTGATGCCTTTGTATAGCTTTCCTTTCCAAATAAAGTGTCAAAATAATTCATTAAAAATAGATCAATCGTCGAGTCATGTTCACAACGTTATATAGGAAGACGAGTAGATTTGTTTCTACATTATGTATCGATATCGTGCGTTGATACAGGTCTTGAATATAGTTTGTATTTGTTACGGGTGTATATTGCCACTGATATCGTCACTGATATCGTAACTTACAACGCAAAGCGATAAGTACCATGCCACGTAGATCCATGATTACGCGAATTCAAAATAAAAATAAGCCCTGTATATCATGAAAGCGATAGTTAATAGGGGATAGGGAGAGCAGTTTTGAAAGATTTTGTGATGTAATCAATTTTATAAAAAGTTTTTTCATTTACAAATTCTTGGTCAATCCTACTGATTATACTCCGAATGTATGCAGATAACGACCACAATCTGTCATTCGGACACCTCAGTTATTTACCGAGTAAAGGAGCGCTGATGCATTAAATTTGATTCACTATTGTAACCTTCTGCAGCAATATACAAATCAAGCTTTTTCACATCTGATCTTCTGGTATGAACTACTTCCAGGCTAAACCTTCGTACATGAATATAATTTTTCATAGTTTTTATTAAAACCCAATTAACAAAATACAACACAATTAACAATGGTACATCTAGGCACATTGTCTTGGAGTTTTCAATAGAGCTACCTTTTATCGCATGATATGGAAATGAATCCCATATTAATTCCAATATTTGGGAATGCCCTGACGTACCATGAGCTTTAAATGTCTTGATGTACCAATAGTCTTGAATTTGCCGATGTACTAATAGTCTTGAATATGTCGATGTGGCAACAGTTTTGATGTATCACAACAATATAATCCGAAATGTCTTTGAATCGATTCACAAGAATCCCAAAGTAGTGTTTCAGTCTAAAACGTCAACGAGCAATTTGTAATTTCAATGAATAATTGAAAAATGCATCCTTTCAAATTATATCTAAACTCAAATGTCAATGATTCAACTGACTGAACTTAAAACAGTAATCAATACTTGTTTGCTAAAATTTATTTATATCAAAATGTCACCAGACCTTTGACACAACAGAATGTTCTGGAAAACTAATGATTTTCGACTGGAAAAAATTCACTAAATAGTAAATATATTCAGACATTCAAGTAAACATCATTTAAAAAAAATGACAAAAGTCTGGTGGACACAATCCTTATCTATGACAATAGTCAGGAAGGCCAATATTCTACCATTAATCAAGGTCAAAGGTGAAAAAAATTAAATATATTAACTATACATGTAAATGGACTGGGTTTTTTTAATACCATGGAACGTTTCAATGTGTCAGGAAAGATACCTAACTGGACAGTCAGGTTTATTAGGTAGGTGATATACTCGGTTACTGGAGCAGAAAGTTTCAATATCCTTTTCCCTACTTGACCTTCACCTGTACATTTCATAATATTTAATTGCCATCATTTTAATAAAATTTCTTCAAGATTTCCTACTTGTGGTGCATGTTTTTGACACATTGATCGTGGTCACTGATTGTATAAAATGGCACTGTATATTGACAGATATTTTCAGTACTACTAGCGTTTGTACAAATCAACTAGTCTGTCATTCTATTTGTGAATGCATGTCAGGTTTATGATACTATCTGAGCAGGCGTATGTTTGGGAGTAATATGTTCATTTTAAGTTTAGCTTTTAAGGTAATCTATGTTAAAGTTCCTATACTTGATTATTTCTTTATCAAATTTGTCTAGCGCTTGCTTATTCTCTTTGTCAAATGTTCCAGCCAACCTGATTTAGAATATGGATGTCTATAGACAGAACATAGAAGACTCCTCGAGGGTTACCTTTATTCAAATACTTTAAATATCACTATTTTCTAGGTCATGTAGGAGCCCATAACAATTCAGAAATTTACGTAAGAAATACTGTCTCCGTTCTGGACAGAATGCACAGACTCACCTACAGTTACTCACATTTAGTAGAGGTTCAAGATACCCCAGAATGTGCACATAATTTTAAGGAGACGGTTGCATACTTTTAGGAGACGTTCACACAACCCCAGAATGTGTACATAATCATTTTGTTGATATAGTAAAACTAGGTCAGCTAGTGCCTTTCAATTCGATAGCAAGTAAACATCTTTGGTAATAAATGGTTTGGAAGGGCTACTTAAATCTGAATTGGATAGAAAATATTTGACCACTGAATGGACCTCTGTTTTGTGCCGAAATCCATTAAAAATCTGTATAAATTCAAATCATTGCGCTGAATTGACTTATTGTTGTATCTCAAACCAGCCATTATATTGGAAGGCCGCGAACAACATGTCATGAAAGTGACGAATCCAGCCCCCATTCGACTCGAGAGAGCGGGATGACAGTCTTATTATTACAATATTTTATTAGTGCGAAAATGTGCTTTATTGTATAATACGGACGTTTTTCCGCGATAATTATTCGAATATACTATTTCTTGTAATAATAAGCATACATGAGGCAGTTCAGTTATACAGTCATTTTGCAAAGTAATAACTTGGAAAAGCAGCGTCTCGGTAGGATTATACCACGTTCTGACACTTTACGAGGAAAAAACAACTCAAAATGCAATGGTGCTGGATCGCATCTGTGTATAGGACCAGTCGATGTAAAAGGCGATGTACCACTTGTAACACCTGTTCTATGTCATGTTCTTGGCCTCACCACTTACTGGTACGATTCCCGACAGACTGTCACTTTTTTGTGCCAGAATCCATCAAAAATCTTCATGCACCCCAATCTTTGATTTATTATTATTATTATCATTATCATTATTATTATTATTATTATTATTATTATTATTATTATTATTATTAGAACGTTATTAAAATTAAAAGTTTGTACAATTTCCAAGTTATAATTAGAGTTTTCGATGAAAAAACATCTTAAAAACAATAGCAAAGAAAACCCGAAAAAAATCCCCACCGGTATAATTTTGTATTACTCTTTGTCGAATACCACAGAAATTATCTTTTCCCTGCACAGAACGTAAATCCGCCTGCATGGAGAAACAGAACGACTGCGCACTGTTTAGCATCAGACGCACCAATGATGCGCAGCTTTATTGCCTTCAGTGGGATTTGATCTGGAACCTCTAGTGCCAGAAACCAGTGTGCCAATCTCTACGCGTCTCTACGCGACCTTCTTACACGTTCCTTATTTAAGCTGTGATAATCCGATTGGTGCAGATGCATGAAAGTATTTTTGTCTACGATTCCTTACCCAATTTCGTTGAAGCTTTATCTATGTAAAAGGTTTTTAAAACTTTTATACATCTTGCCCTTCATATACGCCGCCATATTTGGTTTATCAAACTATCATATCCACATGAAGTATTAGCATATATTAAATAGAAAACCTGCATTATGGGTATCTTATTTTCCCAGTTAAGCAGAGACAATTATTATCATTGAATCATCAGAGGAGTCTAACAATTTATTTTAACTGTATTTAAAAAACATCTTGTAAACAAATGCATAGATTATATTGTACACCCGAGACTGCAGGTGTGTAACCAATCCTACAACGCAGTGGAAGGGATACAAATCAGTAATGCAGAGAGTATGTCCCAATCACAAATGAAATTGCGATGTTTTGCGTGGAAAACGACTATCCTAAAATTAGTTAAACTATTTTAGTAACGAAAATCTTATATCACTGATATTGGTGCGAGTTTCCTGCCATTTTCTAGAATATAAAGTCCTTTAAATTGTGAAGAAAACAAATTCAGCATTTCCACCCATCATTCCTAACAATGATCCCTAAAGTTTCTCCTACGAATAAAATCAAATACTGATAAAAAGGGTTTTTCGCGGCAACCACGTGCAATATAAGAAGAACTGCGATTTAAATCCATTTTCTGTTATACATGCTTTGCATACCCCCAACCCAACCCACCCCAATATATATATGTATATATATGTATGTATATATATATGTATGTATACATGTATGTATATATATATATATATATATATATATATATATATATATATATATATATATATATATATATATATATGTATGTATATATATGTATGTATATATATATATGTATATATATGTATGTATATGTATGTATGTATATATATATATATATATATATATATATATATATATATATATATATATATATATATATATATATATATATATATATATGTGTGTGTGTGTGTGTGTGTATATCTATGTATATGTATAAATATATATCTATATGTATATATGTGTATATCTATGTATATATATGTATATGTAATATATATGTATGTATGTATATATATATGTATGTATGTATATATATACACACACACACATATATATATATATATATATATATATATATATATATATATATATATATATATATATATATATATATATATATGTGTGTGTGTGTGTGTGTGTGTGTATCTATGCATATATATGTATATGCAATATATATATATGTATATGCAATATATATATATATATATATATATATATATATATATATATATATATATATATATATATATATATATATATATATATATTTCTCTTATTCATAATAAAAACAAGTCACTTACTGTATGAATCTCCACGATACAGAGTCAGGAGCTTTTTCAAAATCAACTTTTAAATAATGCCACGTCGAATTAAAATATCTCTTTGACCACAGAGACGAGTTATCAACAATACGTATCATAACTGAGGAGCACGGCCAAATTATATGACAGTCTGCTAACATAATGTATTTATGTTTACGACTACACGTGTTCTGTTGTTATAAATGATTCAACTTGGTGCTGTTAATTTTATGATCGTCCTTTCCAGGTAATTTCAACTGGATATAAATCTAAAAAAATCATTGCATTTTCAATTTTCAATTGTTTTCGATTTCACATACAAAATACATTTTGTTTCTTTTCCTCTGCTTTATCTTATCTACAGATTGTCCCTTATTGTCGTTCATTGCATCCATTGCCCCTGGTCATTAGTTTCCTAAGTGATTCACTTATAATACCTTGTTCAATCCTTTTTGTACTAACTCAGTAAGATAATCACGAATATGACCATTTCATGTATGTCATAAAAATGGTGTAGTGTTCCAATTATGTATGTTGGTGACCAAGTTATTGTGAAAGGAGATAACGATCATTGCTTTCGATGTAATGTATTTCACAAACCTATCTAAATTGATTCGAACTGCAATTTAACACCTTCTTTTACCTTTGTATCAAGCAACACAAATACGTTTCAATGTACAATTAAAAAATTTACACGTAGCTTCGGAACGATTAATTGCTAAGTTTTCACGAGTTTAACATGCTTGGGATATATGCAATACTATGCTGCTTGAGACATTTAACTCCTTCCAGTATCTTGTGATACGTTATAAATTTACTGTATTTACCTTATTTTTATCTTAACTATTTATTACCAGCACAAACATTTAGCAAAATACACACTAACACCCATTACAAGTGCATAACTCGGGTAGCGATAGTATTGAGCCATCAACTGTTGTTCTGTCAATCTTCCGCTGAAATAGTCTAGTGTCGTGGCTCTGTTTTCATTTAATACAACGATATTTTTCTCAATTGTTTCATGGATGTATCGTGCATAATTCTTTATATACAGCACTGTTACAAAATAAGCTATTGCTCCGCCAATTTTGAATTTGCTGCAGTCATTACTCTATTTTATTTAACGAAAGGTTGGACTAAGTGAATGTGTAACATTCTTCTCATCCCGGTACGTTTAATTTATTTTCTTATTTAAATTTCCTACATTTTTGTATTTGAAATCGTGTGAATGTTTCACAAGTTCGGCTCTACGTGGATTATTTGGCTTTTGTGAAGTAATCTTTACAGTTAACCCTTTTTTCTGGTATGTAATGCCTTCTACATGATTTGTCAATCGTGTTTTCACTTTCAGTTTTGACGTGTTACCGTCCGTTTATTTTACAAGGAAATCTTAAAGGTCAAATATGGACGATTTTGTTGTGATATAATGGTTAGCAGCAAATCATCAAGCAGAATGCATGAGTGCAAAGAATACTCTTTCCATGCATTGCAAATTAATTTTTGAGATTTAATTGGGTCAATAAATGTTCTATGTGTCAGATATTAGATATGTAACTGAGTTTCGAAACGAAACAAGCTAGATAAATATAATCACCGTAGAATTTAATATGAATAACAATGAAAACTTGAAGCAGAGAACATGTATATGAATACTATACAGAAAGATACCAAACTGATTAAAACTTCAGATTAAATAACAGAAAAAGAATTATATTTCGAAAAAGAACGTAATCAGAAACTCCTTTAAAAGTAGGTGATTCAATAAATTACTTCTACCGAATGTGGTTAAACCTCACTAAGCCTTACTTGAGAGTCAAGATGATTTAGACATTTATTTGTCAAGTACAGATTATATTTTAGCCAGCGAAAACACGTCCAGCAATAATAAAAATCCTTCTGAAGATGAAATAAAAGAAAAATATTAAAAGCGATCAGACTGGAAATATTCATTATTCATAAATCTTCAACAGTATTGTCTAGCCTATCATCCATGAAAATATTTATTGCAAGATAGACAAACAATTCAAATTAGGGCTTCAATATTTACGGTTAGAGATATAAATGCACCAGCAATAAAATAAATATTATGATTTCTTTTCCGAGTTTTATTTAGTCATTACTTTTATATCCTTGTCATTTTCTATTATATTTTGTAGAGGCTCATTAATGTTTGAATGTTATCAAAAGTACACCCAATGCAGATAGAGGTAATCCCAGCATGAATAAAAAATATCCAGTAATGTATCTAAATCCGTTGCAAGTCGAGTGATCATTCTTCTGTTCATGCTAAAGGAACTGTCGATCGGAATAAATTCACTAAGCATGCACTTCACAGAGTAAATTATAACATCTGATTGTGATATGGAAACGTTAGCAGCAATATAATTTTTATTTTTTATTGATGTCTTCTTGATTCGTTTCCAATCAAATTTTGCAAGTCTGTTTCAGTTAAGTTTCTCTCCGTTTTCTCTTTGTATGTTCCATTTGCAAGTTGCGTTCAATTCCGGCTTTCGCTCTTCAGTTTCTGCATAGTACTCTCTGTAGAGGTTCTTCGAAATATAAATAAATCCTTATTATTTTAAACTTATTAATTTTTAGTTCACATTTTCCCGCTATCAATGATTAAAACATACATTGCGTCCTTTATTGCGGCATCTAATTTTTGCATACACTTTCGGTGTATATTGGCTTCAGCCAGATTTACGGTGTCTGTAATGCACAATCTTTAATATCTGAACAATGGAAGGATGGACGTGGAGATGTGTTTTGCGGCTTTCGAAGATTTTACCCAATTGTAGATTCAAGGTATTGAATGGTATAAGAAGGACTAAATATAAACCTTGAAGTACGCATGAATGGGTGTGCAATTATATGGAAAACTAATCTGCATCGAAACTAAAACACACTCTTATGAAAAACCGGATGGTTAAACAGTTCATATCTCAAGGGCGACATAAAATAATTACACCAGCACTACTGCAGCAAAATTGAAACGGAGATGTTGGTTGCAATGGCATGATGAAATAAACCAAGGTGTTGATGCACAAGGTGTTGATGCATATTGTATTGACTGAACTCAAATGCCCAGTTGTCGTTTGGCCTTCGAGTTCAAAGACATCATTGACATCACTAAATGCGAGTACGTGAGTAGCTGATCAGGCCAATTTGCGATTTGAACTGTCTGTAGCACAACATGCCACTTGGGTTTGCTTGATCAAAATAGGACATACTGCATCCGAGATATACACGCTGGTCGCACTTCTGCACTGCTCTGCAGTTCTCTTCCGTTCAATACCTGAAGCCTGTAGCTACAGTATGGGTAAGACTGTGCAAGATCCTTTGCAAGAGTGTTTAAGACTCAGGGTCAATGTTGAAGCGTTTCAAGGATGATTTGACAGATCATTTGAAGCGTTTCTTCATCCTGACATCCCTTTCCATTCTTCAGCTCGGATATTCTATGGTAGTCGATCTTCTGAGGTCATTGTGACGTGTCCTGCACATCTCATCTGTGATTTCCTTAGCAGAGGGTTGTATTTTTACCTACCTGCCAATTTGAGAACCTCAATGTCTTGGACCCTGTCCTGCCATCTTCCCCTCATCAGTGTCCTCATACCTCGTGTGAAAATGGTTCAGCTTCTTGACAAGGCGTCTATACACCGTCCAGGTTTCTCATGAGTACAGCAGTGTTGTCATTATGATGTCTTTGCAGACTTTCAGTTTTGTCTGTATACTGATGCCTCTGCGCTCTCACACAGTTTAACATAGTCTGCCGAAAGACACGCTTGCTTTAGCAATTGTGACGTTGGTTTCATTATGACAGTATGCTGCCGAGATAAATAAACCTGTCCACCACCTAAAGGGTTACTCTGTTGTTACGTCTAGGGGCTTAAACTTAACAAGATTAGATAAAACCCAAACAAGCATTCAAGTTTTCCAAAATATAAATTTATTTAAATAAAATATAACATCAAAGTGATACAATTAAAAATAACCAACAGTGTATGATTTCCTAGAATGTATTCTAAATAATCCGAATTGTAATATCAATTTCTCATTAATCCGGAAACTATTCGAAGGTATTCCGAACGAAGCTTCCTAAGTGCTTATGTATCACCATGATAACACCATTGAAATTAACACAACTGTTTAAATCAATGATTTCAAATGAACATGTAACTATAAATTACTATTTTCCTCTCAATCGCTCTTACGAAAACCAGCATAACTGCAGATTGAAATCAATGGTGCGTATGGTCGTAATATAATGTCCATTTGAGTTTCAAATAATCCATCTCTGATTCACATTAATTTCTAGATTAATTTGAATCGTATTATCTTCTTTCACAATAACTTGGTCGTCAACATACATAAAATAGGCCAATTGTTACCTTCAAATCTCATTGAACCAATCAAATGCTAGAGTGTGCTTGTTGGTTCTCAATAGGGCAATTGCACTTTGAATCACACGCATTGTTTACGTAACCCACATTCATACTCGCGTGTCATTCTTGACTTGTTTAGTTGCTGATTTCACCTTATCACCTTAGGGATCGGCATTGTCATTGTTATGAACATAACCCTTACGAGGAAACATACATGTACTTTTACTATAATACTAGCCATTTAATTAGAGGATTTAAAATATAACTTCATAGTCTCAAACAATTTAAATAAGAACTATATTATATATTCAAAAGATGATACATAATTCCATAAGGTTTTCCTGGTGCAGGTTGGTGCATCGTATTGATATTGATTTTGATACAGAAATTGTCACGAGCTGAAGAGAAATGGTCCATGTTATGCTGCATGTCAGACTCAGATTTGGGATCCAGAAAATGTCGTCAGTTAATAGGTCACGATCAAGCACTTCCCGTAACTTCGTATTTGCATGTAGTCCCCTCATATTGAAGGGGCTGCCGTTAGTGTGGTATCTGATATCGATCCCATTGCAATAGTTACGTCGCCCAAGACACGAATGAGCATGCCATCACGGAATTGCCAAATGATCACGATGGCTTTCTCTGGGTAACCAAACTTTGCCACGATCTTCCCAAGGCCCCCACTACTGACTGTATCAAAGGCTCTTATCAGGTCTATGAATGTAGTGCAACGATTGTAGTTCTTCTGTTCGTAACATTTCTCTTGCAACTGATGAGCAGATAACACCATTTATGTAGAGTATAGTTCTTTCCTGAATCCACGCTAACTAGCAAGTAGGATCAATTTGTATATGTGCTGCTCAACGCGATTCAGAAGAACTCAAACTTGTATTGTGTCAGAGCAAGTAGATGCCCTGGTGGCTGTCACATATTTTCTGTTGCTTTTCAGTTTGTACAAGTGGACAATGAATGCATTCTGGTTCTCCTGGGGTATAGTTCATTGAAGCCACATTCACTTGAAACGTTCAGGCAGATTCAGTGCTTAGTGCAAGCCTCCGACTTGTAGACTTCTGTTGTCATTGGTTCTGCTCTAAGTGCTGTGCTATTTATCAACTGGTACATTGCTTTCTCAGTTTCAGTGACCCATGGGGTATCGGCAAGCGATATGTTGATTTCCTGTTGGGGCAGTCTATAAATTGCCTCTTCCGTGATAGATGACTGTTGATTGAGGATGTTACTGAACGTATTCTGCCCATTTGTGAAGAGTCTTTTTGTTAGTGAGCAGTGTGACGCAGTCCAGACTCAGTACTGGGGATATTCCTGATTACTTTGGACCGCAGATTGTATTCAACGCTTCACAGAGGTTCTTCATGTCATTTCTGCGTTGGACTTAATCTCGTCAGTTTATTGCTCAGCCATGAGTCTTGCAACTCTGAGTTTGCATTGGACAGTTTTATTGATGTTGTTGGAGGCTGAATTCATAGATGCTGAAGTGCTGTCTTCAGAACACGCCTAAAGTAATCTATGTGGCAGAGTCGTTGTCGTCACACCAATCGTTATGTTTATATTTTGCGTGTGATGTGACCAAGAAATTTTGAAGCATTTAAGTGCATAGAGTCTCTGAAGGATGCCATGTTTTCCTCAAAATCCTCACAGTTTATATCAATTGTATTTTGTTGGCTACACGGTTCTTCCACACATATCTACTTCACATTCTCTTATTTCAATATGTATGCATTAAATGTCATGCACACCTTTCTCCCTTACGGCTGCAGCTGGACAATGAGCTTCGAGACTATGGGTCTGTGGCCAGTTCGTTCAGCATTCTGCACTCCTCATGGCATTCGTTTCTCGGATATCCCTCCTGACTCTTCTCCTGATGATGACGTATTCATTAAGATGCCAGTACCTGGAGCGTCGGTTTATCCATGACGTCTTGTTGGAGTTTGGAAGCCGAAAGACTGTGTTGGTAATTAGAAGGTCGTGTTCAGTGAATTTCCTGAGCAAAAGGAGTCTTTTGTTGCTGCATTTGCCAAAGCCATTCTTACCAATGGCACGTAGAGATATCTGATGATCTGTGCTGACTCTAGCATTGAAGTTACTTAGGATGATTAGCATGACTTCTGCTATAAGGAGTCACTCACTAGTTATTATATACTTTTGAGAGTGTGACGAATGTAAGGTGAAGTTGTTTATATTTGTAACATGTACAGCGGGGAGAATGTTGGCATACCCTTATGCTACTCTGATGTGATGTGGCTAACATTTCTTTGGATATTGTACTTATGGAAATTGTACATGATCTAAGCTCACTGCTAACTAAAATGTCTGCTCCCTTGTGCTAAAAAATCAGCTTGAATTAGTCTAAAGCACGCTATCTTTATTACCCATTAAAATAGAGAAAATGAGTTTTGCCCAACTAGACAATACCAACTTCTAAGAGTACAATCGATGAATTACCATATATATAAAATGCATTTTAAACAAAACGTTATCGGAACTATTTTAAACAATTTACCTCTGAAGTCCGGGAAGTGAAAATAAGCAAGTGGAGGTAGAAGTTTTTTTTTTGAAAGGTGCACATCTGGAGTAAGGCCAACCTGTATATTCTATAACCCATAGTACGCCCATCAAGCATACACCAGATATCATTAACGTGTATCATCTGAACAGCAAATCCAGGAATGCGCCACTGTTTTTCACAAATATTTTTCGCCGTAGCCGAATTTTGAACTACACACCTTTTTATCTGTATTTTGTGCTAACACGTGTATGTTATGTAAATATATTTATCTGTAAAATCCTAGCAGACGACATCTTCGTTTATCGTAGTGATACGATTTTCAATAGCTACGATATTACGATACTGCTTTAAATGATGCAAACTGATAGTGTTGTTTTCGTTCTTTTGGGGCTTCAAGCTATTTCTCGTTGCAAGATGGGTTATACATGGTGGCCAGTCTATACAGAAATAAGTTTTCAACCTTAGTATTGTGTCATCGTGCTATTAACAGAAGCCACCTCCTGTACATGAGTTCCAGAAGTAGATCAATAATCAATATATTGCTGTTGAATTTGCCCATCTTGCATCTCCCACCGCAATGAGATATTCGAATTAGTATCTATCTATCTATCTATATATCCCATTTTTCAAAAAATTACTTTAACGTAACATATTCCATTGCTTAAAACAAGGACATGCGTTAGAGATAAATGTAGGTAAGCCAGGAATGTGTTGACATTTTTATACCGGGAATATGCGGCATATACATTCTAGATTTCCATTCTTTCGTACATAACAGTGGACTGAATCCATTAGTTCCAGTACAAAAATAAATACTGGCCATGATTTTCCCCAACTTTTGTTTAACTTTCTGAAATACATCATAACAAGAAATACGGTAGTAAATACAAGCCATTGTCTCTTTTCCTTCTCTAGACTTAATGGTTTTTTGTCTCGTCTTTGAAGTTTAAGTGCTTTGAAGTTTAAGTTTAATTACTTTTGTAAACACAAAAGTAATTATCTTTGGCTAGTAACACGCCTTGGCAGGTGAAGAAAACCCAATTTTTTTATTATTCCTGTGAACATTTTCACAGCTTTTGTGTGCTGAAACCTTTGTCAGTGGGCAGCAATTACATAATTGCCTCGTAATTCTGCCGATTTTGGCTTGAATAAACTAATTTCATTCCAAGTGAAAGTGGTTACCTGATATAATTTATTTTCTTTAAGCAATGGGAATACTCAGCAGTACACGACTGTCGGGTTCAAATGTAAAGGCAAGAAAGATTTAAATATGAGATTCTCTCTCTCTCTCTCTCTCTCTCTCTGCTTGGCTTGTACGTAATTAAGTAAAGGAAATATGTAGATTAATCACCCAACTAATCAATCACCAAGATACCAACGTCAGCAACGTCAGTATACGTATAGAACAACTATTTTTGTCGCTACAAAAGACTGACGATGGCCTTATGCTGCTTTTCTTCTTATTGTTTTCTTAGCTACCACATAGGTGTGAAAATCACGAAAATTGCAGGGCGTTCGCGACTAGTATTAACATGTTAACTGTTGCATAACTGTTTACTATGAATTCAAGTATTGTTTTGTTTCTTTCTTTGAATATTAATTATTTGATTCTTTATTGTTTTATTTTTTTTCTCTTGTGGATTTGTTTTCTCTTTGTATGTGAGTTCAAACGTGAGAGATTTTATGACGATGTTAATAGCGAATTTATAAGATCAGCATTCCACTGTCTGAAAAGTAAATCTATCTTGGCAGCTGAATCCCCTGACCTTCTCAGGATTCAATTATTCAATACAGTCCATTTGTTTTACCTTTTTCTTATCTCAGAATAAAGTTATATACTTGTCTATCAATAACAATTTCGTATCTAAATAAAAAGACCACTGTAATTATCACACACGTGTATGTATGTACATACATACGTATACTATTTACTGTATGCCTTTCATCATAGTCAGCAACTGCGCTCATGTTCGGTTGTTGTTGTTGGCTTAACACCATTTTTCAGCATATGACATGCCATACATGACAGCCAGTGTAGCTGGTCGATGTAGAACTCGGTGAAACCCCGTGAACAACCACCAACCCATGGGAAGCTACTGGCAAGCTCCCACATATAGGCAGAGCCGGAGAATGGAACCCACGCGAACAGTGGTGAGATGGTAGTGATAGGTAATACGAGCGTTTTAGACAAAGCAATCATGATGAAATTGAGACCAACCGCTTCCTTGCATAGTAATGAAAATATATGATGTTAAAAGGCAGTTAATTCTTTGCAAATCAAGACTACTGGCAAAAATGGCCTTCATTGTAGATGCGTATATAATACGTCAAACAGAGAAAGCTAGTATTACATATGATACAATCAAAACAATCTTTGTTGCTGATTAGGGATTATAAATCTAATGCCATTACCTGAGTGCTTCAGTACTTCCTACAATTTATTTTTTTCTTCTCGTACATTAGTCCGACTAATCAATCCCATAAATCTGTGGGGTTTTTTTTGTTTGTTTGACGATTTTAGTCAATATCATTACTGGTGCGTGACTGATTTATCAGCCTACCCCTACAGGCATCTTCAACACACCGAGAAATTTAAATAGCTTTTCAAAACAAAATCTTCACGTGAATGATGCGATGTAAACAAACTTGTTTTGTAATTGCGTCGATTGTTATTGTTATATTATTGACTTAGTTCGTGTTATATAGTTATATGTTACTGCAGTTGTATGGGACAATATGAATTCGTTTTTTTTTTCTCGGATGAATACTGCACGACCTTGTGGAGTGCAGTATCCATGCGACAAAACGAGTTCATATTTTCCAAAACAAATGCAGTAACCCGTTTATTATATACTCATTTTCTTATTCTACCTAAGGCTTGATTATATAAAAAAAATACACTACAAGGGACAAAGTAATTGAATTTATGCTGAATTCCTAAATAAATACACAACCGCAGATTCATTGATACACATCAACAATATTAATGCACACACAACTCCGTCCAGAGAAATATGAACGCGCGCTCTACATCGCTTTCTAAAGGAATTGTCGTTTTGGTCTACTTAAAATTGAAAATTAGAGTCATATTGTGAATAAATGCGCATTGCAACAACTTTTCCATTTTGTGTGGAATGAATTAATTTTTTCATTTTTGTCGATTCTACTAAATTTCGTGATTATGGACTGGATTCGTCTATGTCAATTCCACATGAAGCACATCTGATTTGAGCAGCGAGGGAGGCGTCTTGACTCATCTGCAAATGTGTTTCTGTTCTGTCATTGAATGTTTGGAATGGGAAAATTATGAACTCTTTCAATTGTAAGTATCAAAAAGATGATATGTAATATAATGTTTATTTCATTTGAGTTAGTAATTAGGATATTATTGCACTTGGAATGTGGTGGAAATTACAGTGCAGTTTCGAAATGTGTAATCAAGCTTTAGAACCCATGACATAACTCGATTTGCAGAACTAAGAAAGTACGTTTTGAGGAAATTCAAGCTGTAATAATATAAGTATACTTTTTGCCATTCTTATTAAGAGCTAAAGAAAACATGTTTATGCCTGGTCACTTGCATGCTCCCCTATCTATGTTATGACCTGTATAATGTATGGCATCTATCGCTAGCCTAAATCCGAAACATTGTATCTACAAAGTCAACGCGCAAAATTGTAAAGTAGCTGGTATGTGGAAATTCATTTAGCAGGTGGAAATACAAATTCTTCGTCGTCTTCGCTTATTGTCTCTGAGGCCCTTCATTTCCTTTGAAAACCTCCAGTTACATTTTCCCCCCACGAATTTAGTACTTTCACTTATAAAATGGTATGTATCTGATAGATATGAGATGGCCCTTGCCCTCAGATTAATTTTCGATGCTATTTTTATGTACCCAAGAGAGCATTGGTCACAGTCTGAACCATTCCATTAACACGATGCTACGAACATTTCACCTTAATAACTGTTTAAATGATCAGAATGATATTTTCAATTATGCGTGTCTCACATTTGTTGTGGACATTGCGAATATCACGTTTATTCATTTGCTTCTTTGAAAGTTTCCTTTGTTACTCAGTAAATTCGTCCACATTGTTCGCTTTATCACCTCTACTTTTAAATACACGAAACAGCTGTTTTACTTCATCCACAAATGTAATAAACTAAAACCTAAAGTCTGCTATATGAGTGTACATGGTTTGTTTATAAAGTAGTTCCTAATACAATAAACTATTTTTACTCAAACGTGTCGTTCACGTGCGTGTACAGTGTTCAGTAACGTAGAATAATGAACGATTCTGACAATGTAAAGTTATATATATATATATATATATATATATATATATATATATATATATATATATATATATATATATATATATATATATATATATATATGTTCAATTGTCTATAGTTAATATCGATCAACACTGACAGATGTTGTAACTAGGTTAGCAACTACATGGGTACCTACGCTAGGTTTTGAAAAGTTATCGACGTTTTGGTTAATTACCTGACCCGAGAGTGAACAAGAGAAGTTGAAGAGTGATTTCTACAGCAATAAATTCACTTTTTAGGTTATTACATTGGAGCTTACAACAGGTATGAGCGGTAGTCAATTTTAACAGGTAGTCCACTGTTGACGCTTATCGTTAGCTTTGCCCGGCTTTGACTGAAAGAAAACGCATTTCATTTTAAGATCTTGTGAACTACAGGGGTTGTAACACATTCAATGTGTCGGATTGTAGTGAAAACTTAAATTCGATTTGTTTCGGTAAGTAAATCTTGTGTATTTTATAATTATGTAAGCATTGCAGTCACAGGTTGAGCAAATGATACCTAATTTGTTTTACATATGTACATTTCATTTGTATTTTGTCAGTTTCTATGACATGTATATAGGAGAATAATCATTCCTAATTATCAATGTTCAACTCGTCAGTATTATGTGGTACAGATTTGAATGCATTTTTATCTCCACGAACTTCTCAATTTTAAGTACATAATGATATTGTATTTGAGTTTTAAATACACTTCGCTAAATAAATATACCGAATGTGTTTGACATGTTCATGTGTATTTTCCATCGTCTTGATAGTTCACGTACGTTTGCTGGTTAAACATGATGTTCACCATCCATTTAATTAACTTATCAAAATTATGCCTATCTAAAAAGATATGTTCTCAGTTAAATGGGTGTGTTGATACCATTTGCAATAATAATAATAATAATAATAATAATATACATGCAATAACAGTAACGTCGAAAACTGGAATAAATTGCATGAAAAAAGATATATATTTAGTTATAATTGAAAATTTATCAGGGTCTGCTATAATGGTGTGTGTGTGTGTGTGTGTGATTTGGATTTGTAACATAGTTTTAACAACTTTTCAGTCATATCGCTACGATGTCTGCAGTGTGGCAGTTTATAGTGATGTCTAGCACAGGGGCATCATGCCGCAGACATGTGGCATTATGTCACACCCAGTCCCATTATCCTGACACCAGGCTGACCAGTCCAAACAACAACCTCTTAATGCTGAGAGTCAAGCGAGGCAGCATGTGACTTTTTTCGGAAATTCGGAAATTTTGCTCGTGTTACTTCTTGGCCTAGAATTCGTAAAGCTTTTCGGATCAAAGACCTTCTATTACTAAAGACGCTGAAAAATCATGCTTCCTCTATAGAGAACACTTGCATTTGATAATCATTCTACCTCTGTAGAGAACTCTCGTATATGGCTGAAGACGTTGTCAGCGGAAAATTATGCGTTTTCTATTGAGACCTCTTGCAGAATTTTTGATGGAATACTTAATGGGAGCTGAGCAGCAAGAGTCATAAGGTTTATATAACTATCATCCATAGCCTCGTCTTGAAGATTCGAGTAAAATGTCAATTTTATATATCATATATAGCATTGTCTTGAATAATCTACTAGAATGTTAGTATTCAATAACATCACTGATAGCCTTTTCTTGAACATTCGAGTAAAATGTCAGTTTTAAATAACATCATCAATAGCTTCGTCTTAACGTTTCGAGTAAACTACCATTATTGATCTTCTAAAATTTCCGAAGACAATGCCTTTGTTACGCTGAACAAAATATGCCATAGTTACTATATCTGAAAGAAAATTAGAGTGATTACTGACTATATACTTTACTTTCTTTTATGGTGGCCCTTAATGGATGACAAACGTAAATATAAATCACATGGCACCACACATTGACTATCCCTTCTATTTAATTTTTAAGTTTTAGGGAGTTTACAAGATTATTCCATTTTACCTACACCACGACTTCAAGTCTCTATGATATCAATATGATATGACTGATCACTGTTATTAAATTACTGTTTGGTCTAAAACACACACACACACACACACACACTTATATACAAAATCCATGCTCAGAATTTGTGCCAGACCCATACAATAACAGGTCCTCCATTTTCTTGTTTGGACAATGATTCTTGATAATGACATATCGAATTTTTTATATTTCCTTCTATTATGACAAACCTTGAAGTTACCGATTGAAATAAAACTGCATTTGAATACGTTCTGAATCTATTATACATAATCGTTAAGCGTTCTCCATTTTATATCTTTGAGAACCTAATGCTATTATATTACATATTTATAACAAATGAATGGAAATGAGAGATGTTACTGCCTTGTATTAATTCATGAATTGAAACAACTATTACACTGGATAGTGTAATTTTTTCAAATCAACTTAAACCGTTTTAACACAACTTCTTAATCACACTGACTGCCATCAAACCTTGGAATTTCGTTTTAAAGAAAGCTTATAGGTTAACAGTTTGCAGGGAACATAGTGTAAACATAAACTGTATTCGTGAAACTTGGTGTCGTTATATGTGCATCTGTATCATGTTATGTCGATAAAGAACGTGTTATTGACATTTTACTCGAATCTTGAAGACGAGGCTATGGATGATATGTAAAATTGACATTTTACTCGAATCTTGAAGACGAGGCTATGGATGATATGTAAAATTGACATTTTACTCGAATCTTCAAGACGAGGCTATGGATGATATATAAAATTGACATTTTACTCGAATCTTCAAGACGAGGCTATGGATGATATGTAAAATTGACATTTTACTCAAATCTTCAAGACGAGGCTATGGATGATAGTTATATAAAATTGACATTTTACTCAAATCTTCAAGACGAGGCTATGGATGATATGTAAAATTGACATTTTACTCGAATCTTCAAGACGAGGCTATGGATGATATATAAAATTGACATTTTACTCAAATCTTCAAGACGAGGCTATGGATGATATGTAAAATTGACATTTTACTCAAATCTTCAAGACGAGGCTATGGATGATAGTTATATAAAATTGACATTTTACTCAAATCTTCAAGACGAGGCTATGGATGATATATAAAATTGACATTTTACTCAAATCTTCAAGACGAGGCTATGGATGATATGTAAAATTGACATTTTACTCAAATCTTCAAGACGAGGCTATGGATGATATGTAAAATTGACATTTTACTCAAATCTTCAAGACGAGGCTATGGATGATAGTTATATAAAATTGACATTTTACTCGAATCTTCAAGACGAGGCTATGGATGATATGTAAAATTGACATTTTACTCGAATCTTCAAGACGAGGCTATGGATGATAGTTATATAAACCTTATGACTCATGCTGCTCAGCTCCCATTAAGTATTCCATCAAAAATTCTGCAAGAGGTCTCTATAGAAAACGCATAATTTTCCACTGACAGGTCTTCTGCCATAGACGAGACTTCTCTACAGAGGTAGAATTATTTTCAAATGCAAGTGTTCTCTACAGAGGAAGCATGATTTTTCACCGACAGCGTCTTCAGTAATAGAAGGTCTTTTATCCGAAAAGCTTTACGAATTCCAGGCCAAGAAGTAACACGAGCAAAATTTCCGAATTATTAATCTGAATATGAAATCAAATCTACCTAGAATGTGCCAACTACCAAGTCTTAGGATGTGTGATAAAAGTATACATTTCTTTTAAAACAAACAAACAAGCAACAACAACAAATTGCTATAGGCAAAACATTATTCATATACATGTAAATCTAAATTCTTAGTTAATTCCCTACGTTGACACAAAACAAAAAGAGAAAGAAACAACTAAACCAAATCAAACGAAAAAAAGAAATCTATATGCAATTAAAAAAATCTCATACATACATACATACATACATACATACATACATACATACACTCATGCATACACACATGCATACACACATACATACATACATGCTTGCATACAGACATATATACATACATGGATTGTGGGCGGATGGAGGTAGGTAGGTAGGCAGTTTTCTAGTAGACATACACACACACACACACACACAGACAGAGTGGCATAAATAAAACTAATCTCTCCTACTTTTATTGTTCAATCTTGTCACAAGATATTCATTCAAGAGTATCAGACAACGGACAAACAATATGCACGCGGTTTTTCTCTTCCAGGAGTTAACAATAGTTAATTGTAATTCGAATATTTCTTTCTTTTTAAAGATTTCTTTTTATATGAAGGCAGTCCCGCTTTCGTTGGCATTTCATTATAAGTACTGAAACTGAACTACGATGTTAGATTTGTAAAGGATGTAAGCACTTTCATATTCAGTTGTTCTCACTTATAAATCGGATCCCACTGCCAGCAATGTAGACCCTGATATGCCATTGCATAATGCGCCTTCAGATCTAGGTTAATGATGTTAGTTCTACTCGTTACTACTAACAAACTTTATAGAGCGAGATTTTGCTATATTTAGTTGGATTTGTCTTAGGATATAAACAATTCCTTTCTTTGAGCTCAACATATGTACCCAATTTTTTGACATGTTAGTGTCTTGCAGTATATTCGTGATCATTTGACACGTTAGTTTAATGCCGTTTTTAAAATGTAAACTTGCCTTAGCTTTGAGTTTAGACTTTCTAAGAAGCGGTGCCAGACTGGTTACCAGCGAGTATTTTATCCAAATCATTTGGGTTTATTAACGCTGATTGTGCAACAATTTATGTTTTGTAACAGTATTTTCGACAACGCAGATAATAGCGTAAGATACCTCTAGGGCGAAAGAAACAGACATGCAATGAAACCACCAACCTGAGTTAGGTGACCACTTACCACTTGCATGTGTCAAGACAGTGGATCAAACCTCAGACGCAGTCACCATTGATACATACAGGCCCATATATTTCACAATAATCATTCTTCAAATCCCCCAACGAACCAACTTCCCTTTTCTAACCTCCAATTTTAAGATAGTTGGAGGGTAAATGTTTAAGGCACGACAGATACGGAAGATAACCGAATGCCTTCGATCTCTTCCTATCTCATGGTCTCCGCAGGTAAAAGCAGTGTCATGCGTCTTGCATTCAATTGAATTATATGATCGATAAGGCAGGCTTTTTTCTGAAAAATTCAATTCGTAAAGCTAGGTATTAAAACTATCAGCAGTACTTCTACAGTCTATTCTCATTTGTTTGTTGTTAATATATGTTGCCACCTAGGGTAAATAATGTATTTGCCAGACAAGTAATTTCGATACACAGCCATTAATGGCATTACTATTTTACTGAATAATTAGCCTCTATTCAGCAGAGGTAGAAAGGAGTAAAGATCACAATTTGACCATGTATTAAAATTTGTAAAGAGAAATTACTATCTCATTGTATAATAGTATCTACACAGTTCGAGTTTGATATGGAATGTACTCGATGACATGTTTGGATGATTAATGTTTGGATGATTCATCCGCGAACGGGGCAAACTACAAATGAATATATCTTGTCAAAGCCGTTTTCATTTCAAACGTGACCAAAGACAATAACTGTTACTCGGAAGTCTGTCTCATACAAAACCTATGACGAGTCTAAAGATGTGCCACGATTCGCAGGTATGTATATATCATTAGTGTTTAATTTTTTCTGGAGAAAGAAAGTGCATATACGAAGTGAAGCAACTGCATGCTTGAACAAAAGAGCAATTCATAATTTTAGTAAACAACTGCGTGCATTATGTAATGTTTAATATATTTGCTCTCTCTCTCTCTCTCTCTCACACACACGCACACACACACACACACACACACACACACACACATACATACATACAAGCGACCCTGTTTTAAATTGGATATTTCTTGCTGTACACCGGTACCAGGGATGATGTAAGTCAGACGAAGTATCAACTATTACCACTGCCGCTGTATTTTCACCTTGTTTTCCTTGCTCTTGGTAGTTGCTAATTATTTGCAGTTTGTTTTAAAACTTTTACGTTGGAATGATTTGTCCTACTTCCTTTGCAAATATGTTCCTAAGTATTCAAAACAGGAGAGTGTACTTGCCAAGGAAGTATACTAAACAGGGCAGTTTACTTGCCAGGGAGAGGACATACTAAACAGTATACTTTAATTACCAGGGAAATATAACAAACAGGAGACTTTACTTGCCAGGGAAGTATACTAAACAGGAGTGTTGATTTGCCATGGAAGTATACTAAACAGGAGACTTCACTTGCCAGGGAAGTATACTAAACAGGAGACTTTACTTGCCAGGGAAGTATACTAAACAGGGGCGTTTACATGTTAGGGAAGTATACTAAACATGAGTGTTGCTTGCCACGGAAGTATACTAAACAGGATATTTTACTTGCCAATGAAGTATACAAATATGACACTTTACTTGCTAGGACAATATACTAAACGGGAGAGTTTACCTGCATGGGAAGTATTCAAATGTGACACTTTACTTGCTAGGGAAGTATAATAAACATGAGTTTAATTGCCAGGAAAGTATAGAAATATGACACTTTCCTTGCTAGGGCAGTATACTAAACAGGAGTGTTTACTTGCTAGGGAAGTATACTAAACAGGAGACTTTACTTGCCAGGTAAGTATACTAAACAGGAGTGTTTACTTGCTAGGGAAGTATACTAATAAGGAGATTTACTTGCCAGGGAAGTATGCGAAACGTAAGAGTTTACTTGCCAGGAAAGTATGCTAAACAGGGGACTTTAATTGCTAGGGAAGTATACTAAACAGGAGACTTTACTTGCCAGTGAAGTATACCAAACAGGAGAGTTTACTTGGCAGGGAATTATACAAATAGGACACTTTACTTGCCATGGAAGTATACTAAACAGGAGACTGTACTTGCCAGGGAAGTATACAAATAGGACACTTTACTTGCTAGGGAAGTATACTAAAATGGAGACTGTACTTGCCAGGGAAGTATACTAAACAGGAGACTGTACTTGCCAGGGTAATATACAAATAGGACACTTTACTTGCTAGGGAAGTATACTAAAATGGAGACTGTACTTGCCAGGGAAGTATACAAATAGGGCACTTTACTTGCCAGGGAAGTTTGCTAAACAGGAGTGTTGATTTGCCAGGGAAGTATACTAAACAGGAGACTTCACTTGCCAGGGAAGTATACAAATAGGACACTTTACTTGCCATGGAAGTATACTAAACAGGAGACTGTACTTGCCAGGGAAGTATATTAAACAGGAGACTTCACTTGCCAGGGAAGTATACAAATATGACACTTTACTTTTTTGCTAGGGAAGTATACTAAAATGGAGACTGTACTTGCCAGTGAAGTATACTAAACAGGAGACTGTACTTGCCAGGGTAGTATACTAAACAGGAGACTTCACTTACCAGATAAGTACACAAATAGGACACTTTACTTGCCAGGGAAGTTTGCTAAACAGTAGTGTTGATTTGCCAGGGAAGTATACTAAATACAGGAGACCAACCGAATAGTGGAGAGAGAGAGATTAATAAGTTACATTTAATATTTTTATGCATGAACAGGCATCATATACAGCGAGGGCACGATACAGATCTATTGTATTATAATTTTTGTGTCTCCTTTACCGGACTATAGAAAATAATACAAATTAGTAAATTTTATATCGAATACTTTACGGCTTTTGGGCTCTGTTAGATTACCTGTGTGATGGATAATTCACAGGTAAAAGACCAATTTGTTTCCGTAAAATGAAGATTTCATTACATACCATAAATATTCCATGCACTGACACTTCAAATGTTCGAAATAACACTGTTGCTGGTGCAGTGTATTGATTATCAATATGGAATTCGCTACTGGAGACCTAATTCTCTTAATGCGTAAATGAATGGGCGAATATTCATAGTAATGGATAACTGAAGGAGCGAATATTCATAGTAATGGGTAACTGAATGGGAAAATATTCATAGTACTGGGTAACTGAATGGGCGAATATTTGCACGAATAGTGTTATGTATATCTGATTTAATTATATCTTATTTAATATATATTATTTCAATTTAATTGTTTGTCATTTTTTTTTATAAAAATAATATTTTTCATTAGATAATATTGTAATGTAAATTTATTCACTAGAGATGATACTTTTTTTCAGAAAATAATTTGACCTTGACTGTTAGTTTATAAACACCAGGTGTTGATCTAAATCCTGACCTTGTTTCAAAATTTGTAGCAACCATCGTAAACAAGTTCTGTCTTTTTTTAAAAATGATTGGTTGTTGTCGAGGTCATGATGGGACTTCGTAGTTAAGATGTAAATAATTGTTTTATTTTTTATTTCCTAGAGTAAAATGATTGGTTTTCGGCAGGGTCACATTGGGTGTACGTGACCTGTCACAAGTAGGTAGTTTCTATAACCTTCGAGAAGATGATCACGTGACCCCTTGTTTACGTTTTTGAAGACCATATAGCCTCTATTTTGGAAAATTAGTCTCAGTAGAAGCTGGACTGTTAAATTGGAAGTTGTTTGTTGTGCTGTTTGGAGTTATTTCAAATTACTTGGATTCAAAAGGATTAATTCTGTTATTTTTCTGGAAAATAAGCGTGCTCATGTAAAATTGTTCAACAAGGGCAGTTTTGTTTTTATAAACATTTATTCAGCTATCAGAAACCGGAGTGATAATTCTAGCTTCTACAAGAAACTGTAGACTTTAACTCTACAGATTGCAACATACGTCATCGTCTTCCATCTTGGATTCTTCGTCAGGATTCAAGCTTGAAATCAGTAGAATATTTTGTTATTAGGACTCCCAAAAATTTATTCTTGGATTATTCTTGGATTATTTTGGATTTGATTCTATAAAACGGTAAGTTCATAGTTTGTTATTTTACAGAATTTTTCCAGGAAAATAAATTATTGTATTTTTAAAAGCTTGTTGTTTTCACTCTTTCTTGTGTTACTGTTTATTCGAGCCTAAACACGTGACATAAGAATATGTAATTCATTGGGCAGATATTCATAGTAATGGGTAACTGAATGGGCGAATATTCATAGTAAAAGTAACTGAAAGGGGCTATTCATAGTAATGGTAACTGAATCGGCGAATTTGTATAGTAATGGGTAACTGAATGGGCGAATATTCATAACAATGGGTAACTGAATAGGCGAATATTCCTAGTAAAGGGTTACTGAATGGGCGAATATTCGTAGTAATGGGTAACAATATGCGAATTTTCATAGTATTGGGTAACAATGGGCGAATATTCATAGTAATGTGCAACAACAGAATATTCACATTAATGGGTAACAATAGCGAATATTCATAGCAATGGTTAACAATGGGCGAATATTCACATTGATGGATAAATAGATTTTCAAATATCTATTTCAAGACTAGCAATCATAATAATACTAAATTTGCTTATTGATAGAAAGCGTTCATTTCAACTTGTCAAATAATGTTATTATTATTTAAATAATTGTGAAGTTATGATCTTAATACTTGCATAATAAGACGTATTTAACATCATGTGCATTATTTATCTCCACTTCTAGAGAGTAGAATCCAATTTCTAGTATTTAAAACTTTGTAGGCATAGGAATCTAGAATAAGTGTGTGTGTGTGTGTGTGTGTGTGTGTGTGTGTGTGTGTGTGCGGGGGTGGGGTGAAGAAGGTCAGTTATTATAGCTAACCTATTTTAATCTAGACTGTATTTCCTTTAACAGTTTGCACTTTTAAGACTCTAACGACTATTTGCAATGATGTCGTTTCTCAAACGGACTTTCCAACTTCGTTTAGTATCTTTTGTCTGTTTCATTTACTAAGTATACAAAAATTTATGTTGCACATAATAGGGCATAGCACCGAACATCTATATTTTGATCATCTATGAAAAACGCCCATATCATCAATACTTTCTAAAGATGTAACCACAAGGAATACATCTCTCTCTCTCTCTCTCTCTCTCTCTCTCTCTCTCTCTCTCTCTCTCTCTCTCAATATGTTTCTGATACTTTCAGAGATACGACAGTTGATTTAAAGCCATGAAGATTGAACAAAGCAAATAACTTTGGAAGACGGTAATGTGGAACTGTGAGAAATTTTAAGTACGTTTTAAGAAGGCGTACCACATTAAGCAAAACACCAATTATTTGTGAATAATGTAAATTCAGCGATTAAAAAGTTGTCTTCGTCACTAAGAAAATGAACTTTTCAAAAAGTCCCGTTCATAGTCGTCCATCATCTAGATCGAGTACAAAGAAGCTGGAAAAAGATCAAGAGTCAATCCTGGGTGATGAGAAAGATGATGAAATACTTCAAAGAGTGGTACGAAGTGCGCAGAAGAAGGGCTTTGGTACATCATCTGATGTAGACAGTGATCAGGAGTGGGACACGGACCTCGAAGACGAAAGTAAGTAATATAAATTTTGTTTCGTATGCAATTCAAAACTGATTGTCATGTGCCACATGTTTCGAACATTGTCAGGAAGACAAATACCACTGACAGGCTCATTGGAAATATTCAAGGTCCTGGAAGCAGGTACACTTGATGCTGAAAGCTCTGTATTATTATCTATTAATTTGTGTAGCAATCCTTCTGTACTAATATTGTTAATTAGATATGAAATTTATTGAAAGGGTTTATTACGTCAACCAACCTTTCTTACAACTTAGCACACAAGATATTAAAGCTAAGGCAAAGATATTTTTTGAATGCAATAGTAGCTGAAATGCTGCCTTCGAACTCAAAACTAGTATGAGTATTTGTGCAGATGGGTTTGAATTCAAAAGACAGTGCATAAAAAAGGAATATGGGTATTACAAGTTCTGAATATTCGTGCGCTGTACAACAAAGTTCTGAATATTCGTGCGCTGTACAACAAAGTTCTGAATATTCTTGCGCTGTACCACAAAGTCCTTTATAAGTGAACAGAATAGAACGTCAGTGGATTCCACAAAATCCCCCTTGCACCTTTACAATATGTCTGAATCTGATTATAAAAGTATTTAATGACTGTTTATAATCAGTTTTTGGTATGTTATTCGTGCAGTGGAAAACTTAAAGATGTGGTACAAATTGGATGTCGTGCGCACGACGATAGATTTTTGCATCGGTATGTTTTTATAAAGCTGATGGATACCTCGAGTAACCGTGTGCGGATGGGTCTTGTGGTAGTGGCCTGCTACTTTTGGCAACACAATGTAGGGATAAAAAATGTCCAATGTCACTCGTATATTCAGGCAAAGGTGCCTGGACGACCCTGTCTTTTGATTCAAAAAAGAATGCGTACAAACACTCTTAAGAGTTATACTACGTCAAGTGAATTTTGGTCTTGACTAATTTTCTTTGATCCAAACTTTATTATTTTTTGTTTGAGTCGTGTGAAAAAATAGATTTATATTTTATAACATGTGACAATATCATTCAAACGTTTCTGGTCACCCTTGACATATTTGGCGAGGAGCTGTTTGGTGATTTCAACCAGAGTCTAGTTTATCAGACGTCAAAGTATCTTGCACAAACGTTTCTGAGTTCCAAATGACTTTCAATATATTTAAAACAGCTGAAGAATTAATGTCCGTAATAATAGAAAAATGTATTCCACTCTGTATCGAGCAACTTCTTCAATTACTGTTTTCACATTAGCCACTGACCACTCACCAAACGCGGACAACAGGCTTCAAGAACTTGGGTTATCTTCTGTGAATTCGCGACCATTTTTAAAAGGATGAAACCACCTTAAAACCGTAGAATATTACAGATGCATATCAGTGGGAGAGTACCCTAAGAGTGCTCGGATTTGTAATTATGCTCTTTGCTCGGAAGCAGAACTGTACTCCTCCGCTGTTATTAAGTCACTATCATTTACCTATGTAACGTCACACGGTATATGCAGGTGTCCATCGGGATGGACGTGCATCTGCTGTTGTTGTTGTTGTTGTAGGGTTTAACGCCATTTTTCAGCACACGATAGGCTATACATGGCGGCCAGTATTAATGGTGGAGGAAGAAACCGGGAAAAAACCGGAAAGAACCACCGACCCTCGATAAGCTACTGGCGAGCTTTCTCACATACCGAGACTCGAACCCACGCAGACAGAGGTGAGATGGCAGTGATCCGGAACGGAGAACGCTTTAGACCACTCGGCCACTCGGGGCCCCACGTGCATCTGCAGATCTTTGTGAAGAACGTTATTTTGTTTATCGATTGACATTAAATTTATAGACAGGTTGAAGCAAACAAAAATGTCTTGAATCAGAACTATTAAAATACATCCAACGTGTATTCATCTGCAGCTTTTATGTATGAAGCTGAGCATATTTATGATCACCTGAACATTTTAAAATATAACAATTATTATTCGTTAAGACAGTGGTGGGTATAGAATGGAAAACCCTTCAAATTATATATGGAACTAAATTAGGGATTTAATCTGGTGTACCAGAAGGAAAGTTTGCAGAAATACATTGGTGACGTTAAGCATTATATTTTCCAAAGGCGTATTTGAGACATTTCATCCAGCCTAATATATATTGGCGGGGAATCTCACGGGGCCTTTAAACTTTCAACGCCTTTATCAGCTACATAAGGTCGTGATTAATTAATATCTTTCATCAAGAAATATAAACGAAATCTTGAACTGACACGGACCTCTGAAAACGATTTATTATTCTGTAAACAATCCTAAGATCGATCCAGGGACGTCAAAAACGATGTAGACGAATGTTCATAACGACTGTACTCCAAAGTTGCTGCAAACAGAATGCTGTATAATACTTGAAAGCAAGCGTATGCAATTGCATACAATATTGTATGCCTTCTTTGACCCAACATTCTACCTTCCTTCAAAGATAAAGATAAGATTCCTAAAGTAAACATGTGCTATCTTATACGGGATTATCGTGGCGTCAACACCCAAGCGAGAGAAAGGTAATAAATGGGCAAAACGAACGTCACCTAGAGTTTATTAGGTAGTAAATTGACTTTGCATTGTAGTCATTGAAGGTGTTTGCACCCCATAACCTTGAACATTTAGCGTAGAGTGACGGTTGTCTCAAAATGCATCAAGGGCAAATATGAATGAAACGAATCTAGTGAGTTACGATTGATGACAAGATTCTATTTTTAATATAATATTTTCTTATTGAGCGTTTAAATTACATACATAGTTCTTGGTCGAGGGGATTATTGCATACTGCTAATATGACTTCTTACATCTGATTGCATTCTTTAGTCTTTGCACTGCATTATGCTCTAGTACCTTGACTTCAAGTGAACATAAACATTTTATTTACATAATCCCAAAACTGCAGAAATTAGAACCGTTTATTCACGTACAGCTCCTTATAGTCAAGGCCGATCCAAGGATTTTTGGCGCCATTGGAGAACTATGACTTTGGTCTTCCCCACCTCCACACCTGGAAAAAAAATCGGATCCTTCAAATTTTGGCGCCACTTAAAGCGTGGCGTACTAGGCTACCGCCTAGGTGGGGTACTACGCTAACGCCTAGGTGGGGTACTAGGCTAACGCCTATTTCGCCTAAATAACCTGATTATAATTTTTATACATTTATAAAATTTTGATCATGGTACAGTGTAAATCATAAAGTGCCAAATAATGCAGATGCGATATGTAATATATACACATTAATTATCCTCAGCACATCTAGATGGCTTCGTGTTTCAAACTTTGAGAAATAAAAATTATAAAAGGATACGAACTGTCCCACCAACTTAATGTATAGTATGACACATGTATTTGTTGCTCAGTAGCTGTGCAGTCGAATATAGAAAGACGGAATAAATTTGCAGTTCAAGTATATTTTTCTTTTCCTTCGCTTAAAAGCAGAGTCACACTGAAAACAGCATAGGTCCTGATCTGCCATAGCATAATGTGCAGGCAGATCAGGGTCTATTTTGTTTGTTCTAGTGATTACTCCTAGCAAATTGCACCAGTCCAGATCAGTCCACGCATCTGAGTGCTCAGTTTTCATTTGGAGGAGAGCTATAAGCGGGATCCGATGGTAAATTAGGTTTGTCACACATCCTCTTAGTCCAAGACATGTCTTCCTTTACCGTCATTAAATCTCCGTCGGCCGTTTTCTTTTTTTTTATATCTAAAAATGTCTGGGATTTTGCACGGTTCGTTCTTGATCAGACACATTTAGATGCGGTATTAATACAGCGTAAGTTGCTTGATACAGATACACCCGGTCTCCAGAGTGTTCTCTTTTTTGAACATTCAAAAATGGTAACCCTAGGTAAATGTTGTTGCATACTGTACATGGTATGACTGAAATTTAGGGAGAGCAGATTTTAGTACTAGTATTTTAAGTAACAAATATCAGAAAATATTAATTACTTTTGGCATAACATTCCAGACATCTTGCCTAGCCCCTTATATCACTATTCAACAGCAAGGATAAAGTTCTCGATAATAATTGGAATCATTAGATTCGTTTGCTTGTAATCCTCATGTTTCTTGTGTTGCTTTTATTTGGGCATATTTTATCTCCCGTGAACTATTTTTTATATCTTCGTATGGCATTGGAAAATTTCCACGAAACAGCTGGACTAATATTTATGGCCCTAAAACAAGTACGTTTCCTCGGAGATTTACCTCACTCCTATTTATGTTGAAGTGTTACAAATAGATAGCAAAAAGACAATAAAATACATGGCATGAATATAACCATCTTGCCGTCCGTTACGTGAGTCTGCAACGTATGGATCAATGCTACATATGAAATAAGAAAAACGAATTTTAATTTGTACCTTAGGAAATGTTCATATTAGGAAAGTAATTGTGTAGATATAGGTATATGCACCAAGAAAGCAAAAATTTGAGTTTATGGATGGGATAGTCATGCTCAATTGATATTTGAAAACCGTAATAGGTATAGCTTCCTAGATTGGCTAACTGCATAATGTTTACTAAATTGAGCCATTCCTAAGCTGTATGAGCTTATGAACTGGATTGATTGTGGTGATGGAGAGGGTGATGGTTGATAAATTATCTCTTAATGTTGATTATCGTGTACGTATAAAACCGACCGACTCTGGTCTATCAATTCACAGTTGCATGCACCAACGTGTCTAACAAAGTAAAGGGTATAAATAGATTGCCTAATTGCTTGAAACATAATTTCATGATTGTTGAGGGTTAACTGAAGAAAACAAAAACAGTTGTGAGAGGAGGTATAGTAAATTTTTCAATTTCTTAACTTTAATTAGAATTAGCAATTAACCCTAGTATCTTACAACTATTGAAAAGTTCATCTAATTAGTGGAAATACAGATTTATTTCATTCTCTTTTTACAACTTTTATAGCTTCTTTGTTCCTTTTTATTCTTGTTCAATTTCGTTAATGTTTTAAACTTTTTGCTACATTTTCTAAATTTAGGTACTGCGTCTAAAATATGGTAGCTATTGAGCTATTGCTATTATTTATTTCTGTAATGTTTGATATTCAATAATTATAACTAATGCAAAGCAATTAAACAAGGTATTTTTCTAACAAGAAAATAAATGTACGTTTTCCTCGGGTTGCTAAAACAAAGAGTGGAGGAATTTGCTGGAAATCTTAAAAGGAATATGAACAGAACTGTCTTTTTTTTGTAATATACTTTTAAGTGATCTTCGGACAGGTTCCTGATTGATGTTGCAACAACATAATTTGGTTACCTGTTTTTGAAAACAGACTAACATGTTCTCGATGAATCAAATATCTGCTAATATCATCACCAGCTCAGGAATAAATAATACTTCATGGAAAGAGACATTTAAAACATAAAAAGTTATGGCAAACGAGTAATTGAAATAGACTGATGCACAATATCTGTATGGAATGGAATCAACTTACACCATATGTACCATATACAGTTCTACACGTTATCCAAGACATTTTATTGCCGATGTTTTAAGATCGTTGAAGTCCTCATTTACGTTGGATTTCGATACAAACACTTACTAATTGTAGGATGAAAGAGATTGCATTTAGGAAATAGTTTAATGACAACGAGCAGTTATGGCATTCTAAGTCTTGTTTTCTTCCGTCTCATACGAGCAATTAAGTATTCTGTGTAACAAGAACTCTGTTTATTTTAAAGTTTTGGGTAAGATTGTTACTATTAATCTACAAATAACGAAGTATATTCTCTTTTTTTTTAAGTTTCGAATTATCTGCTATCTTTTCTTATGACAAACTGATTTTGAGAAATACATTTACTCTTGTATTGGTGGCGGTACTGACGTTTTCGTTGTAACGGTTATCCATTGATAAACGATGTATATTTACGTACTGGTTACGGCAAGATTTACAAATACCTTTAAGTCTTGAACTAAGTAACAGAAAAGATCGAAAACCAACAACATTTGTAAAATTCATCCAATAATCTCTTTCCCTACATTACAAAGTGAAAAATTAAAAAGATCATTCAGTATTTTGAGTTAAAAACCAAAGAGACATACGATTATATCACGAGTCCTAAAGTATATAGTATTCCGAATGAATTCGAGTTGTGTTCTGAATGAATTCCGATATTAAATGTACTGATGTACCAGTAGCCTGGACGTGACGATGCGTTAAGTCTTGATGCTTCACAATGATGTAATCCAAAATGTTCTTGAATGAATGCACATTAATCCAAAATAGTAATTTAGTCCCAGAATCAACGAGCGTTTTGTAATTCCAATGAATAAATGAAATTCATAAATAAAGCCTCTTTTCTGAACATCAGTTGATTATAATAAGACTGATGTGTGTGCACGTGTGTGCGGCTTGGATTTTTAACGTAGCTTTAACAAATTTTCAGTCATATTGCTATGATGTCTGCAGTGGTGCAATTTACAGCGATGTCTAGCACTGCTTAGTGAGGCAACAGTTAGTATATTTTTTTTACAAAAGTACTTTTGTATGCCTCGAACCCGCGACCTCCAGCATCCGATGCAGACACTCTTACCACTTAGGCCACTGGAACGGTCACTAAGAGAAATGTCAATCACACAATATAGATATACATAACATATGATCACGATAAAAGACAAGACAACTTACCATGTTAAATAAACAAGTTAACATTTTTTAATTTTAATTATAAAACTGTTTACATTAAAAAAAAATATTATTAAACATTTTGTATTTCAATGCCTTGCTGAAATATTATGGTCCATGTTCCAAACGAAACACGAACTGAAATCAAGAACTAGGATTTTTAGTATGGCATTATGCTGGTTTGAATTATACTTTGCAAGAGATTCTTTAAAGTTTAATTCAGTATATAGAATTGTGGCTTAATAAGAAATACTTCAAGAGTTATTTACTCTACCTTCTAAAGAGATCAAATACGTACATATCAAATACATACATACAAAGTGTGTTCTAAAGATGGTTAAGAAAGAACCGAAAGATTGAGTTTACAATGTAAACAATAAATGACGTTTCATCTTCAGCTGAAGGTTATATTTTTCAGTTTTATTTAATGTATGAACGAATACTAAGTTTACTTCAAATTAGGCCACAGCAAATGATATAGCACAGATATAAGATGTTACTTCTATTTTGTCCCTTTTTCCTGTTTGTTTTTTCTGCCCATTTAATTTTGTTATTACTCCATTTCACTGTACTTGCCTTAACTTTGTAACCATGCATATCTTTCATATTCATTGTTTCTATATTGACTTCGCCAATGATACTAAATAAATTCCAGAACAAGCATTGAATAAATGTCAAAAACGCGATGTGTGTGTGTGTGTATATATATATATATATATATATATATATATATATATATATATATATATATATATATATATATATATATATATATATATATATATATATATATATATATATATATTGTGTGTGTGTGTGTGTGTGTGATTCACCGTGGTCATTAATTGAATTTAGGGTCTACCTGACTATACTCACGTCTAGTCTACGATTTTAGGTTATATTCTGTGTTCATTATTAAATGAGGGCAAACAGTTTTACTGATGTTGAGTTTAATCGCTAACTTTATTCAGAAATTACGAATGTTCTAGAAGCATGTTGCTTACGAATTTTGTGGAAAAATGACACTCATCCTGATTCTGTTATTGTGTCTAAAGCTTTTTTTATCCAAATGTTGTTAACTTCAAAATTACAAATTCTTACCTTATCATCTGAAGGAGAATTATTATTGTTTTAATTTTTTAGAGGATTTATTTATGTAGTTAACTTATTCACTGGAATTACAAAGTGCTAGTTAATACTTTTCAAGGACATTTCTGGATTATATCATTATAATATATTAAGGCTCTTAGTACATAAACACAATTCAAGGCTATTGGTACATCAGCACGTTCAGTATTGGAATTCATTTATAGCACTACAGGAATTCATTTGGAATATTCTAAAATTGTGTACTTGTGATATAACTTTTAGGTTTTCGCTCTTTCCTGTTACTTAATTTAAGACCATAGAGTCTTTTTAGCGATTCAGCGGTCTTAGAGTGATATCGCGAAAATAAATCTCCTGAAATACACCTTAAATATCATAAAATCTACATCTGCAATCACTAATATATAGCCAACCTAAATTAAATCCGCTCATTTTGAATAAAATCGCTCAATTTAACGTCTGCGAGAAACTGGGTGTCATTTCGAATTTCTCTTTTACTGAACGGAGAACGTATGCAAAGCATGGCGTACGTGGAGAGAGAATGAAATTTTCATGTTTTTTCCCCAAGAAAACAGTGTTTCTTTTCGAATAATGAACAATGCGTGGTGCAAAGATTAACTTACAATATAATGAAAAACGAAAAACATCATGGAAATATTATATAAAAAGGTACAATAAAATAAACCTAACAAATGTAGAAATGCAAGAATGAAAATTGTTCCGAAATGATGATTTAGTTGCTTCTTTTAATAAAAAAAATAAATAATTTTAAAAAAAAATCAGAAAAGGGAGTTAAGTTTAAAAACAAACGAGTGCCATAGCCCATTGACGAGTAGCGTCTTCAGCTGGGACTTACACTTGCGGACCAGCATACATACGTTTTTATTCCACTAAGATAAATCCATTTGTAAAAAAAACAACTTATAATGAATAACATTGGTATTTCTGCAGAATACCCCTACATTCGGAACGTACGGTATATTCCTGAAGAGGAGAAAACCAGAATAGTATATATGGCTGCATGCTCCAAGTTCAAGGTTGTCCCGTCAAACTCCTTCTTGAAAGGGCTTCCAAAAGGGATCATCCAGGTCAACTACCAGGGTCTTGGCCCCATAGGAACCAAAGCTCTTGCACTGGGACTCGTTGTGAGCTCTTTTATTGTATGTATGTATGTATGTATGTATGTATGTATGTATGTATGTATGTATGTATGTATGTATGTGTATGGATGCATGTATGTATGTATGTATGTATGTATGTTGTATGTATGTATGTATGTATGTATGTATGTATGCATGTATGTATGTATGTGTGTGTGTGCGTGCGTGCGTGCGTGCGTGTGCGTGCGCGCGCGTACGTACGTATGTATGTATGTATGTATGTATGTATGTATGTATGTATGTATGTATTTAATATAATGAATATGGCTTGGCAGCCATAATAATTCTACACATTATGCAGGTGTGATATCAGTCTTAATTGTCATGCCATTATTGACCTAGAATGTTAAGGTGACTTTATGCATGTCCCCGTTTTGGAGGAATTTACAAAGCTTTAATTTCTATATGTAATAATATGGCTCTTTTTTAACGGCACATAATTTGATGCCCCTCCCCCATAATCATGTCCATCGCGTGACGCAAGTCCGTGGGTTCCGTCCTTCCTAGCGTCCAAGTATGTATTTCCATCTACTAAGTTATTGTTGCCTTCTGAATCCAACATTGACCCGATGATTTCTATTAAGTAAACCAAATAAGTTCCAATCTTCGCCTTTTTTCTGTAACTGACTTACACTTCTATTTTACTCTGAACCCTACCCTTTCATTGTAAACCAGTATTTTTTCAATTGCACAATTTTGGCAGGGGCATCCGTGTCTTTCAGATACATTTTTTTTTTATTTCTACTACAATTTTATCGTTACAGGTGAACAGAAATGTGACCGAGTTACACCTGGCGGGAAATATGATTGGTGAGGAAGGCATCCGTTATATCACGGCGATGATGGCAGAAAATGAGTTCATAAAATTATTGGTGAGGACTTAATGAAAATCTTTTTAAAATTTCTCTGATGAAATTCAGTCAAAAATTGTGTTTAATATTTTACGAATCTAAGATCAACGATAATTTCATGTTTAACGAGCACAAATGGAATAGATATTTGAAAGAATTCCCACATTTCCAGCTTTTATTCCCTTACCACTCCTTACTTATAAAAAAAGCCAGACTTTTGTATCTATTATTCCATTTATCAACATACAGTTTCTTGTATTTCTATATATCGTCTTGGCAAGATCCTATATAAGTGAATGTTTTGCGAGAACTTGCTGTTAACTTTACGAGAGCGAAAATACCACATTCCATTCTGATATTATGTTCATGAATAATAATTATTTTAAAATGTATTTATGTCAACGTAATGTTCCAGGATTTGTCGGAAAATGACCTAGGTTCCTTCGGAGCTGAAATGATCATGGATATGTTCAATGAAAATGATACATTATCACTCTTGACCTTATCAGGTAGGTACGATTCATACAATTAGGTCCGCAAGTTGATTACGTTTTGCAGCTGAAAGCAGTTCACTTCTAAACCTTTTAAACTTTGTTTTTACACCTGTGATGTATCTGACACTTTTCATGTGGATTACGTGAATGTCCTTTATAAGATGGAATAGGAAAGAAAATATCATATAACTATACTTAGAGTATGGTGGAAAAAACTTGCATTCTTGTATAATTTAGGGTAATAGGTACATGGACATTCTTTGATACAGCGACAAAGCAAGAAGCAAGAATTCAACCTTCGAAGACAGATCACACTGACGCAATATATATATATATATATATATATATATATATATATATATATATATATATATATATATATATATATATATATATATATATATATATATATATAGAGAGAGAGAGAGAGAGAGAGAGAGAGATATATATATATATATATATATATATATATATATATATATATATATATATATATAGAGAGAGAGAGAGAGAGAGATATATATATATATATATATATATATATATATATATAGAGAGAGAGAGAGAGAGAGAGAGAGAGAGAGAGAGAGAGATGTATGTATGTATGTATTTGTGTGTGTGTGTATGTGTGTGTGTGTTATACAGCTGCATGTACATGTATACAGCTTGATATCAAAGGTAAAATTCAAGGGTAGAAGGGGAGGTAATAGATGAAATTCAAATTTCCCATTTCAGCTGTAATATAATAGAATCAATAAATAAAAATTTCATAATTCCTGTTTGTGATATATTGCGGAGTACGATTAAGGTTCGTATTCAACATATACATTTTTCAGGAAATCATTTCAAGGAGAAGGATGCTGAACGATTCGCCGAAATTCTACAAAATCCGGTATTTCAAAATTTGATGTACTCTTCTTCTTTTGCTCGCTGTTCAACAATACGAATCATATCTTATATCATTTAATATCAAAACGATATATAATTTGAGTTACTGGACAATAGCAAGTTCTTCACGAGTAATAATTTATATTTTTCTATCCTTTTAAATTTTATATGGTTTGCTCAATATTACAAATATGCAAAGTAACACTGTTAATATTTAACTATTCATTTATTTTCATGTGCGAATTCGAAACGAGGTTTCATTATTATTTTGGTAAGTAGAAAGGGTTGAAGTAGGCAACTTGATCTTCGAAATTTTCTAGAGACGCTACTTGAATTGATGGGTTGGGTTTTTCAAGTGTGTGACCTTATAAAGGCTAGTTTAGACTCGGAGGATTGCACCACGATATTTCTTGTTGAAATTACTTGGCTTGGATCTTAATTTCTTATTTTTCACCTCTAAAGACATACGATTGCTTTACAACAAGAACAAACAAAATTAAATAATAAAAAATGTATAGAATGCAGAGACCATGTGCAGCAACGGTGAAATGTTCACCTGGAGTAATGCAAACACATCGGTCAAATTAGTGAAACCGCTGGTCGAAAAATAATATATCTAAAGTCGAGAGGGTGTGTTGTCGAGCCAGATGGTAAACAAGTGCATCGTTCCTATATCTGATTATAACACCGAGTCTCAAGTTCCACAGCAATAATAACAAACACAGCCCTTTATACCCATAGGCCTTGTTTGCCTGATGCAAACAAACGTCTGCAATATCGAAAATTAAACTTTGTAAATTTGAAAAGTGGGAGGTGGGGGACGTTTTTGAAGCAAGACTACTGCAATAAATACCCAAAGAGCATGATCGATTCATTTTTTTTTCTTCTCTTTCCAACCTTATTCGATCCTGGATAGTTTTTATAAAATAGCTTCAAGTCTGTAAAAGTGTGACCGGTTGCCAAGACAATTCGGAAATATAATTATCTTTGCACAGAAACAAGTACTATCCGCGTGCTTATTTTTAACTACCTACGAAAAGTTGTGAGAGCATCCAAACTGTACCTACAAAGAGCTTCGAGGACTTCCAAACATTTCCTACGATAAGATATAAAGAGTTCAAACATACTAATAAGCTTGAAAGATTTAATCAAGCTATGTTCCACTTATGAACATGCTTGTTTAGCTAATATTTAACAATGCTTCTTGCTTCTTCTGGCATGGCTAGTATTTCAAGTAGTGTGTCTCTTAGAGTTTTCACCATCCTTACTCTTCCTCTATCTTTGATATGGATTTTCGGGGTCTCTTACGTGCAATTACATGCAATGAGTTGAATGGTATCATCCAAAAAGACAAACTATTCAAGAAATTTCTTAAAGGTATAGCTCGTATGAGAAGCCGATGGGGGTTGTAGAGTGGGAAGCTTTGAAGATGTGAAGAAATATGGGATTAGACTAATAACTGGATGAAGATTTCTTAGATTTTTAAAAATATCATTAAATGTTGTTTGAGAAGGGGATGGAATATTCATTAAGTGTGGTCTTTTCATAGCAAATTGGTGATAACATAATTATAATGATCAAATGCTTTACGCGCCATCGTGAGGTGATTGATACAGGTAGCATGTTGGCCTTGAGATGCGCCCCGTGAGGAGGTTCCAGTTGAGATGGTCTCGGACTTTTTAAAAAGAACGGTTTATAACGAATTTGCTTTTTTGCCTTTAGCTTGTTTTGTATGCTTTTTTGGGGATATCTAACCTTACGCGGTACTATGCAGCCAATACTATAGTGACGTGCCGTTAATCCGTATACCTACATACGTACATACACACATACGTACGTACGTGAGTGCGTGCGTGCGTACGTACATGCGTGTGTGCGTGCGTACGTACGTAAGTACGTACATGCATACATACATACATACATACATACACACACCCATACATACACACCCACACATACATACATACATACATACATACATACATACATACATACATACATGCATGCATGCATGCATATATATACGTATGCATACATACATACATACATACATACATACATACATACATACATACATACATACATACATACATACATACATACATACGCCACTCATAAAACTCAAAAGTTTGTCGATAAGGACAACATAATGACAGTCGTAATATTACGTCAAACTCTGTCTCTTTAAAATTTGTTCTGGTTTTGGTTTATGTGAAATAGTCTTTATCTTAACATGACGAAAATATATTATGTGAGTTGCTTAAAGCAACACCTTAGTTCTATCGCATTCACTCCAAAACGGAAAGATCTTTTCGGTTTAAATTTGCTTCGTTTAACAAATTAAAGGTAAGAAGTTTAATCGTGTACTCCACTTGCTCAGATAAATTTTTCTTAAGATTTAGCGAAAGTAAATACTGGTATCTAAACATGCTTGACAGCGTGATTTTTTTTCAGGCAAAATTTCACATTTAAGTAAATTATTACTAAGTTTAAAACATTACAAATATCATCCACTGAAATACAAAATGTACAACAATAGAGATCATATTACGTTTTTCAAGTGCTCGCTGTTACCTGTTTGCCCAAATATTTAAGAAAAAATATTGTGTTTTTAGTCTGTATATCATACATACTTTAACTGTACAACATACATACTTTAACTGTACAACATACATACTTTAACAGGAAGTATCTGACTATTTGCAGCATGAACAGTTTATTTCACTACGGGAACTGGACTTAAGTCACAATGAATTTGCAGATGAAGGCGCAAAAATTATCGGACATGCTCTTGGTATGTATAGGTCAATCGATTTGTAAAGTTATCAGAGAGGCTTTTGGTATCTATAGGTCAATCGATTTGTAAAGTTATCAGACATGTTTTTGGTATGTATAGGTCAATCGATTTGTAAAGTTATCTGATATGCTCTTGGTATGTATAAGTCAATCGATTTGTAAAGTTATCAGACAGGCTATTGGTATGTATAGGTCAGTTGATTTGTAAAGTTATCAGACATGCTTTTGGTATGTATAGGTCAATCGATTTGTAAAGTTATCGGACATGATTTTGGTATGTATAGGTCAATCGATTTGTGAAGTTATCGGACATGCTTTTGGTATGTATAAGTCAATCGATTTGTAAAGTTATCAGACATGCTTTTGGTATGTATAGGTCAATCGATTTGTGAAGTTATCGGACATGCTCTTGGTATGTTAGGTCAATCGATTTGTAAAATTATCGGACATGCTTTTGGCATGTATAGGTCAATCGATTTTTTAAAATATCGGATATGATATCGATATGTTTGGCTCAAATGATCTTTTTTAAATTATCGGACATGCTCTTGGTATGTATGGGTCATTCTTTTTTCGCGTATCGGACATTATATTGCTATGTATAGGTCACTCAGTTTTTAGGTGCGTACTAAAGAAAGAACAAAACTCAGCATTTAAAACAAAACTTTTCCATTTTAATTTTATTGCGGCATTCATTATCTAATCTATAACATGACTTACATAGGATAGCAATTCAAAATATAAATTGTAAAACGTTACAGTTTTATGCAAGGAAATTTAATTATTTTCGATTATCATGCCGATATTTCTACTACTCAATTTATGTGAGATTTAACACCTATCTTTGGATAATGTTGTTCTTATTTAACAGGTAAGAACGACTGCCTCACCAAATTAAGTCTGAAATGGAACCATATCAGATCTGAAGGGTTCACGTGTATTGCTGATGGTCTCATGGTAATCAGTCTCCCCCCCCCCACTCCGTCTTTCTCGGCTTCCAAAATCATATTCCCATTGCTTGTTTTATCAAAAATATTTCCGCCAATATTTGTAGGCTATCTAGGTCATCCCCAAATTTAATTGACTATGGGAGGATGCCAAATCTTGGTCTCCTACTGCCATTGCTAGCGAAAACTCCAGATCATCATCTTCGCTACTGTCAGTGAGATATTTTTCGTGTGACTTACAGACAACTAAACAAAAAGACAGAAACATGCATACTGTTGTGAGACAAAGAATACGTGAAGATCTATCCCTATCCTTCAACCTCGATTCGGTTTTAAATTCGATAATGAGTATGTATGTATGTATGTATGTATGTGTCTGTGTGTGTGTGTGTGTGTGTGTATGTATGTATATGTGTGTGTGTGTGTGTGTGTGTGTGTGTGTGTATGTATGTATGCATAGCGTTTAACGGCACCTATCGCATATCAGTGCAGTTCTTGTTATATTGCCGAGGTAGTTAGGGATCCCAAAAAACGCACATAATTCAAAGATAAAGCGATAAAAGGGTCAACATTTAAGATACACGGTCTATTTTTACAAAAGGTAAACAACACTGGATGCACCCTAGGGCAAAAAGGTAGTCTCCCTTTAGTTGTCTCTTGTAACATACAGGAGGGCGCATCTGAGCCCACAGAAAGCCACAAAATAAGGCAGTTCAGATAAAGATTTTGCGATACGCATCTGACCAAGTAGGAAGACACAAAATAAGACATTCAGAGTAAAAATATACAATATGTTCAAGAGATACGTAGGACAGGGACAATATGATTTGATCTTTGGACCTGTCCTTTCATAAAGAGATCATGCAAGTATCCAAATGTACAAGCAGAGAAATCCAATAGTTTCATCTCAACAAATCATTGAAATATATTATAACCTCAGCAGAAAAGCATCCTATCATGAACCTATTCCGTGATATAAAATATCAAAGAACGTCTAGAAGGTGAATAGAAGCAGTCTTAAAATTTCAAGAAATCGTTCAAGAAAAGACAATTTTCAGAGTTTGGCATCTATCAGGCTATGATGTATAAATGTACAATCTGACCTGTCCGTTAATGTCTCACGCCAGAAAGCACATTCATTAAATTTCGGTGGCCCAGTAGTTAGAGTGCTGGACTAACGAGTTATATGGTGCGGGTTTGAATCCTACCAATGGAACAGCCGGATCGGTTACAGTGACGTGTACTTGGACAAGGTGCTTGACACTCCAATTACCTCCGCAATGAATAACCTACTTGTATTGCTGTGCCGTTAAACACCAAAACGAAACCCTTGAGTTTCACCATATAAAACCGCGTTTATTCGAATTAATCCTTTTGTCAAATGCGAGCAAACACTCGAATCCTCCACTTTGCTCCAATGACTTGCTCAGTTCATTGAGTTATCTAGACCGACATATATTTACCGTCATTTAGAGATATTTCTTTATTTGCTCACAGATGAACGCCTTTCTGCGACATTTAGACCTGTCCTGGAACGGCATGGGAAATTCAGGGGCAAAAGTGATATCCAAAGCTCTGGAAGTCAACAGGACTCTGGAAGAACTGAATCTGAATAGCAACAGGATAGGGACGGAGGGTGTAGCCGCTATATTCAAAGCCATATCCAACAATGAGGCATTGAAAATTTTGAGGGTAAATTAAGTTTATTTACAATAAATTTTCTTTAATTTTTAATATGAAAGCAAACTTTGTCCTCATGAATAGTTCTGGTTGACGTAGGATGGAATACCTGTGTGAATTCATAAAATAGCTCGGTCAATTTGACTGTACCACTTGAAAAACAAAACAACTCAGATGTCATTTTGTTACCTAATAAAATGAAAATAGATATATAATTGCCCTTCCAACTTAGCAGATTTTCATATGAAATGACGTATTATTCTTCGTTGGAGTGAATTAAATAAGGTAACATGCATTTTTTCTTATGGAAACTGAAGTTTGTCAATTAATTTATGTTTGAAAGTGGATCAGTTTGATAGGTGTAAAAACGATTGTAATCTGTATACATGTATATGTATACATAGAGGAAATTATGCTTGTCTGTTGAACAATACTTGAATTTACAAAGCATGAATACATCTCTTTGTTTCGAGCGTTATTCCTTCTTTCCCGCAACAAGATTTAATCCCCCAGCGGATTCCCACACCCTCCACCCGGAAAATGGTCCAATAGTTCTTTCCCCACCCTCGGAGAAAAGTCGCTACAAGATTAGTTTTCTCCAGGAGTAGAATTTCTCCCCCGTAAAAATTCTACGTTGTATCAATCGTTAAATCCCCACTACCCAAATGTTTACTTTAAAAACGTCCTTTAAAGTAGTCGTTTCCCCGGGAAAAGCGACTTAGAATTTCCTGTGAGAAAGTCTTTTTGACGCAGAGAAAATCTATCTTTATTTTAAAATATAAAGGAAAACTGCTTTTTACCACATCTTTTGCCTAGAAAAAAAAATCAGCTCGGAAAATTGCTTTGGAAAGGAGGAAATGTTGCTCTAGGATAAATTTTTCTGACCAGACACGAAAACTGGCTTTCTAACAACGGATTTTAATAAATGTAGGCTATATACTATTTCTCCCTACACAGATGCCAATGTACTTTTAATATAGAAATAACTTTTTTAATTTATGCAAATGTAATTTTGTTAAAGAAAATAACTCCAAATGAGTCTTTTGTAGATGAGCAACAATCCCATACCATTAGAAGGGCCCGTCGTGGCACTGGAAATCTTGAAAACAAGTGAGAATTGTGGCTTGAAAGAATTGGAGATTCAGGTAATCTACATTTATGTCATTTCATCGACTGTACATGGCAAGGTCAAAATAAGCATTTCACACAAAAGCTATGGGAGGGATGCGGTATTTACATTACGGTACGAAGAAAACTACACAAAGAATTAATGAGAAAACAGCAAAAAGATAAAGACAAAAAAATTACGAAAAATACAGCTACACCTTTTCGCCAGATATGTTAAGAAATATCGCTTAACCGGCTTGAAGCAGCTGTTCCGTTATTTTTGTGCCGTTTTTCATGATATATGTATATGTTGTCTGTCTACGTCTACGTTTTTACGTTCATCATGCAGTAGCTGTTCAGTTCGTATATGGTTCTTCATCTCCTTGTTTTGGAAACGAGAACAATTAGACTTTTTCTCAGCTGTCTTGCTCCACTGCTACAACAAACTTTGTTGTTGAACAAATCGCCATCACATGATACTCGCCAGTCAACCCGTTTATGATATGATGGACCCTCATTAATTGCTTTAAATGACCACTCCTTGGCTCTCCACACTGCATTGTGCTCTAGACAACAATTTAAAAATTCGGCCGTTAATTTAGATAACCTAATTCAAATCCCTATTAAATCGTCAGCCTTTGTGTCAACTGTCCAAGAGATACCACTGTGTATTGCATTATTCAATGTCCAAATCAGTAGGGCCACCGCTAAGCGCACAGAAATAGCTAATTGTATCAACGAGCAGAATATCGACGTCTTTTTGCTGACTGAAACATGGCAAAAAATATCAGGCGATGAGCCCAAGTGTGCGGATCTAATGCCCACCGGTTACTCCATCAAGTCGTTTCACCGCCACTCTCGCGGAGGTGGAATTGCTGTCATCACAAAGAACTTTATGATCAAACGTCTTAACCACACCACAACCTTCAATTTCTACCACACATCGTTTGAACTTGTCCAAACCACACTCACACTGGAACAAAGGCCAGTCTATTTTGTCTGCCTCTGCCGCCATCCTCCTAGCAGTAAAACAAGCTGACTGAATCTCTCTTTTTGGAGCAGTTTCCGAATCTCCTGGAGTATAGAAATTCGATTGACAATCCTGGAAACCCGTACACATCAAAACTCATAGATTCCATTAATGTTTTCAACCTCAAAGAGTCAATCAACCAACCCACCCATAAACATGGTCACATTTTAGACTGGATTCTTTATAGACCTGATAATATTCTACGGTTCTCCCTGGTATCCCACGAACTTGCATCAGATCACCTCTGCATTAATGCCATCTTGATTTAACAGTCCCTAACCCTCCACCATTATAATGTACGATGAGAAACCTCCGACTGATAAATAGAACCAAGCTAATGCATGACATCCAAGCAAACCTAACAACTTGTTTACCTCCTACATCAGAACAAATCGATAACTGCCTACGTTCATTGCTCGACAAACATGCCCCAGCCACCAAGCGCAGAGTATCAATTCAAAAGTGTCATCCGTGGTATAGCAGTGTTAGGGACCAGCTTAGCGCTGCTAAAAGAGACCACCGTAAAGCTGAGAGGCTATGGCTTTCCACCAGACTAACTATTCATAAGCAAATCTATGAAGCCGCTAAGAAGAAGAAAGTCACATAGTCCATGCAGCAAAATCAGCCCACTACACTACTAAGATCATGGAAAGTTGCAGCTGCAAAGAGCTCATCGAGATTACTAATAAGCTAATGTCAAGGAACAAATGTACACCACTTCCAACTACCTTCTCTCAAGTCGACCTTCTGCACCTTTGCAAATTTCTTTCGTGACAAAGTACAAACCATCAGAGATAAGCTTGACAACACAATTTCAACTGCCTCGTCTTCACCATAAAGTTGCGATACATAATTTTAGCGGCAACCGTTAGCAGCATTTGAACCTATCTCTATGGATTTAGTGCGTACAATCGTGATGAAAAATGAACCAAAGTCACGTGAACTTGATCCGATTCCAACATCACTGCTGCTTGAGTGCTTAGATCCAGTATTGCTTTCACTAACTGATGTTATTCATACCTCTCTCTCTTCTTCTGTCTTCTCTGTTGAAGAAACCAACACTCGACTATGACGATTTAAAGAACTACCGCCCAGTTTCTAATCTCCCATTCATATTACAAAAATCTTAGAAAAAAGTTGTTCTATCCCAACCTGTATCTCATCTGAATTCAAACAGTCTTTTTAGCAATGTACAGTCTGCATATCGCCCTTGCCACAGTACTGAAACTGCTCTTCTAATAGTAGTTAATGACATTCTCTTTGCGTTGGATAGCGGAAAGATTACAGTCCTCACCCTCCTGGATTTGTTCGCAGCATTTGACACAATAGACCATGATATATTACTTCACCGTCTCCAGCATGTATTTGGCATTCATGATACAGCCTTACTGTGCTTCAAGTGCTACTTGGTCAACAGGACACAGATTCTGTCCGCAAATGGGATACACTCTAGCCCAGTTGATCTATGTTGTGGTGTTCCACTGGGGTCGTTTCTTGAACCTGTTCTCTTCATTCTATACATTCAAACCGCTCTCAGGTGTCATAGATCATCATCCAGTGTCTCACCAATTGTACGCTGACGACACCCAAATATGCAAATCTAGCCACCCAACTGAAGCTGATGTTGCCATCCAAAGTGTAGGGAGTTGCATTTCTGATGTGAAATCATGGATGACATGTAACAAGCTACAGATGAATGATGATAAAACTGAGGTCATTCTGATCACAACACAAAGACTTTCTCAGTCACATCGTTTACCTGAAACAATAAATATCAGTAACACCAACATTAAATTCACACAATCAGTACGAAACCTATGTGTCACTCTGTGCAATGCTCTCACGTTGCACCAACATGTCATGAACATATGCAAGACTGTATATCTTGAGCTGAGACGCATCAGCTCCATTCGCAAATATCTTTCAGTTGAAGCCACTAAAACACTTGTGTGTTCATTAGTACTTTCAAGACTGTTACACCTAAAACAAAGGATTGATGCGCTAGACCAAAGGTAGTGCCCTTTGGTCACAGTTACCTTAAAACAAAGGATTGATGCGCTAGAACAAAGGTAGTGCCCTGTTGGTCACATTCATATCATTGATGATTTCTGAGTACCAAAAATTACATGCTGGGCAATCTATCTTGAATAAAAATAAAGGAACACTAACATTTATCTCTCACAAAAGAAATTTTAAGATAAAATGATCGCGTGGGTTCAATAACGCATACTAATAGCACTAACACTACTAGGTATATGCAATTCCCAATTTAAACGAAAGAGACAGCGTTTTAATGTATTTTACACTGAAAACAAAGGATTGATGCGCTAGACCAAAGGTAGTGCCCTGTTGGTCACAGTTACACCTTAAACAAAGGATCGATGCGCTAGACCAAAGGCAGTGCCCTGTTGGTCACAGTTATACTTAAAACAAATGATTGATGCGCCAGACCAAAGGTAGTGCCCTGTTTTTCACAGTTATACTTAAAACAAGGATTGATGCGCTAGACCAAAGGTAGTGCCCTGTTTGTCACCGTTACACTTAAAACAAGGATTAATGCGTTAGATCAGAGGTTGTGCCTTGCTGGTCACATTTACACTTAAAACAAGGATTGATGCGCTAGACCAAACGAAGTGCCCTGTTGGTCACAGTTACACTTTAAACAAAGGATTGATACGCTAGAACAAAGGTAGTGCCCTGTTGGTCACAATGATATCATTGATGATTTCTGAGTACCAAAAATTACATGCTGGGCAATCTATCTTGAATAAAAATAAATGAGCACTAACATTTATCTTTGACAACAGAAATTTTAAGATAAAATGATCGTGTGGGTTCAATAACGCATATTAATAGCACTAACACTATTAGGTCGATGCAATTTCCAATTTAAAAGAAAGAGACAGCGTTTTAATGTAGTTTGCACTTAAAACAAAAGGATTGATGCGCAGGGTTGTGTCGTTAAGACCTAATTTCCCTAATGCTTACAACTGCAGCATCCAGCATTGTCCATTAGAATGCAATATGAATTGATCCTTCTCGGGTTCGACTCCCAAATGACTCAACATAATGTCGAGCTAAATAGTAATGGTTGGAGTGTTTATCGTCTAGTTTATTGCGAATGTGGTTCTTGTCCTTATTCATTCACATTCTTACAGTTTCTCCAATATATTGGATAACACATTTTTTGCTAGTCATGAATTAATTGATATTTGTGTTGGAACACTCCATTTCTTAATGAGAAACGCAGCTCATGTGGTTGAGCTCCGAAACATCTTTGACACGGACAGGCATCCTATGGTTCTGCATTTACATGTGCCATCACTCCGTCGATCGATTTGAAATCTTAGTCCGCGTCATTCTTCGGTCTACTGTACACAACAAAGGGGTTTATCCAGATATCCTTCACGCTTTGTTTTCAGAAGATTCGACGTGGTTGCAGTGTGTCCGAATTATATGTTAAATTGGGTACATCAAAAGTTGGTGACCACGAAGGGGTAATGTCTTTTTGTGGTTTTCTGTTTGTACCTCAAATGATTGATTATCGGGTTCTGGTTTATCGACAGCTCTGCTGACGTTTCTCTTCTTGTAGTCCTTTTATCTTGAGGTTACTAATGCGTTCACCTAGTCTGTCTTCCTTTGGTTGGAACGAACGCAGACATCACATGAAAGCTTTCTGAAATTGTGCTGGCGGTGGCTTCCAGTTCGTAGAAGATACTGACGAGAGTATAGGTCCGTTTTTCATTTCTTTTCCCGACAAGAAGTGTGGATGAGGACCAGAAATTTCAACTTCTTGATAACTTTGTGCAACTTTTGTTGTAGTTGTGAGTTATTTGCGAATTCCCGTTTTTCAGTGCACCTGCACAAGTTGAGGTGTCTATCCGGTGTCTGGTTAATTGCTTTTTCTCTAACTTCCTCACAGAAATATCGGCATGTGACTATGTCATTTCAGTGTAGATAGCTGTCCTATTTTCTGAAGGCAATGTTGAGTGTTGAACACAAAGTTGTTTAATTTCAAGACATATCTTAAACGCTCAGCAAGATAGACCGGTTTAAAGGAAGGGTTCAAATGAAAATTCAATACTTCCCAGCAAGATTGAATACCCTCCTCGAGTGCACATTTTGGTGTAAAAACAGCAGATATTCATGGCAATGAAGTCAGTGTTTTCAGAAAGATTCCTTTTGGATGTTTTTTATTCTAGTAGTCAGTAGTGTCCCCGATGTAGAAAGATAGCTTTTCAAAGACAGAGCGGAAGTGAAAGTCAGTAAGTTCGGAAATATTATCCATCATATGATTATTGCCAGGCTTTTCCACTTTTGAGAACTTTAGGAAGCAGATAAAATTTCGCTGGCTTCAACTATAAGAAGGTAGGCCAATGTGTTATAATCGATATGTCCTGAACTGAGAATGTCTTTGAGTGACTAACTTACAATACTTACGTGTTCTGAATTCATGTCGTTATCGAGGTTCTTGCAAAATCTTCCGTCCAATAACCACAGCACAGAATCTCTTGTGGTTGATTTTATGACAATATCCTTCCTTTCTAGCAATTTATTCAGCAATTGTCTTTATTAATGTGGCTCTATCTGCGTATCTAAGAATTTTACCAAGTCCATAAAGGCCGCGGAATATATTGGCCTTTACGGCAAACGTTTTAAAGTTCAACATGTTCAATGCACGTTTCACCAGCCGGATCATTACACTTCTCTTTAAGTCTAATTCTACCAGCGCAAAATTCAGAGTCTTCTGCCAACACGACCACGTTCTAATATGGGCAATATACTGAAACTCTTTGACACAAAACTTCTCACTTGTTCGGAACCAGGCTAGGTCTGAGGTACTGGTGTCTTTAGTATATTTAGACTGAATGGTCAGAGGTGGTGCTCGTGTCTTTATATTTATGACGGGTACTATTTCCACCACCATCCTCTGCACATGTTTTACAAGCCTCCGAAAGAAAGTGTGTTGCTTTGACTTCTGAATACTCTTCAAAATTCACTTGACTGGAACGAAACCACTTGACCTACTAGTTATTGTCGCGCTATCTCAGACGTATTATACACCGTATTTTTTGTGGTGTTTGCTCTCATCAGTCTCAAATGAATGCTCTGATAAGTATGTCCAATGGATATAATTGATGACTGTAGGGTTCGGGCCCCACTGCGTACTATAATTATTTAATTTACTTCTTCAAACAGAGATTTTTAATAGACTGGATCTTTTTGAGTATTTACTTAGCAATAGTTCATTTATACTGAAGATTCAGAAGGCATTGATGATTGCTACAATTCATCCAAAACAGACATTTTATTCTCAGCGCAAAATTTGCGCAAAATTAGATAGAATTTCCTATGCTCTGAAATCGTTTGCTTATTTGGCTCTTACTGTGTGCTTCAAAGACAGAACTTGATAGCCATAAATTGTATACGGAGAAAAATTAAATTTACCCGGGTTTATGATCACAGGTGTATCCACGCAGCATAATCTGAAAATCAGGTCATTGTAAACAAACGTTTGTAGAAGTACCATATCTGGATTGGGCGATATGATTTAATTTATTACTTTCTAAATGGAGGCAAGGCCATGAAACTACCTGCCGTAAGTTAACATGCAGGCGATGGTCTAGCGACAAGGGGAAATCCTATAATAAATTTGTATAACATGGGAATCGTTTGATACGGACAAAAGCGTTTACAGGGATACGGGAGAATGTAATGTTAAAATAGTGTAGGGAAAAAGAGTCAACAGTTTATAGGGACGATGGAAAATATAATGTTACTATATTTAATCTAATATCCAAACACACACACACATTTGCAATCAACATGTCACGTATACCATTCACACATCCATCCCTGCAATCCAGCACCCGCGTTTTGATTACCATTCAAATACACACACATACACTCAAACGAAATAGGTGGAAAGTATTGATACAAAGATACACACCTTTTCACACACAAACACACACACTATCACAACTATCACAAAATAAGTGGTATGATGTTAAAGAAGCGGAAAAAAATAGATGCACACTTTCCGACAAAGAGTAGGAAGTGTTTAAAGACACACACAAGAAAGATTAGGACGTGTATATAGACACACACAAGAAAGAGTAGGAAGTGTTTATAAACACACTATTATAAACCCGTACATGTATCCAAACATAAGAGAAGGGTAAAAGGAACTTTTTCGTTTTGGTTCTCAACAGCATACACAAAAACATGCACACACAAAACGTAAAACACATAGTTTTGGCAAATAAGAATAATATCTCTTTATAGAGATGCAGGTTGCCCTGAAATATGCCGCTGAAGTTGCTAACCAAAGTTAGTTAACAGATACCACACCGCTTTATTGTTCATCTCCTCAAACTTCTTGGCTCTGCCATACGCCATACGCCATACGCCAATACTCTGTTCAGAAACTCATGCCTTTCCACATACACCTTTCTCTTCTAGATAGCCGTATTCGTAATCTTGGTGATGGTCCATGTTGCCTTTTCATAGACTAGGTCGTTTTGTTTAAACAACATGTTCGAAACAATTGTAGAATATTCGACAGTGGTAAACATGGTATACATATTGACGTAGCCTTGTGAATAGGTCACACAAAAGGACAATGCACAGTTTGAGTACCATACCTATGGGTGAAACAATAAAGTCAATGTATCGGGGAGAGGCTGCTAGTGATACATGGAATAATCAGAGTGACAGTACAATTATTACTAATGCAACTGCACGGTGGCCGAGTGGTCAATGCGTTCGTCTTTACCGATCACTGCCATCCCACACCTCTCTGCGTGGGGTCGAATCTTGGGCTTGGCTAAAGTGGATATATGAGAAGGTTTGCCAGATACCTCCCGTGGGTCAGTGGTTCTTACCGGGGTTACCCGGGTTCTTCCTCCACCAGTTATACTGGCCTCCATAGCTCTAATGGCTTGAAAACATAAAAAAGCATCTTATGCAGATATGACCAGTATCCTCCCGTACGCAGATGACTTGAATTTATCTTAGGATGATTTTCTCTCGCGTCCACAAGAATGTTTGCTTGCGACGGTAGTGCTACCTTCACCTCCTTCTCCATCATTACCATTAGTGGATTATTTCAGAAAGAGACAGAGATTAGAAGTTTGATATTTTCTTGCAACATCAGAAAGAAGCAGAAGTATAATTTATTCAAAACCAGCAAGAAGGGGATAAAATAAATTGAGAACAGGAAGAAAAGAAGAGAACTTTTAACTGCAAGGGAAACAATGCCAGAGAGTGAAAGGAAAACTCTGTGTGTGCTTCAAGACATATGGGCGGAGTTAACGTATGTGTGGTAAATGTATCTGACTTGTTTTTCACAGGAGTAAAACTCGGTCGTGGAAAGTGACTGAGACGGTTAAATCTGATAACGTTAAGTCCGTACTTTTTTTCCGAAACAAGCACCAACAGTCCTTTTCAGGGCTGCTTGTATCTCTTTGAAAAGCGATACTACTCTGTGATTACCAGAAGAAGTAAACCTTAAATCCGTTTCTCCATGATTAGATGGTGAACGTGTGCGTGATGGAGTGTAGTATCCATATTATAAAAGACAAGGAGACACTTAACACTTCCATGGATATATTCTCTTTTGAATCAGAATCAAAATTAAAATTTCACACCTCATCATTAAAGTTCATTTCTTCATTCTGTCACTGTCTGTCTCTTTAGTTCTTGATTTCTATACTTGTATTGGCTCTTCTTCTTCGCTGTCTTCTAGTTGTTTTGCCTTCTTGCATTTCTTGACGAGTATGGTTTCTTCTTCTGTTTCTGAAGAAATCTCCTCCTTCCACGTTTCCTGCTTTTGTTTTTGTTTTTTGTTTTTCTTTGGACACTGATGAGACCAATTCTGTTTTTCTGACAATGATAAGAGGCATCTTTACGTTTGTCTTTCTTTCATCCTTTTTGTCCTTTGATTTGACGTTGTCGACATTCTGGAGCCCAATAATCTTTCTCTTGACAGATATTGAATCTGACTTTTCTTCTCGAGAGGAGTAGTCAATAGTCTTGTCTAAAGTACACTTTAGAGCGACTCTCTTTAAATCTCTGACGAGAAAGACGATTTGTTTTCTATCGTCTTCACAGTCTGAAACCAAACGACATATTTTGGTTTCACCCCAGATGATAACTGAAGTGTTGGCTCAAGTACATGCCAACGATTTTGAAGATGACACGAATGAGCATGAAGCAACACCCTCAACTTCTGACACAAGAGCAAAAGTCAAACAACGAAAAGAAGCAAAACTCCTTTTACAGCAAGCAGACTTTTCCAAAGATACCGTGTATGACATTCTTGGAATACAAAATTTCACGACGTCTTAGCACCTCTCTATACTTTCAAATTATACCCTCAAATCGTTCGCAGAGCTTTCGTGTTTCAAGACAAGCCGATTTCATGCATTTATTATCAAGAGCATGTTGATACCATTATTACCATCACTAGATTTGTTGGATACACTTACCATTGTGAGAAATGAAACAAAGGATGTTCAGTTGGGACCAACACATTTATTGCAAAGAGAGATATTTGGGTCGTTTTGTGTCCAAAACATGCATCACTGAGGACAAAAAAGAAAGAATCGCTCAGTTTGCGAGCTAACAGTTGTCAGTCTCACTAGTTACGAACAACATCACATGAATCAAGTTCAACACCAGGAAAGTGCGTGCGAATCAATAAAACTGTGCCTTATTTGCGGGTATCTTATTCGAACTAATAACTCAAAGGCACACGTTTGTTTGGGAATGAAATGATGGATGTCGAGCGTCATTGTTAGATAAGAAAATATGAGAATAAACTGGAGGATGACTTCAAAGAAGACCAGTACAAGAAGAAAAAGAAACCAGTGGGTTTTATATCTTTTCAACTTTGCATGTACACGAGACTGGTATTCATATAGTTAATTTCTGTCTAGCTCTTCGTGCTTGCCAGAAGTATATACAAGAAAATATATTTTTCACTTTACCTACTTTAGTAGGATTCCAGAAGGACGTAAACAATCGTTGGGGGCTATAGCTCTCTTGCAGATTATGCCATATGGATCCTAGACCCTACCGACTACACTTGGAGTGAAGAGGACATTCAGCATTGCCATCGATGTGATACATTGATTGCTCACACATCCAAAGGATACGACGGACTATTTGAAGTGTTATTCAGAACAATGCACCGATTATCTCGCAGTCAACATGAACGAAACCAAAGTCATCTACACGAAAATGGGCCAAGTAAAGTTTACAGAATTATTTAGTCATGTTTTTGAATAGAAAGATTAAAAAGTTTGCAATGAGAAAAATGGAAAAAGGTTATTTCCTCACTTTTTCAAAACTGCAAAAACGAATCAGCACCTTGTTCTTCCACACTTGCACAACGTTCGTGTGCCTTACTATACAAATATCGAAAGATATGCAACACGGCCTTTCAGCTTTACTATGTTGTGCGTGTACCTATTCACGGATCTCATCCATGCATTTGCAAACTAATTAAGATACCGCTAGCACATCGAAATGTTCAAATGAAAGACTAATACACGTTTCCTGTGATTTAGCTTGGATATTGTGACCTTGAAGGTCGACTCCAGGTCGTTAATACAATGGCAAAAATATTTAGATGGAATATCCATCATCAAAGTGTTAGCCAGAGCCGGAAATCTGTATTCGGGACGAGCACCCAGATCAGTCGGGATGAGTATGCCAAGTAGAGTGCTTCAGTTGTAGTATGAGGATCCGCAATGGGAATATAAAATATTATATTCTCAAAAGGAAATTTCATCATGAAATTGCTTTTAGAGCACGGCTCTCCAATGAAATGTAACATATTTATTATTTGTACCAAGGACAAGGAGGTCTCGACAACGAGGACATGGTTCAGGAGATATATGAAAATCAGCTTTCGTACGGTAACCCATCTTAATACCGATGGTGACTCGGTGTTTGTATGCTTTAAAATATGCGTTTAACGACGATTGTAAGAAACTCAAACAAAATGCAGTTTATAACTGCTGAATGGTTTGCATTTGGCTTGTGGTTGAATGGAGTGGATGTGCGCCTGGGACTCGATCGAAGAAATACTGTGTTTTATTGGATGGCTAATGCTAAAAAATACATAACCATCATCAAAGAAGACAGACATTACTTGTGCCGAGTGAATGTTTGCCCTAAAGCAAGATCTTAGTACACCTGGATTATGTTCTTCGCCTCCTATATCAATTCAACTAGCTCGATAAAGACAGATTACGGCTCCAGAACACCGTAATACATTTAAAAATATTTAGTCAACATGTCATCTAGTCAATGGAGTTAGACGTGATTGAAGAAAAGAAATGGAAGAAAGAATGGTGCCACAGACGCGTCCTGCTCTCCTGTCAAACCCATGATTGAGGACGCAAACACCGGTCCTAACAGCGGTGAAGAAGTAGGAGCCCCTGTACTAAAAAGGCATCATCATCACCACCACTACAACAACAGAGGCAGACATTCTTATACCCTTAAGCGGAGGATTGGAAAAGTGAGGCTAATCATCTCACCATTGCTACATGTCTCCATCAATCGTTGGTGTGAAATGGAGTCGAAAATGTGCTTCCTGCAGAGCTAGATCAATGTTTTATGTATATCTATGTTCATAATTAAACCTTAAACATCATACCCCGTCGAATAGTGTGGATATGTGAGTACAAAGTGCATGTATAGACACTTTCTACTCTTGTGCTACAAGCTTCTCATTCTCAATGATAACATGGATTCGTGTTCGAAAGAAAGAGTAGTTTCTGTAAGTCATCGTAATGCTCATTTCCTGTTAAAGTGTGTGTCTGAAGTGAAGTGTTGTTGTGAGGGATGTTTTTCTTCACGTCAGTGCTTAGACCACATAAAAGCGGCGCGTTTATCAGTCATGCCATTCAGACGATTGAGTTATTTTGGATTATATGCCGGATGAGGTGAAGAAGGAGACGAAAGGGTTTACTATTAATCTGGTGGTCTGAACCAATACATAGTTGAAGAAAAGTGGAAGAAACAACTGTGGGTAGGGATTTGGGGCCTTCGGTTCTAAACCAGGGAGGTGTAATCGCTAAGGAAGATGAGTATCAGAAAACGAACCGCTCTTTTCTGGGCAACCCACATCTCTAGAAACGAAATATACTAATTCTTATTTGCCAAACTTTTGTGGGTTATACTTTGTTTATGTATGTGTTCATGTATGTTTGTTGTTGATCACTAAAACTTAAAAAGTCATTTTACCCCTTTTCTTGTGCTTTTGTATATATGTAATGGTATAGTAGAGTCTATAACACTTCCTAACTTTCCTTATCTGTGATAGTATATTTTCGTGAAAATGTTTGTCTATTTCATCCCTCTTCGTTTACATTCTACCTCCGATCTTGTGTGATAATATGTTTGAATGTTTGTGTGTTTGTGTGTGAAATTGTTTGTATGTATCAATACTACATCCCTCTTCGTTTACATTCTACTTCTGATCTTGTGTGATAATATGTTTGTACGTTTGTGTGTTTGTGTGTGAAATTGTGTGTGTGTATCAATAGTACATATTCGTTTGGTTCAATCGTATGGGTGTGTGCTTGGATAGTACTCAGAAGGCGGGTACTGCATTGTATGGTGTGTGTTTGTATAGTAATAAAATAGTGGGTGCTGGATTGCAGGGGTGTGTTTGGATAGTATATATAATGTTTTTGTTTGTAAAGGTATGCGTTTGGATAGTAGATCAAAATGTTAACATTACATTTTGCTTTGTCCCTATAAACTGTCCACCCTTTCTCCTTCACCATTTTAATATTACATTTCCCCTTGGCCGTATAAACTATCAACCCTTTTCCCCTTTCACCATTTTAACATGATATTTGTCCTTGTCCCTATCAATACGTTATCTATATAATATCATTCTAATGTTAAACAAATTTAACATAGAATTTACCCTTGACCCCATACCGTCTCCCGCACGTTAACCTATGGACCAATTTAACATAGCATTTTCCCCTGTCCTTATACCGGCTATAGCATTTTAACCTACGGCGTAATGTTAAATTCCCGTATGTCGCCCAGTTATATTACTACTTGCCATCAAAGAACCATGGCTAGTTTTGTTTTTCTAAGACATGATTTATGTCTACGACTCTCCGTCTTGAAACAGAATAGTTCATACGTATTACAGCGGTTCATCTGACGATCTCCGGCAACTCCCTAACATAAAACGAGTATGGTGCTCTTCTTTATGACAATGTTTATCGCAGCCATAAAAATGACCCACCTTGTAAGTGAGGTCACTTTATATCGACACTCTTTTATGTAAAGAGTATATTCTACCTCAAACTTACAGTACGGAATGATATTAAATCACATTAAATAGAGAACTATATGATGATAAATCACAATAAATAGAGTACTAAATGATGATAAATCGATGATAAATCACAATAAATAGAGTACTAAATTATATTAAATCACATTAAATAGAGAACTATATGATGATAAATCACAATAAATAGAGTAGTATATGATGATAAATCACAATAAATAGAGTACTACATGCCAAATCACAGTGAATAGAATACTAGATGATGTCAAGTCACATTACATTGACACTAAATAATGTTAAGTCACATTAAACAGAGTTCCAAATGATGTTAAGTCACTTTACACAGAGCACTAAATAATGTTGTCACATTAAATGGAGTACTAAATGTTGCTTGCAAAATCACATTAAATAGAGAAGTGAATAATACATTTTAGTGAGGTCAATTAAGTAGCTATAACTTGTTTAACAATTCACCAGCTTAATAGGATGAATAAACATTACTGCGTTTTAAGAGGATCACAGCATCCAAAAAAGAAGTCTATAGCTTTATACAAGTTGAATATTCAGCCGGAAAATGTTTATTTACAGGATCTAAGCGTGCCCAAGAAATTTTTCGAGTACTTGGAGGAAATACTAGTGACAAAACCTCATTTTAAAGTCCATTATGGCGGATTTATGGACTTTAGGGACCTTCTCAAAGTTAGTATCAAGAACAGCCAGGATGCTTGGATGAAGGATCCGGTACTTCTATTCTTGCATTTTGTGGAGGAAAACCAACTGAACCTTATGAAAATATTCACGTCATTCGATACTGACAAAAGCTGCACAGTGACTAAAACGGAATTTGTTCACGGACTGCAGGTACTTTTGCAATGTTAACACTTTTCTTGTCCGTCTTGCAGTCAAATATCTTCCAAAGAAATAGTTGACACTTTTAGTATCACGTAACACTTTCTGATGAAAAAGTGAATTTTAAATTGATATTTAAAAAAACAATTAAGGAGGTTGAATGTGTGCGAAGAAAATGAAAAGTACTTAAATAAGTCAACTTTTTTTATTTTAAAAAACAAACATTTCAGTGTGTTTTAGTTTAAAATCATGTTGGCGGTTGCTGCCTTTTAATCTCAGAAAATAAAGTAGACTGGATATGTTTTAATTTTAAATCAGTATGTATGTCAAAGGTTCATGGGCCTGAAAAAGACTCATCTATGAATAATTTCTGTAAAATCTAGTCCTCGAGTCTTTACACACATTTCGTATGCCTAATAACTTTATCATTATCAAAACTTTATGAAAAACATATCTCTGCTTGGGTAGTAGATTTTTACTATTGTCATATTTTTGTCTTTGATTATAGTTTTAATTACTCCATTGCAAGGTATAGGATCACTTGGTAGCCTCAACTATATCGAAGCTACGACAGCGTAACTAATTAATTTAGGCACATTATTTAAATTTAAAGACATCCTTCCACATAACAAGTTGAAAGTACAAGTCATTCAGGTCAGGTAGGCGTTCTGTACCGACTATTTCAGCTATATGTGTCATTGTGGAGAATTGGATACACACTTTTCAATGTCAGTTCTTTACTTTATTTCGCTTAATATTCCACAAAACCCAAAAGAAATACATACCATAATGTCAGGCCAACAAAGAGGCGTGACAATGGAAGGGCCGCTTATGGGGGGGGGATGAACTATACATTGCACTGGTAATGATTAGAGTCGACGTCCCCTTGTCTTGACCTAGTGTTTCGCCAGTTAGCCATTGAAAAAGTCTACAGTGAGTGATGATTTTTAAGGTGTAGATAGCTCAACAAATAGGAATGAACAGACTTTGGCAAAATTAACTTAGAATTAGAGCTTGGAACAGCAATAAATATTTTATTTAATGGAGCCCACATGAATATACTGACATTTACTTTTTTCAGAAGAAATTTTAAATAAAATTTAATGATATAAAACTATTGAAATTTTTTGTCTCTCAAAGATCATTAACACCTACCATTCAATCCACCTTTGCGAATGATCACAGCTCCATATAGAGCCCACATATCTGAGACATCTCATTTTTGTACAAGTTTTTTAATGTTCTCACGCAATGGTTTTGATTTATATTGCATAGCGTTGAAAATCGAAGTGGTCCGGGCGACCCAGGCTAGGTTTATCGTTAACCCAACCACACCCCAACCTTTTAATGTATTTTGACTGTTCCATTTTGCTTCTTTATTTCTTTGTTTTATAGAAATTAGGGATCCCAATGACAGACCAGCAGTTGGATGAAATGATTATTGTGCTTGACGTTGACAAAAATGGGGAAATTGACCCTGAGTAAGATTTTGTCAATATAGTATATACGTTTTCTTCATTAATTAATTTTATTTATTATTTCTTCTTTTTTTTTTCTTTTATTATTTTTTTTTGTCACTTCCCAGTTAGTGCGTATATATTATATAAAAATGGAAACAATCCAGAAGTTCTGGAAAGTAATCATTCATCAAAATATTAAATGTAACGCAATTTTGACAATTTTGAATGATATAACAATATTATGTGACTTTAATGCTATTGTTCTTATTCATCCGGATCATATGTTCTTAGAAACCTCGTGTGCATTACCTAACACAAAATAAATAATAATAAAAAAACATGTATGCAGTAACTTTTCCATAAGTTTCCACCTATCTCCAAGTGATGAACTTTCCCGTGTAATCTGAAGAAAAAAATAGCATTGACGTAATCTGTAATGAACTGTCGTTAATAATACGTACAAAATCAAATGTTTCATATACAATTCATATTAAATCAGAAATCGAAAGGTCGACAGTTTCGTTCTTTCTTTTTTCACAGTGAATTTATGGAAGGGTACAACAAACACATGAAGAGGTTAAGAAAGTATCTGACCGGAGATTCTTCTCGACCTGAATCAACGCTGTCCTCTGCATATTCCAGACCAGCGTCTTCCATTAACTCAGATAGCAATAAAGAAAGCTACAAAAGGTGATGTGCTGTCGATATTTGTACGAGACAGTCAGTTTTGCAATAAAATAGAGTCAATATTGCCTAATCAAACCAATCACCATTTTCACAACGTCAGAGGTTCCAATATTACCTTAAAACTAGTATTTTCTTTATCTGTACCTTTTATGGATTTCAGATTTCAATTTTAGCAAATGTTGCTTCCTGTTTTTGTATTTCTGTAATTTGTATTTCCTCTTGCATATCTTTAATGTTATCAGTAGCAACATTATTATCTAACTGTGCACTTATTTCCTTTAAATCGCATACATTTGCCTCATTTTCTGATATCAACCATCTGCATATTGGTATTTTAATATAACAACACCAGGTGCTTCAATGTACCCTTCCATTTCCATTCTATCCTGAATCATAACAAAAAACGAATTCGTTTATGAAATTTATGTGTTTATTATAACTGACTATTAATTAGTACAGTTGTATCTGCTGTATTTCTTGACATTCAGCAGAATCAGTTGAAGCCATAACAATTAGAGATGTTGCAGCGTATGATAGTGCTTGAACGATCCTGCTCTTCTATCAAACTTTCATAAAGCTGCATCGGAAATTTCCAATACCTGTGCGCCAAATGCAAGCTTTTCGAGATTTTTTTTATTGTTCATGAAAAACTTTTCATAGCATTCTCTTCCCGATTTGCAATCTTAACTGTATTTGCACTATTATCATAATAATCTTGTTATTAGAGTTTTTCTACATTTTAGAGTGTCATTTCTTTACAAAGTATTCCTCTTAGTTGTAATCCTTGAACCATCTAAAAGGCGGATCATTTAGTTATAAATTGTGTCATTTGATGTAATTAGATTGCAATCCTTGAAAATCCATCAGCCAAATCTTTGTTCTGTCTGAATTATATGCATATCCTCATAATATGAACGGATCAGTTCTTGTACCAACATCATACATATCATGCGTTTCAAATATTCAAGTCCGATATACATTTTATAATTTATATGGAACAAAATCAATTTGAAAAAGAAGACGAATTTATTCAAGAAGATACTAAACAATTTGATAAACAACTGAAAGAAAACAAACGGCAGTCAATATATGATATAGCTATTGGAACTTGTAAAAGATTTGATGGAAACTTTTTGGCAGAATAAGAACTTGAAATGGTGGATTAAAAAGGTAAAGAAAAATTATGAAATATATTTCACTGCCAAAACAGCAAATATAACCAAATTAATATCAGATATTATAATTTGTGCAATAGCGTCGATCATAAGCAAACTACTTCCAACATAATAGATTTAAATAGATTGCAGATAGGTTTGTATATATGATTATATGGTTAGCCAATGGTTCAGATAGTCCAGATGACATTTATCTGTCTAATTACGTATACATGTGTCTGCATTGTCTATTAGTATTGTATCTGACGACCATTTAAAATTAAACAAATAAGACTTTAAAAAAGTAATCAGGACATAAAAGAACAGGATAGTCAAAGTAAACAACACATAAAAATCAAATTTAAGTAGAAATAATTACTAATAAATAAACAGTGTATCAATTATATTCCGATGAATCGACCTACAAGCATGTGTTGATACTAATGGACGATATGTTGGTTTAATATCACCTGTTTATTAAAAATGTGCAATTTTGCTGCATGCAAATCTTTTCGGAACACACCTGTATACATTTAGACACTTACCGGTATTTGTTAATAACCATATGTAGCCCTAAATTCAAAATGACCACAGGACAGACGATTGTAGTCTTCCATGTGGATTTACAAGTCGTCAAACAGACAATTTGTTCCGGAGACATTATGCACATATCGCCAAAAGAGCCCTTCAGTCGACGGTAGCTCAACAGCCGCGATAAATTCCGGAAGATGTTTAAAATGCACACGTATGTGTGCAGACAAGATTGTCTGCATATTTTAGCAGGTTTTAATGAATAGGCGATCTCATCCCCTAAACCCCAGTCAATATCATTACAGCTGTGCTGCTGATTTATCGGCCTTCATCTTCTTATAAATAAGAATTGAGTTTGCAATGAGTTATTATGGCTGCCAATATCTATGTTCTAAATTTTGTAGGCAATCAATACACAATGATGTTACCAAAGATAATAACCCTGATGATCAAGATTTTAAATAAGCAACTGAGTAATCATTTTGAATGAATTTAATATTTAAAACTATTATCATTGTGAACATTATTAATATTATCATCAACACCTAGGTGTGGAGTATTAGTCTAACTAAAATATATTGTTTGTTGATTAATTCAACTATATTTAGTACATTGAACAAAGTTCATTATTAGAATTGTAACCTTGCCAGTATTTAAACATTTCCTTGTGAAAATTCATCAGTATTGCTCACATAGTTGGCATTTCCAGTAGCAAAGATAGATCAAACTTTATTTAGAATTAGATATCGGCATCAGATTGCTGTAGGTTAAGGTGATTTGTTTATAACGTTCGGGCAACAGTGCCGAATACGGAAATTCAAAGGTGGTTGATTAAGAAAGTATTGACAGAAGAAAACAAAAAACAAATGTGAAGCACACCAATTATGCATTAACACCAACTCAGGTAAACTATATATTTGCTGATTTTGATAACTCATTTTACATTGGAAGATGCAATATCTACAGTAACGTATCTAATAAATGTTTTATTCAAAGATAACTGCAACATGAAAAGAAAGGATATTTAAAAGAATGGTGTAATTACTACATGAGAAACACTAGTTAACCATGCAAACATTTGTTTTCACAATATTTTTTATTGCAATCAACATAAACGAATTCAGTAAACCAGCACAGATAACAAATATTTGTTAAACCTTTAATCACATTTTTATTTGTACCATGTTCGCAACATACATATTTGATAGGAACTTTGCATTGAAAATTGGCGTTACGCTAACAATTGACACTGAATTCACAATATTTGTAAGTGAAATTACAAAAAACATTACTTGATATCGACAAACATAATCCCAGTAGATCTTGATTTGCAACAAGAAAATCGACAGTCAGATTTTAAAATGTTGATCATGGAGTAAAATCACCACAAAGTCTTAGCAATATCTTAAGAATGTATGAAATATAAAAGATAAATGACGATTTGGAAATGAAATAAACAAATGTGGATCTTCGACAGTCGCAGGTGGTGTTGGAATGGCATAATTACCAACATGGATAAATAGTAAAAAATACAGGTAGTGCATTTGGATATACAGCGAATAAATAATATAAATAAATAACAAATAATATCTAACAATCTTTTCAGGTCTGAACAAACAAAAACTGTCATAAGAAGTTATATAAACTAATGGATGTGCAAGCAAAGCATTTAAGAATGCAATATTAAGCTGCGAAGAATGTATATGGTCATAAAAATTACATGTAAATAAAATAAATTATTAGAATGAAAGATTATCAGAAATACATAAACCAACCTTGATTAACTGAAAAATTTCAATTTTAACATCTAATAAATGAATACAACGAATCACTATATGACTGAGTTTATAAGAATATGTACACAGCCTCCAACACAAAAAATCTGAATCATTTTATTCGCAACAGAGAATTGTACTTGTATATTGTTTATATAAATTTGTTTCCGGATATCAGAACAGACAGTTTAATATTTTCACAGCTGGTATGAATTAAACATATAGTAAATAAATTATCATCACAAATTTATCAGGTTTTCAGATCTACGTTGTTACATCTGACTAGCTATTAATGTATACGGGTTCTGATGACGAGACTAGATTTTTCTCAGTTGTAATCATTATTGTTTGGAATTTTGCTTGGATCTGTTAACCTTTAAGAGGCATACCTAACTTTTTGGTTTGAGTCTGCTACCCTTTAATAGGTGTACCTTTGGTTTTTTTGGAGGGGGTATGATACCCTTTAATAGGAATGCCAGGCTTTTGGTTTGGGTCTGCTACCCTTCAATAGGTATGCCAGGCTTTTGGTTTGGGTTGAATACCCTTCAATAAATATGCAAGGCTTTTGGTTTGGGTAGGCTACCCTTCAATAGGTATACCAAGCTTTTAGTTTGGGTCGGCTACCCTTCAATAGGTATACCAGGCTTTTGGTTGGGTAAAAAGCGTCTCATAGCAACACTTGGTTCTGTGTGTTCGAAGCCTTGTGAGTAAGAAAGCTCAGGTTAAAATTTAGACAAGTCTGACGTTCTCGAACTTTAATTAAAATATATCTAGAGTCATAAAACCTCCTGGAAGTTTTCATGGCTCGGATTCATTCCAGGCACCATGTTTAAAAGTTGCGTTGTGAGATTAAGCTTTTATTTACATTTTTTATGAGGGAATACAGTTAATAAATAAACACGTAAACTTTCAAATGAATCATTACACATTATTTCTGTACCCATAACGGAGCTCTACATTATCATTTAAAACCCTATTTATAAGTGTTTATAAATACTTACAGCAGGAAATTTGCGGCTATTAAAGAACAAGTGGGTTAATAAAAATCGTCCATTATACTGTATTTGATTCCACAGGATATTTTAGTAACAATATTTGATTTGATATTCAAGCTAAACCAACCCTGTACTTGAACATATTTCAGTCTATACAAATGTTCTCTGCAAATTTTACATTTATAATGTTTTACTTTAGAACTATATCACAGAGGTAGATCTATATTATCGTCGTCGGTCTGTTGGTTACAGATCTTATTGAAAAATTCGAAACTCGTATTTAATATTTCTGAGGATTTATTTACTATTTTAGGTCTGAAGAAAATTCGGGAAATCTGTTACAAGTGCCTGTGCCCCCAGGGACATCAAATCGACCAGCTTCCCAGCCATCTGTTCAAGAAGAGCCATCAGATCTTACCATTCTTGTTCCATCATGAGCTACAAAATCAGCCAATTACAATCAGTGGTTCCGTCATGAGTTACAAAATCAGCCAATTACAATCAGTGGTTCTATCGTGAGATACAAAATCAGCCAATTACAATCAGTGGTTCCGTCATGGGTTACAAAATTAGCCAATTACAATCAGTGTCATAAGTGCCAAAGACATTTTATGTAACTGGCTACCGCTTAATTTATTCAATGTCGCTTTTCAGCTAGCAGGCGATATTTAAATCATATCTCGTTTTGTATTATGAACGTAGTCTTGTTATTGCTTCTGGAATATAGGACTGATCTAGAATTTAAGATCAGTTGACAAGTACCATTAATTGCCAATTGGCTGGATTAATCAACCACAAAACTCTTCTATACGAAATAGTATTCTATCATCCAGATTTTGTAGAAGAAGTACCTACATCAGTAAGAAAAAATTAGATGCCGCACGCCTGGCGTGAAATCTTTAAAAATGTCCTTAGGATGGGTTAGAAAAAAATATACGTTGATGAATTTTGCTGGATCACACCTAGACGACCATAATCAACCATACCTTGCAAATTTACCTCCGGATCGACATCAACCAAACGGAACAGCTAAAAGTATAGCTACTATATTGCATTCAAATAAAACTTTTCTCCATGATGGGATAGACTTGTCTTTCTACTCCTGTATCTCAGATGTACCATGATACAAATTAATATAGCTCTTCGCATTGACGCAGCCATTTTTGCGGGAGTGGGGAGTGGGCGAGTACAATACTGCAACAAATGCGACGTATTATGACAATAGCAAATGTCTCGTTAAGTGCAGGAACTTAACATGACATATGATGTAAAGGTGTCTCTACTTTGTATGCATACACGTGTGTGATTGAGAAATCCACAAATTGCAGGGCAGATAACGATGATGAATACTAATAAAATCGTAGTATTTAGCTTTGAAATTTATTCTCTGAGGGCGAGTATCTCTTTGCACATTTGTGCATGAAAAGTAAAAAAAGGTACAGTACCGCCTTGGCAGACTATACCCAAACTAAGTACATGTACTTAAAGAATCTGCGAAGCCAGTGGTTCTCAACCCCCAGGTCGACTTTCTGGAAGGTCGTGGAGTGTCGCCATTATTATATTTTTAGAGTTGCAAAACTTATCAACATGTGGAAATAGGTTCGTGAGGCTCAGAAAAAATACTAGTCTTAGGGTCGCGGCAAAAGAAAGAGACTCGGAACCACCGAGCTAACTGTTGCAGATTGGCACACATATATAATATTTTAGGAACCTGAAAAGTAGTTTTTACTAGACCCCTAAAGGTTCGAGTTCTATATTTTGTTTTTCTTAAGCAATGTATAGAGATATATGGATTTTATTCACCTAAAATAAAACCTACAACGGAACTCAGCCAAACTGATTTTGTCCTTTCGCTTATGTTCAAATCGTTGCGAATGGATATTTCTTCCTAGTACGTCGTTGTGGTTTTTGGACGCAAAGTTGTGCAGACGGATGATAGAGCGTATCATTTAAATTTTGAGGCAGATACATCATGGATAGTATATTGACACTGTGTCCACTATATGGCCGCCTGGTTAGTACGATTGTAGTGGGATACATATATATGCCGAAAAACTAATCCAACAATTCTAGGACTCAAAGATTGGAACATAATAACTGGCCAGTTTGTGGGACACTGTACAACTGATCACATTTCATTTGGGTGCAGATTACCATTCTTAAGTACTCTTTTCGTCTCTAGATATTTCAGTGTCTGTGAATACGCAAGAAAGGTCACTGCATTGACAAGGAAAGCACGTGCACATGTTACCAGGCAACCACGGTAGAATAACCTAATCCCGCCTTCCTGATAGCATTTATAGGCACAGTCCAAAAGTCCTTTGTACTCCCCATTGCAGTCTGCTTGATAGCGGCTCTTTATTACGTCAACTGGTAGTATAGAAAACCACGTCACGGATCCAGCCACACCTCCCGCGAGAAGACTTGCAATGATTCCTTTGGAGTCAGTCAGTCTTTTCTCGTGCATTTTGGCATTAAGGATTTCATATGTCAGACAATAAATCCCGTATGTAGGAATCTCTCTAACCGCCATGGCAACTCCGCCTTTATACATTCCAACCAGCCCTCGTTCTTTAACAATGGCTGCAACACAGTCAATAGGTCCTTTGTATAGCTTCATGGAATTTGGCTTACTGGCTCCTGTACGAATTATGTTAATAGTGCCTTAAATTAATAAACAATGGATACAAGTAATACGGGCAAAGTAGTCATAATATAAAATGACATCCAATCGGTGTTTTCTAAATTTTATGTTATAATCTATATGTATTGAGTCGAAGAAAGATTGAAACACGGCAAAGGTATCTTTATTTTGTGTATAATTTTTATCTCAAGCGAGAAAAGGGTTACGAAATTTTAATATATTCGTACCGACAAAAAATCCAAAATCACTTTACGGCAAATTACCTACCGATGTCGTGTGGAATTTGTGACTGCAAGACAACTTTGACGTAGTCGACCGGTATCACAAAGGCGATTTGAGCGGCGCCACCTACGCACCCTGCTAGATATAGGTTCAGGTAAGAGCTCCGTCGTTTGGTTCGATCCTTTTCAAGAAACTTCAGTGTGTTGCCATATACACCAAAGAACACAGAATTCAGTACACCATATGATAACACAGGCCAAGATAAACCCCTGAATAATCCTTGCACCTGCCAGAAAAAAATCCATTCTGATCTAAATCAGATCTCCATAGCCCTACATGGAGATCTAAGAGACACCGATTAAAGTTCATATTTGGTGTCCTTTGAAATTACCAGTCGCTAATTTTAGTAGCCTATTATATATAGCGTTGCAAATTCGAATTGAATACAATTTTCGTTAGAAGCGACATATTCCGACTTAACGTTTGTCGTTTCAGAAATTTAAAACCTGTGTTTTGACTGGTTAACCACAAGGTCAAAAGAACATGACCTATTATTGATGTACATCAGATCACCAAGTAGGGTTTGGAGACATGATTTTACTCAGAGAAAATAAGTCTAAGTACTATATAACACATTGGTGAATTTATTCAAGCATTTAATGATGTGGCATTAAGTTAAATTATCCTTAATAAAAGCTTTATATATATATATATATATATATATATATATATATATATATATATATATATATATATATATATATATATATATATATATAACACGATAAGATATTTCTGTAAAATGATCAAATCACTATGTTTGAACTGAGATGGTGATTACGTTTGTGAAAGGGTACAGTATATTTAAACAAAGTTTTACCTATCAAAATACATCACATGTGCCAATTGTTTATTGTAATACTACTCCATCCTCAATATCCTGGCTACCGACCCAAAAAAGGTCAGTGTTTGGTTCAAACAGTTAGATCTATGAGGTAACTTAGTTGCTCTTAGAGAAGCAAAACAACTTTGCTATTTTGTTTTCCTTGTCAAATGAACACAAAATCCAACATAGCCCTTCCAAATGAGTACTGTTTTCTCACCACTAGCATGTCTGTATTTTCTATATTTTCTTCCAATTAAATTAAGACAACAATGCCAGAATTAGGGGTTGTCATGCATCAATCAAGGACCGCGTGTTGCAGACCCCTGATCTAGAAAGTTGTAGCTTCTTCACTATGAGTAGGGCATAAGAGACAACCATAGACGAGAATCATACTTGATATCATCTAGAATTGTATAATTTTGTAGTTTCTTGACGACAAATGGGGCGTGGGAGATAACAATTACGGAAATGTGATTGTGATTGCATTCACTTTATAAACATAGATGAAGAGTTTATAATCCAAGATAAAATGTCGTCATGTAACGATAGCATATAAACGCCGTCATTGATCCTGCAAACAACATTATATACACAAGACTTATAAACAATATGCACAATTATCAAAGTGGTTGTTAAATACGGTTACCTTGATGCCAAGTAATTCAATAAAGAAAAAAATCAGCGAGGACCATTTGAAGCGAATTTATCTTTTAAAGACTCATTATTTGAAAAGCTAAAGAAACTACTTGGAAAGCTACTGACTTTAATAAACGATGATAGAATCACTCATGTGCAGGAATCGATCAAAAGAATATTCACAGAATTTTTAATGCCGATTATTTAAAATTTGTAAAAAAAATTTAGTATTAAGCGTTAAAGATACTTGGCGTTCTCACGACTCATTCGTGCATGATCATGAGAATACAACCCAGAATGTATAATGAATCAATCTCAGAAGAGGATTCTCAACCAGTGATTCAATCTAGATATAGTGTTATGTTCTCGATATTTTTTGTAATTCCTAGTACATGATTTTATCTAATTTTTTTAATTTTTATTCATGGTTGCAAGTTGTACAGATTGTTTTAAGTTAGATTTTGCCTACATGACTAGGGTCTATTTTAGGAATGTTAAGAGCGTAAATGTACATAGGATCTATAAATAGATGTTTCCGTTTGTTTTTGACAATTACTAATAAAAGTCTTGATGGCGACTTTGGGTTAATTTCTCATTGGCTGATTTGGTTTGAACGGTTCTAGATGAATTCAGTAACTTCTAATTCGCTAGACTAGGTTACATGAAAAGACAATTTTCGAAATATTTTCAGCAGTGTGATCTGTCACGTTGGGTTTGTTGGGTACATATAGTCGTAACGGAAGGTTTATAGAAGGAGAGACCTGAGAAATCAGCAATCAGATTCATTCCTATTTTGGAGTCATCCCAATTTTTGTGCTCCTTTTTTATTGTACTTAGACATTATTTGAGAGAGAAATTTTTTTAGGACTGTTCATAGGAAATATAAAGTGTTCATTATTTGGACTACAATATTATTCTGAAACTATAATGAATTGTTCAAAAGTGTTCTGGACAAGGCCATTTTTACAACGTCACGATTTTTTGCTGACCAGTACATTTACGGTTTAGAAATTTATACGGAACGTATTTTTCTTAGGATTCATAGAACTTTATCAGGATTATTTTGGATTCACTTCATAAATACTGCAAGTTTCTTTAACATTTTTATTTATAGCTTTGATAATTAAATCTATTGTTAAGTTTTACAAAATGTGATGGTTGTGCTTCTTTCTGTTACTAAGTTTATGACCATAGACTTATAAAGAAAGCCATTCTGTTCTGACAACAGCAATCGAATTTTAAATCCTGATGATAATATGGCCTCAACCACTATCGGAGCTTAAACTTACTCCCTCCTATGAACTAGAGTTTCTTTAAGCGTATTTTTTCTTAACAGAAAGAAACAACATACATACCTCAGCACTTGGAAAAGCAACCAGTTATTGCTTGGTTAGAGTGTTATCATACCGCAAAGCAACATATAGTAAAATAAAATATCCCCATACCTTTCCGATTGAGCATTAGTAATATGGAACTAGAGTAAAATCTTTCACCATAATATCCAAAGTAAGGATACGTCTTTACTATGTGTTTTCGTGTTCCTGAATATACATTTCGAAGGAAAACCACAGGTGCTTCCAGACCCTAGGCTGTCAGTGTTCATGTTAGCATACAATTAGTGATGAAGTCGAATGATATTTTATGTCTGAAAAAAAAATGCTAAAAGAGTAAGCAGAACTGTAACAGAAAGATAATATCCTAGACAGAAAGCCCCATCTAAAACCTTGTTTTATATACAGTTTTAACAGTTTTCTCTTCTGCCTAGGTAACAAGCAAAGTCTCGTCAAATGACTGATTATGAGTTTAGATAATCCAGTAATTAATATATTAATAATATTTTATATTCAATAGATATGTTTTTATACGCCGGTATTGTGGTCTTATTTTAGCAAATGCCGCTAAAAGTGAGTAGACACTACGCTAATGGGATAATAACTCAAAAATTCTCATATCGCTTGTCGCATCACTATCTGGATACGGATCAGCTATAATCAATTCTGAAGGAATGAATACCTTTTTAATATGTGATAAATCCAGCTCGGAGGATCGTATATATAAGATAGAGAGAGAGATAAAACGTTGTAAGTATTTTTTTTTAAATGAAGCCTGCATAAGTGGATAATGGTCATATGTTTTGAAAGCATACTTGTCTATTTTCGGCGTCGGGATGTATTTGCCACAAATAGATAGAAATTCCTGTCCCTCCGTATTTGTTAAAAATTTTATTTTAAAGAAAATGGGATTATATGAAGTCAAATGCAATTTCAAAGGCTAGGAGCATTCAATCTATTGCTTATGCAAATGGACTCCAGTAAACGCGATGCCGATAAGAATTCAGCTGCTAAGTCGACACTGCATATATAAATGGTCTTCGATATACTCTGTTCTCTGAGCGGTTGGTTAGAGAATAATCTGACAGTAAATTCATTATGTTGTCTCCTTGTATATATATATATATATATATATATATATATATATATATATATATATATATATATATATATATACTATTCGCAAGCAAATGAGTCATTTTGGTAGCAAGAAAATGTCTTTAGATAGTTACAGTGAAGTTTAGTTCTTGTTGCTCATAGCTGATACAAAAAGGCACCGAATAATAATACTAATGCTAATAATAACAATAATAATAATAATAAGGACTTTGTATAGCGCCTAATCTTTAGACGCTCTAAGCGCTTTACAAAATTATGAGTCATCTAGCGTAGGCAATGCTGATTATATCACCTCGACAAGGAACCGTCTTATAAAATTGCTCGTGATCTGATAATGGTAAATTTTGCAGAGTTAAAAAATGCAGGCATCAGATTTCTGATGAGGAGCTGTCCGATTTAGACTACGAAGAATACAATAATATGATAATAGTGGGAAACTGTTATAAAGAATAAAAACAGTACCCCATTTTAGTCCTAGGTTCTGCCATTGAAAGCTACCCGATACCGACAACAATGATACAGGAACGTACTCTTAGGACATATTTAAAAATATGCGACAGAATTTGCCCTTCCACGTTGGACCATAATAGCTCCTTTTTTGAGGTCTGAGGTCTGGGACTAAGTGTGGTGTTTATTCTTGAAGTGTGATATTGACTAATACTATTGCGGTAAATGACAGGTGCATCTAGTCATATAACAGTGATTTCTTTTCTATATCTAGTCATATAACAGTGATTTCTTTTCTATATCTTTGATATTTGTATACCCTTTAGGGCATGCGAAACATTAGCTCTGCTGGCTTAATATCTAAGGGAACTTTTTAGCGTACACATTAAGGCAGTTGTTGAATGTGGTGACATTACCCCTATTGTAATCCCTTCTTGTTGAAGCTAGTGGCTTTTGTACACATAGGCAATAAATTTGGACATTTTCTTTGTCCACAACAATAAACAGCATCCAAATAGAAAAATCAATTTGGCCACAGTAAGGTTACAAATACCATGTAAGATTGTATAAGACGGGAGCCTGGATGATCTAACGCAAAGTAATTTTATTTTAAAATGTACATTTTTCTATGTGTGTTGTTTGCTTTGTTTGGATTAGATCATTAACGAGAAGTCTCTTGGAATTGGTGAAAGCCATTTTGCACGTTTCTTGGACTATTACTGATATAATGATGTTGAAATGATCATCCCTGCTCCTAACATCTTAAAACCTTTTTCTTTTTGGGAAATATTAGGAAGAAGAAAAAGCGAAAGGAAAAATAAAATATTATTTTATAAGAATTCATGACAATTTATGACATATCTGCGTAGACTTCAGTTTTCAATATTCTACTATTTTACAGCTTGTGGACTAGCGGTGTAAATACACTAATTAATCACTTGCCAACATATGATGGTACAACTGTTATTATTATTTGATCCTACAGTGAATTGCAGTGAATGAAGAAATAGAAAATGAAAATGGGTAACAGCAGAAGCACGAGAGGACAGTGATGTTGAAGTTCAAAGAAAAAAGAGATACATGTGCGTCATTCACTTTGCAGGATTCAACTGAATCGCTCACATTTGTTAAAGTCTCAACAAAAAAAAACGAGACCAATAACAGATGGAGAAAGTTAAAAGATCTATGCAAACAAAGGCTGACTCAACATATAGGTTCTGGGTAAAGGATGGAAGATACCGGTGAACAATCACCTGAAGAATATAAGTAGTGAAGTGGGACGGTCTGGGGACTAGGGAACTTCCATGTTAAAAAGGGTATATCCACTCTGGGGACTATGTAAAATTTAACATAGGAGAAAAAAATATCCACTCTGGGGACTATGTAATTTAACATGGAAGAAAAAAATATCCATTCTAGGGACAAGGAGAATTTAATATGGGAGAAAAAAAATATCCATTCTAGGGACAAGGGGAATTGAACATGGGAATAAATCGTGGGACTGTCTAGGGACGAGGGGAAATGGAACAGGGTCGGGACCCTATTTTAATATGGCCCCGACCTGATGGGCCTATGAAAATTGAAACAGGGAGGGGTCTCTATTTTTTATTTTTTAAACAAAAAAATAATAAAAATGGGGCTAGGCAATGAAAGTCAAGATCTTTTCGAGATATAGGAGTGGCACTGAAAAGGGCCTTTGGGTTCATGTTAATATACCCTTAACATAAAGGGCATCTGTGACTTCTTTTTCTTGTCCTATGGCTGCGCCTAACTGCAGGACCATAGATTAAGACTCTTTTGAGGCATCCTTGACGCTCCACATAGATCCTACGTATCCACAGGCTGGTGTCTGTCCTATGGACAACTGTCCAGTTGGATCGGACATACATTGGTATGTCCGTCCGGAACATCATCGAAGACACATGCGTGGAAGATTGTACGTCGGTCCACATGTTGGGGGTGCCGAGAACAGGTGACGGAATGCAGTGAACTGCACTTATTTATAAGGAGAGGAAGGATTGAAACGGATTGAGTTCGTTGACCAATCCAAACACGCGTTACAAAATTCAGTCAGCCCACATCCAATCCGAAGAGAGCAGTCTGTGACGTCACGTAGTCTATATAGATTCGCTAGCGCCTGTGCGCAGTCAATTCATGCGACAGTTTTTCAACATGACGGAAACTCAGAAAACGATAAATTGGGGTGCATCAGCCGTGCAGACTACCCAAGGGAACCCTGACTTACTTTCAGAAGAGGTGAATTGGGATTTTGTGGATTTTCTTACCTCGCAAGAATTTGTTCCGGAACCTTGGTCACCTTCTCCTTCATTACCGGACGTGGAGAATTTTAGACAGAGACAGAAAGAAGAATTGGAGAAATTTATACAACAGCAAAAGGAAGCGGAACAAGCTTTTCTCCTACAGCAACAGCAGCAAGAAGTAGAGGTAAGAAAAAAGCAAGCAGAAGAAGAAGGAGCAGCAAAGAAACAAGGGTGTGAAAATCAAACGGTCACGGTACTGTTAGACATTTTAGCGGAGTTAAGAAGTCTGAAACAAATGTATCAGACTTCTTTATTACGACCGAAGAGAATACGACCTTCCCGAGCTAAACACTCCAACCCTGTGACTAAGCCTACCGTGCTACCCTTAGTGATTTCAACCAAATCATCATCATCAACAGTACGCAGTCCAGAAGTAGGCCTTGGCCGTGGCAAAGGCTTAAGACAGTTAAAGTTGATTGCTTAAACTCACCACTACACCAAAAAAAGGCCCTTTTCAGGGCCACCCACGTCTATCGAAAAGAGATGGACTTTCAATTGCCAACATCCATTCAAACTATAAAAAATCATTTTACCCCTATAGTACGTGTGTATGAGTGTGTGAGTGTAGGTTTTTATTTTAAAATCAAAACCCAAAGACACTTACCTTTTTATACCTAATTTATTTTTTTATAAATATTTACAATCCAATTCACAATTCACAACAGAGCACTTTAAAAAGTTCATAGACTTCTTCTGTCTCATTGTTCACTCTCTATGTTTTTTTGAATTTCTTCACCGTCACAGTCTTTTCTTCCTCTTCCTCCTCCTTTCTTCCCTTCTTCTTTTCTTCTCCTGTTTCTTTTTCTTCACCTGTCTGCTTTCTTCCTCTTCTTCTTCCTCTTCTTCCTCTTCCTCTTCTTCCTCTTCCTTTAAAGAATTCCTCTCTTCTTCTGACTCCTCTTGTTTCTTTTTTGGGCAATCTGTAGACCAATGTCCTTTTTCTTGACAATAATAACAGGTATCTTGACTTTTGTCTCTTCTAACCCCTTTTTTTCTTTTTTGACGGTCTGGACACTCTGAAGACCAATGCCCTTTCTTCTGACAGATATAGCAAGTATCTTGACTTTTATCTCGAAAGGAAGGAGAGTAGTCCGTCGGCTGGTCTGAAGAGAATTTTCTAATGACCCCTCGCAAAGCTCTGATGAAACGTTCGATCTGGGTAGTCTCTTCCATCGTTGTGCTCGGTTTGAGAGTGAAATGAATAGTGAAAGGACAAGACACATACCCTTTTATATACGCTGGTCTGCTATGGCTATAAATTAGTCCATGGTGTTTAAACTTTAGTCATTTGACATTTTGCTATCAAGATGAAACGATCCAATTCATTTGAGAAGAAAGAAGAAGAAAGTAAGAGGCAGAAACGTGATCTATCGCCTCGTACCAGGGCTGAAGTCTTGGCACAAATTCATGCCAGTGAGTTTGAAGAAGACATGAGTGAACCAGAATCCAAACCCTCTAAACAAAGTTCACCACCCTTAGTCAACCCTGAAAAGTACTATGACATTCGAGAGACGGAAAAGCGTCCCTCTAGAAAATTTAGAACCACGGCTTACAAATACACGGTGAAGTTTAAAGATTTCAAGTCCGAAGTACCGTTAGAGAAAGCAGAAGGGTTCATCACCGAGATGTGGGATTCTTTGCTCACCACACTCAAGCGACAATGTCAACCCAAAGAAGACGATCGCTTGAGACTTTCCATACAACACGACGGCTTGAAATCTCCTGTTTGGATCGAGTTTAGCAGCCCTGCAGAATTGACCGCTTCCAAAGTCATGGACAAGATTCAACACGTGCAACAATCTAATGATCAGTTTGACATCACCGATGGAAAAGCCACACTGGACATGACCCACGTCTCCCCTCCTCAAGGGACCGGACAACGCAGAAAGACCTTATTGGTCAACAACCTTCGCATTACCAAAACAAGTCTCGTCCAAATTAACAATTTTCAAGATCAGATGTGTTTAGCCTGAGCCATCGTGGTGGGACGAACCTATGCCGACAAGAACGACACGGTAGAATGGAAAAGAGCCTGGGAGAACATTCGAAAATCGAACCGAGCCAAACAACGAAGTGAAGCAGAACTCCTGTTACAACAAGCCGGCCTGCCCAAAGACACACCCTGTGGCATTCCTGAAATGCCAAAATTGCAAGATGTCCTAGCTCCACGCTACACCTTGAAAGTGCATCCTCAAGAAGTGCGCGGGTCTCTGTTGTTTCGAGGGAAAGACTTTTAGGATGGAAAATACATTCACCTCTATCATCACGATGACCATTTCGATACCATTACCACTATCACTGAATTCCTGGGATACAAATATTACTGTGAGAAATGTGACCATGGTTACAATAATCGAGAGCAACACAAACATTGTGGATCGAAATGCTCAGGATGTTTGGCCTCTCAACCCTGTCTGAGCGAAGGGCAAGAACCAGTGCATTGTCCTGCTTGTCTGCGCACGTTTGTCAGTCCTGCCTGTTACCAACAGCATCTGAAGACGCAAGGTTCACAGCAGAAATGTGCGTGTCAACTCCTGAGATTGCGCCCCACGTGTGGACAAGGCATACTTACCAATAATACCAAGGCACACGTTTGTCGAGGAAAGAAAAAATGTCACATTTGTCACCGAATCGTGGACTTGGAACACCAATGCTACGTGCAAAAATATCAACCCCAACCAGAGAAAGAGGACGGTCACAAGATGAAAGGCAATTTCATCTTTTTTTATTTCGAATGCATGCAAGAGACCGGTATTCACATTCCTAATTTCTGCATGGCTCATCGAGCGTGCGAGAAGTGCATTCAAGAACCTATCTTGAGTTATTGCCCTCACTGCAGCAAGATTCCTGGAGGACGTGAAAAAATCTTTCGGGAACCGAACACGCTAGCCGATTTCGCCCGATGGGTCTTAGACCCCATCGACAAGACATGGAGCCAAGAGGATATCGAACGTTACGGAGATTGTCATCGTCATGCCACGGTGATGGCTCACAACTTCTCCGGATACGATGGACAGTTTCTTTTGAGATACTATACGGAACATGGCACCGAGCGTCCTAAAGTCACTTTGAACGGAGCCAAAATCATTTTCATGCAAGTGGGACAAGTGCAATTTAAAGATTCGATGAGCTACTTAGCCATGCCTTTGAGTCGAATGCCTAAAACGTTTGGAATGACAGAAATGGCTAAAGGGTACTTTCCACACTTTTTCAATACGGAAGCCAATCAACACGCCGTTCTACCCCATTTGCCTGAGGCTCACTATTACGACCCTAACAACATGCGTACCGAACAACGAGAAGCTTTCTACGCTTGGTACCAGGTTCACGCCTCGGACCCTTTCGACTTTCAGGAAGAAATGCTAAAGTATTGTCGTTCCGACGTGGACATTTTACGACGTTGCTGTGGAAAATTTCGAGAACTGTTCATGGAACACGAAGGGGTCGATCCATTGAAAGAAGCTTGCACCAGTACCAAAGCGTGTTCCTTAGTGTACCGGCAACGATTCATGCCTGAAAACACCGTGGCTGTCATCAGTCCTCAAACGACCAACTATGTGAAACGTCAATACTCGGTGAAAGCCCTACGTTGGTTACATTACTTGTGTGACAAGGAAGACAAATGGATTCAGCATGCCCGCAACGGAGGAGGTGAAAAGACCATCGTAACGCATTCGGTCGATGGCTGGGACTTAGAAAACGCAAAGATCGTGTACGAGTTTAACGGTTGCTTATTTCACGGATGTCCCGTCTGTTACCCTGATCGTAGCACTAAAAATCAGTTTATACAACGAACCATGGAAGACTTGTACCAGGCCACTTGTCAGCGACGCCTAAAGTTAGAACAGCAAGGATACCAAGTGGTGGAAATGTGGGAACACGAATACGATCACCGTTTGAAAACCGATCCCGAGTTTAAACACATCGTGGAAAGTTACCAGTTCATAGACCCCTTGAACCCGAGGGATAGTTTATACGGAGGAAGGACCAATGCCACCTGTTTGCTGTACCAAGCCGACGAAGAGAAAGGGGAAGAAATGAAATACTTGGACGTGTGTTCGCTGTATCCCTACGCGTGCAAATATTGTCGCTTTCCTGCAGGGCACCTGCAATTGTTAACGGAACACATCGACCTGAAAAACATTCGACAATACAAAGGCTTGATCAAGTGCAAAGTTTTGCCTCCCACGGACTTGTACCATCCCGTGTTACCTCACCATTGCCAAGGCAAAGTGATGTTTCCTTTGTGCTGTACTTGTGCCGAAACGTGCAACCAAGATCAACCTTGCCAGAACACCCAGGAAGAACGGGCTTGACGGGGACGTGGGTCAGCGTAGAATTGTTCAAAGCTCTGGACATGGGATACCAACTGTTAGAAGTGTACGAAATTTGTCACTTTCCCAAGACACAACAATACCACAAGGGTGACCCCACGCAGAAAGGAATTTTCGCAGACATCGTGGATGCCTTTTTGAAACTGAAGCAAGAAGCCAGTGGCTATCCGTCCTGGTGTCACACTCCCGAAGACCAAAAGACATTCAAAGAGAAATACTGGGCACAAGAAGGCATTACTATAGATCACATCGAGAAAAACGAAGGCAGGCGATCGTTTGCCAAAGTGATGTTAAATTGCTTGTGGGGTAAAATGGCACAACGACCGTGTTTACCCAAGACGGAATATTTGACCGAACCTTCCCGCTATTTCCAGATGATTCACGACAAAACCAACTTCATGAAAGACGTGTACGTCGTTCGCGAGAATTTGATCTTGGTCAATTAAGAAGAAGATCTGGACTTTGTACAAGACGACCCCTTTGGAAATGTCATCATTGCGGCTTACGTGACAGCTCATGCTCGCTTAAAATTGTACGAAGCTTTAGAACTGTTAAGGGAACGTGTCCTGTACTTTGACACGGACAGTTGCAGTTACATCGATCACCCGAGTCAACATCACCCTGACATCGAAGGAGACCGTTTAGGAGCCTGGACAGACGAGCACCCCGACGACAAGATTCTAAGTTTCGCCAGTGGTGGTCCTAAAAATTACGGTTACGGATACCGGGACAAACAAGGAGAAGTGCACACGAAGTGTAAAGTGAAAGGATTGACTCTGAATTATCGTACCAGTCGAGTGGTGAACTTTGACGTATTGAAAGAAGCCTTGCAGTCTAGAGAAGATGAACACTTTAAAGTGACCACCTATCAACCCAACAAGATTGTACGTTTCCCCACTCACCACCTCGTCAGTCGACCCTTGGAAAAAGTCTATCAAACCGTGTACCAGAAGCGAGTGCGGCTTCCCAACCACTTTACATTGCCGTATGGACATGTCGGTATAAAACATTGGCTGTAAGAGGATAGCCACCAGAAGTATGACTTCGCCACAGCAAGAATCGAGTGAGAAATCCAGTGAGAACTCCAAGTTCAAACCCTACCATTTTCCGGTTTTCTTGCCTGACTATTGTGATTGTGTCCGTCGATTGGACACGTTTCAAAAATGGCCTACGGATAGGAAAGGATTACCTACTTCGCATGTTTTAGCTAGAACAGGATTTGTCTACTTCGGACCTGAGTCTGGATTGGGATACGAAGTACAGTGTTTCGCTTGCGGACTGAAGTTACGAATGGATCTATGTATCTATAAAGACTCAGCTATTCTGGAACATACTCGATGGTCTCCGCACTGCCCTTACCTTTCTATGGCCTTTCCACCCATTACACTACGGTACAATTATGACGGTACCTTAGAGACGGTACCTTCCAAAACAAGAAATAATAAAGGAACGATGTACAAGCTTGAGACTGCATTGCGACTAGTATAAAAAGGGGCTATGGTCAAGATCGATAGTTCATTGTGACTACCAAGACCAAGCGAATAAGATGAATACTTTCAGAGAAACACAAAACAAGTTCAGACAGGCACAATTCAAGTTTGGGGCCTCTAAAGTGGAATGCGATTGTGAGCCTTGCGATGGGAACGATGCTGTATGCTGTGACCTTAGCGATGCCGTAAAGCATCATGGGAACTTTAATGTCACTACCCCTATCATGGAAAGTGATGCTGTGCGTGTCAAACCTGAGGGATGCGAAAGCGATGCCGCTCGTCCTCTTGGACACTTTACTGGGTTTCGTTTTAAATGTGGATGTCCACCTTCACGTCTACCTCCCTACGGATGTCATCCAGCCCTGAGCAAACTCCTGTCCATGTCACGCAACCCTCATCGAAACGAACCTGTGAAAGACGAATATTCGTTTCCTGTGCGTTTGTCGGAATACTGCGACTTTGAAAATCGTCTTCAATCGTTCAAAGGAAAATGGCCTAAGTATCTGGGAGGACCGACCACCGAAGAATTAGCCAAAGCCTGATTTTTCTACTTGGGCGAAGGGGATAAAGTCAAGTGTTTCAGTTGCGGTGTGTCACTTCACCACTGGGAACCACAAGATTCGGCCTACCTAGAACATGCTCGTTGGTCACCGAATTGTCATTACTTACCCTTAGTGGGACCGAGACATTGAAGTAACTTACCATGTCGTTGAAGAAGAAGAAACCAGATTGGTTAGGAGTCAAATGTTGGACATCACCGACACCAGTATTTAAACTCCATTTCATAAACGATATTGAATCATTACCTAAAGAACTACAAGAGAAGATTTACAAGGAAGTTTGGCAGGGACTTGCCAGAGTGAAATCTCAATGGGTAACTGTAGAACTTTTGTGCCGAGAAATTCACAAGAGGAAAGTGAAAATAGTCAACCAGTGTGTTAGATTTCTCTGGGTCAAGGGTGCATTCATTCTATTATATTACTCTAGACCGTTTACATCAAAAGAGTTCAATGAGAATCTTGAACGTTACCCTGAATGGCAGTGGTCAGAAATTACTCACTATGTGGATTACTTTTGCTCTAGGAGAAGATTGTGAATTGTACGGACTGACCTATTCATGGATACTTTACAAGAGAACATTCGTGCTTTGCCTGTGGAGTTGAGAGAACGCATTTACTGAGAACTGGTCAAAATACAAGTGAAACGTAAAGAACAGTTGCATCCGTTACGTTACCGGTGTTTGAACCACTGGTACCTGAATGCTGTACAAGGACTGATTCAGTTGAAAGTGTTCCATTGGACAGACATTGATCAACGACCCCTGGTTTTAAAAAGGATTGGTTTGCTATTGATGATTCTATCTACTACATTGTAAACTTAACTGCATCGAATTCCAGAGGAAGAGTTAACGAATTACCAACATCTTTTACACAATGTCAACTTAGTGAAAGAGGAAACTTCTGAACGAATTGTAATGTGTAAATTAGTGATTCAACGATTTAGATTCGACACTGAAGTAAAACCATGTCTGTGCAAACGGTACATTTCTTGTGTCAGAAAGAGGATTTAGTATGACCTATTCATGGATACTTTACAAGAGAACATTCGTGGTTTGCCTGTGGAGTTGAGAGAACGCATTTACCGAGAACTGGTCAAAATGCAAGTCAAACGTAAAGAACAATTGCATCCGTTACGTCACCAGATGTTTAACCACTGGTACCTGAATGGTATAAGAGAACTGATTCGTCAGAAATTGTTTCAGTGGTCAGACCATGTTCAACACTTTGAGTTAGTGAATGAACGAAATGTTCATCATTTTGGTTACTTCGAGATTCATCTAGTGCAACGCATTGAGGAAGACAAGTTAAAGGATTACCAACATATTTTACGTGGAATCTACTTAGAGGAAGAGGAAACTTCTAATCGAACTCTGAAGTTTAGGTAACAGTTTGGAGCATTTAAATTTCCCACTGGAGAACGAAGATCTCTGGGTAGAAAATACGTGCATTGCTTCCGAAACAAAGAGACTATAAAAACAGGAATCCATGCCACGACTTTTATCAAATGTGATTGAACAGATTCCGTGGAAGGAACTCAATGACCATATTCAAACCGTGGATCATTACCATCAATTATTACAAGAACTGTATCCATTCAATTTGGGTCGACGCATAGTGTGTGTCTTAGTGACTTGTTTTCTGTGATTTCGTTTACCAGCCGATTCCTTGTGGACTCTTTACGAACAGTACTTACCACCCAAATGGTCTTAAATGGTCACGAAAGACTCCTTTTGCTCAAAGCCTTGCGTTTTTATCTGGATACTTCTCGACCTCTACGGGAAAAAAAGATTCGTCAACTTTTAGCTACCGAAGACGTGTATGACGATGTGTGTGTAGCTTGTGACTTACACCCCCACTGGATAGATGTCCGTGACTGGAAAAAAGGGGGTTTTAAGGCTTGTACCCAAGAAGTGGCCCAGTATGCACGAGAGTTGTTTAAGGAAAAAAGTTACTTTTCAACCTGTGTTAGTGACCGTACCAGAAGAAGAAGAACCCGTCACCCAGGACAGGACTATCGTGGACATGCCTGAAAGACCCTTTCGGGAGGACACTTGTGTGACCTTACCCCCTATAGAACTGGTCAGAACATTACCCAAAACATGTTGTACAGACACTTGTTTTTGTTCCACGTTGATGGTTATCATGTGCCTTTTATCCTTGTACTTAAGCCTTTGGCTTTTATGTATTTTTGTCTTTCGTGTTCATGTTTAAAACATTCAATAAACGTGTCTTGAAAAAGTATATAAACTCTTGTCTTGTCTGTTTTCGTGTCACAAGTGACATTCCTAACACTATGGCTACCTCTGCTGTCTCTGCTCCCTCTTCCTCCACTGTCAAAGTCATCGACGAACACTTAGATCGTGCCAGTTGGGAGGCTTTGTATCTTCGCCATCCCTTTAACATGCTCATTGCTGGACCTAGCGGTTCAGGCAAAACCGAATTGGTCAAACGTTTGATCGAACATAAACATCATTTGATCGATCGTCCACCGCAACGCATCGTGTGATGTTACAAAGAGTGGTAATCGGCGTACAGCCTCTTGCGAGAAAGTCAAGGCGATTCCATCGTGTTTGTGGAAGGCATTCCTAAAGAAGATGACAGGATCGTCTCTGACTCCCGTCAAACCCATTTGGTCATTTTCGACGACATGTTAGGAGAAGACGAAGAAGAAATTAAACTGTGGTTTACGCGCAAAGGGCATCACCGTAATGTCAGTGTCGTTTACATCACTCAAAATTTGTTTCAACAAAGTAAAGCCCATCGCACCATCAGTCTCAATGCGCATTATATGGTCTTGTTTAAAAGCCCTCGAGATAAATCACAAGTGCAAGTCTTAGCCAAACAGTTAGGAACGCCTTGGCTGACTCAGGCGTACGACGATGCCACTCAAACTCCACATGCTTATTTACTCGTCGATTTGAAACCTACGACCCCCGATGATTTGCGATTTCGTACCCAAGTGTTTCACCACTGGTGCCAAGACGGAGGGCCTGTCCTGTACACGTCTCCGTCCTCGACTTAATTTCACTCCAAAAAAAAATCTATAAAAACCTCAGACAATTTTCGTCTGTCTCACAGTTTTATCATGACGTCCCTTCAGTCGCATCTTCCCGTCAAATTGATTCGTGCCTTGTATGGCATCAGTCGAGAAAAAAATCCACAAATACGGGCTCGTGTCTTAAAAGCTAGTCTCAAAGAAGTCTTACGATGGTTCATGGTGACAGCACGTCAATTACTACAAGGGATCATTCAGATTCCTCATTAAACCAAACGCTTTTTTTGATCGAAACAAAGTCGCTTTGACCCAACTGGCCGATCCCCGCATCGACACTCAAACCAAAAAACAAATTATTTTGAAACCTGGAGGGAGCGGTACTCTAGGAGGGGTCATCATTCGCTCTCTCTTAAGATGGGATCCTAATGCCCCCAAACTTCTCCCCAAGAAAAAAGCCAAACGAAGCTCCAAGAAGAAGAAAAAGAGCCACGGTGTCAAGACGAAGTCCCCAAGGAGACCCGTGTCTCCAAGAACTTCTCCAGTGGCGGGACCCTCCTCTTACCAGTCACCACCCCAGAAAAAGAAAAGCCCCGGAAAAAGAAGCAAAGAAAAAGTCTCCAGAAAAAGAAAAGCCCACAAAAAACTAGTCGCAAGAGAGGCACTTCGGCCAAGACGCAACTTTACACTCGCAAACCACGACCTGCAACAGCGGTGACTGCGTCTCCGGTAGCCTCAGGTTCATTCACTTCTCCGTTGATGACACCAAGAACTGAAGAGTACTTGGAGACGTTGATCACACCAAGAACTTCTCCGTTGATGACCCCAAGAACTTCCCCAGTGGCAGGACCCTCCAATTTAGCGGCAGTGGCCGCTGCTCACAAAGTACCTTCTCCCAAAATCAAAGTCCAAGAGAGATCGGGCATGTTACATAGTTTACTGGATTTGTCCAAGCAAGAACTGGCTCGATTTAGTCTGTTGCGTACCCCTGCACGACGTGTCGTGCCTGTCCTCAAGTTGATACGACGTAAAGACAATCAGTGGCGACGCGTTCCAGTATAAAAAAGGCCTGTGACTAAGTAGGGGTAGTAGTATTTTTGGTGCTGAAGACTCAAAGATGTCACCCTCCAGAAAACATCCCTCTTCTAAATCCCAAGGAAAGAAAAGGAAAGGACTGCCTCCTCGTTTAGTCAAACATGGGGACATGTTATCTGTCCTGTCCAAAACTTCTCCACCCCTACGAAAAAAACTCATCCAATCAGCTTCCAAACAGGTCATCGATACCGTGTGCGAATGTTGTTTGAACGTGTTGAAAGGCACGATCCCTTTGTCCAAACACCGGAAACAATGCTTAGGCAAACATCGTCACGTTCTTCGCCAAATGGTTCAAAAGAAAATTCCCATTCGTCAAAAGAAGAAGATGTTGGTCCAACATGGAGGAATTTTACCCCTCTTGCTAGGCCCATTGCTGAAAGGAGTCTTGGGAACCATGTTGGGAGGACTGGTGGGAGCAAGATAAAAAGGCCCTCTGAAGTCCCAAGATCTCAGAATTTACCCTTGACAACCCCATGGAAGGACGAAAACTAGCTTTAGTGCCTTACAAACGATGGATGGAATACCATCGTTGGCAAGAACAACACACCCCGCATTTACCTCCCAATCCCCATTTGAGCGAGATGTCCCAGTTACAACACGAATTGCAAACCTTGATGGATCGCCAAGATTTGTCCAAAACAGAAAAATCGCAAAAGTACGGTCAACTCTTGCAACGACTGCAACTCTTTCAGCAGAAAGCCTCAGACGAAACAGCTCTTCCCACTCTGAAAGATTTTAAGACCTTGATGAAAAGTCCAGCACCATCATCACTACCACCACCACCACTACCAGTGACCAAGACAGAAAAAGGTGAAGAAGAAGAAGGGTTTCAAACTCCACCAGAAAAAGTACGCAAGTTAACAACACCACCTACCTCCAGAATTGGATGGATTTAAAAGATGATGAGCACCCCTTCTTCATCAGAACAGAAAAAGAAGGTGAAGACAGAAGTGAAACAAGAAAAGATATCCCCTGTTCAAACATCCTCCTCTGCGACACCTATCGCCGGTCGAACACGCAAAAGCATTGCAATCCAAGAAAATACCCCAAGAGAAAAAGAGTAGCATCCTCCAAGAGTGGGTGTCTTATTAACAAACAAACAAACAAAAAATGGAAAAAGTGTTAGCCAGCATTTACTACGATCCCTCCCATCCTGCAGGTTACGCAGGAGTTGAAAAATTGTATTGTGCTGCCAAAACGCGACTGAAAAGTCTCCGTTTACCTCAAGTGCAACGGTGGTTACAAGAACAAGTTACTTACACTTTATACAAACCCATTCGACGCAAGTTTTCCAGAAGTCGCACCCGAGTGGAAGGTATCGATCATCAATGGCAAGCCGATTTAGCCGATGTCTCTCATTTGGCCAGCTACAATCGCGGCTACAAATATTTGTTTTGTGTCATCGACGTCTTTTCCAAATTTGCCTGGGTCGTACCCTTGTCTTCCAAATCGAGCAATGAGTTAGTGCGAGCCCTGCAACGAGTGTTGAAACAAAGCGGTCGTCACCCTCTTCGATGGCATACAGACAAAGGTACCGAATTTCTGAACCAAGCTTTCCAAAAAGAATTAAAGAAACGTGACATTCATTTTTTTACCACCGAGAATCCCGAAAATAAAGCCAGCATCGTGGAACGTTTCCAACGCACTTTGAAAGAACGCATGTGGAAATATTTTACGCATCACCACACTCTGAAGTACATCGACATCTTATCACACCTGGTGCAAGCGTACAACCAATCTTACCATCGAAGCATCGGATGTGCCCCGCAAGAGGTGACTCCCGAGAACGCAGTGCTGGTGTTTGAGCGCCTGTTTGGTACGTCCCCGACGAGGGCTGTCCCCAAGAAAAGTGGAGTGTTGGTCGTAGGAGATTGGGTGCGCATTGGCAAAACCAAACGCACTTTCGACAAAGGTTACTTACCTAACTGGACGACCGAATTGTTTCGTGTCACTGAACGAGTGTATGGCCGTCATCCTGCTGTCCACAAATTGGAAGACATGAACGGAGAAGTGCTCAAAGGAACATTTTATTTGCCCGAGTTACAACGTGTCACCAAAAAAGAAGACGACATCGAAAGCATTCTCGAGCGCCGAACTCGTAAAGTGGGCAAACGACGTGTCAAAGAAGTCAAAGTACGTTGGAAAGGATATCCACCCAGTTTTGATTCTTGGATCGACGCTTCGCAAGTCATCGACTATAAAAAGAAGTGACCATCATGCCCTTTCACACAGACGCAGCTACTACTGCTACCACTCCTTCATCCAGTTCTTCTCTGCAAGATTTACAAAAACAACCCTTGTGGGTGTGGTGAGGAGAACGTGTGCCTAAAACACAAATGGTCTTTTTCTGCCAAATCTTTGTGGTGTATTGTGTCATCGGGGCAGCCATCGTCAATTTGAGTTTGCAACAAGGAGACAAACAATTGTGGAGCATTTTATTAAGCAGTTGCATCGGTTACCTGCTTCCCAATCCCTCCCTGAAATTCTCTTCCAACGGAAACAACGGGAACCTTGTGTCCAGTGCCAGTGTCAGTCACCGCTCAAACAACAACAACAACAACCCCATTTTGGGCGGAGACACGTCTCTGACGTCCAGTAACCCCTCGGACAGCCAAAGAATTCTGGAATTATAAGTCACACTAACAACCAATTTTACTTAACCTTACCCAGTGACAGTTCTATGGAGATGTTTCCCAAGAACACGTTGTGCTGTTACACGGCCAAATTACCTCAGGCCATCCAATTAGATCACGAAGCCCATTGGGAAGTGGCTTTAGTGGAAATCATTCACCCGACCCAAGTCCTCAATGTCCTTCCCAATCAAAACAAATTTGAGGTGGAAGTTCATGACGAACAATTTCAACAGTACTTGGATACCTATGGCAAATATAACATAAAAACCCCTGGCACAAAAAATCAAAAGCGGACCACCTATCACTTGTCCATTCCCTCAGGCTATTAATTTAGTGGTCAACATTTGGTGAGCACCATAGCCTCCAGGTTTAATGTCGTGTTTCAGAAAGCTTTGGAGAGTGTCAAAAAAGTGTCACCCTGGAATACCACAAAACAGCTCGTCGCTTCCTGATGAAATTTCCTGAGGGGGGTAAAATCATGTCTTTTTTATTTTGTCCTGAATTGTTTGCCATGTTGCGCGGGGACATGGAGATGAGAAAGATAGTATAACAAAAATCCGAATTACCAGTCATTTCCGACAACGATTCTTTTGCCAAGTATTTTCGTACCCGGGTAGAACTGAACCAAGGACTGAATTTGATCTTTGTGTACTCCGATGTGGTGGAGTACAACGTGGTGGGACACACCTCCGTGCCATTACTGCGTGTCATTCCTTTCAAAGTAGATTCTGCCACGGCCGCTGACGAGGAAGGTGGAAACACTTATCAAGTCCACCGCGAATTTGTACATCCTCATTATTTGCCTGTCAGCAAGTTGTATTTGGACACGGTCAACATTGCTATAAAAGGAGATCTGGGACAAAATATTCCATTCACCAAAGGAAAAGTCATGGTGAAACTCCATTTTCGAAAACGGTTCTCTCACGACTTGTAAGTCATGTATCCAGTGTACCGAGGGGTTGCTCGACAGCGAGGACACGGTTTAGGAGATATGTTAAAATCGGCCTTTCGTTCGGTGGCTCCGGTGTTGAAACCGATGGTGACACGCGGATTGCACGCCTTGAAAGATGCGGCACTGACGTAAGGCAAAGAATTTCTCCAAAATGTCATCATCAACAAACAAAACCCCAAAGAAGCCTTCATGAGGGCAGGCAAAAATGTCTTGTTGCAAACGAGTAAAGACATTTTGGGCCGACGAGAAACACCTATAAATGCCCTGCACGCTACCGAGTCAGGCATTCCTACTTCCTTAAAGCCACAGCAAGGACAAGGCAGAAAGAGACGACGAAGAAAACACCCTTTCACCAGACTTCACACTTCTAAAGCTAGAAAGGCCAAGAAAAGAAGAACCGTTCGAGACTTAGACGTTTTCGATTATTGAGAAAGAGAAAAAAATGATGCACCGAGAGTCTTGCGCTTGTTCCAAGTCGGAACTGGATCTGTTTGCCATGCCCCCCACCATGATGACGATGCAAGAATCGCAGTGGGTGGAATTTCATCCGGTCTCCTCTTTGACGGATTCCGCTCCCATCGAGTTTGAAATCAAAGGACAACCCGAAGATTACATCGATCTGAATAGCAGTTACCTGTACTTGAAAGTCAAAGTAACCGAAGCGAACAACGGTCCCATAGACAGTGATGATGTAGTAGCTCCCGTCAACAATTTCATGCATTCCTTGTTTAGCGAAGTGGACTTGTACTTGCATAACAAACTGGTCAGCAGCAGCATGGATACTTACCCTTACCGAGCGTACCTGGAAAATCTCTTGACGTACGGAAAAGAAGCCAAGAACACTCATCTGGATGCTTGCGTGGTATGGAAACCTGACAAAGCGGCTAAGTTCAACGGCATTACACTTGCTGGGGATGCTTCAAATCCAACGGGATTTGTAGAACGACGAACGAAAATTCATCTAAGTCGTAGTTTAGAACTGATGGATCGCTTGCATCTAGACATGTGGTTACAAGAAAAGTATTTGCTCAACGATGTGGATATCCGTCTGGGACTGAATCGTAGCAGTGCCGCTTTCCATTTGATGGCTGCTGCTGATGCCACTTACAAAACCAAAATCGAAGAAGCCAGACTCTACGTGCGACGTGTGGAAGTGTTGCCTAAAGTGGGAAACGACGTCAGTCAGACGTTGAGCAGAACGACCGCCAAGTATCCGATACGAAGAGTGGAAGTGAAAACGTTCACCATTCCTGCTGTACAGCGATCCATGATCGAAGATCATCTGTTCCAAGGACAGTTACCCAAACGTTTAATCCTTGGTATCGTCAAGAATTCAGCCTTCAACGGAGCCTACCATGAAAATCCTTTTGAGTTTCAACATTGCAATGTGTCCAAGATTGAAGTCAGTCGCGATGGTAAGACCTTGTGTACCCGACCCTTTGAGCCTAACTTTGGTGCCTCGAAGAATTATTTGAGATCGTACTTGTCCCTGTACGAAGCTACCGGACAGTTAGGAACCAACACCAGTTACGGTATTACGTACGAGGATTATGCAGGAGGCTACGCTTTGTGGGCTTTTGATTTCACTCCAGACCAAGGCAGCGACGAGGGGCATTTCCACCCTATAAAATCCGGCCAGATTCGTGTGGAAATTCAGTTTTGCGAGTGCACTGCCCACAGAGAACACAGTGAACGTCATCCTGTATGCAGAATTCGATAATACCTTAGAAATCAACAGTTTAAGAGAAGTCATTCTAGATTATTAGAAGCTATGGAAGACTGTTATCCCTCTTTACCTACTGGAGAAACTTTGGAGATGGAATGTGAGGAGACCGTGGAAGAAGAATCCCAAGACAAAGACGAAGAAGTTATCATGACGAAGTCGAGATGGCCAGAACAAGAAGCGCATTTAGTCTCCTGTTTTGCTACAGTCCTGGCAGAAAAAATGAAGGAATTAATCAAGGAAGAGTGTTATGGATGTCAAAACGATCATCCCAGTCAAATTCAACACGATAAATGCCTGATGCCGAGTCAAGAAGAAAAATTGGATGAGTATCTGGACGAAGCTTGGGGTCTCATCTCGAAAGAAGTCGTGTTGCATCAGTGGTATAAAGGCTTGCGTGAACATTCTTGTCCTCCATTAATGCCTCTGGAGATCCGTCGCATCGAAACTCTCGTGAACCAGGGTCCGAAATCAGAGCTAAACGTCTTTTACTTGTCAGACATTTTCCAAGAGAAAATCAGGATCGAATTGATCACTTATCATTACCTGTGAAGAAAAACCCCACACAAATAAATGGATACCTGGGAACTTTATTACCTTTTGAACTACAGCTCGTACACGGCTTCTTGGAATCCTGTCGTCTGTGCTAAAGATGAACTCCCTCATCGCAAACCTCAAGACCATCAAGCTTATGCGATCAACACGGACGACAGTCATCTCCCAGGAACCCACTGGGTAGCCGTCTACTTTCCTCAAGAAGGATGTGTGGAATATTTCGATTCGTATGGATTGCCTCCTTTGGAAGACGATATCATTGACTTTATGAGAAGAAATGCTCAGACCACACGATTCAATAATGTGAAATTACAAGGCACAGATTCCTTGGTGTGTGGACAATATTGTGTGTATTTTCTGCATCATCGGAGCCTGGGCTATTCCTTAGAACATTTAGTGACTCATTTTGATTCTCGTTCTTCTTCTAGAAACGATGTGAAAGTAGATAAATGGTTTTGTGACCATTATGCTTATATTTTGTCTCAAGCTAGGAAACGTAGTGTCCATCAATGGCCTAATGACTTCCAAAAGTGGAAATCACAATTTCATTCACAACGTTGTCAGCCCTGTCCAAAATAATGTGTTAGTTAAAAAAAATGTTTGTCATTTGAAAAAAATGTTTGATGTTATATTGTTTGGTTATTGTTAAAAATGTTATAGTTGTTTGTTAGTGTTAAGTGATTTTGAATAAAAAAATGTTGTGTTTTGAAAAACAAAAATGCCTTTGTGGTTTGTTTTGCTATAGGAATCTTGATTCATGCTCTTTGACTTCTTACTATCCCTCTCATGACACTCATTGAACGTTCCGGCTCGAAAACCATGTAGGGATGTTTTCCTTCACGTCCGCGCTGTGACTTTAAAACCGGGGGTTGTCGCCAGTCTAACCATCCATTGTCGACTCATCCTCCTACGAAGATGTGCTCCAGACTAGCTAAGCTAAACGAAGCCTACGTGAATTTGCATAGGGTCAGACACATTCTGATACCGAAGCCAGAAGACATAGAGAATATGAGAATGTTAAAAGTCACTGAAGACCTGATAGAAGAGCTCTTCAGAGAAGAAATGAACAGGGAGAAAGAAGAATGGACAGAGAAGTACAGACTTCAGAAACAGCAGAGAGAGCAGCAACAGCAGCAGCAGCGACCTGAACCTGAAAGAGGCTTTGTCGACTGTCGTATCGACAGCAAAGAGTTCTTCTTCTCTTTCCGAAGAAGCAGACCTATCGTCAGAAAGCCTATCGTCAGAGGACGTCGCATTCTTAGAATATAAAAGATCGCCCTAGCTTCAACTTCGTACACAAAAAAACCAGCCCTTTTCAGGGCTACCCCAATCTCTAGAAAAGAAATAACAATCGATTGCCTATAATAAGTTAAAACATAGAAGTGCGTGTATAGTCACATGAATTGTTTTTCTTAGTTAAAAAATGTGTGTGATTGTAAGCGCTCACGTACGTTTGTGTGGATAGTAGATTATGATAATTTTTTTTTGTTGTTTGAAGTGTGGGGATAGTAGATTTGGGTTTGATTTGACTGCTTTACGTATGTGGATAGTATATTATTGGTTTAATGAAAATTTTTAGAATAGTGATGGGTAGTATAAAAAAGTGAGTGAGTGTTTCTTTTAGCTCCGCGCGTTGTTTGGTCATGATCTAGGTAATATAAGTTTTGGGTCTTAGGGGGATGTTTTCCTTCACTTCCGCGCTTTAACTACAAGTTGAAAATCGCTCGGCAGTCTAGCTACCCTTGTTGATTGATTAACACTAGCGAAACTGTTAGAACTTCTTGTGCGCCTGGAATATGCCAGGCTCATACTGAATGAGCTGGCCGCAGAGGCTATAGTGGAAGAAGGAAGGATGAAAGAGGAGGAGAGAAAAAAAAAAGAAGAGGAGGAAAAGGAGAGAGGAATGGCTGTACCACAGACACAACAAGGAAATTTCAGAATCCCAGAGACAGAAGATTGGGATTCTGAAGCCGCTCATTCAGCCTCTGCACTCCCAACAAAAAGAGTGAAAGGAGATTGGAGTAGAAGATGTGTGAGTGGTGCCAGGCCTGGAAGGTGCCATCATTAACCAGGTGCCCTGGAGTTCAAAACAAACAGCCCTTTTCAGGGCTACCCAAACCTTTAGAAAAGAAATAGTAATCCATTTGCCAATGTGTGTATGTAGAATAGTGTGAATATAAACACTGACTCTTTTTCCTAGTCTGAGTGTATGTGTTTGTGTTTGTAAGCACTCACGTACGTTTGTGTGAATAGTAGATTATTGGGTTTTGTAAGCGCTTAAGTTGGTTTGTGTGGATAGTAGATTATTGGGATTTGATTTTAATGCTTTGCGTGTGTGGATAGTAGATTTTGGGTTTGTTTATTGCTGCTTCACGTATGTGGATAGTAGATAATATGAAATGAGAAAAGTAGGGGATGTTTTCCTTCACGTCCGCGCGTTTTAAGTGATGATCTAGGTAATATAAGATTCGGGTCTTAGGGGATGTTTTCCTTCACGTCCACACTTTTCGTATAAGAACCCACAACGTTCGTCGTTCGCACCATTCTACAAAGAATAAAAAAGAAGATGGCTTCGAACCACCTTGATAAAATGAAAAAATTGCAAGACGTCCTGGACAATTTGGGCATGATGGAGCAAATGTTAGTTAACCTAAACGAGGATCACTATTCTTATTGTCCCCATCGAGTGAAGATGGAGATCAACAATTTAAGAAAACTAAAGGAAATCATCAGTGATCTTTTGAAAGAAATAAAGGAGGAGAAGGAGGATGAAGAGGAAAGGATAAGGATGAGAGCATGGAACGAAAAAATTGAAAAGGAAGAAGAAAATGAGAAGAGGAAGAAAGAAGAGGAGGAGAAGCAGAAAGAAGAGAAAAAGAAGAAAAAGGAGGAAGAAAAGAAAGAAAAGAATAGAAAAAGTGTAGGACAGAAAACAAGACGCTGGTGGAGAAATAGAAGAAATTAGAAGAAGAAGAAGAAAACCCAAGGCCCTTTTCAGGGCCACTCCTATATCTCGAAAAGATCTTGACTTTCATTGCCTAGCCCCATTTTTTAAAAATTTTTTTGTTTAAAAAATAAAAAATAGAGACCCCTCCCTGTTTCAATTTTCATAGGCCCATCAGGTCGGGACCGTATTAAAATAGGATCCCGACCCTGTTCCATTTCCCCTGGTCCCTAGACAGTCCCACGATTTATTCCCATGTTCAATTCCCCTTATACCTAGAATGGATATTTTTTTTCTCCCATGTTAAATTCCCCTTGTCCCTAGAATGGATATTTTTTTCTCCCATGTTAAATTACATAGTCCCCAGAGTGGATATTTTTTTCTCCTATGTTAAATTTTACATAGTCCCCAGAGTGGATATACCTTTTTTAACATGGAAGTCCCCTAGTCCCCAGACCGTCCCACTTCACTACTAATATATAGAGGATCACGGATACCACCGTAACAGTTTCCAGATTTACAATTAACCAGTCCCGATTTAAAGCATCGCCTGTCTTGTCAGAACTAGCAAAATGTTCACCTCGAACTGCTTGGGGATCTTCTGACGAAAAAAGATGATATTATTTTCAAGCTGGACTGCATCTTTTGCAATACAAAGGATGAAAGAAAATGAAACAGAGGAGAGTATGGGCAAGAGAAGTTGTAGTACGATAGTTGGAAAACGGTCCTTGATATAGCAGAGAGAAGATGGGATGAGAAACGTCTCACTAGAATATGAGGTTATGACTTGTTTGCTTGAGAGGCGTGGTTCCAAAACCTATACCATAAGAAATATGTTCAAGATCCAGTCTAATGGAGATGATAAAGTTCAAGCGGAAGGAGCAAGAAGAGGTATATAATATAGTCAGGCTTTTACCAGTTTTGCCAGGCTATGGACAGGGAAATCATAAATCGCCACACACACAAAATCGTGAAAGTGACTGACGTATGTACGCAATACATATCTACTTAACAATATATAAAACACCAAAACCCAAACTGCAGGAGAGAGAACTTGAAGGCTAAGTTGGAGAAAACTTACATATACAGACTCAAGTTGCTATTATGTAAGCTTGACAACCAAGGCAAGTTCCAAGCCTGTTTTATGTACAATTCAGAAACAAGAGCTGAATATGCGGTGGAGTTTGAGTATTGGCTTACCACAACTGATATGGTTGTAGAGGTACTAAGTACAGCAAAAAAAGAAAATCTGATATGTGTAATTGTATGGAAGAAGACCAGCATAACAGAGCAAGACATGGTTTGTCTCAGTTACTGGTGAGAAACCTACCTAGAATGACACAATTGACAATTATCGTATGATCTATCACCGAATTACAAATTACAAGACGGTTCAGAAGTTACCGTGATGCACTGAGGAGGATACCAGAGAAGCTGGTCAAGAATATCTTAACCACATTTGATTTTGGCGTTTACATGAAGACATGTTCTCAAATGTCGAAGGGTTTTGCAGATAAGTATATCCTTTGCAAGCTTCCACTTGTGGCTGGTCTGCAAATATCTTGACCAAGAAATTGCACTAGCCTATTTACCTTTACTGCGTGGCCATTTGACGTACCAAATATGAAATGGTCTATAAATTTCTGAAGCTGAGTTGGGATGGCATTCGCATTTGCATGTGCTCTGCAGTTGGAGAACATAAAGAGCTGCCAGAGTTTTCCGAGACTTCAAAAATGTTAACATCTTTTTCTGGTTTGGCCTATCTTAAAACATTAAAGGATACAGCTGAGACAGAGTCTGGAGTGGGGATACAAGGAAGGTCTACCTAGTTCATGGACTAATATGTATTCCAAAGTATCGCTCGCAAGTTGTTGAAGTCCCGCTCTAGAGTTTCCCACTTCTGATCGGGTTAACATTCTAGAGAATAGATATTACTCATATTTTCCCCGCTGATGATCTATGTTAAATAAACATAGTAATGTGAATATCTTATGGAAGGTTGTAAGAACCGACAATTATTTTATACCTGCAATACAAGGGGTTAAACTTGGTTTTAGAGTACACAGATGGGACTTACCGCTGATGTTCGTATCTCATAAGATTGATAAAAAAAATAAAAGTAGGTGAATGATATGTAAGTGTATGCTAACGTTCTCTACATTGTGACAGTTGTAGCGTTAATAGTTTTAACCTGCATTTTCCACTTTCAGGGGTGAATGCAAATCCGAAGCAGAACCTAAAGCGATGTTTTATCATCTAGTCCAAATCAGACTGTCTGATTTCCTCAGTTCCGGTCTGAAATATGTTGTGTTTATTTTTCGATGTCAAGAGGGTCTAAGTAAACTGCTAAACAGTTTAAATGCGTTGTAAGAAGAGATGTGTGTATTTGGGGGAAAGCCTTACCCAACCAAACTTGTGAATGTGCTTGATAGCGTCCATAGTACTACTGTATTGTTTACCATGATGCTGTATCTGCAACTGCACCTGAAAAATGTACGATTAAAAGATACCAATAAGCTGATAATCTATATAACCAATGAAAACGATTAGGAAACTTTGAAATACAAACTTTCAGAAACTGCACTTTGGGGCGACTGAATATGTATTATGTTTCTTTAGTGTGTCTCTGTAACTTGACAATACACAGCGGTTTCTTTCTATCTCCATATTAGTATTCTTGTTTGTATTGATATTAAAACCATATTTCATCCAAATGAATTACAACGTAGTTTCCCTGTCCTAACTATTCAATAAAACTTGCAGTGCAGGATGATGCCAAATAAGGTATAAAATAACGTAAAATAATTATGAACCAAATACAACATCCGGACGAATTTAATCGAGACCTTCACAATAAAAATTACAAATAATTTGGTATAGTCTGGTTATCATCCTAAAACTAACAGCTTAAAGCGTTGTATTTAATTTTCATATCCTGAATAAACAGCTAAGGCGGGGCAGCCCTGAAAATTGGAAACAGGGGCCTTCTTCATAAACCGTTTTCACATTAACTTTTATTTCATATGGATAGATATAATGTAAGCTGATGATAATGTCTGATTTGTGTGTACTTATGTTTCATCTAATTAAAAATACCTTAGTGGTATCAAATGGATGTCCAACAACCAAACCTGCTGCTCCTAAAATTTAGAAAAACATTACATGACGCATGAAAAAGACTAACTACATGCGAAACGTATATCTTTAATATATGTTTCTAATAAAGTTTTGACCAAACCATATAATATATTTACAAAAGCTCGTGACCTGGTATTGTATGCAGATAGACAGAGGGATGAAGCACAGAGAAATCTAGATGTCTACAACATGGAAACAAACTGGATTTAAAAATTCAAAACGAAGTTGCATTTTCTGGAAGGCACGTCTATGTGATTATCTCAGTTATTATGCATGCGGTTATGCAAATCGCCAAAAATCTCACCTCTGTCCGTATAGGTTCTAGTCCAAGGCTCGGATAGCTTTGAGAAAGATTGTCAATAGCTTCCCGGCACTTTTACAGGTTCTTCCACCACTAGATATACTCCCCGCCATGTAAAAGTAGTTTATCGTGAGCTAAAAATGGCTTGAAATCAAAACAACAGTAACAAAACAAAACAGTGCACACTTCCTTTGGACAAGATTCAAGTGTCATTTCTGAATATCCTAATAAATTTGTAAGACCTTCAAATTTGCATTTACGTTCTGGTGTCATGATTTATTGATGAAATAACTATAAATGTTCCATTTTTTTAAATTTCGAGATTGTATTATCCTTAAGAGATTTTATGCTTAATTATTTACAACGAGTGACATGCACAACGGTAAATACGTACCACAACGGTAAATACGTACCACAAAGGTAAATACGTATCACAACGGTAAATAAACACCGTTATTGTTTGACTACATATCATCACTTCGGAAAAATTACATATTTAATTTATTAGCTATGGCGCCACTGAAACTTCAGCTTCCATGCCTGCCGATACTCTTGCGTGCTGATCCTCTTTTTTTATAGAGATTATAACAATTACTCAAGGAACAATTTATTTTAAAAACAATAAAAGTCACACACACACACACACTTATTACAGAGATCTCATTTTTGGAATGCACTTGCTTTGTCTTTTTGCCATGTCATACAATACCTCCAACTGCCCCGGCAATATAGTCATTCAGATGGTGCTCTGTCATTTCGATCACATTAAGCTCGTTCCAGCTGTAATAGGTCATATAAATGTGTTGGTTATCTTGATTGTGAGAGAATAGTATATGTGCTGATTACAGAAAAAATACCTGATTCAGCTGCTTAACTAACGTATAATTTGCTCAGAAATCCCATGCATGAGCATGAATATTGTTTTAAAACAATTTTTGCGATACATATCTACATGCAACTGGTGTGAACTTTAGTCAATGACAAATGCCCAGTACAGTGCCACTTGCAACAAAGTTGGCCTGGATCGTAAAATTATGGGAGAAAATATGCCTATTTAATTGTACAGTATATATATTCTACAATTGTATCCACTTGAATCTTTATTGTACGTCGATTTAATCATAACATGGTTGATCTGTCCTTCGAAACCGATGTTCAGTTCTGTATCGCACACTATACCGTTTTCGCCTACAGCTGTGGTCGTGGATGCACCCTCTCAACCTTGAAGTCATTCACTATGAAATTAAAATTCCACAACCATCAGCTTGCACACATTTTCAAGCTCGTCAGATTATCCAGAATTAGAATCAGTATTGTTTTTAAAAAGATATGCACGAAATAAATGATGGGCGTTCTCAGAGCTCGGGAAAACCACTCGTCCGCTTGTCCTGAACGGGTTAAAATTGACTCGGTCAAGTAAAACTTAACTACGTACTCGTCCCTGGGCCGCGTAGATGCATACTCGTAGCTTGAGAATACATATGATTTCTACCGTTATCAAGCCTCGAATTTCAGTATTGCTCAACATTCAGCGTGTGTCATTATAAACAACGTTTGCCTGTGTTTTCAGCCTTGAACACGTCACAAAGGAAAGCAGTTTGTCCTTTTTTTACAGTTTGCTTGATACTAAAATGGATTCATATTATGAACATATAATGTTGCAGTTTCACATTTTGCCCTCGATGGTGTTCGCATTTTATAGTGATACCTTTCGGTAATTTAGGCATCATGTTGATAGAGAAAGTTTCCCTTTCAACGAGCTGTCACACTTCTTTAGGAATCCTATCTCTGAGAAACTAAGAGAGAGATAATGTCGAATTTGTGCTTTCTCGTCTAGTCAGGCAACGTTACAGTTGCCCCAGATAACTTATATTTTCAAGACTGAAACTTGATAACTACATTATGATGGCAAAGGGAAGATATCAGTAAATATTTTTGGAAGTGTGCAATCCCCTTCGACATGAAAAATATTGACAACTTACATTCAAAATGAAACGTTTAAGTGGCTCAGCCAATTCCTACCAATATTCACACAAAGCATGCTCCTGTAATCTATTTTTAAAACAGATCATGTCGATACAACAGCTGATTGGTCGAAAGTTATTAGGGGAAATGACATAGAAATATTCCAATTCTTTTAGCCAATCTGTAATCTTCATTTTCATAAAGCCCGTCTGTAACTCTCTGGAACAGAGGTTTGTCCAAACTTGATAATTTAGTATGAACGTTGATGGAAATTGAGACGGTTGGGATTCTTCTTTTAAATGCAAGTTAGTGATATTTATATTTTTCGTGTGAAAAATAATTACATACGTATATAAATATTTGCTGGCATCTTTACTTTGGCATGACAATGTATCAATAAAGCTACAAAATTCTGAGAATAGTGGTGATCTATTGCAAGTGTAACATGTGATTTTTTAGTAAAAGCGTAAGTGTAGTGGAGAAGGGTATTGTGTTACGTGTAATCAGGACAGTGACAAGTAACTCTTGTAACTCACTCGTCCAATGAACTAGCCTTTGGGATATTTTTCCTGAGCCCTGTTTTAGAGTTACAATTTCCTCAAGTGTGAAAATGCCTTAAATGCAATTTTCAACCCCGCAAAAAAACACTATGTGCGGCAATTTCTGAGATATCACACATGTAAGGCGGTAACAACGGCTTCCCACACTTGACATTAACGAAGAGCAAAGTGCACCATGGACTGAAAAATTTCCAGTAAAATCATTAATTATAAAAACTTGGTAAATATATTAAAACAGACCTAGGACAAAGGGTGCAAACAATAATTCGCATTGTAAGTCACAGCTTATACTTGAGCCTAGTAGTATGATAATAGTTGGTTTGTATATTTTTACTGATCTGGATTAAAGCCTTTTACCCGTCGCATGACTTTGTCCTCATATCAGGTGCACATGCATGCGCGTGAACTTACCAACATCTGTCATGGCAAGAGTAAAGTCGTGTGGGTAGAAGACTTCAACTTAGATGAGTAACCAACACAGCCTCTATTATCATACTACTGCGTATACAGTGCACATGGACCACAAGGTCCACGTCCAAGGTTCACGACAACGACAAGTACATATATGATTTGCATCAATGCTCGCATGGGCACAATCCATGGACATGAGTATAGAAATGTATCACAGACACAAACTTTGAACACGAATGTAATTTTTAGGGTAGACCTGTCATTATTTGCATTGCTGGCAGACCAGTTATTTGCTTCCAGACTGTATTTCTTGGTATTGTGGGACTGGCTCTTGTATAAGAATGTGTTAAATTCCTGCTTTTGAGTGCTATTCAATTTTCAAAGGAAAACTAGACTTAATCAAGAAATGTATTATCATGGCGTGGTATTATCACCAAAAAATAGTATACGGTTGTTGTCCATATAAAAGAACCATTTAAATGGATACTTATATGTGCGAAAGCTACTACAATTCCTGCCTGTTGAAAAATCTAGCAAATATTTGCAAGACCTAAAATTCATTATTTCAAGACTACTAACGCTTGCCATTACAAGGGACTATGTATGGATATGTATGTAATAAGCCATGAAATAGGAATTCATAATGGCGTAGCTTTCTCATTGGGTTATTATAGGAAGGGTACGCGTGCACATTTTAACGTCAGCCTCTTAACCTGAAGTGTCAGATTATGTTTTCTTTATTTGTTAAGTGTATGCGGTGGCAGTGTTACATATAGCGCTATATCGCTGAAATATGGAAACTAAAAAAGGAAAACAATCAACTAATCAATTTGCAAAAGTTATTGTGAATAGCCACAAAGGCAATAAAACTACGCTTTGTAGTGGGCACACTCGGCAGCGATGTGAGGATTTCATTCACTCGGTCAACACACAGCTGCCTGTAGTAAATCTGAACTCCGTTCAAACGGCAAATATATGGACTTGTATCTGATATAAAGAAAATATATATAAAAAATAAAATGTATAGTATAAACGCTGTATCAAAGAAATACCACTCGTTGTATAAAGTTTTTAATAAGATGAAAACTCGGCAAGCCTCGTTTCCTTTTAATAAAAAATGTATACATCTCGTGACATATATTCTCTCTCTCTCTCTCTCTCTATATATATATATATATATATATATATATATATATACATATATACATATATATATATATATATATATATATATATATATATATATATATATATATATATATATGTATACATATATATATACATATATATATACATATATATATATACATATACATATATATACATATATATATACATATATATATATATATATATATATATATATATATATATATATATATATATATATATATATATATATATATATATATATATATATATATATATATGCAATGTGTATATCTATGTTATGTCCAAAAAAAATTAAGATGTCCGTTCAGCTGTTCGTCGGCTACTTAGTAATAAATGCGACATGGATTACGAGAATAAAATAGTCTAATTAAATCTCTGTATCTTAAAAAAAAATTCCATGACTATTTTCTAAGCATGCAGAGGAGGCATTTCTGGATCCATATTTCCACATCGTTTGCTATGCGTGGCTAGTAAAATCTGTCCTCCAGGAGAGCAAGTTTTTGTCTCGGCCTGAATGATCTCGGTTATCATGCATAGCCTTCTAACGGCGAGGCTTGGGGAGTACCAGCATAGGACACCTTTTCGCGGGCATGCATTGTCAACTGTCCTGAAAAAGGCAAAATGATTTCTTCTGGTCGGGAAGGATTGTCGATAAGGTTTCTATTTGTCGTTTACATACATTGTACATTCTCTTATAATATTATCCTTGGGCTGGGCAACTCTCCAATCTCTGTATGATACAGCGGGCAACACCAGAACTGGATTCAATGTTATCAACAACAGTTGAAGAGAGATAATGGCTCTCCTCAAATGGCTGGGCAATAGCTAAATTGCAGAGAGTTTTGAAGTTCTCCTTGGCAATTATCGTCATATCCTTGATGCCGAGTCATAGTGGACCCACTGCAAAGGCTGTCCTCTCTTAATGAGATTCATATGAATCAATTTGATCACAACCCGACTTCATTTCCAGTATTAAAATATTTCGATCCAACCAAACAATCGTGGATATCTTCAACCCTGGACAATTCATATGAATCATTGATTGTCATTTTATTCAACTGCAGACAATCAATACACAGGCGAATTTTTCCATCCTCCTTCCTCACCAAAACAACATAGTTCGCTCAAGAACTATGTGATTTACAAATCTCTCCTCTGGAAAGTAACTGATGAAGGTGATCTTTTGCCTCGCTGTACACGGAATGTGGTATCTGATGGTATCTTTGATTAAGCGATGTTTCATGAATCAGATTATTGTGACCCTTTACATGTACAGTAAATCCCAGATCTATTTCATGTCTTGAAGAGATATCTTCCAATTTTTTTAGATATATTCCCTTGTGTTGATCATCTCTGGACATATTATCCGAACTCGTGTCCAAATGACTGACAATGCCATCTCCCTTTCCAACCGCATCTTTTACTGGAATACCAGCCACAACTCAAACAAAGTAGCTCTAGGCGGAATACCGATTGTTCTTACAATCACATATGACACATGAACTTTAGTCAGACAATATCTCCTGTAGATGTAACTTGCCAGACCTGGAAAATGTCTAAGTCTTCATTCACTGTGGACATCACTGGAGCCTGAAGCAAAGCACACATTGCTTGGTAAGGTACCTCCTTAGCAACCAATGTTTGCAACGTCACCTTGATATTTTCAACGATATCATGCGACTCCGTACTCTGCTAAACATTTAAGCAAAAGTTTATTTTTTAACCCTTTCTTGCAAAGTTAAACACTTAAACGTCAAATGCCACATAACTAGCAGTTGAGTTGTCTGCTTAAATCTTATCACTTGATCGCCTTTGCATTTCTACATCGCACGCATCATGTGTTTGTTTCTCGCAATACTCGACTAATGTAGTTGCTGTCTGGCACGACTAGCATTAGACAATTTTGTCTGTCAATATTTAGCACAGTATTACTGGCTATCTCAACTATTATGCAACCATTGTACGGTAACTTTTTTCCAGTCGCACAGTAAACATTCAAAAGGTATGTAATGGGGTCAACTGGAATCGTCTTCAAATGTTTGTCGTAAAATGCCTGACTGTTGATACAGACGATCGATCCAGTATCCGTCAGAGCATGTACTATAATATCACTGATGACAACATAAACCTCGTTCGCTTATCTTAGCAGCTCTATCGTGTCAGTTCACTCATGCTTTTTGGGGCAACCTCTTCGAGAGCCTACTGCTTGCCCCAAGCCATATGCCTCTCGAAGTTTAAGAATAGTCTAATCGAACACGACAGCCAGGAACGACGTGTCCGATTTGACCGCAGCGCAAGCATACTGGGACTCTATGTTCATTAGTGTTGTCTACATGTGTGTATGAAGCCCTGTTTTGATACCTATCATTTTGCTGGTTGTTTGGTAGTACTAATATTAGTACCCCTACTCCTACCTCGTGGACAGGGTACTAACATGAGCATATACGTGTCAATGGAGCAAGCCGAGTGTGAATCACACCCGGCGCTCTTTTAGCTTAATATCAACAATTTGAACATATTCCTTGCATATAATCCAATAAACTGAGTAGTCCTCTTATCTAATACCGGAAGTATCGAAAATCATTGTAGAAAATAGTTGTAAAATATCGTTTACCTTTTTTATCCGATATTTTCGTTTAGATCGTCTGCCATATTAGTTCAAATAATGATTACTTCCGTTCTCAGCCTCGTTCGTTTGTGTGCCATATAAGGACATTAAGGCCTTATTTGGAAACGTTAACAAATCATAGCAAAAATATGGCGCGGTTTGAGTCAGATATTCTGCGCATTAAAAGTAAATACGGTTTATCGGCAACTTTGAAATTCCACCAAGCAGCCATTATTCGCCACTTGATTGATAATAACATAGCGTAGAATATCCAAATATGGTCTGGCATGCCTTACGTAGAAAAGGGGTCACGGCGAGAGCCTCGCGTTATCTGTCATGGCGTACACGGTGAGGTTAGTATAACCATGCCAATGTATTTTACCGTGTTAGGGCTTAATACATTAAAAAAAAGCCAAACTTATTTCACAATATGATTATACTTATGTAGTAGATCTCTACACTTTTGTTGTGTGTTTTTTACTTTAGTGATGATTTTTTTTTTTTTTTTTTGGTTTGTGCTCCACTACACAATATAGGATCAGTTCGTAGCCTCAACCACAACAAATCAAGTTAAGGCTATGACATCGTAGCTAGTTGTTTGGATGAGTGAGATGCTGCCTGCTGCTTAAGTAATGTAATAAAGTTGGAGTGTGCGCATTTTAAGGAATTCTTAGATTTGTGTGATTACTTGTGTGATCGTTGGAATTAAGCGCAATGGAAATAACCCTAACCCGAAATAATTAGCCAATTACTAGGAGCAAACGTCACGGAGTGAAGTGTTAATGAGTTTTCATGATGTCATGGTTCACTAGTAGTGAATTCAGGCCCAATTCAAATGAATGTCCCTGGAGTCCATATTAAAATCTAGTGGTGTACATTGGTGATGTGACTGCAGTGTCAGTCTTTACGGTAGGAAACCGGTAAATTACACAAAGGAATAAATAAGAAGGGACTCAGCAGATACCGTTTATGTCGCCATGGTGGCAAATGCGGTTCAGTTATATTGGCGAAATGTGCCTGGAAAGCACACATTGACTGGCCTAAGGTGGCGGAGTTAAAATAGTTCCCAGTGTTAGGGGATATGCATATAGTTTCTACGACGTGAACGGCTGGCGGTACGGAAACCTGATGAAGAGAAACCATGCGGTTGATAGATATTTGGCAGGTTGTTTTATGTGTGGTCTATCATTGATTTGAGTAAAATTTATGAATAGAATGGACACGTCGGGCTTTCTAATTTAGAACTGAAGTTGTATGGAAGTCTTTGGAAATTCGGGGTAAGCTTTTGACTTCTAGCGGGAATCGCGCCAGGGTTCGACAACCGTTCGGTCAAGTAAAGACCCCTGGCTTGTAACAGTATCTTCACTTCACGTAACACTGCTGGACAAGATCCCTCAATTCATTTAGTTCCTTAACATGGGATGCGGCCGAATTGGAAGCAGAGATGCTGTCTGGACTTTATCTAAAGGGGGGGAGGGGGGACCTCCCTCCTTGTGGAAGGGGGGAGTAGGAAAAAAGCGAGAGGGAGGAAGAAACAGCCATGTTTCAATATCTACCTCACACTTTAGTATCCCTCTTTTTACCTGTTCCAGACTGCTCGATCTCTATTGAAATCGAAATGTTGCCTCTAGTTGTATAAGCATTAGTCTGTTGATGGTTTCTGATCTAAATTTGTGCCTTTCCTGTGTGTGAATATTGTTCTGTGCTAAGATCCCCCTTTCAGTATCTACTATCTGGAGGGGCATATATATATATATATATATATATATATATATATATATATATATATATATATATATATATATATATATATATATATGGCTGAGCCAGCTTGAATCAAGTTGGGAAACTGTTCTTTGTGGGGTTTATGTTCCACAGCACATATATATATATTGTATTTTGGATATTTCTCCTCCAAAACAAGATTTTTCACCAACATTGGGCTGCCAGATTTTCACTTTATTAAATTAGTGATTTGGTGACCATTATGCCAGATTTCTTATCGGCTCCACAAATCCATCAATACCAAAGTGTCCTTTTTACAACAGAGATTTTTTTTTAAAAAATCAAATAAATATCTTTACTTTTTAATTTCACTCTATTTTTAAATTGTCTGTATTTTAATTAGGCTTGTTATTCTGCTTTTCCTAAATATAAGTTCGGAATACCGATGAAAGCGGGGTTTGGCCCCATGTCGTCGGTTTTTTCAGTTCAGCATGTACAACAATATGTCAGGGTTCAAGATCACTCACTGATATTTTGATTAACACTTACCCAGCTCCAGTAATCTGATATAGTTCATGACGTTAAAATTCATTATATTGTCGCTATCATCAGACATCATTTTGACGAATGAAATCGTCATATAAAGATGAAACACGATCAGAATTGGCCATTTCGGTGTTCTAGGTAGCTCGTATTTTGAACAAGCATTTGTAAAACGACCTTGATGCAAGGTTCAAACTACGACAAAATACTTGTTCCAGGGTCGAACGTGCTAATCAGATATAAACCATTCACGTCAAGCAAAAGAAAAAAGACGTGTAAACAGTTTCCTGCCTAAAGGGAGACAGATGTCGCGAAAAGCGCTACGACACCTCAATCGACAGCGTAACGTAAGGTCGCGGAGGGCACTTTAAAGAGTTTATCAGTTATATAAAAAATTTACACTGCGCAGAGTACATTTTTATATGCACGACTATAAACTAAAATTTGCTGGAGTTCTCAGGCATTATTGCCACGCGAATAGGTACACATTTTGCTCGATTCCACATTCGCGCGTATTGGCAGTATCTCTGTGGATGCCATATGAAAATGTTTAGTCCTCCTGGTGTTTCAGGTCATCTTTGCGTTGCTTGTGTTCATATTCAATACGAAGAAGAGCTACTCTAAATTTATCAAAGGTCTTCATCGAGCCAAACGTATAGTCCCACAGATCGTTAAGTGTCTGCGTAAGTCCTGTCAACAGCATAGTGTTATGACTACATAGTCTTAAACTAAATTCCAGAATAGAGTGAAAAATTAGTTTCTTAAAATGCAACACAAACTTTATTTCCCTAGAATACAAAAGTAACAATTTGAAACGAACTAACAGTATTATCAATCAAGCCTAAATGATCCAAAAATTTCTATCACAAGTCCAAAAGTATAGAGTGTTTCGAACGAATTCCAGCAGTGTTCCGAATGAATTCAAATTTTTAATGTGCTGATGTACCAATGGCCTAGAATGTACCGAAGTGATGATGGTTTTGATGTATTACAGTTATATAATACAGAATGTCGTTAAATGAATTCACAATAATCCCGAAATAGTGATTTAGTCCAAAAGTATCAATGAGCACTTTGTAATTCCAGTTAGAAATTTTAACAAATAAATCCTCTCAAATTATAAATGACCACAACTAAAAGACTGTTTCCACTACAGATGTTAAGAGAGAAATAAATAATTTTGATGTAAACAACCTGAACATAAACACCTAAGAGGACGAGGATGAGGGTCAAAAATCCTTTCCAGAACATTCTAAGCCAGGTCATTATTTCAAGTTTAGCAAAGGACAAGACAATATGTAGACCATGAATTCCTAAGCATAAAACCAATGTCCTTAAGTCAGATCGAAGTAAACATGTTTACACGTTTCATCTTATTGTTTAGCGAACACTCTTGGACATAAGTTAGCTAATTTATCTGTTGATAGAAAATGACCCTTAAAATCTGCAATCATAAACAAACATTAAACATACACTGAAACACATGCTAACAATCTTCATCCTCTTTTTGGCTCACAATGTAGAAGTCGGCTAATAAAGTCTCCTTCTAATCAACGTTGCCAAACACTGACAATAATTCTTTCATGGATGTTCTTGGACTGAATCGTATAGCAATCCATCCAGCTTCTCCTCTCAATGAATGTCGGATGGCACGAAATACTTGGTTCTGGGGATACTTGCCTTGTTGTAAACATGTAACTTCATATCGCCATAAGCCATTCGATGCTTAACTTCTTTTGTCTTCCGAAAACACAGATATCCTCAAGTGTGACCTTGGCATAGCACCGCTGGCCATGGAAACCGTTGATATGGATGTAGTCGGCTCTTCCTTAACAGGATTTGCACCCAAAGAAGCGGCAAAGTATGTCATCCACCTTCTGAAGTCTTCAAGCGTGTCAGCATTTGGTTTGAACTTTACAGCCTTAGAAGCCCCTAGAAGGTTTTGACCTTCATCCTTGAACACTAATTGTGCACACATGCAACGCGATCTAACTGCAAAATACGCTTACTCTAATCCAACATTTTGTTTTGTTCGACATGATATAGTATTTGCAAAAGAATTCTTTTGGGTATAAAGAATTTGTGTAAGTGTAACTGGAATAAATACACCACAAGGTTCGGGATTTCAAGAAGCAGTAGAGAAATAAGAATTATGCTTTTTTTTTCAATAGTGAATATTGTACTGTAGCATAAAATTTACAATCATTGGAGTAGAAATTCTGGTAGAATATTTAGAACCAGAGATACATGTCACTTGCTCTTGGACAATGCAGCTTTTAATAGGTAGAAATGACTTCCAAAGGAAAGGTTTCATAGAAATGTTCTAAGGACAAAACAATCGAATGGCGCCAAAATCGAACAAGTCCGAAAAGAAGTTAGGAATAAAATTCAGTTGAAAAGAATATCTGATACAATGAATCACTATAATAACCGTAATGCCCAGTTAACTTTGTAACGAATAATTTGATTTTGAAGTATGAGCAGTCCTTTCTGAACTTCAAATGTGCACTTCAGATATAAATTCACAAAAATTTCTCTCGACTTCAATTATATGCGTATGTATGTATGTATGTATGTATGTATGTATGTATGCATGAATGCACATATACACAATCACGTCTTCTGCACAAAAAGTCAACCGATGTGCGCCAAATATCACAAGACTAATGACGGGTTCATAGAAACAGGCAAATCAATCCATTGGTTAAAAAATGGGTTTATCATGCAAAAGATTGAGCAGAATGTAATGGGACAAAAAGTCGCATTTCACGTAGCATCTTCAAACAAATCACCTAACTTTCGTCTCCATGCCGCCAATGAAAGAAAAAATCCTACAACGCAACAGTTAAGAGAAGAAGTTACTTGACTGACTTTGATGTTTATCACACAAAGTGATGAATACATGGACAAAATATGCTAAAAATTTTTAAACTGACCCATAGGAAAGTTGCTTATGGCTTGTGCTATAATTGCAACAAAAAGGCATGCACAGTAATCATGATAGCGTTTTTGACCGAAAGGAGAACAAAACAACCTAACAGTTAATCCAGGCTCAAGGTTGCGTCACTGACTACATTGTTGCAAAATAAAAAGAATAGCAGAATAAATGTAACTAGTGACTTTATTGCAACTACAAATGAATATTTTATAAAATTAAAAAAATATATATAATTCTACCTGATTAAGACATAACTATTATATAGATGTTAAAATATCTGATCCTGCTAAACACGTTTGCAGTTTTATATATATACAGCTCGACTAGACTGACGAGACGATTTGCCATAGGAATTTATATTGTATGTCTTCAGACCAAAACCTCTCGACAAAACGTTACAACTATATTCCGGTCAGTATATAAGTAGAACATCGGTGGGAAATGGGTACACGAAAATTATTTAACAAAAGAAAAAGACTGGACAAACAAGTATAAGAAATTCAAAATCGGAGCAAGCTGTGGACATGTATGCGACTCGGTTCTATCTATCATCAGGATGGGTTAAGAAACGTGACGATTTGCCACACGCATGCCATAAGAAGCACTGACATGTTATTCCGTCATCACCATGAATGCTAATGCACGTACGTCTCCACTCACAGTTGTATCGAAACTCTTAAAGCGAGAAATTGAAGCTCAGACTCAATCCTCGAAAATCAGACGTGATTCTTGGAGGTTAACGACGAAATTGAAGTTGTACAAGCTAGCATAAGAACCAAAGTAAGGGCAATACAGAATGTTTTGTTATTCTAACTTCATTCTATTAAAATTAAAGTTTGTGGCTTTGGAGCATTAACTTCGGTTTCTTACGCAAACGGGTGTAATGATAATGGGCCAGATCTGTTTATCTTGTAGACTTGTCCCAACTAAAGATTCTGATGAATGGTAAAAATAATTAAATTAAATGAAATAGAAAAATGAATAAAGATAATTGCTTGTGTAGTACTTATTAGAAAAGTTTCTTAAATCTGAACTCAGGCTAAAATATATTCCAGATTAATTTTGATAGTAATTTAATATAGAATTTCAGTAGGAATCGTAAATATTTCCAGACGTGGACGTTGGACCTTATGAAACATGCCAAATTTGACTGGCACTGAGAGAATCTAAGTATGATTTCTCAATGAGATTTTGCATTATTTCATTTTAGGAATCGTCATGAATACGCGTCTCTCCTTTCCGCTGATTATACACTAGAAGGGGAAAAAATCATGATATGGTTGGCTCAACAGTGAGAAAAAGTGTTAAAAAGTATTTATTGTCAAAATCATAATAAAGAAGCGGAAACAGTTAATCGGACATGGTGAAGAGCTTGACTCCCTACAACCACTATTACTTCCTCTACTCCCAGGAAACCTGAACGCTAAGAGTAGGTAAATAGAATCTGTAGGAATATTTGGTTTAAAAGAGACTTTTACCTCAGAGACAGATGCTGGAAAGTAAATTAAAAACTATGTAAATTTCATTATGAGATTAGTTTTATGCTTTACAATCGTTTCCTTCTTACCATTGTTTCGTGATGAGTGTAGTGTTTTATAACCGGTTCATTTCTACCATTGGTTTACGACAAGTGTTATGCTTTACAATCGTTTCCTTCTTACCACTGTTTCGTGATGAGTGTAGTGTTTTATAACCGATTCATTTCTACCATTGGTTTACGACAAGTGTTATGCTTTACAATCGTTTCACAATTGCTTCTCGATGAGTGTTATACTTTAAAATTGTTTACTCTTGTTTTACAATGCGTATTAAGCTTTAAGATATTTTTATTATTGTTTTACGACGAGTGTTAAACTTTAAATGACTTTTTATAATTGTTTATTTTCAAATTTGCAACAGATTTTGTATTTTTTTTCTTCTCAAAAATCTCTGCTTGGACGCTTGCTTCGGCTAATTATTTATACTAAAATTACTTTATTTTTTTGTGATTTAATTTTCTGAGTAAAACATGCAGAATAAAAAAGGTTGAACGCGCACGACTACGAATGTCTGTCAAGGCAATCGTATTCTTACATTCAGGTGTGTATACTATGCATGTATTCAGTAAACAGAAAATGAGTTGGTATTCAATTAAACTCGAATCAGATTCGGTTTTGCACATATTGTTCAGCGATAACCTTTATATATCTGTAATATGATAGGAAAAAGCCAGCGATAAGCTTTATATATCTGTAATATGATAGGAAAAAGCCAGCGATAACCTTTATATATCTGTAATATGATAGGAAAAAGCCAGCGATAAGCTCATGATGATCAGCACCAACTTCTCAGAAAGGTCTCATCTTAACAGAACACGAACTTAAGTCGCTCTCATAAGATAGCATTCTGCACATTTTGATATTTTTGTCAAAAAGCTGCATGTAAACCACGCGCAATACGCACATCTTATTGACACAATGTTATAGATTGCTCGTGTTATCACAGCAAAGAAGCAGGAAGCGAGGGTTGACCCAAATTTACACCACGTGCTTTTTATCAGTATTTATTCCATATAAGTGCAAAGTACAAACAACATCACTTCTCATCACAAACTGTACATGGAAAATAAAACTACGCTAAATACGTCAGTTTAAAATGAATGTGTAATCTTTACAAACCCAACATATTTTTTAAAAAGTAAACGGATATCCAGTAGAGTCCCAATAGATGAATTAGTCTGACGGCGAATTATAGGTAATTTACATAGATTTATTCAGGATATCGTATGTGATTGGTGTGGTTACAGACTGAATTTTTCTGCGAAATGTAAAAAAACAAAACGTTGCCAAAAAACTGCAATATGATTACAAGCGATGGATCCATTTGAAGAGTACGCGGGAGTGCAAGCTTTGTCACTGGAAATTTTCTATCTGATCACAAAAACAAACAGCTGTAGCTGCTATAACACATGCAAACCAACGTATTTGTCCAGAAATTTAGCGTCACTTATTGGCACATCAAATATCAATCGTTAGGCATAATAAAAGTGAATGCACATCTCAAAGATATACTGGAAAATATAGGGTATTGGTAATAGCGCGCGTTATTTATCCGCAAAAAGAAGAAGAAAGTATCATCAAGTTTCTGACACACAGTAATCCAACCACTCACCCCCCCCAAAAAAAAGCAGTGAAAGAAAGGACAAGCAGATCTTCAATTTTACGTGCACATCTTTACCATTGTTTCTTAAATGAATCATGTATGAAACATGCTTAATGACAAGCATATTTATACATACATACATACGTACGTACACACATACGTACGTACGTACATACATACATACATGCATACGTACGTACATACATACATACATACATACATACATACATACATACATACATATTTATATGTACTTGGAACATTGGATTATGCTTCTTACCTGAAGCTGTATTTTATCACCCTTTTTTCCAGGAGAGATATGAATAGTGGCAATTTTTCAGACACTCGCCACAAACATATGATTTAGTACAATTACCTGTTTTTAAGAATCTCTTGTTATATGGTCATGTGTCATAACCGCCGACTCCGCCCCTATCAGTGTGATTAGCAATGTAGACAAACATTTGTCAGATAGAAGACGAAGACTGATCCAAAGTCCCTAACACGTGTATATGTTCACCCATGAAAACATGTAGTAACTGAATCCATATCTTAATTTAAGGAGGATGTATCGCTTTTGAAATTTAAGGAATATTATTATTCAACCATCATGAGAGGTTGGAACTCCACCTGATCTTGTTCAGATGACACAAAAAAATCATAAATATATAAAGATAATAAAAGACAGTACTGGTACACTAACAATGAATGAATATTGTTTATGACCAAAACCTCCACGTCGTCACTTAAAGTAATATACTTGCAGTGAATTGCATAACGAATTACATGAAAAGAAAAACCATTTTGGCGGACCTATTAAAAAAGGAAAATCTTGCACATGGAACAATCCGGGGGAAAAATCCTAGATTTGTCTATGTGTTTAATAGTTTAATATGTTTTTTCATCCTTTTCCTTCTGCTTTGCTGCTTCTTTTCATGCTTGCTTGCTCTGATATATATATATATATATATATATATATATATATATATATATATATATATATATATATATATATATATATATATATATGGTAAGCGGAAATATTTACTTCCAATTATTAGAGTGTTAAACTATGTTTGGACACAACTACAAACATGGTTAAATTTTGTACTATGATTATTCGGGAGTTAATACGTCTTGTCATATTCCTTTAAAATATGTGACGATGTTTTCTGTAGCAGGTAAAGAATGGTACTGGGAAGACGCATCAAGGTAGGCATGCATACTACAAGACTATATTAATGTACCATAATCGATGACAATGTTTTTTTATTGTTATGAATTTTTATTGTTTTGTTAGCTATAGGGCCTACCTTTTCGTGGACTAGACTCGCCTCGATATCATATACCTTCTAACTGGTACGGTGCAGTAAAACATCAAACCAACATCAAACTAAACCATCCAGGCGACGGGAAAAGGCATCTTTCGCATTTCCGTTAAAACGTCAGTAGGCAGTCTATATATGAAAACCAATCAAGCACGACTGAAGACGATTTTTAGGAAATCCAGCCATAAGATAACGGCATAGCGACAATGAGCGGCCGATTGACAGCAGACATAACAGTATCCGCTGCGTCTATCTTTATAACTATCGTAGCATCATTGGCCGAATATTTGTATCCTAAATAAGAACCGTTAAAAAAATAGTTTGTAATACGACTCTCTAATTGTTCATATGAATTGAATGGTTAATCTTAACCCATCCACCTCTGTCTTTCTCTCATAAGGAGTGGCTAATAGGAAATCATGCCCTTTTGTGTTTGTGTTTGTTTTTATTTGTTTTTATTTTTGACGTAGTTTTAAAAATTTTATTAATATCCCTACGATATCTGTAGTGTGATAGTTTATATTGATGTTTATCCCTGAGGCTTCATTGCCACAGACACGTAGCATCATGTCCCACCCAGTCATATTATCCTGACACCATGCCGTCCATTTCTAACTCTATGTGGTCTTAAACTAAGGTTATAATGCAATACATGTTTTCTTACACCAGACTCAGATTCCTTGACCTTTGCCCTTTTCATTACCACAATGAATACGCTTCTTTCTAGCCCGACGAGTAGGTCATGCACATATTGTGGTGAAGGTACATAGTGCAAAACTGCAAATTTTGATGCAGAAACCACTCTTTTTTCAGTTACAATGATCTTGACCTTTGACCAACTCGTTACACCAAGCTCAAAGTAAAAACCAAAAAAGATTGGTCCATGTATGTGATATGGAACATATCTTCTTATATGCTCATTTTCTTCTCCGTTAACTTTACATTGTCAGAATCGTTCAGTATTTTACGATATTGCACACCTTCATTATGCATTCACGTGCATAAAGGAACTACTTTCTATTGTAAACAAACAGACGCAGACGCCAGCACTTTTAATTAGTAAACAAATCATGTACACTCGCGTAGTAGGCGCTTTACGTTTTGGTTGATTAAATTTGTTTCTGAATGAAGTAAAGCAGATGTTTCGTGGACTGCCACATACCAGCTGCTTTGGCACAATCCGCGTTAACTTTTTTGATACAATGTTTCAGATTTAGGCTAACTATACAATAGACGCAAGAAAGGGTCCTTACAAATGACAAAAAAGTGACAAGGCATAAACTGTCTTCTTTAGTTGGTAATAAGAAAGGCAACAACAAATTTACTGACAGTTTTACAGCCTTAATTTCATCAAAGTGTACTTTCTTAGTTCTACAAATCCGAATTACATGAGCCATGCCATAGGTTCTCAATCTTGATTACAAATTTCGAAATTGTACTGTAATTTCGATTATAAGTGCAATTACATCATCCTTACCTTACTGCATTCAAAATGAAATAAGCAATAAATTCCATAGCGTCTTTTTGATAATTGCAATTGAAAGACATCATATTTTTCCCACATTATGATTTCAAACATTCAAAGACAGAAACAGAAACACATCTGCAGATGCCAACACGCTTCTCCCTCGCTTCTTCAATCCGATGCATTTCATGTGGAATTATCACATATAAATCCAGCCCATAATCATGAAATTTCGTAGAATTGCAAAATATAACAAAATCTATTCATTCCAGATCAAATAGAAAAGTTGATGCAATACGCATTCATTCACAATATGACTCCAAATTTCAATTTGAACTAGACCAGCCATTTTATTTCGAAAGTTATGTGTAGCGCGCGACTAAGTTCAAATTTATCTTGGAGGAGTTATGTGCGCTGTAATAATGTTGTGGCTGTGTAACGATGAATCTGCGCTTGTATATTTAGTTTGGAATACGGCATACATTCAGTTACTTTGTTTCTTGTAGTGTATTTTGGTAATATAATTAAGCATTAGGTAAAATAAGAAAATGAGCATATAATATATAATCCTAAGGTCGTGCAGTATTTACATCCGAGAAACTCGTTCACATTTTCCCATACAAATGCAGTAACCTGTAATTATTGTGCATCTTCGCTAGCCAAGGTTCCGATAACCGTATCTACACCTTGGCATATCGAACAGATATTTATGTGACGCATCCAATCAAAATTAAGTTGTTCAGACTGGAACACTGTTCTGACGTGATCGAGACAAGGGGAGCACACAATTTGAATGGACTGATAAATAAGTAATTTTCCAGTGTCGTCACTTAAACATATCTGTAATCACTTCCCACTGCTACACAGTCATACATTTGATGTTAAACTTACAAAGTGTCCTTTCTAGGACAACTTCAAGCGCCGTTTTCGACGGATGTACAATGCAACAGCTATTAGTTAGTTGGCATTATATACTAATGGAGGCAACACATGAAATCCAATAGACGTCGCTTGGACAAAGCGCCAATATGGCTGTTCGATCCGCCAAGGTGTGGATAGGGTTATCGGAACCTTGGCAGGCGAAGATTCTTATTGTGTGGAAACCATTTTTCGTGTCCGACTCACCTTTACATTGACTTTTTTACAAGTTACCTATGAAATGTAAATCCTTATTCCGTACCTCAAGTGCAAGCCACGCGCTAGGTTTGGTAGCTGGAACTGATGGAGAGCTCAAGTTACTTGTGTGGAAACGAAATATTAATAGATAGACAACATCAAATAAAACATCTTTATGGCGTGCCTATCAAAATAAGATAAACCCCAGAAGGGGAAACTGAGAACTCTTTCTGACCTGACCCGGATAGATCTTTCTTTTGTTTTAGAAGCCAGATTGTCTATTTTAAACGCTTTACGAGTTTCACATGCAAAGAAAAACTTTATTTTCATAATTTGTCCCCACCTCCAACAATGTGAAAACGAATATCAGAAATATACTCGGAAAACAAAGAGTATCTTAGTACTTTGTCCTGTCGTGATACTCAGATGAGTATCAACGAAAAACTGGATAAAACGCTGATACAAAGTATCCAGGCCTCCCACGATTCAGCAAACGAGGACAGTCACGCGCAGATTAATGACCGATACTGGTGCAGAAATTCAAGATGGCGGAATACAAATATGTTTTGGCAATAAAGAAATAGCATTAAACCAGTTATTTCCAGCTGTGTCGCCATTGCCTGTTTCGTTGTATTATTCATAACTATGTAAGATAAGGTACTGAATGTTTGTTTGAAATGTCACTATGTAGTACTGTCATTTACAGCCACTTTGTATGAACTGGGGGGGGGGGAATGGGTAGACAGCGAGAGACTGCACGATTGTACGGATGTACTTTGTGTCAGATACGCTTAAATTAAATTTTTATTCGAATATTCCAACTTTTCTGTCATACAGCATACTTGTATAATGAATGAATGGAACAGATAATGCGGTCGGGGTGGGTGGGGTTGGGTTGGCAATGGGTCAATGTGTGTGGGGTTAGGTTGGTCATGCAATTGATACCTATTTATGCAATGCAGTTTCTGGAGCTTTACGTTTTGTCATTTCTCTTTATCTTTGTTAAGAGAAAAACTGTCATAGTTACGATGTGATAGTCTGGACTAAATATCTGGAGAGGTCATGGTTTATGTCAGTACTACATGAAATACATGTATAGAGATTAGATCTATATCTTAAATCAATGATTCGTTATGGCACAGAAAGTTTTGGATTTGTTTAGCAATTAATTCAGTAATGTTAACATGAAGAAAAAAAAATGTGCATAGCTATAAGGTAGATGCTAGGTTTACCTGGTCGCTGTCTTAGGATTGGTTAGGACCTATTAGAACGCCTGCTTCAAGTGTGACAATACAAAATCATATCAAGCAAATCTGATGATGTTGAAAGACCTGCAACTAGTGTCTAACGTTTAGGCCACTGGCTTGAATATTACTTGTTATAAAAGTATGTAGCTTGTTGTCACGTGCGCCCTACAGAATTATAACTAACCCCGGAGAAGGACGTATAATTTACACAGCAGAATTCTGGGCAATACTAAAAGCACTAGAATGGGTGGAAAAAAAACAACCCACCCCTAACAGTAATAATAAGCGACTCGCTAAGCGTCCTAACAACCATCCTAAATAACAATACCAAATATAGAGAAAACTTCCTAAATCAAATTAACCTAATACTAAAAAAACTGAAAAGCAGTAAACAACAAATAGATTTCCTATGGGTCCCATCCCACATAAAAATACTAGGAAACAATCTAGCAGACGAATTAGCTAAACAAAAGCAAAGCGAGCTAAACCACGTACCACTGGCATACAGTGTTAGTGAAATATAGAGTCTAACAACAATCATGATAAACCAAAAATGGCAGGAATATTGGAACAATAACAAGAAAGGTAGAAAATTATATAACACACTCAACGAAACCATTAGAAATAGAAAACCACCTTTACTTAAAGGAAAAGATCAAAAGGTAATAAATAGAATTTACACAGGAAAAACCAAGTTGGCCAACAGCTACGGAAAACACATAGGACCAAAACCTCATAACCCAAATTGTTACTATTGTAGGGTGCCAGAAGATCTGCACCACATTTTCAAACATGCAACAGATTAAAGAAAGAAAGGAAACATCTCAAAATCGAACAAAACAAAATAGGATCGCCGAATACATACCCAGAATTCCTAAATAGCACTAACCCCAATCTAAATATCACATACAACAACATCATAACTTTCCTTAAAAAAACTGAAATATATACAAAAATTTAAATAACAATCATAAATATATAATTAAACAATACACCAAATTTAGACCAATAGCGAAGACTAGGATTCGGTTTTCCTGATATCTCCAACTATGAGATGCGAGTGTGATCGACAAGGAAATCTAATGTGAAACTAGCTAAAAATACAAAAAATTAATTAGATTACAATAATAAATACACTCATAAAATATATACCAAATTTAGACCAATAGCGAAGACAAGGATTCGGTTTTCCTGATATCTCCAACTATGAGATGCGAGTGTGATCGACAAGGAAATCTAATCTAAAACTAGCTAAAATTATTACAAGAATAAATACACTCATGAAATATATACCAAATTCAGACCATTAGCAAAAACTCAGATTACTTTTATTTGCATAACTATAGAACTAATATTTAGGAACTAGGACGGCCGGATAGGTCTCGTGGGTTCACAGACTAACACGGCCGTGCATGGCCCTGAATAATAAAAACAAACTAAGGATGAATCTAAACAATTATAATCAAAATAAGCCCACTGACTGAAAAAAACTATCCAAATAACAAACGTAAATTAAAAAACACCAACTACAAATAGATAACTAGTCCATAAACCAGGAAGAAATATACAGGGGGGTAGGTGCTGAAAATAACAAACCTTTCTCTACTTCTCATACCATACCACTCTCCTAACACCCTAACTAACAACTATAAAAACTCTATCTTCTATACATAGGTGACAGCTAAAACAAACCTAGATTTAACCATATAATCCCAAAATAGAACGTATAAGGTGGTCGCAAGAATAGACCATCAGGGACACCCGCATTAAGACCCCAAATTTACACATATAAGGTAGTCGAAAAAAAAAAACAACGACTATCAGGCCCGGCGGCACAATGCTGCAAAATAACAACTATATAGAATAATATCCCAAAAATTACTTGTATAAGGTAGTCAAAAAACCCAGTGACTATCAGGTCCAGCAGCACAAGGCTGCAACCGAAAATTACAACTAGAAAAATAGGACCCAAAATTACTCATTAAGATGGAAAAAAACACCAACTCCATCCAGGGCCAGCAGCACAAGGCTGCAAAACCAATTGATTAAACTGCTGTCACCTAGAAACTAACATCGACCTCAATAGGCTCTATCTCTCTTTTAAAAATAGCACAGAGTTTTATTATATCAATTCAAAAAGACGAAATTTAGAACAAAATATCCTGGATCGGAAAAGCACTACTGACCTGTGGTAAGACAACACAACCCGAGCCTGACCACTTTTACCCTTTACCACGGACAGACACCAAAACCCATACGTGCAGTGCACGAATCATAAGCTAAAAACGAACTAGATCGGGTCCAATCCCACTAGTCGCTAATCAATGCAAATGAATGACTGAGTGCGTGTTGGGTCCAATCCCACTCAAACATAGGCCTTACAATCAGATCGATATGTACACAAATAGTACCTCGACCTGACGGCCCAATCAATAAGTGTTCTGTGAACACATAAAAGCCTGGAGGAAGTGGCACCATTCCTTCCCTCAGGAGTAATCAAAAAGGTGCCTGTGGCACCATAAACCAGTGGTACATGCTCAATGCGAGCGCACACCACTATAATTCAACACAACAACAACAACGTATAATTTAAACGTTAAATTGCTCAGAGCCCTTAGTCAGCAAAGCCGACTGTCTAGGTGTTAAAATATAAAATTAATCAGATGAAAGGTATAACAATTTCATAAATTATATCACGGTATTTCACAATTACATGACAATTTTCAATGCAATTGCTTCCAATCAATCCACGACCTATCCAAAATGCGAAATTAAAGTGAGACGGTTTCCTTCCGCGACCCTTCTATGTTACTAATCTGTAACTTCCGCCTTTAATTCCTTTCCCGGCGGTCCTTGTTGGTACTTCCGGTACCCTCGTCTCCGTTCTCTCGGCCTCCTTGTCGGTACTTCCGGTACCCTCGTTTCCGTTCTCTCGGCCCTCCTTCCTCACACAACAGCCTATCTCTATGTGCTCGAGATCTCCACGACTTCTTCTCTCTAATCTTCGGGTGGCATCAATTCCCACCTGGAAAGCTTCCTCATAAGCCTCTGTTCCAATCTTGTCTGAAGTTCCTAGAACTAACCTTTCGCCCTTTTCAACGAGTGCAAAACTTGGGCACTCGGAGCGCAGTCTAGTCTCTCCAGTTCTGCTCCCTTCAATGCCCAGACGTGCCCTGATTATTTCACAATGGAATATCGCAATGGATTAAAAGAATAATGTCTGGCTGCGTGAGAAACCCTCCCAAAATTCGATTATCTTTGTTCTGATTGGATACTGGTGATCTCTTGAAAAGGGTTTGCGGTGGTATCACTGATCTGTTACAATGTCTGGTTTCCGGCCTCCAAGCCGAAGCCGACCGGTGACATCACTGCTAATTGCAAACAAGAGAGTCTCTCGCCCCGCGGCAAGATCTTCAAAGGAAGTAACCGCGAATTTTAGTTAACCCAATGGCTAAGTCACGGAAAGGATTTTCCTTTGTTTCAGAATAGGTCTAAAGTTGTAATATTAAATAACATGTATTGACATTACCCAAAGTACTTTGAATTAGGAATTCTATCTGAAGACATTCATAAACAGGAGCAGGAATTGTTAACAAATTTTCTCACACAAAGTGACATTTGTCTTTATGGAATTACTGCTAAATACACGTGCGAAAAAGGGGAAAAGCTGGCTATCAGTACATCATTCATGCCAAATGGAATATTTTATCATCATAGCGATATGAAATTTTCTAGTTCAAGGTTATCAAAATCAAACTACACAACTACACGCATCAATTGCACATTTTTGCAGGTGTGACAATTTACTATATATATATATATATATATATATATATATATATATATATATATATATATATATATATATATATATATATATATATATATATATATAAAGTATAAACACATATAGGCATATATTACCAATTCTTTGAATGATTTTTTGTTTCTCTTCGGGGTACGTCGTATAGAAAATCAAACGTTTTGAACTACACAGGTGTTGAATGTTTAAAGCATTACGATTCCTTTGTTAATTTTACAGTAAGCATTGTATTACATTATTATTTCATATATACTTGTTGATTCTCGCCATCAAAGATTCTGACTAAGCATTCTTCTCCAAAATCTGTTGTATTATCAACCAATATTCCACCTACGCAACCCTGTTATATGTTCCATTAGTCCATTTAAAATACAAGTATGCTCAAAAACATGCAAATGGTTTTTTTTTATAAAATATGAAAACAGAATGTGAAATAACGACAAAAACACAACTGATCAAACTTTCCTTCAAACAGAGCTTCTCTGATGCACACACAAGCAAAAGCACAACCACACGAGCAGCAGAGAGGGTGAACAGACCACTTAAGGGAGTTGTCACCCTTGTGTTTGGACCCAAAAAAAATAGTGACCCTTCATAGAGGTCATATACCACGTCTACGATTATTGTTTGTCCTAAACAGAATTGTAGACGCCCCCTCTCTGCTGCTATTCATGTTGTAAAAGAAGTTTTTAAGTTTGATGAATATTTTTCTTTTCATCTGAATCATGGGAATCTTCGGAATCTTCATCTGAATCATGGGAATTTGTTCTATGTTTCAAGTAATATTCAAGTTCTGATGGTGGTTTTTCTATTTTTGGATTTATGTTCTTTCTGTGTTTATAATATATCATCAAACTTCTGTATCGATCTCCACCGCAATTTTTGCAAATCTGATATAATCCTCTAAAGCCGTTGTTACATCCAACACAACTTCGTGGACCAGCATGAGGATTTTTCTTTATAAGATAATTATGTTTTTTACAATATTCTCCACGGCATTTTTTATCACATTTGTTAGTGGTTCCTTGACGCAGCCACGCACAGTTGTTCATTATATGAATGATATCTTTTTAATTAAATTTACACCCCTTCTGCTGATATTAATTAAAAGATTGTTATATTAAAAAATAATGGTACATTCGGAATCTCATACTGCAAGAATAGCTCGAGAACGATTAGAAGCAATTAAAAGATTTCTTCCTGTCAGAGACTCATTCAGAAAAAATCTGCAAGCGCAGCAAGAAGCACAAGTTGAGTACGAAGAAGATACTAAAAAACTGTTTAAGCCCGTCACTGCAGCTACTGAGAAAGTTACAACTGTCATACAAGAGGATCTTCTTCCGGTATCAAAAAAAAAATAGCAAGAAGAACTAAACAGACAAAGAAGATTTTACAAGATCTTCCAACTAATATAGCTGCGGCTCAGCCTCCACCTGTTGGTGAGGAAATACTTGAAGAAATTGGAAAACTTCGTACTGAGATAGGTGATATGAAAGATCGTGAATTAATAAAATCAGAAGAGGAGAAAGATGATGAAAGGAAAATAATTACGCTGAGTAATAAATTTACTAGTGCGGGTATCAGATTCATAAAAGAAATAGGGGATATTGATACGTTATCAAAATTTGCAGTAGAAAGTGTGGATAAAAAAGAAAAACTTTTAAGACCTGAATATAGTCCCGCTCGTATTAGTAATCCTGAAATCTGGTATAAATGGATATATCGTATATATTACGATAAAGATAGAGTTTACTCCAATGTTAAGGTATATAATGATTATCGCAGAAAAATAGACATGTATCTTGCACAAAAAGAACCAAAAGTATCACAATCTCTCAGAACAATAAGTGAGGAAGAAGAAGTATCACCCTCAAGACTATTTAAGAAAACAACAGAAAAAAGATCACCCTTAAGACTATTTAAGAAAACAACAGAAGAAGAAGGAGCAATGGGAAGTGGTCTGGGGGATGATTTTGTTTGTCCTGATAATATCGTCAATGACGTGTCACGGTTAGAAGTTCTCATAGGAGTAAAACGTGCCGGAAATAATTCACCAGAAATAATTAATGAAGCAGCTGATATTTGCCAGCGATTATTTCGCGGCGGCATCATGGATATCGGCGTTTACCGAGAACTTATCGATGAACTTGTTGATGACTAGTTGTTAGATAAATGGTGAATAAAAATAAGATGATCATACATAATAATCGTCGCAAATCTGTACAGGTCAGAGCGGTAAACTCACGATTACCAATCTATAGAGCTACTTACGGAGATGGACTTGGTGATGTTATTCAGGGTCTATTTAGAAGGATGGCTCCAAAAGCAATACCGATTGCAAAACAATTAGGTATGAAGGCCATTGATATTGTTCGTGATAAAGCTCCTGGTGCAATTATCAATGTTGCTGGTAAGGCGTTCTCGGCGATCAAAGAAAGACTAGCACGATTGCGACGAAAACGACAACCACCAGTAAAATTACCAAGTACTGAGGTGATGCCTGCAGATGTCAGTAAAATAATAAATCAAGCTGCAAATCAAAAACTAGCGGAATTATCTGAAGAAGCAGAAAAAATATAACAGCAAATTTAATGGCAGGAAGCGGTCTTCGTCGACGATGATTAATCATTTGGAAAAATGATAATTACAATAAAATGTTTAAACGCATATCTGACCCAGCATTTGACATGGATACACCGGTCCTCAAAGATGAATCGGTACGTGATTATCAATTTTATTCCTATGACGCAAAACAACCAGATCAGCGAGTGAGAATCGAATTACAGGTTCATGATACAAGTAGATATTTTTTGCCCGCTGAGGCGTTTATTGAAGTAGAAGGTGAACTTGTAAAGGGGGATAATACGGCATATGCTGCCAATGCACGAGTTAGTTTTGTCAACAACGGAATTATGGCACTGTTTGATAGCGCCACATACATGATTGATGGAAAAAATATTGAATCAATTCAGAAGGATGTTGATGTTGCTACAACAATAATTGGTCTAGCGAGATATTCTGACGACTTTACAAGATCAGCCGGTCCAACAATGATGTTTGCCAAGGCTATTGCTGACAGCGCTGATCATATCAGGTATGCAAAAATACGAACACCACAAGGTACTGCAGTTGATCCACAACCGGTTGGTGATGGTCCTGAATACGCAGCCAGACCAGCTGCTGCTTTTGATATTGTGCGAGGCGATAGCGCGACTTTCAACCTAGGATTTGCAACACGCCGATTAGCGTTGTTGGGAAATAATAGAAATTTTTCGTGTGCAATTCCATTATCTCACATCTTTGGATTTTGCAGAAATGTTAGAAAGGTAATCTTTGGAGCTAAACACACAACTGTACTCGTAAGAAAGGGTAATGATAATGATGCAATCTGGCGAGGTGCTGGTGTTGCTGATGCTGGTAAAGTAAATATAACAAAACTTTCATTGTGGATGCCAGTAATGACACCATCAATTACTGAAGAACAAAAATTACTATCTTTTATGGATCAAGGCGGTAAATTATTAATATCATGGTTAACAGTAACCACAGATGCTGCTCAAAGCAATGTTAATGGTTTATTTACATGGCATATAGCATCACAACAGGGTGTTTCTGCGCCGCGACACATTTTTATTGCGCTGAAAAATAATAACCGGATAAATAATCAAGAACGTTCACATATGATATTTGATAACCTTGGAGTTAATGAAGTTTCCTTGCGGATAAATGGACATCAAGAACCGGCTGAGGATATGTTGTTAAATTTTAATCAAAATCATGTAGCGCGTGCATATCATCGTTTGATGTCATTCATGGGACGTGATCAAAATATAGATACCGGTTTGCAAATATCACAACTAGATTTTACAGGTCTATATCCGATTTATTATTTTTCGCTGGAGCATCTTGATTTATCCAAGCAATCGGTCGTTGATATACACTTTCGAGCTCATGTTACTAACCCGCCAGGTGGTGGTGCCTTCTACAGAGCAATCGCGGTCATACTTAGCGATAAAGCCATGTTACTTGAAGGTGGTAGTGGTCGAATGAGAGTCGTTGATGCACCAGTGGAAAATCTTTAATTATTCAGAAAAATATTATTTATATATAAAATGTCGTATAGTCATGTTAATGTTACTCTGACTCCTGGTCAGGTAAAAAAGCTTCAATCAAAAACCGCCAACAAATGCGGAACTAAAATATCACTAAAACGAGATCAGATTAGTGGTGGTCCAAAAAAATTATCGTTGACAAATAATCAGATTAAACATTTCAATAAAGCCCTGGAATCAAAAACTGGAGTTCAATTTCATCTTTCTCCGAGCGCCATCAAAGACATGGTTAAAATAGGTGGTATATTTCCACTTTTTGCGGCTATTCCGGCGTTAATAGCTGCTGCTGCTCCAGCCGTAGCAAAAGCAGCCGCGTTAGGTGCTGTTGGAACAGCTGCTGGAATGGCTCTAAAGAAAGCAACAGGAAATGGATACAAAAAAAAGGGACGCGGTCTAAGATTACCGGGATCTCGTTGGGGGGAGAGGCCAAAGGCTTCCACGTTAGATGTTCCAGCATCAAATTTTGATTTACTTGATGCTGCTAAAAAATTAAAAATAAAAGCCTTTAGAGGTGTTTTTATGCGAGATCAATTACCGAAACAACCAAACAAACTCGAAACAGGTATTATTAATCTAGACTCGAATTCAGGAGCCGGTACTCATTGGGTATCATACGCAGTTGATCCACGTGGAATCGTTTATTTTGATTCGTACGGGTTAGCTCCACCCGTTGAATTTATCAAGTATGTTGCACCACTTCATAAAAAAGTTTGGTATTCAACGCTACCCACACAAACAATGACAGATCCGCCAATATGTGGCCGTGAAGTAATTAATGTACTCGACGCTATATCAAAATCATCCAAACCACCGCATAAAGTTGTGCATGATTATACAAGTAACCGATTCGTTGCGCGTAAAGCGTTTTAAACAACAGGTCTTATTATAATGGTTGATATTTACGGAAGATCTTCTACTAGTAAGAAAATAAAATCCGATGTTGATCTGTCGAAGTATGCGACTAAAGATGACCTCGCTGATATTATGAACCTGGCTGGAGTTGACCCAGATGAGGTTGTTATTTTTCAAGATCGATATGGTAAACTAAAAACGAGCAATATCAGATGGAATGATATAGTTCGACGACTACTCGGTGCAGTTACGGATAATATTCCCGTGTTTACTGACAGCGGCAAAATCAGAGATTCAAGTGTATCATTAGCAACAATTAGAAATGAAATTGCAAGAAGCGTTGCTAATCGTATGAAAAACACCGGCGACATAATGACGGGTGAACTCAGCATGAACGGAAATAAAATAGTAGTTTTAAGAGATCCAACATCTGACGAAGACGCAGCAACAAAAAAATAAGTCGACACCGTGGATGGAAAACTATCCATGCTGCGGGCCGAGTATGATTTTCACGTGGGCGCTTTTGCAAGATTTCGAAGAAATTTTCGAAACCAACGAATCCATTGATAAATTCGTTGGCACTCCGCACGCCATTGATATAAAACTCGTTGATATCAAAACTAACCTAGACACGATCAAACAAACACAGCAAAACATCGTAGCGGGAATTCCTGAGATCGTCAACAAAACCAATTTTATTAAAATTGCAGCTGGAATAACTCCTGGGCATATCACAAACATCGTATACACGGTATCATCGGGATCTGCAACATGGTCACAGCAAAATAAAACTATCAAATATACCGCAACAACCACTGGCGTGTACAGGCTGTCTGTGTTCAGTGCTGCAAAATTTGAAATATTTACAACGTTTCCATGGCGTCATTCCACCGACAGGTTTTCCGGGGTTGTATCTGTTATATTAAATAGCGGAACAGAAGAAATTTTTATTCAGGAAGCAGCTGATGAGAAATTAACCGCAACATCTTACTGGTGGTGTTTGGAATTTGTAGCTGAAACACCTCAATTATTTACTGCATAAAAATATATGGACGGTGCACAATACAGGTACAATCAAGCGCGTGAATGGCAGGCGGCGCTAAAAGATCAAGTCGATCAATATATAGTAAAAGTAAAAAAATATCGACGACGATTAGTTATCGCTGATGTAATTGTTTATTCAGTATCCGCTGTTGTTGCTGGAACCGGTGTCATATTATCAGCGGTGACAATGATGGCACCAGCAGCTGTAACTATCTGTATTTCAGCAGCAACAACTATTGCAGGTGTGCTTAATATCATCGCAAAAAAAATATGTACTTGCACGAACGAAAAATTATCCGATTACAAAATAAAATTACATACAGCGACGGTAGCATACTCGAAATTATCCTCGTTGTTATCAGCGAGTCTCAGTGATGGAATTATATCTGATTTCGAGTTTTCAATGATGACTAAAATATACGACGAGGGTATCGGTATTAAAGATACAAGTATTAATAATGACAGAATTACTCCAGCAGATCGTGACCAACACAACTCCGCCAAAGATAACGATGATCTCGGTAAGTTCGTCTAATCCTGAATTTAGTGTTAATTTTCCTACTGCAATTCCAGTAAAAGAAATAGCACTAGCGCAATTACGGGTATATTACAGCTGGCCAAATATCAGATCAAAATCATTTCATGGTACACCAGCAAATAATTCGCTTGTATTTGCTAGTAAAAATAAACCCGATGGAACACCTGACTGGGTTGTTGTTGGAATACCAACTGGCAGTTACGAGATCGAACAAATCAATGAGGAATTTCAGCGTAGAATAAAATCAATAACAGGAAAAGAAGCAAAAATATCAATTAATGTTTATGAACCGACCCTGTCCTCGACGGTTGAAATACATTCTCCCGATTACGTCGTTGATATTTATCAATCTTCAATCAGATCCGTACTAGGCTGGCCTGAAATTCCCCCGGCGTATGAAGGACTACCAGAACCAACTCGGGATGATTTTACATCATCGAAAAGTTTTCATCATAATATTAAAATGAATTATACAAGTTTCTGGTGGAACATAGAAAAACGTGTATGGGATAAACGGGATCAATTTCGTGTCAATAATATTGGTGAGTACTATTGGCTGTTACACAGCGTTGATGGTGGTAATTCATTTTACGATATAAATATCAATAATGTCATCAGTATCATAAATTCAGATCACGAAGAACAACTAGACAATTTACGTATTCTTTTTCATGAATATTTGTCTGATTTGACATCTACGCGTGAAGAAATTATTAAACGAGTAGAAATTTTAAATAATATAGCTGATACTATTGAATATTCTCATAATAGAATCATAAACCTGGTTTTTGAATCATCGGGCGATCAAAGAAGATTTTTCGCAGCCAAATACAAAATACCCGAAGCTGACATTGTAACGTTTAAATTTCCTGATTATAATCCAGATAAATTAAGAAAATCTGTCAATGATGTCATTGATGAGTTTTTTTCTAAAATACTCATTGCGTGGAAAAAACTAGCACCATATCCAACCGTTCTTAGATATGATAATGATCCACATGGCGGCGGCAAACACGTATCTCCGGAAATCGTTAATATAACGTCGACGGTCGCGGTTAATCTAGTTTGTGACGTAATCGAGGGCAGCTATCAAATAGATCTCGGAAGATCAAATCAGGCTCAACAAGGATACATCCTATACACATTTACACCACAAGTTCCCCCCGGAAGTTTAATCGTGCAAGAACCAACTAATCCTGTGTATCTACGGTGTCACAATAATATGTTAACACGAATAAATTTTAAGCTCACAGACCACCTTAATCGCTTAATTGACATACGTGGAGAAGAACTTGTGATAAATCTGCATGTGAAATCTTAAATATTATGTAATGTACCACACGTGAGGGTTTTTATACACTAAACACGAACACGAGGATTTCTTAACAGTTAGAAGAACATTTGTAGCAGAAATCAGACTCAAATTCGATCAACTTAAAAAAAAAAAAAAATTTTTTTTATTACTGATATGGTGATTGGTACAAATTAATCAGATTGTGTGTTTGGTACAAATTAATCAGCCTTGCAAAAAAAAAATTATTCAGAAATATGTTTTCATTTTTTTTTCTGAAAATTTGATCATTTTACACTACACGTGGTCAGCGTTGACAGGAACCCCAGTTACCAAAACTTTCATTTTCATTATTACTTTGGATCGTTTCACGATCTGACATAATTTTTCTTAATTGTCTTATACGAGTACTAATCGTTTTCTTTGCCTCGTACTCGTGGGATAACAGCGATTTAATTCTTTCTACGGCGGCAGAGAGAGGAACGAATTCCTTCACCTGATTATCTTCTACGGTAGCTAGCGACTGAAACATTGCCGCCTGAATCCGTTTCATGAGCTTGTATTCAGATGATAGTGTGTGTGTTCCCTGGTTTTTACGTTCTTGTAAAATCTCAAAATCAGAAACTAATTTTTCAGGATTTAGTTCATCGGATATATTAATTCCATCTTTTTTCAATTTTTTAATAGCAACAATTACATCATTGATATTTTCATGGTTCATTATGCAATATATAAATCTTTAAAATAAAAAAAATTATCCCTATAGAACCCCTATCGAGTCTTTAGCGAGTTCGTCGGGATGTTTCAAGGACAGTACAACATATACAATGAATGAATAGCCCCTATCGAGTGTATTAGCGAGCTCAGATTATGAATGACGAGCCCCTATCGAGTGTATTAGCGAGCTCAGATTATGCTTGGACGGCACAAACATATAACTTAACTAAGGACAGTACAAACATACACGCTCAGCAAAATCCCACCCACAATAATTAATCCAGTGGGTGATACGAAAATATGTATCAACCACCGGTCAATATGATGGTTGAATTTTGCTGAGCGGGGGGTTTTGCGGTTCCCCCATTATTATAAAAATCGCAATTATGCGCACCACCGACAAATTGTCAGCCATGGGGATTCGATCCTGGACCGCGAGGTCACAGTCCAATACCATACTGATTGAGCTATCGAACCTTGTTACAAACATATGTTTCGGAAGTTAATATATAGCTAAGGAACCAATATTTACACTAAAACAGCGGTTTCTGAATAATAACAACTTCTGCATTAAAATAACGGTTTCTGTATTATAACAACAGTTTCTGAATATAAAACAGCGTTTTTCCTAAGCAGACTGCAAATACAACCTGCGAATCAATAAGCGGCATGAGCACACCTGCAGATCGATTTATACCATAACAACGGTTTCTGTTCTATGCCTATATTACAGCTTCCTTGCGGATCAATAATAACGGTTGTACATTATCCTGATTTCTCGTAATGTTGTATGATGGGAAATATTTGAAAACCATAAATAATACTTCTACGAGTAATTAATTACGACGTAATTAGTTAAACTGACTAATTACGATCATAAAAAATCAAAAATCTACGAAGAAAACTATATATTAAAAAGTAATCTCCCTTTTATATAATCAAAAATTCAGTAGTATACGATCAGACAGTACTGGGTCCCATCAAATAATAAACGGTTTTGATAGTTTATCTCGTTAACAATATTGAAAGGTGATTTTCTGCTTATATTTTTTCGAGAAAGCGGTTTTATATATATTTTCTGCTACTTTTTGTACTGAATGCGGGGTAATATCAAAATATTTCGCAGCTGAATGCATCGAACGAAATATAATTACTTCGCCAGTTTCTGTGTTTGTGGAATTTACCGCCCTCTTTCCGATTGTTTTACATCTTCCTGTATTACCACATGCAGAGTTCACGCTTCGTGTGACAACTCGAAGGTTGGATAAACTATTATTTTGAGGATTCCCATCAATATGATCAATAACAAGACCGTCATTGATCATCCCATTATGACATTCATAGGTGAATCTATCACACAGATAATGTTTCTTTTCTCCATTGTATGTGAACATTAGATAACCAGCATTAGTAATATAACCAACTGGTTTTTTTAACCTGCAGTGTCTGATGACACCATTAATATCTGATTCATAGTTTGTTATGACTTGATGTGGGACAAATTTATTTTGCTCCATATATACAATAATATTATTTGTTTAAATCATTGTTTGTCTGAAATCTTGATATATAATCCTCCACGGATTTTATAGCGTTTTCACCATTATTATTTTTTTTGTCATAATATCTTTTAAGTTCTCTGAACCGTTTTCCACCGCACTTTCCACATAATCGTGTTTTTCCTCGCACTCCAATACCACACCGCAGACATGGTATTGGTCCTAGACATCCTCGTCGTATGTTTTGTGAGTGCATCCAACAAAATTCCTTTCTGCAGGATTTGTTGCATCGATTTACTGAGCCGATCATCAACCATCTGCATTGAGACATTGTATATATAATATTTTTTATTTTAAATATTTGTTTTAATTATATGAACGAGTTTGAGAGATTATCCCAAACTAGGCCTGTTAAATATAAATTCAACCTCGACAGATTATTTCCAGACTTGCCAGTGCGAGATTTGGTTGATCCGAAAAATAAAAGTTTGATCTTGAAAATTCACGACGCCAAGAAAGAATTTTACACGGATGGTGCATCTCATACATGGTCAACGTTCAAGATTATACGCAACACTGACAAAGTCAGTGTCGACTCTGTCACGGACGCCACAATGAATGACAAGCGAGCGGCAACTATCATTAACTATATCGCTGAATACGAGGGCAATCAAAAATATTTCTTCAGAGTAAAATTTATTGTATTAACAGAAACAGGTAGTTGGATTATCCGTGACAAATATGATCCTGTCCTTGGCAATAATAAAACTGTCATATTAAGTAAAAATTCCAGACCGGGTCTACTGACGGGTATTGACAAACCGTATTATGAGCGAGCGTATCCTGTAACAGCGGTTATTTATGGAATCTATGAGATAAATAAAAAACCCAACGTTGATAAACTAGCGCCGATGAAATTTTCAAGGTTAAATTGTGTAGCCGAACGAGTAATAGAACACTTTACAAACGCGATGCGTGGAAATGGATTAACTGATTTAAGGCGTGAAAAAATAAACTCGTGGGCTGATTCAGTTAAGGATACCGGTGCTACAATAAAAGATGTTGCTGAACTAGGAAAACTATTAAAATTTCCAATAACCGTAGCGACAATTACGGGAGAGGTACTGTACGAATCGAAATATAAATCGAAAGGAGCTCCAATAAATATTATTGATCATAACGCGCATGCATGGACTAGCGCAGTAACAATATTTCCACGTGATCGAACTGTTAGATTTTACACCCCCCCCCCCGATAATTCTGGGGGAGGTATGTTTGATTTTATTAACGAAATAAGTAAAAACGATCCTGTATCGGTATGGTTATTTAAAAGTAAAAAGTAATTAGGAAGGTGAATTTGATCAGTTTGTCAGACCAAATGGTGAAATATATTGAACAGAATCCCTCCATGACGAGATGAAAAATCTTGCGGAGAAGTTTTTAGAATGCAAGCACGCGGAAAATACTGACAAATTACTAACTAATTGTTTTACCGTTCCATCTGTTGCGGCTCATTTCGCGAGAGAAAAAAATTCATGGAAACCAACACGATTTGATTTACTCGAGGACGTACGCGCAAGTTGCGTCGAATACGGACACGGTGGATTGTGGAATACCAAATATAATTACAATGATGTTATTTCGGTTGATATGGTTGCATGTTATCCAGGAAGTTTTCTAGGATACGGAGATTGTTCTGTATACTTTAAAAGATTTGGTCACCCTACAAACGAGATGACGCGAGTGGCAATTAATGGACCATTACCTGATTTTGATCTGACTGGATTCGCCTGTATTGAATCATTCGAGTTTAACGAAAATCTTCACAAGATTTGTTATGTTTGGTTTGGTAGACATTTTTGTGAAAAACGTTGGGCACCTATAGGTTTATTACGATATATGCTAGATTGTGCGATACTGACATCGTTGGTGGTCAGTGAGGCAATTATATCATATCATGCACAGACGAAAGTTTGGTTGCCCATGTCAGATTCTGAAGTTATTAGCGAATTTAAGGATGTTTCCGAAGATGATATTCCTAAAATTCTCGAGAATAAACTCAAAACCGCAAAAGATCTCGGTAGAAACATTATAGGTAAATTTACTCAAGGTGGTGCATATGATTATAAAAGACATCACGCACGATTAATTCTAGATGATGCCGAGTACAATTTTATAATCGCTGATACAACAGCGAGAAATATATTTGTAAATCGAGAAAGTGTTTATTTATCCGACGGAACAAAATTGGGTACGATCGTTAGTTACATAAATGACGTCTCCCCACAGTATACTCATCTAAGATCTTCCATGTTGGCGTATGTTTCTATAAATTTATTATCGATGATTAATAGATTTCCTGAGACCGCAGTCAGAGTCGCAACAGATTCGTTTTATATTTCAAGTAAATATTTAGAATCTGTTATGAAATTTACAAGTAATGATGAACGATGGAGTTCGTGGAGAATAAAAGAGGAACTATTACACAATTATACAGAATCAGCAGATGTTCCAATGAGAGATTTTTATCGTAAGGGTAATAAAATATCAGAAATGTCGAAAACGCCATCACTGAGTGATCCAATAACTAGATATAAGACAATATATCTCAATGGACCTGGTGGATGCGACAAAACGACTCGAGCCATTAATGTTTTTAGAAATTCAGATATAATCGTGCTGACACCCACACATAGACTCGCACGCGAGATGAAACAGCGGCAAGTACAATCGTGTACGTATCATAGTTTCTTTCGATGGCGCGGGGATACATGGACTCCTGAACGGATGGGAGAAAAATATATACCTAAAATAATTATTTGGGACGAGATATGTACGGTGTCATTGGATACATTAAAAACGTTTCTTGATTGGTTGTTGACGAAAAATACCGCTATAATAATGTGTGGCGATCATGGTCAACCGCCGCCTTTTGTTGGACCATCTCCACATGATTGGTTAAAAAATTTCGTTGATTATTATGAAGAAATAGATGATGATCATAGAGCTCTCGATGCAAATTTAAAGGAGTTTAAAAAATTAATCAGATTACAATCAAACAAAATTCAGTGTGAAATAATACTTGGAGTGATCTCAGAGACATCAATGGGTGATTTTTTAAATTTATGGAGACCCACCGATTTGATCGTAGCAAGTAGAAAAATAATCAGAAACGATTTACAACAACAGTTATTTCAACTACATAAAGAAAAATACTCAGAATTACCCGTACCGTTGTGTTATAGACCATCAGATACACGAAAACAGAATATTAATGTTGATATTCAAGGACAGACTGAAAAACAGAATCTCGTATTAAATGATATTGTTGCCGTTGATATCAGTGTGGTCGAAGATGCATTACGCGCTGACAAATCTCCATGGGTGTTGGGATACGCCATGACGATCCACTCGTCTCAGGGATTAACTATTTCTGATACACGAGTCTGGATTGTAGACGATCGCATCGAGTGGTCAAATTTAGTTTATTTAGCGGTATCGAGGGTCAGAAAAATATCTCAATTACGTAGAATTATAGTTCCTGAAATCGTTGATAAATTTAACATCATCGATGATGATATAATAAGAAAAAAATTAATCGGATACAAACAATCTGATAAAAAAAATAAACGTGACTTTAATCTTGATGTTGAATTTATTATTGAGTTAAAACAGCAGCAGAATAATTATTGCACAAGTTGCAATTGTATAATGCTGTGGAGGTATTCGAGTAATGATTCAAGACAATTTACCGTAGATAGAAAAGATAATAGTCGCGGTCATACACGAGAAAATACCATGTTGACCTGTCTTGAGTGTAATCGACGTAGAGGCGCCAGCGCCTTGGGTGCTAGTTAAGTGATCGCGATGGTAGTTGTGTATCCGCGGGAATTATTTGTAGTTGTTCACGTACAAATCCACGCTGAGGAGCAGCCGAATCTAATCTGTAGATTGCAGGTCTACCTGAGGATCTTGTCACGGTGGATATTTTGTGTGTGGTAACACTCCAAATAGGATCAGTCGCTCTCGCTTTACCACCTTCAAGTTCACCAGGCTCATATAAATATCTGACTGTAACATCACCCAATATTTTTTGTTTTTCAACATCTTTTCGTTGTGTTGGTATATTTTTTTTTGTAATTGCATTAATGGGTTTCATGTTGGTTGTTCGTGTAATCTCATTATTTAATGCAGCTATCACGCTTGGTAATCTTGCAATCCACTCGCGAGATCTTTTATCTTGAATAAATTCCCTCGCGTATTGATATCCAAATAACCGCTCAGCGAGTGTTCGATTAAATCGCTCAACAATTGCCTGATCACGGTGAATTGCAGTATGACCTCGTCGTATTTTGGTATTATGTTGTTTCATCAACGATGAAACTGGACCAAGAAATTCCTTACCAGGATCAACCTGTAGTAGCTGTGGCCATCGCAGACCACCTTGTGGTCCGAGTCCTCGTTGATAAATTCGTTCAAACGCATCGGCTACTTCAGATGATGTTTTCGCTGATAGCGGCTCTGCTTCTTTATATCTACTTGCAACATCAACTACGGTTAACGCGTATTTGTACGTTTTTCTATGCACAGTATCATGCGGTAAAAACAGAATATCAGCCTGATGAACTTCATTAGGAACACTGACATCGAAATACGCGTACTGAATTCGTTTCGGTGGTGGTAGATAAATTTGCCATATTGCCTGTTTGGATAACCACGTTTTAGCAGTAGAATGTTTAACCGCTGCTGCATCAGCAAGTTTACCAATTGCTGCTTTACCTCTCCAGTATCCTCTTGGTGAATAATAAATCGATTCCATTATTAATTACCAGCCCCAAGCGCTAATTTACCTTTCATCGCGGATCTTACTAACCAATTAGCTAATGATTCTCTAATATTTTTATTTTTTATAGAATTTAATGCATGAATTAATTTCACATCTGCAATATGTCTATCTTGTAGATTTTGACTTTTATAAGCTACATCATGAGCGTGACAAGCTCGATCAATAGCGTTTATTGGTTCCTCGCCTGGTTTTGGTTGATCTTGATTATCGAGCCTGATATCAAGTCTGGTACCAGGACCGCAATAATTATATACCGGTAGATGTTTTTCTGCGCTGTATTTAGCCCATGGAGCACCTGGAAACTTTGACATCAAATTAGCAATATCACCACCGCGCTTATTAGGTAAAAACGAAAATTTCTTTCTACCGCACACAGAACATTTTCCACCATACGCTATTTTTTTATTTTTTGTTGTAACCGTAGCTAAATTAGTAGTTGGAGTTTTAACTCTACAACGTAAGCAATATAAATTCATGACATAATATATATATGGATATAATTGATTTCTCAGAAACAAGAAAACGAGATCCAGTTAAACACCACCCTGCGTTACCAAATTCCATCAGAATGATTATCATAGGACCATCTGGATCGGGTAAGACGCAGTTATTACTTAATCTGATAATGAGATGGTTGAAATGGGATAAATTGTATTTAGTAGCACCATCCGCTGATGATCAACGATGTTATGATGTACTTAAAGATTTCAATGAAAACGCGCGATTACTGGATGAGGGTAATGATGTTATAGAGTTTATAACCGATATTGATGAAGCACCATCCGTAGATTCCATAGACGGATTTATTAATAATTTAGTTGTATACGACGATGTAATGCTAGATAAACAATCAAATCCAGCCAGAATATTTTCCCGAGGTAGACATAAAAATACAGACGTGATCTATGTTACTCAACGATATACACAAATTCCGAAAGTGATCAGAGACAACTGCAACATTTTAGTTGTGTTTAATGGCGTAGACACACACACACTTAGAAATATTCATCAAACTTGGTGTGGTGGTGACATGGATTTAATTAAATTCAAAAATTTCTTCTCACGAGCGCAAGCTACTCCACATGGATTTATAACAATAAATTTGCATGATCCAAGAACAAGATATCGTGTGGGTCTTGATAAAATATTTGGATAAATTAATAAATTTAATTAATAAGATATCATTCATATAATGAACAACTGTGCGTGGTTGCGTCAAGGAACCACTAACAAATGTGATAAAAAATGCCGTGGAGAATATTGTAAAAAACATAATTATCTTATAAAGAAAAATCCTCATGCTGGTCCACGAAGTTGTGTTGGATGTAACAACGGCGTTAGAGGATTATATCAGATTTGCAAAAATTGCGGTGGAGATCGATACAGAAGTTTGATGATATATTATAAACACAGAAAGAACATAAATCCAAAAATAGAAAAACCACCATCAGAACGTGAATATTACTTGAAACATAGAACAAATTCCCATGATTCAGATGAAGATTCCGAAGATTCCCATGATTCAGATGAAAAGAAAAATATTCATCAAACTTAAAAACTTCTTTTACAACATGAATAGCAGCAGAGAGGGGGTGTCTACAATTCTGTTTAGGACAAACAATAATCGTAGACGTGGTATTGACCTCTATGAAGGGTCACTATTTTTTTTTTTGGTCCAAACACAAGGGTGACAACTCCCTTAAGTGGTCTGTTCACCCTCTCTGCTGCTACACGCTTTGGCAATCTCACCGTACCCATCCCTCCCACTTCTAAACATAATGGCTAAAAACCACATAACTGCAAAGTGACACATGTAACAAAACACTCTGTACTTGTTTACACAGTTGTGACGAATACAACGAGAAAGCCGTTGGTCGACTCAGCTGGAAACCGACCCAAGGGGTGGGGTGGGGGTGGGGGTGGGGATTTGGCCCGGGCATAAACCCCTAAAAAGCATCGAGAAGCGACTTTTTTAAATAAGCAATTCTGAAAATAATAAATATTCTTCATTGTGTACTTTGTTATCTTTTAAATCGTTTTATAGTAAATTATATGCGGTTATTTTGGCGTTCCAAATTTCAATATAACCAGGGCCAAGGGGATTAGAACATACGAAGTAGTCCAGGCTTCTCTCTATCTCTGAAGGAATATGGCTGGAAATAACTGATTTAATACCCTTTCTTCCATACCAACGCATTTTTGTATTACTTCTGACATCTTAAATTGCTCCCCTGAAAAATGCATCGTGGTATATTTCTTATTGCAATATGCAAAAAAAACTCCCGGTTCTCATTGACCCACTGCCCCACTTATGCTCTAGAAAAATATATATATACAAACATATCAAAGATAATATATTGTCATGCGGAAATAAAAAAATTGAACGGTCCAAGATTCGTCTGCTAAGTTGTCAAACTGGCTACAATCCAAATATATATATATATAGAGAGAGAGAGAGAGAGAGAGGTAATTTCCTTAACACGAGTTATTAGAAGATCGGGGCTGTTATTTTACTCTTTTCATATCCAGAAGTCATATAAGCATGATAAAAGTTCGCATTGGTTTTAGGTGCATTTAATCATAGTGCGTGTGTTGAAATTAGTTTATATTTACACATCGTAAGCGAAATATATGACAGGCAAAGGTACCAAGATACAATGCGCATGACTGATAATAAACGGAAGTTTACGTTATTCCCGCGGTATACTTCAGCCGTCCCTTTGTTTTGCTGTTTAAGTGGGTCTACACCACCGCATTTCCTGCATTAATATGCCGAAACGTCCGAATCCATTTGGCGATTATTCGCCTTTGCAGATGAAAGTCCACGTGGGGAAGAAAGAAATCGACTTGGGAATCGGTCAGGATCAAAATATGAAAACTGTTTATGGTAAGTCGACATAGGATTTTTATAACACGGGTATCGATAGCTATATTTCCGTGTACATGTGTCAGGCTTAATGTTGAAAATTATAGAGTTACAAAAGTTACTCAGTTTACTACTGTGATACCTGACTGCCTGTCATACTAATGTAGTCTGAAACAATAGTTCCGTGATAAAAGACATCGACCGTGATATTCATGTTTTTGGGGTCGTCTGTCTGAATAGTGGTTGGAGAAGTCGCCCCTTGAATATGTGTCAGGTAAGGTCGCCCATTGGGGTCGTCCATTAATTATGTCAACAAAATGGAGGGGGGAGGGGGTTTGAAGAAGTTTGACAATTGTTGACATGGGGGAGGGGGGAGTTCAAGATAAATTGACGTCAACAATGTTATTTTTTACAATAAATTTAATAAATCAAAAAATAGGAAATTAGTCGGTGCGTTGGTATGGCACACACTCGCTAACCCATCAACAGCCCACCAGTTTAATCCTAAACCAGTTGAGCTCTTGCTAAGGAAGTCACAGTCTTGCATCATCATATTTTGTTTTTATTCAATGTAGATTGTAGACTGTAGACAGGTCTTAAAGCACCAGATGCATCTGAGAGCAACTTGCACAGATTTCCATCTCTTTTCTTCAATCAGTCTTTGAAAGTTGATAACATGCTACCTCGATTGGCAAAGGCATTCAGAATTCTTCCATATAATCTATATTGTCCTTCCATTGAGTTGTTGCTTGAACGGATCTGCAAAATCTGTCACCTCTGTTGCTTCACAAGTCATGTTGAAGAAGCATGTTCAACAGCACCGACAACATGATCTTGGGCCTAGGCAATTACCACATGCTCCTCAACCGCAAAGAATTCGGCCAATACGAGTGGCTGCCAAAAGACAGAGAGAGCTGATGGCAATTATTGCTCATGGAGATATGTTAAGCGCAGAATGGTTAGATGAAGATGATGTTCACTTGTCTGGTGTATCGGTTCCACAAGAAATTAATGAATCAGCCACTATGCCCATTATAACTATTGCGGAACATTTGGCTTCCCTATGGGAAGATGATAGAAGCTAGAATATAAACTCTCGATTTTTTCATGAATTCAAAGTGTTATAGTCAATTTGAAATCTGTTAAGTAAAAAAAATGTATTAAAATTTATTTGTAGACCTTTTAATTTCCATAATTCTATTTTTAGCATAAAAGCCAGCCATATAAAATATTGTTAGTTTGTGGGGGGGGGGTAAAATTTTATTGGGGGGGGTCACTGAAAGTGTGACAGCTGTTGAGAAGGGGGGAGGGGGAATAAAAAATTGCCTGAAAATTGTTGACATAATTAGTGGATGTCCCCATTAGTGGTTGGAGAAGTTGCCCCATTTGGTCTGAAGAAGTCACGCCAAAGATCATATATACTATACTCATTTGGATATTGCGGCTCAGGGTCGTTACCACTTTATTATATCGCCTATTGAATTATTATTTTACCTAATTGAGATTATCATTCATGGTGATGTACAATGACGCTAAAATTCGAATATACCACCAACTTCTATTTCTATTGCAAGTGTTTACTTAGGCCCTGTATATGTTATTACTGGTCATTGCTGAATTGCACTTTTCTGTTGTTGATGCAGTTCAGTACTGTCACTATTTTGAAGTTATATCGGACATGTTTGTCAGATTGTTACCAAAAATGATGATATAATCATGTGTGTGGTGTCCAAGATGGTAAGAAATTATCGACATGTCTGACAATAATTGTCATTGCTTACTTTCTAAATTGTACGTTATTGCAATTAAACATTTTAGACCCGAGAAGAATCTGGCGTTGGGAATAGAATGCATTGCTTTTTTCAAATAGAAAATTTAATGTAACAATACAGTACCACTAAATGGCAAGAGATACAATGCAAAAGTCAAGTCAAGGGGGTCATGTGCCCCCCCCCCCCCTCCAAATCATACTGCACACACACACCCACTATTATCTTTATTGGCGAGCTTGAATAACAGGTAATGCGTATGATCGCTTGTCCTTACAACATATGTATGGACAACAGCTTCAATAGCATATTGACAGATTTTCATTTCCCTAAAGAGAACCTCATTTCCCTACTGGTTGCCTCACTGATTTGACCTCTTTTGTCCATTCTTGCACTCAGTCTGGTTTCAACTGGAATAACCCAAAGCGCTAAGCATGTTTAATTAACATGTAAATAACATTGCATAGCCATGTGGTTGCAGTGACAATGTACATCGTAATTAAAACAAGATTGAATTGTTGATATAGTGGTGTTTATTGATAATGGAATATAGTAGGGTTGTAATGCATGAGGATTATCACAATCACAGGTAAGAGTCCTTTTTTTTTCTCTTTGCAAATGCTACAAATAAAAACCACCCTGAATAATTACAGTCTTGTACACTGACAAAATTTTGTTTCATCTGTCTCTCTCTCTCACGCACATATACGTGTGTGCATTAACTAAAACATGATTTCAAGTTCTTTATTTTTTATTGCAATTTGATAATGAGATTATTGTTAATGTAAAATTACAAGTTTCTTGACAATGTGGTCTCATATCATTGCATATAATTTACCAATAAATAATACCCATAACTAAAACATGTTCAAACCATCTTAATCATTTTGCCAACATTACACAACATAACAGCTACATATGCTCTAAATGCAGACGAGCTTGCACAGAGACATAAACCTCTCTCTCTCTCTCTCTCTCGTTCACTAATTTAAAAAAAAAATCTTTTGAGTACTTTTATTTTTATTGTAATTAGATCCTTAAGTTGAGATTTAGAGCAGAATGAGACAGAAAATATACATTTACTTTGTACGTTTGTACTGTTAGGTTGTTGAGTTGCGTGTGTTCGGTAGAACTTGTTCAGATATGATCCCTTTTTTTCATACATGGTCAGTACCACCAAATGATCATTATTTATTTTATATATAATTTTTTTGTATACTCAAATTGATAATTAATTTTTTCATGTATGAAAAATAACATGAATATGGTAGTTGCTATTTAAAGGTACATAGTCAGATTCTAAAAGAAATGACACCCATTACTGAAATAATATTGAATGCAAACTGTTACATGTATGATATTTACTATAATACAGACCTATATGTGTAAATTAAGTAGCTGCAAGTGATTGACAACTAACCCTTTTTCAGCATACAGTCAAAAAGTTTGAAGATGTTCAATACAGATACTGAAATAAATTAAATAGTCCTCTTGTTTAATACCAGAATTGATGAATTTCAATGTAAATGTAAATTAGTATTTTCCTTCATGTGCTTTTTTCTTTTGGATTGTTTGCCAAATTAGTTCAGCTATAAACACTTCTGTTGTCAGTCATGTTTTTTTGTGTGCCATATAAGGACATTGCATACTTATTGGGAAATGTAAACAGATCATAAATATGGCATGCACTGAATAACATATTGCAGAGTATTTGCAAAACAAATTACTGCAAGAATGTTGCGTTATCTGTCATGGCAGAGAAAGTATGGTTAGCGTAAACATACCAATATACCTGATATAACATTGGCTAAAGTTTATGATAAACAAAAATCTGCTTGAACAGTCAACTTTTTGTTTATGCATTGCAAGATATGGAAGCACACTGCAGCCTCAACAACATCAAAGTTACAACATTGTAGCTAGCTTTCAATGTTCTTGTATTATGTCGCTTGTTTTGACGCACTCGGGTCTACTTCGGCCTGTGATTATTTTACCATGCTATTGATCGACACACTTGGGTCTACTTCTGCATGCTATTGATTGACATGGCAATGATTGGGCCAGCTTAATATGCAAGTGCAAGTTGCTGAATGATATACTGTCCTCATATTAGCCAAAGGAAAATGACATACTGCATCCATTTATAACTTATTTTCACCTGGCCAGGGAGAAGGCAGTATTCCATTCGGTGCATTGCACTAGCATTTTAAGCAGGTGAGATCATTGCCATGTCAAGCAGTAGCATGGGGAAATGGTCTGCATTCATACAAGATACGCTAGTAAGCCAGATTTTGATAGGGATAAAAAGTCTATTGCCAGAGCTTAACATTGGTACCAAATTTATTATGCCGTACAAAATGTAGCTTGAAACATCTGTGTAGATTTTTAAATAGGTTACACGAGAAGGGAGAGAAGAGTCCTTTCTTGTATTATTATACAGTATATTTATGACAGGTACATTATTATAAGCAATGATTAAAGATGCCAATGGGTATGCTGGTATCTGCCAGTTAATAACCCAGGTAATAAAATGAACAACCAGGTACCCGTTAAAAAAAAGTATTCTAAGTTGAGATTGAGACACAGAATAATGATTACATTTCAAGGGATTGTGTCCTGTGTACATTTATTCATCATACAGTGGCTTGTATGTCTGCTTACAATTTACGTGCCATACATGTACTGTAAAATATAAAAATACTGATATTTAAAGCTAGACTGTCCATGTTTCTTGTACCATTTTTCATGCACCTTAAACACATTTGTTTTGGGATACTGAAGACATTAACTAGGTCATTACCTTTTGTTGACAGCAACAGTAAGTACTGATTAACAAAAATTTGGCGAAATAAAATTTAAATATTTACTACAATTCAAGTAAAAGAAAGTACAGTATAAATGACTGGCTTAACTAGTGTCATTTGTGGCCCTGGAGTGAGTATTAGCTATTAGGGCATAACCGACTTTTGATCCGGAAATCGGATTCCACCGGATAGTATGAACTTCCGATTAATCGGAGTCGGACAAGGCAGGAACGACCGATTCGGATAATAAAAATAATAAAGTTGAATTTCTATAGCACCGTGTCTAACACTGCGTGTCATTCGATAGTGCGTTAATAAAGTTAAATAAGAAGTCAGAAAAGTCCAATATGGTCAACACAACGGGGTGAAACGATAATACTTGAGTTAGACCGAAAGATTTAAATTTATTAAAATATATAATACAGTCCTACCCGTTTATGTCAACATCCTCAATAATGAAGGCATAATATTGAATACATTGACATATGCTAATGAGGTATTAAAAGAAAATGATTCCGCAAGAGGCCAACTTTATAGGACCAAACAAAAGCCTGTTTTATTTTTATTTGACCGTGACATTAAAGCATGGCGGCAATATCAACTAATTGTTGAATAAAGTACAGGATGGAACTGGCCGCTTGCCGACATAAATGATTAAGGCGGGAAAATAAAAGCCTGGCAGCAAGATCAACTAATTGTTGAACAAAGAATGGGTCGGAACTGGCAAAAAAATAAAAAATTTCATGGATTCTTTGTGGCTTTGAACTTCGTTGCATTTTGCTATAGTCCTGCCATATCCTTCCCCTTGTGACATCGGTGTGATATGCAAAACGTGTGTAACACTGTTTAAAAAGTTGATTTGAAAAACCTTTTAATTTAGCATTTCCGATTAATTGAATCGTATCCGGAATCGGAAAAAATTTCATGCCCAAGATCCGGAATCAGAAATCAGTAGAAAAATGCTAATCGGTTATGCCCTATTAGCTATTTAAGTCAGGGCTGCTGTTTACATTTTTATTTAGTGGACTCTTCTTTTTTTTTATTTAGCACCAAACCTGAAATTTTTGTAACGGCAAAGGCAACACAAATGTGTGTTACCGTAACATGCACTTCTTTTACATGTACCATGTTAGGAAAAAACGAACAAAATGGACAACTTTACAATGAAATTTAATAACACTTGAACCTCTCATAGCTTTTAGCATGTGTGAACCTACAACAAAAACTGTTCAGATTTACATTTAATACAATTACCCTTTTGATCGGATACCGGGTACAAATTTCTGAAAATTTTGAAATCTCTAGCAGTAATACTAGCCCTTGTGGATATAGTGATGTCCACCATTATATGTACATTTAAGGTTTTAAACTGATATTACATAAAAAAGAATGCATACACAGCAGTTAAAATCTTATGTTAAATTAGAAAGTGCTTTTCATCGGTTACATTCTTAAAACACAAATTACTATTTGCATATTGATGTTTAAGTATCAAAACACAAGAAGGTATGTTTTCATTATCAAATAGTAGGTTTAAGTTGCGGAAATTGAGCAGTGATAACTTGATCTTGAAAGGGTTTGTGGTCAGTCCGCTATTAAATCACACACCTGTAAATATGCAATAGTTTATTGGCACAGTTGGTATCATAAAATATTTTTACCTTCCGCTATAATACTACATTGTCAGTACTTCTGGCTACAGCGAGGGAGCATCTAAAAAAGTCATAAACTGCTGTTGAATATTGCAGCAAAGACAAAGCAGCTCCTTTATGATGGCTCTAAAAGGACCTTTAGCAGTAGTACAGTCATGACAGATGCCAATGACAACCATGTGCTTAGTTCTGTTTCTAATGGTACCAGCTGGCCAGCCAATGGAATGTTACCTGATGACTTTTCCATGGAGTTGGAACCTGAGGGAAGCAACTCTAACCAACTTCACATTACCTCCACAGGAACCTTAAGTAGCTCACCTCTTCCTGCTTGCAAAACCACCTGCAAACCAGGTTCTGGTGGCGTTCCAAAGTCATCTTGGGCTCAGTTGTTCCATGGGTCCAGAAGAGGTAAGATTATTTTTGTTTCACATGTGACTTAGGTATGCTTTTCCATCATCAGTGTCAGATTACTAACTATTAATAATGTATTCTTGACATAGTAAACTTCAACAATATTCCTACCTTACACATTATAAAGACACATGCAAATATAAAAATGCCTAACTCTGCGTAATCTACAACTATATATTCAAATACAAACAAGTACAAGTTCTAACACAACTCGCTATTACATTCAGTTATGCACCAAGATGCAGCATCATAGCAGATTACACCATCCACTTCGATTCTGTCCTAACTACTACTGTACATACAGTAATCATGAATGTTAATAATTCACTATACACTACATTATGACATGTTGATTATTCAGCTATGCATAGAAGATTAAATTTATTCTAAATTAAATGCACATAATAGCGTATAAATCTTGCGACACCCAGTTAGGAAAGTGAGACAGATTCTGGCAAAGATAATTTACCTCAAAAGCCTTTGTTCCAAATCTCGTCTGAATTAACTAGAACTTTTCTTGCTTTTTTTTATGAGAGCATTATTTGCTCTCGGAATGCAATTTAGTGTCTCGCACCTTCTCTATGACCTACTCTTGCCACGTCCAAACATGCACTGATTCTTCTAAAATGAATGTAACAGAATAATGTCTGGCTGCATGAGAAACCCACCCAAAATTTGACTTAATTCTAATTGGATACTAGTGGTCTCTTTTAAAACTGTCTGGGGTAGTAGCACTGATATGTTATAATGTCAGGTTTTCTGGTCTCCAAGCCTAATCTGATTGCAAAACAAGTAGTTCTAACCATGCAGCAAGGTTCTCTTTGAATTAACTGTGAACTTGGCTGTCATGCAATAGATAAGGCATGGACAGGTCATTTCTTTGTTTCAGAATTGGTTTAAACTCGTAATATTATATAACACATATTAGCCAAAGTACTTTGAATCACGAATTCTATCAGAAGACATGTATAAACATGAGACAGGAATTGTTAGCAAATTTATATATGTCCAGTTTATAACATTCTTAAAGGAGGCTTATTCAGCTTTTAACATTCCTTAATGAGATTGATTCAGTTCATTTCATGAAATAATTAAAATGAAAAATATTTCAGTGTGGTATTAGTGGTGGTCAGGTCTTGCTAGGATTTTAAAACTAGGAGCCCATGACTCCTATTTGGGGAAAAATAGGAATCCGACTAGCAGTTGCAGTCCCCTCCCAGAAACCTACCTGAAGTGGCTAAATTTCCAGATGAGAGAACCAGTGGTTGCCAACGAGTCTAATTTTCTAATTCTTTACATCACTGACATATAGCTCTTGTTTGTCCATTAGAGTGAGACTGAATTACCTGTATACCAGGCAAATGAAAGGTCTTATTCCAAGCACTAAGCCAGGCATCACACCTTCTTACATATTTCTGCTGTTCCATGCAACCTATCAGTTCTAGCAACTTTAGTACCCTTCTGAATCTCATTACAATCTTTGTCCAGTTGCCATTTAACCCCAAAATACTTATCCAGATTTGCAAACGGCGTTTTGTCAAAGTCTCAGTGTATCTTGATTTTAAGGTAATGTGCACTGCTTAATTGGCTACACTTGGAAAAAACCATAAGTACATCACTGGGTCTTTCTGCCTCTGAATTCAGTTATTGTAAATATCAGTACATTTCCCCACCACTCAGCAGCTAGTCAAAGCCTTGAACTTGCCACCCAGCTATAAGCATCATGTTCTTGCAATGTACTCTTACAGTGACAACATGTACATCTGGGGGTCTTTCAGCCATTGAATTCTCCCACTGGAAATACCAGCACAGCTAAAATTATCAATTGATCAACATAATTTCCCACTTAGATGGTTGAAGCAGGACTGGCAAGCCATTGAATTTGCCATCCAGATCTTGCGTGCGTATGGAGGACTCCTGCTTACATGATATTCTGCGTCCAAATACTCATAATACAGTGTTCCCTAGACCTGGCGGTAGTACATGTATCATTATTAGTAGTAATTATAGTATTAGTATTATTGAATTATAGTATTATACAGTTATCTTAGTGTGACATCTTAGTGTAAATTCTTCAATTTTTTGTTTCATCTAACATTGGCAGTTGTTGCATTCCAGGCCCAGTTGGCAGTAGCAATTGTCAATGTTGCAAAGGACAGGCAGCATCACAAGACAGATGTGGATTCTGTGAGAAGTCAGTGTGCCAAGGTTGTATTAGGCAGTGCCAGTCCTGTTCAGGAAATTTCTGTCAGTTCTGTTCAGTCATGAAGTAAGTGATTCTAAGAAAGTTACTGTTATCACGTTTGTAGCTGTAATAACAAACGTGGCAAAAATGCATAATACAGTAATGTAGTGCTGTGCTTCCATTTTGTACCAGCTTTTAGTGTCAAAGTTCCTCTTGAATTGGCTGTTTGCGAAGTTGGATTCTCTTACTGCTTTTGTACTTAGCTTCTACAATGTACTTGGAACATTCAGTTGATTTGTGCATGTTTGGAGGCAGTGTTGGTAATGAGAATGTCAGTGTCTGTCCTTTCCTCACTACAACAATCTGTTGACAAGGTTGTTTCTGTAACATCACCTTTCTTTCCACCGTACATGCCTTACCCATGGGTAGAAACAGAACTCTGTATTTTGGGGCTATGTTATTTTCCTTCTTGTATGATCAGTTTAGTCATTGGCTCACTAAGCTTAAGCAAGGGGATTTCCCACTTCATTCTGAGGTTGAGGTCATTTAAGCTGACATGCAGATTTTTGGTTTCCGCTGATAAGCCAGGTTTCCAGGATACATTTTTCTTTAAACTTGTATAGGTAGTGTATACTTGGGAAGAGGCAGCTTTCTATTAACTTTGAGCCACTTTATGACAACTATGGTATTAATACTCAGACTCAAGAGTGGTAAAATTCAACTTAGATCCCTTTCAGTTTTTGCCACATATGGTGCATAATTTTTGGCCAGTTTCCCCTTGCTCAATGCATTTAGCAGGTTGTGTAAATACTTGATGTGTTCAGAGCCCATTAAAGTGGAAAGATGCCAACTTAATTGAAATACAATACAATCATTATTTTGTTTAAGCCTTCTACATGTAAGTATGAACTAACTTCAACTTGATAATAAAAAGAAGAGTACAAAGAAGAATTAAAATCAAGCTTCCACAACTTCTATGGTGACCATCAAGGAAAAGGGAGACAACTCTAGTACAACTCTAGTGGTGTACTATATTAATGGACCAGAAAACCTCAATAAAGCCAATCAATGCTGAATGGATAATTGAAGTTCACATGAAAATGTGTGCAAGATTGAGCCTAATTATCCATGGCTTTGTGAATGTTGGACTGGCTTAATTTGACAATTTCAGGATTATTTACCTGACAAACATTTGTGTGTACCAACATGATATTGATTCAAGACTTTTTCCAAAACTCATTGAAGAGTGAGCTTCAGCATTCTGCTGTAATTAATGTATATGCATGATGTTTCATTAGTAATTAGTGTATATACATGGTGTTTCGTTAGTAATTAGTGTATATACATGGTGTTTCATTAGTAATTAGTGTATATACATAGTGTTTCATTAATAATTAGTGTATATACTTGGTGTTTCATTAATAATTTAGTGTACTGTATATACTCGCGTGTAAGCCGAAAAATTTAGGAGAAAAAAAGGCCTGGAAGAAGGGGGGTCGGCTTATCTGCGGGCCAAAGTCCAAGTCTGAAATTGTTAACGCTTTTTTCCCTCAATTTCCAGCATTTATTGTTTTCGTCGATCGCCAAAGATGAGATCACATGCCTAATGATGCCACATGGCTCATAAGATTTGTGCTGTCGTGAAGTGAAACAAATATTTTTTTTCTAACTTAAGTGGTAGGATAATGAATGAAAAACATGTTTAAACGTACTTGATGTCTATTTGACAGATGTCCATCCACCAGAAAATGCAGCCATACGTGTTATTTGAGCCACGGTGGTATGTGTATTTTCCAAAAGAACCGCCATATTAGTAATCTCCAGTCAAGTATTTAACCCTCAGCTAATCAGTAATCATTAAACTCTATGGTATCGTACAAATGCACACTAGCTTATTTCAGTGTAAATATGAAAAGAATCTACGTAAAAAAATAAAAGAATTACGATACTGAAGGTATATACGACAAACATTTTGATCGAGAGTAAAAATACATGTACGATAGTCTTAAAGGAACAATAGCAAGAAGCTCCATAGGGGTTTGTTGCGCACACGCTTAGGAAGGGTAAATAACAGGGCAATATACAAGTCAGCGTGAATAATTGTAAAACAATATAATTTGTGGGATTTCTTTGACAGGTGTTTTAGAAGTAATCGGCAGCCACAGTTTATATACTGCTGTTGTTTAGTTGTTTGTAAAGCAAAGTGGTTTGTTAGTGGTAGAGTGTACAATAGCTACCATATGCTTAATCTGTGGTTAATGTCTCGGTGATAATAGGTTTGTTTTGTTTCACAATGCCAATGACTTTACTAATACATGCCAACTCTCAGATGTATTGTTTAATGAGATATGGTAGTGGACATGGTTTCTGCTCAAAGTTATAAACTGTCACAATACTTGAATAATGTCCACGCTGAAACCAATCACATTTTGATCAATTGAATCACAAAACCGGTAGTTTAAAAAAACAACACAAATAAACAACAATGATAAATAATTATCAAATACAAATTGATAACCAACCACACATGGAAATAATTACAGAATAAGGTATATAAATAGTATACTACCACTGTAAGAAATTATTTCAGTTTAATCTGTCTAGAAGTTTATATTCAATTAAATCAGATAAAATGAATAGTGTTGGAAGTAAAAGAAAGCGTTCTGCTTATGATGCAGCATTCAAATTTAAAGGTCACCTGCCACCCATATTGTACAAACGTGTGATATTATTATAGTTATAAACAAAACGCATTGGTTATGTAAGCACACCATAAAAATGTTTAATTAGACTTAAAACTCCGCTTTATAAAATGAATAAATAATTCGGCAGTCTCTGTAAATAATCTGTAGTTTCCACGTGCCAAAACCGGATATAACATATATTTATCCCTTCTATTCAACCTAGCCGTTCAAGTGCTTAATTTCCCCACGTAAATGTCTATGTGATATAACGTACGATCGTGCTTTTGTACTGCAAATATGGTGCACTGTGTTGCATACGGATGTAACCAAAATAGTGATGATGGGGAAAAGGCATTCTTTCTTTTTCCGAAAAACCATGTTTACCAGAAAAAAGTGTATTTAATCTGTGGGATCGAATAGGGGAGGGATGGGAAAGTTGTATCATTTATGCCGGATTATAGTGAATTTGGCCCGAAGACAATTCGGCCCATCTCGAAATACAATTTGGCCAAACTTAACAATAGTTTGTACCTTCATTTTCTTCAACAAAAGAGTGGATTCATTGTAAGATAGGTTTTAGGGGGGAAAAAACCAAATTTAAACAAACTATTTTGATATGCTTTGAAAGAAAATAATCATACTTCGTAACGTACATATTTATGAGAGAAAACACAAACTGACATATCTTGCTTGTTCTAATTAAAATATTTATGTACATTTTTTATGCTAACAAATATATGCATCTGCACAACGCCATTCTCAGTTTAAGTCTTCCTGTCAAATTATCAATAATCATTTATAAAACAAAAATATGTAACAGATAATATTCTACATAATGCGTACAGATTTTGCAAAGGGTTGTACAAGAGATATTATAACAAATATACTTAAGTTTAGGCTTCACGTTGTAACACAGCTGCATACAATACACACAAGATTATACATGAGAGAGAGAGAGAGAAGGGGGAAGAATAATGTTAAGCATTTTGTCAGTATTTAGTTGCTGCAATATGAAGCTCTTACCAGCTAATTTTATTGTTTTTATTTTTCAAGGTGTCTTAGTGTTTGCGCGAGTAAATTGAAAGCTTGTCATTACTTGTCAATATTGTCAATCATATTTCCTCCATTATTTTGTACAAATTAGAAAGGAAACAATTTTGTGTTTAATTTGTGCCCCCCCACACACACACACATACACACTCACGGTACAAAATAAATTGATAAACATAGACTTGTTTGAAAATAAAATGAAAGAAATTGATATTGCATTGTTATCATATATTCCTTCTGTTTTCATTATGCGAAAATTATTTTTTAAAAATATATGTCCACGAACTCCGTATTTGTAGCGGGTGCCGGCTTGCGTATGCATCCTTAGTCAAGTTAGTGTAGTGTGTATAGCTTATGTCAAAAAACAAAATCGCAAATGAGACGAAAGTATCACCCGATTGCTTGAAGGCACCTGCCATTTACGCATGACAAGTTACTTATTGCAAACTGACCCAGATTGTGTTCTATCCAGGTTAACTATAAGTCCGTATCTCACAAACAAACCACCAAAAAAGAATCATTATTTTAAAATACATTCAATGTGAGTGCAAATGATAAAGTATTATTAAAGCAAATTATTATTGTGTGACCTTTAAAGTTATTGAATATGCAGAAGCAAATAACAACTGTGCTGCAGCACGTGAATTTTTTGTGAACGAGAAGCAAGTACGAGAATGGCGGAAAAGCAAAGCAGCATTAGAAGAAATGCCAAAATCCAAGAAGACTGGGATTGCCTCTTTCCCTGAATTGGAGAAAGAACTCAGTGATTTTGTAAGTGAACATCGACAAAATGGATACATGGTCACATGAACTGCAATTCATCTACGTGCTATGCAGATGGCGAAAAATGATAAATATAAGTTGGTAGATTCAAAATTTGTTGCATCAGCTGGCTGGTGTTCTCGTTTTATGAACCAGAATGGTTTCTGCCTCAGGCAGCGAACGAAGATAGCACAAAAGCTGCCAAAAGACTTGTAAGAAAAAATTTAATCATTTCAGCAGTTCATCATTAAACGCAGAAAGGAGTGCTCATTTGAACTATCACAAATTGGAAATATGGCTGAGACGCCTATGACCTTTGACTTATCAAGCAATAAAACAGTCGATGCTGTTGGTGAGAAAACTATTTTGATAAAACAACTGGCCATGAAAAAACTCATTTCACGGTTGTATTGGCCTGTTTAGCTGATGGATCAAAGCTGCCTCCTGTCATCATTTTTAAAAGGAAGACACTGCCAAAAAGCATGAAATTTCCTGCTGGTGTCATCGTTCGTGCACAGCAAAAGGGATGGATGGACGAAAGTGGAACAATTGAATGGTTGGAGAAAGTATGGAACAAGAGACCAGGTGCAATACCTGTGTTTGAATACCTTGTTCCTTTTTTTCATTTCTCCCTATTCTAACTTATCTCACAATATATTGATTTAAGGCACTGAGTGGAAATCATAGGTGCCATATACTTATGATTCCATTGAAACAATGAAATTAAAAATTCTTTCCTCTTTTTTTTAAGGGTTAAAATCATGAGGACTTGTTTCATTAGTAGATTACAGTAGTGAGGTTGATCTGTCAAATAGTTTTGTTGATCATTAGTGAATTTCAGGAAGAAATTGGCAGGGTGGGTGACATGTTCATCACATGTTACTAATTTTTCATTGGGTCTTTAAATCCATGGTCCAGGGCAAGAATGAAATCCATGAAAATTAGTAAAACTGCAGAACTAGTCGACTAATTTCACCATAGCTGATTACTTCCTAAAGATCCTAAACATGATACTAGATTTTCTTCAATAAAGGATATGCCTGAGTCGACAGCTTCATATCTAAAATCTTGAAATTCATTGTTATTTGATCCTTTCATTAAAAATGGAGGAGAGAATGGTGTCTCTAAATAAAGTTTAAATTCTGTTTATGTTTGGTTGATCATGTAATGAGTTCTGACAACTCTGGATTGCTTTGATGTTGGATTTAAATGGTCTTTGAGGTGGAATAAAAATAAAAATGTGAATAAAAGTATCAGACTTTGGATGGATAACCATAGTCTTGCTAAAAATGGGGATAGAACCTCGGACAGAAAATTTGGAAAGCCAGCGTACTACATTTGCTCTATCGATATGTGTATATAGGAAAGTCAGATAAAGATAGACTTATATCATGCATGCTTTTTTTATGTTGCAGCTATGATGAGGTAACAGAGAGAGCCTTTTGTTTGAACTGTACCTCCTGACTCGGCAGGGAATTCCTAATGTGGTAGGAGTGACAGATGCAACAAGAGCTGACCACTGCAAGTGCTGGCAGCTTGTAGATAGTCAAAGATTATGTGACTTGTGAACTGCTGTGTTGTGACTGCTGAAAAGACTCGGACAATATATGCACAGGTTTTCATGGAATATTGTTTGCTTCTGTAGAACTCAGAATACAAATCTCTAGAATATAAAACCACATGTTCAGTCTCACTGCTCCAATTGCATGGTGTAAAAGTGTTCTAGAAAAAATCAAAGCATGCTCGGAAAGGACAGTGATTGATAACAGTTGAGTTTTAATTGCCCCTAAATATGACATAAAATATTTTTTTTTACAGAGTACTAGTTATGGGTATGCCATAAACACTGTGTCCACTGCAACATATGTACATGTGATATAATAATATTTTGTTCCTTGATAGGCATGTCTTGATTTAAAACCTAAAGTTTTGCCAAATTTCTGCATCTTCAGAGAATTTTGAAACTACCATTGCAGTCAAGAACATTTGACATCTTGACAGAAGACAATATTTTTGTATTACCCTCAGATATCTTTAAAATAAAAATCTAGCTCCACAGGTGATGGTACTGATCACTGAATGTAGAGGAGCTTTATGGATAATGCCCTGTATTGGTTTAATAATGATATGATGATGACTTCGTATTGGTTGCATCACAGATATGACATCAATAAAATGGTGGATGGGATGAGGAAGAGTGTGCACTGGAAAAATATATTTATCTTAAACTGTCTCCCATTGTTTAGTTTAATGTCCCTGGAGATACATTTTATATTTAAAAAAGAAAGAAACTAGTGTCTATCCACTTGTAATCTTGACATTGAATATAGCATAATTTATAACCTATTTGTGTAGTAACAAAACAGTTATTATTCAACAGCAGATGTTGGTCTTTGCATTTTGCAGTTGGACTCGACTTATAAGCGAGTATGTACTTTAAGCCAGATAAGCGGCCATCCATTTAATAGTCATGGAAGGGAGAGAGGGGTAACCCAAATGCATATGCTTGCGTGGGGGGTGGGGTGAAACCTCGATAATAGTTTGTCTATTTTGTAATGTGTTTGATTGTTCAGTTGGCATTTGAATTTTAGCGGACACGAGACAAACTGTTTAAAGTTATGCAGCTTATTTCTTTGCAGCCAGACATTCAGCGTTGGTGGACTGTTTTATTAAACACATTAATATTAATCCTTATGGTTTCTGTGTGGATTAAATATTGACTCTTCAATAGAATTGGGGGTGGGGTGTGTCAAACGTACATACGCAGGTGGGGGTTGTAAAAAAAAAAGTATGTATGTGTGGGAGGGAGAGGGGTCAAGCTTTGCCAGATTTTTGCGTACATACTGAATGGATGGCCCCGAAGGATATGATGTCATTATGTAAATATCATTGAAATAAAAACTGAAGCAGTGTTAAAACTTAAACCTTCTGCCTTTGTCTTTGTTTGATGCACCAACATTGCTTACTCCTTCATAATATCATATAACAGTTTTGACATAAATGAATGTTTTACTTTGCAATGCAAATAAAATGTTAATCACTGTGTAAAGACAAGTATTATTTCTTGTTTCGTTGATTTGAGCATCTGCATTTCTGTATGAAATAATACTGATATCTGAATGTCTTTCAGTCTAGATTATGCAAAATCTTTGTCTCAGTCCGTTCCACCGATATTTGACATTTCATTTTCTTGTCAGTGAAATTAAGGCAGAAATTGCTATAAGACCAATAAATACCATTATCTGGATTAGCTGGCATAACGTCACATTAAAAATTTCATCTGAAAGATAGAATATTGTGATTTTGATTTTCCTGCCATCAGCATCTCAGTATGCCATATATTATGTTAACAAAAGTAGTCCTACATCTCATGGTTTATAGTGACACATGTAAAAGTTTGACTACATATTGCCATATCAGTTATGGAAAATTTTTGACAAATTATTTAAATGCAAAATTAATTGGATTTGTTTTAAATGTAAAATAATTTGGAATATTTGGAGTGAGTTGCAGTGGGATGGAAGATGTGTTTGTTTGGATAAAGTGACCATGTTGATTAATATAGTTTAGAGGATCATGTTTTTACTGGGATTTTTGTTGGGATATGCAAAGAATCTCTTTTTAAAAAATTTGATTGTGGAATTGGTGTTGTGAAGTTTCACTGGATATAATACATTGGTGCACATTATTATATATAACAGATGTTGAAATAGAAGTTACAAAAGGCTCTACTCTTTGTACTTTAGTTGTGTGTTTGTATATGTATATGTATATATATATGTGTGTATATATATATATATATATATATATATATATATATATATATATATATATATATATATATATATATATATATATATAATGTTAAAATGTTGTCCATCAGTCCACTCTGTCACCATATGCTTGTCTGGTTCATAACTTTGTAATGGTTGGAGAGATTTTCAGGAAATTTGGCCCGAGTATTTATCATTTTAGATGGTGTGTTGTATGCCATAGCCAGGGTCCCTAGCTCAAGGTCACAGGAAAGGAAAATATTGATGTAATTTCTTGACAGGAGTATTACTTTTAATGTGAGTGTGTGATTTAGATTTGTAATGTAGCTTTAACAGTTTTTCAGTCGTATGGCTAAGATGTCTGCAGCTTGGCAGTTTAAAGTGATGTTTAGCACTGGGGGCATCATTCTGCAGACATGTAGTGTGATGTCCCACTCAGTCACATTATTCTGACACCAGGCTGACCAGTCCTAACACTAACCTCTTAATGCTGAGCACCAAGTGAGGCACCTGTTAGCACCATTTTTGCAAGTCTTTGGTATGACTCGGCCAAGGATCAATCCCACAACCTCCCGCATCCAAGGCAGACGCTCTAGCCACTAGGCCACTAGATCGGTTATATTACTTTTAAACCAGTGAGGATATTTTCATGAAATATATTATGACTCCATGGTCTATCATGTTCAGTAGCCATGCCTCCTTCCTAAAGTTAAATGTTATGGCATAGCAGAATGGAAATATGTGACTCATGTCCATGTACACAGTATAACTTTTGAATGATAATAGCTTAATAAAGCTTTTCCAATGTATATAAAATAAATTGATGGTGTGTCATGTATGAAGGCTTTGACCCTGGTACAAGGTCAAAGTTAAGGGAAAATATTCTGTGACTTTCATCTTGTCCATAGCATAACTTTTGAACAACTGAAGATATTTAAATTAAATTTTAGCAAAGTATATATCATATATGTTGTGTCAGATATAGCCAACCCCCCTGCCGTGAGGTGTAGGTCTCTGCAAAGGAAAATGAAACTCTTGACTTGTATCCTTGTCTAGAATATAACCTGTGAAGATATTTTAATTCAGTGTTGATCAGTTACATTTATCATGACTAGACACATGTATCATGACTAGACAGTCCATCACTTTCAAGGCTAAGGTAATGGAAAATAGAATCGGTTACCTTTTTCTGTGTACAAGTAAACTCTTGTACCAATGCAGATATTTTATTGATACTGTAGCCTGTTATATGTCTTAATTTGACATAGTCATGCATATGCATGGTGATACCCTTTGCCCCAATGTCAAGTTCCTATAGTTTGAATATACCTCTCTCTTTGCTTGTACCCCATACTGATTTAAAAAAAACAAAATGCATAAATGAGATAAAAAAAATGCACGGAACTTTGTCAGTTCTTTCATTGATTTATAATTTAAAACCTGATTTTGACTGGGGTGCTCTGCCACCGTCATCATCTGTGCGTTTCATGCCAAATGGAAGTTTTCATAGTAAAAGATCACCTCGTCTGCTGGTCATTTCCATTTCCTGGACATGTCCATTTTCAGCAAATGGGGGGGGATGCACAACTTCACATTGATGTATCAAAAGGTAAATATTTAGTCGTCTGCTTAGTATATTTACAATGTTGAATTAAGCAAAGGAAAAGAATTACAACTACAAATCTGCCTTTCACATGGATTTAAGAAACGGGGTAATTTTTATGTATGTGTGCAAAGGGTGGCTATAACTCAGTTCTCAACCTTATGGTAATTTACGGTAGTTAACGAATAGGATGAACTATGTCACTCTGTTGTCTGAGGAAAATGTACTCACCCATAGTGTATGCAAAATGATGCTTTGTTAGTATGGAAAGTCCGTTAAATGTGAAACACACAGACAATGAGTGTTAGAGCTGCCCTGGTCACAGTCAGGTTAGAAATTATAAATCAGTGAATGTAGAGACCTAAGTTTTGTGCATTTTTTATTACATTAAAGATTTTTGTTTTTGAAATTGGTATTGGGTACAAATGAGGATTTATTTTAAAAGCTAAAGTATGGGATAATGCAAATCCATGGCATGATTACTTATTCAGGCTGTCACTGTTAAACCTTGCATATAATTGGATGAAAGCTAACCAAGGTCAACACCATAATACACAATAGTCCAGTCCCTGTCACAAAGGTCAAGGTCATTAATAGGGAAAAAGTCACAAGACAGGTGTATCATGTGCCTTTTGTATCACTTGTTATTTTATTTATGTAATTGTATGATTGTTATACTGCAGGTTTCTGTACTGTCATGCATATAATATTATAGACTCTATGCAAATTTTTATTTACTTCATAAAATAGTTGAAAATTGATTGTCAGCTTCTTTCTCATAATTCTCAATATTTATAAAAACTTTAAATTTCTTACCATGTGAACAGAATTAGGGATCATGCACTATGTACTGCTTGAAAATGTTTGCTGGAGTGTTAAGTGTCGTTTTCTGCCCAAGCGTTCATTGTCTTTCCTAAACAATATTTGAAATATAAAAACAAATATATAACTGTTATTTTTACCTGATAGTTACTAAGGACATAAATTGTATGAATAGCCACTTAAAGGAGATGTTTCTTAAATACATAAAATTACTGGTACTTAAATGGTAAAAAAAAAACCTTTACTCTAAATGTTATTGTTTTTTTTTTGTGGATACATTTTGTACAGAACATTTTCATAAAATGTAACTAAATGCTTGTGATTGACAATTTAGGCCTATAATATAGTGCAAAACAATATTTATATGTTGCTGTTTTTTTATAAAAAATATGGCAAGGTATGAAATTAAATTATTATATGTCCTTTTAGTATCTGACATTGCAAATACAATCTCATAAGCGAACTTGCTTATAAACATTTCCACTCGTCACACCCTTGAATATGTTGAAAGTTTAAGGGTTGACTTCTCTATAGAATTTGTACATGCCATAATTATTATTTAAGTCTCTCTCTCTCTTCTTTGATTCTGAACCTCTGCTTGTTCAGAATTATCGCTGCTGGTAGTCATTTTCCTCTAACAATGTTATGAAATGTTCCTTTATTGAGGTACTTAATGAAGATTTCCTGTTCATTCATGTTTTAAGTACATACAACAACATAAATTGGTGAATTGTTTCTGAACATTAAGGTAAGTAATCATTTTAGAGACATTGCGTCACTTGCTTTTTCAGACACATCCTTTTTATTTGCCCTTGTTTCATTAAGCCAGTAGTGATAGTCAACAGCGCAAGTGTCATGACTACGGTTGGGCAGGCAGTATTTTTCAACTTGTGTCTTTAACTATTACTCAGCATTTTCAGTATTATATAACTAAAGTCAAAAAGTATTCTCACTCGGGTAATCTCAGTGTAAAATGCCACCTTTTGTGGTACATTTGACCCATTTATGTGATTCTGTTTTTTGTCTTTTTGTTGGTTTTAATGGCAATTTAAACATGTCATTGGCTTTGTCTTGTGGATGAAATTGGAGGTGAGTCACATACATTAGTGTTGCTTTCACTCTACTAGTTTGCAGTAACATAAATAAAATGCAACCATTTCTTTAAAATTATTCTTTTAAAGATGAAGGTACAGTTTTGGGAACAAATTTGCTTTTATCTCATTATCCAGTATATTTATTATTTGTTATTCTGGCATTTCTTGGAATTAATTAATGCAGCTATTTTGCTTGTGGCCTTTCTTGAGAGAGAGAGTAAGAGAGAGAAACCATGCCAATACATATTTGGTGGCACATAACCCTTTTGGAGCCTAATCTCAGCATCAGTGATTTTGAATGTCATATTTGTTTTTTTTAAAAAAAGCTTAAAACATACATATATTTTGCACCAATTGAAACATTTTTGGCACAAGGCAACACAGTTCACCATAGCTGTTCCACACGAATACCTCTGCAAACAAAATCAAGGGTTATTTCCAGATTACATAGACCACTGGATATACAGGAATTTGAGGGATATGTATTTTTAAAAACTGAAATAATGTTGCCTTTTAATTGGTTAAGTCACTGTGATCTTGGTGCAAGGAGGATTGCACACTGGAAGAAAGATGCTTTCCCCCCCCCCCCCCCCTTCGTTCTGCAAGTCCATTAAGTATTGGATAAATTCGGGTCAATTTTTGCCTCTTGCTTTTGGAAATGTTTTCTCATAGATTTTTATTATTTGTAACTATATTTCTAATAGTAAATTTACATCTGGCATAGTGGCATTGTTTTTAATTATATCTCCAACTCCATCACAAAAAATTCATCAGTTTAGCATTCCGTTTGTATTTAAAAAGCTGCAAACCTCACAAATTAGCATTATAAGTTATCTCCCTTACACTTTTGTATGTATATTATAAATTGACATGGTTTGTAAATCTTCATTTAAGGACATTATTTTTGAGAGCTTTATTTCATAATTTAAACACCTTTTAAATACACATGTTACACTTTCATCATTGTTAGAAGTACTCTCAGTTGATTAAAAATATTGTCATAACTTTTTGAAAATATGTATACATGTAAGTTTAAAAAATTGTATTTTAAATAGTGAAGAGTGCAATACAATTGTGGCACAAAAAACTTTGTTTTACAGAGATTTATTTAATAATGTGTAGAATATCATTTAATTTACTCTGAAATTAGGTTGAAAATCATGGCTTTTGTTTTCATTTGTTGGAAAGATACTTAGATTATTTACAAACATACTTTTTCAACACACCATTTTTATGTTATAATAATGTAACATTTTTATGATAATTATAAAACAAAGAATTTAATATCGAAATATTAATGTCCTATCAGTTTCATTGTGAAGTGTTGTATTATAGCATATATTATTTTTGCAATTACAGTTTTTTATGTATAAAATAGTATATTTTTTTCCCTTAAAATTCATTTAAGTCATTATTAAAATAAGTGTACATTGTATTGAAGCATGATCAAACTGTTGATTATAGAACTTTTGAAAATGGTGTCCAGAAAGCGATGCATGTTTAAGACAAAAGGGAAAATAAGCTTCTAGAAAAGTGTTAATAATCAACATGGAAGAATAAAAAGGAGTATTCAGATGCTTGTGAATAAAAAGCTGGAAAGGACACAATTACGTTTATTTAACATCACGTGTCAATTTGAGTATGTTTCGTGGCTGGAGATATGATTGTCGTCATGTGAAATGGAAAAGAATTATGTCAACTTGAGAGATAGCAACAAGCCATTGTTCTGCATAGGGTTTGGAACTAGAGTTCGTGCAACTATACTAGTGGTAAATAAGGCCTACGCGTACTTTACACACTTTTCAGTTGAACATAATGTTGTAATGTTAATGCTTCGAATCTTTGATTACGCTTTCCAGCTTTACAATAGCAGTTATTGATATTTTGTTACACCTTACTGAAAACTGGTCAGTCTTACGGGAAAAAATCAACTGCCTTATTGAGATGGACTCGTCAGGGTTGGCGGGTCTGCAGTTGTTCCCAGTTGGCTGGAGACACTTGGGTAAGGGGTGGGGGGCAAGCAAGGTTATTCCAAAATATATTTTCTCAGTTATTAGTACATGTGGTCTGTGAATTATTTTGAAGTTAAGAATGGGGACCTCATGCTCAGAAAGGTTTGGAACCACTGATTTAACTAATAATGAGTTAAAAGTGCAGTTTAAAACCAAGGAACCAACCAAAACTTGATTTAAATCTTATTTTCATTGTAATATTGTACTACATGTATTTGTAATTTTTCCTCTTTATTTGAAAAGTGTGCTAAAAAAATGTATTAATAGATATTATTGTTGATATTGTTGGTGAGTCTGAAGTACAACATGGTAAGTGTACAATTCCTGTTGTACTTTGAGGGAGATCACAATATCCAGTACATTGTGCACCACCTTTTATTAAATAAAATATTGTATATAAATTTCTTGTCACAGATTTAAAGTTAATACACTCATGTTTTTGAAGAAAAATCATGTTTTAGTTGTTTTTATGACTGAATTGTGTATAAACACATAGTACGATGTGATGTCTTCTTACATAGTAACAAACCTACTGGGTCCATCATGTGCTTTAACAGAGCACAACAAGTCCTTCACAACATCTTATCAGTGGAAAATTTTTCATATCATCTCGCACAATGTATTTGTATATTATGAAAGCTTAGCATCTAATAAATCAATTTGTGATAATGTAATTGTCTTTTCTTTTAGACCAAATCCTTTTACTTGGGCAGAAATAATATTATCTTTTCAGCCTTAACAACTTATTCACTGGATTGCCATTTCATATTTGGAAATGGAGATTTATATTAAAGTTGGGCTTTTCAAAACTTAAATTTTTTTAATCCAGCCCAGATTTAATTTTTCTTTTTACAGTGTGAGTGAGTTGTGCATGTAAAGTTTCATATCATAAATTGCAAGTCAGCTTCTTGAAAAGTCCAGCTGGCATGGAAGCATAACAAACAATATTCAAACAATTGATCGTCGTCAGAAACAAAACAACAGGAAAGGTGAAAATAAAATTTCTTGGACATAGTTTCATGACTATCTGAGTATTGCTTATGGCAGGGGAGATGATTGTTACTTTGATGTGAATGAATTTTTTTAAGAAAGATCAAGCAAGGATTCATTGACCTCCATTGGGTTTGAAATTGCAGTTTCTGGAACTGAAGTGGAAATCATTATGACTAAGGTGTATGAACTTTTGAACTTAATGCTGTCTTCACTATGTCAGCCCTGTAAACTTTTCAAATGTGTTTTCCAAGTCAACAATAACAATACATTATATCTTTATACCTTACTGAAAAAATATTGACAGCATTACCGAAAAGATCGTTTCATGGTTGGCAGGTCTGAATAATTTTTATAGGATTTTATTTAAACATGGTCAATATGAAATGGGGATGGAGGCAGTCTTGACTTGATAGTCATTTCTAAATTATATTGAAAAAAATAAAGATGGGAGAATCCAATGTAAAATGATATGAAAACATAATAAGGAGTTGAGAGATGTTGGATGGAGAAATTGCTTGTTTCTGAAAGACCTATGTTGATCTCCTATCAATACTGTAATCTGTATATCGTTAATTGTGAGAAAGCATGCCAGTAGCTTCTCGTGGGTCGGTGGTTCTTCCCGGGGTTTTGCCAGGTTCTTCCTCCACCATTAATACTGGCCGCCATGCATAGCCTATCGTGTGCTGAAAAACGGCGTTAAACCCCACAACAACAACATATATCATTAATAATACAAGTGTAACAAGTTGCACTGATAATTGATGTCAACATCAGGTCATAGTGTACAGCTACTTGTATAATGCAGGTTTAATGTATTCAATATTATTTTGTCCTAATTATTATTTTTGTACTTTAATTAGCTTTTGATGAAACTATCATTATAAAATGTCTCTTGATAGTTGCATGTGATGTATATTGTTTGTTATATTTTGTCGAAATTAAATTATGCCTGTTAACATAGTTTCTGTTATTTGTTGTATCACTCCATATAATTAAGAATAATTGAAATAACTTGGCATAATGTTCATCACTGAAAATAATGGTGTCATCTCTTGAATGTTACTATTAGGAATGAGAAATAAGGTCCTCGAGTGTCTAACAGTTTGCAATGCAGTTATGTTGCTCTTGGGTGATGCTGGCATTGCTACCAAGTTTGTATATTGAAAGTTTATAATTGATAGGAAAAACACCTCTAAAATTTTGTTAATAAGCCTTTTTGCTTCGCTGTTAACTGTTTTAGCTAATGAACTTTTTTTTTCTGCCCTTCATCTTTAGATTTCACTGTTGGAATAGGCTATATCTACTTTACACTGCAGTAACTTCATTGCTTTTTGGCTTAAATGGCCAAAGGCTATATGAGCTTATGGTACAAACCTGTGTCCATCATGTGATGTGCAGCATCTGTAAACATTTGCTTGCAAACTTTTGAAAGAATTGATTTGTGATCAGTTTTGATATGTAAGATAGTACCATCAATATCTTGGATGAGATGGGTTATGATTGACATCCATGAATGTGAATAAGGTGATCTTGGCTGAGCTTGTGAACACTAGAGTTTATATTTTTTATCAGATTTTAATTAGACCAGTTATGTAAGGGCTGTTCCAGTAAAACATATACCCCCTGGGGGGAAGGCATTTTCAAATTCAACCAACCCACAACAGAAGCAATTAAAAAAAAATTATGATTTACCGTCAGATGTGTTTTAATCGAGAAACACTGCCCCCTACAGAAATATATTTTTTTAACATAATTTCTGGCTATGGGTTAGTGGGCGCTAGAAGCGATTTTAATATTGGGTTGGGGACAGAAGCGATTTAAATGACAGCTGGCTGGAGGTAATCTACTGAATTCATATACATCATATAATCTACTGCATATTTTTATTTGTATTCATTCATTATAAACAGTCTTTTGTCCTTTTGTTTGTTTGTCTGTCAGCCAAGTATGTCTCTGATACTGTGAAATCACAGATTTTCATGGTGGCTTATTATTTGTAGATGTCATTGATCAGCCCCTTAATACCTACCAATTTAACATCCATGAATACAGATTTTATAATAGATATTTCTATTCTAATACAGAAATCATGAATTTGTATCCTTACTAAACTCTTTGTTTCCTAAAGTGATCAATATGACTTGCTATTTTTCTTTGTTTTCAGGCATGCTGCTTTTGATTAGAATAATAGTTAAATCTTGTATTGCTTTAAATGTGTGGTCAGATTCTATGATTCATTGTTATTATTTTTTCCAATAGATGTTTTGGTAAACTTATATGATTTGTCAGAAAAAAAACCAATGATGCCTGTGGAAGTGATGTTGCATCATTTGTCTACTTTTACACTATATCATTTCTTGTAAGAACATCTTTTTCAGTTACCAGTGTCTTATTTTTACGCCTTTTTGCAAGACTAATATAAAGTTATAAAAAAATATAGCAAGTAAAACATTTTTATATCATAGATTTAAAAATATGGACGAAAGTCAAGGAATCATTTTTCCCAGAGCACTCATAAAATCAGTGTCATTGCAGTTAACTGTATTGTCAACAGCATCATAATCATCACTGATGGCATAGCAGTAACATTCTGCACTTTCAATCCAGTTGTCACAGGTTCTATCTCCCACTTCTAGTCTTTCATATGAGACTTATACCTATGGCCTGAGGGGCTTTCATTGCAGAGTGGTATAAGATGCTTGTCTTGTGATACAGATCTAAGGGGCTTCCATGGCAGTGGTACAAGATGCTTGTCATGTGATTACTTGCCTCCAATGTGTAAATGAGAATGTTGCCAGTTGCTTGTGGAAGGTCAGTGGTTCTACATAATTGGTGTTTGGTGTCTCAAAAGGGCTTGGATTTTCTTCAGCAGTAAAACTGGCTGCCATATAAAGATTCTCTTCATCTGAAAATGGTGTAAAGGCTATAATGATCTACTGAAACCTCGAGATCTCATGTCTAAATGACTTAAGCTGTTGGAGATAAATGTCAGATCAACAGAGGCTCCAGGTGCCCAAATGTACTAAGATGCTTGCTTTTATATCACTTAAACATCTCACAGAGTGAGTTTGTGTCACACATCAACCAATTTAGGTTGGTGGTCTTTCGGGGTTCTTCCTCCACCTAATATATTGGAAAAAAATCACCAAAAAAACCCAAATCAAACTACACTGAATCAACCAACTAATCAACTGTGGCAACAGCAGCAAAGGTACTAGTCAATCATTTTTGCCACAGCTGTGAGTTTATAACTTTTGATTCAAGTAATTTTTGTAGACCTTAGAATATCGTCAATTATGCATTTCTGACAGTTACCTAAAAGTCATCATCAGTTGGTGCAAATGGAGTTTTCATGGTGAGCATATGAGATGGAAAAGTCTTGAGCAATCCTGCATCACACACTGCCAAAAAGTTTACATTTTAGCTCACTTAAATTTTCTCTTAACAATGTTCATTGTTCCAACTAGAACTGTTAAAACTTATTCAAGCTACATGTATATTCCCAATATCTGATGATATGCATCTGTAATAAATATTTGTAACAAAGTATGAGAATGCATCAATGTTTTTCAATGATGCATTTGAATTGAGCAACAACCACAATCAACAAACCAAGAAATAAAATTATTCACATCTCTCGGGCAGAAGTAGAGTATAATCATAATCTGCCAAAAGATTTTTAATTTTTAAAAATTTGCCAAATATTTTTTCCAACCATACTGATTCAGTGGACATATCACCAGAATGGACAGAAACATACCAGAAGGTGAAAATCAATTTGATTCAGCTTTTAAGTAGCTAAATTCATATTGGTTTAGTTAACTGTGCACCCTTTATTGTCTTTTGATGAAATTTCTTACTGAAGCTAAGAAAATAATGTCGCACACATAAAAAAAAGAGGCACACTTGAACTGATTATTGTTTTTATTATACTTCTCCATTCCAGCCTGTTCTTATGATCTTCTCCCCCCACATACTGTTTGTCTTATGATATGTATCTAAATTTCTCACTTACTTTTCCTACTACTATACAAATGTTCTGTGAATATGCATATCAGTGTGAAACACAATGGGGAGACTAAATCCAAGATTGAAAACCTCTACATTTCTGGATGTATTCTGCTTGGATTCCATATTTCTGCACAAAACTCAAGAGTTCAGGACTCTGCACTAATTCAGTTCCCACTGTAAATTTGTGCAAACACCACGATATTAAAATTCAGTAACTTAAAATTTTGAGTGCTCATGATCAAATTTATATCAGTATAGACACATCTATGATGACAGCTTTTGTGAAGAAAAAAACCCACAACTGCCGCACCATTTTCTGGATCTATATAAATTTGAAATGTGTGCTTTCAATACTGCACCAAAGAGTCAGCTGCTGATTTCAGTAATGAGTCGTCCAAACTCGGGTCTGTAAAGGGATGGAAATTATGTTAATAAAACAATGTCCCTCACTTTTTTCTGTTACAAGTAGGACAAGCTCTCAAAAGATTGTTTTTACTAAAATCTTAATTCCATTATCAACTAATCAGGGACAGTCAAACACATATATACTCTATTTTATCTTCACTGATTTATAGTATGGTTCTCGTTCTTTCACATCTGTAGTAATGTGAGTCCTTGAACAACTCTCAATGGTTGTAAGCCTTTTTCGACTATGCTGAATGGACACACTGTAAGATAATGTTCAAGTAACAGAAATACCATGGGATAACCAGAGACCAATAAAATTGAATAATCAAGTCATCTCCTCTGCAGGGATGCTGCCAGGATTTTGTGTATGTGTGTGATCTCCAATGAGGAAGTGGTGGTGGTGGGAATAGCCATTGTTAAATATCTCCCCAACACTTAAATATCTGTCACTCTTTCTTACTGTTCCACTCTGTTACAGCTCTAATGAAATAAAAATTCTCGAAGAGATGTCATCTCTAGTTGTATAGCGATTATTACTGTGATGTCATTAGGCATGGTCATGATTCTTGGCAGACCAGTAGATTTCTGTACAGAATGTTTCATTTATCTGGGCTTTTATAAAACTATATCAGGATTATTTTGAATTCACTTTATAATACTGTTAAGTTCCTTTCACATTTCATTAATAACTTTGATAATTAAATTATTTGTCAAATTTTACAAAACTTGTTGGTTTTTCTTCTTTTTGGTACTTTGTTTGTGACCAGTGTAGTAACAGTTTAACAATTGTATTCTGATTGAACTAACTTAGAAGGCCTTGGCATTTCAGGAGGGGTGCAGTTTTTTGTGATAAAGTTTGTTCCTGTACTTTTACGGATCGTACATTTTCCTTTTTTTAATCATAGGTGTTATTTGTGTATCTTGCAAAGAATATTACAATTTTTACTTTTACCTTGCTGGACTACCTTATTTACATTTATTTGTAAGAGCTTTTCTTCCTGAAGATTTCACAATTTTGACCTTTACATTTGTGGAACATTACGTTTAACTGGCCCACTGTAACATGATTTTACTGAAGTTTCATTAAATATTATACATATATATGCAAAAAGTTTTAAAAAAACCTACTGTGAAATCACTCTCCATCCCCCAGTCCAAGAAACCCCCCTCCCCAATCCTGTGTTGATACTTATGGACCACTTGAAGGTCTGCTGTCACCTATCCGTATAATCTAGGAACATCGGCAGACAGTTTGTCCACAATACACCAGACTGAGTGTTCATTTTACACACTGGTATTTTTCAGTTCTCTTAAGCTACCGTCAGTTATAACGTTCTTTTTGCAATATGTACAGAATATTTTCAGATCAAATTCTTTGTCTTACACTTTGTAAATCCATGTGGAATAACACAACTCTATGTCCTGCCGCCATTTTGATTATTGTGGCTACATGTCGCTATTACCAAATACAGGCAAGTGTCTAAACTATAAACTGATGTGTCCTGGATAGATGAACAGGTGACATCAGGCTCCCCAAATGTCCGTCAGTATCAATATAGGCTTGAAGGCTAATTTATCAGAATAATGGGTAAACTTTTCTGTGGATTTTGTGGTTGAAAGAGCCCACAAAAGATAAAAAGCCCAAGGAATAGTGTCCATTCATTGGAATCATTAGTTTCATTTTACTAATGTGTAGAAACAAGAACTGATGAAATCAACAGCCATGAAAATGAATGAATTAAAAATGACCATCTTTATTCTACATCTTACCAACGTAAAAACATAAAAGTAACAAACCTCACAAAAGTTTGACATCATTTTATTTTTGCTTTAAGCAAACTTGAGTAGTGTGAAACAACTAAAATGGAAATTAAAATTTTAACAATAAAAAGCAAAATGATCTTTTGTTCCATTGTATTTCATTCAAAATATACAGAATAACGTATCTTTATCACAGAAATATGGTCCTATGGCTGTGTTTATCATGAACACTATATTCATCTTGAACATCAAGCTCTGAAACCATTGGGAAATTCTTACTTTTAAAACCAAAAAAGGCAAGCTACAATTATACACTGATAGGTTATTTGTTATCTATAAACATCTATTTATTGAAGCTTTTCTTTACATATTAGTCACCAACATCCACAAGAATACTGCATACAAATTTACAAACACATTCATGAAAAACTGTTTGATTAAATATAGAACAATGTTGACAATCATAACCTAAATGTTAGGTAGCCACTAATAGAAAAAAGTCTTTATAATCAGAATTTTCTGTGAAGGTGTTTGTTATATGACAAAAACAAAACTGAATAGATAATTCGAATTTGATGGGAATAGTTTCTTAAAATTAGTTGTAAAAATATATAACACTGAAAAAATAAAGAGGCTGATGAAGCGGTCATTAAAGCAGCGTATTAGGTACTTTGAAAAGGGCCTCCTATGAAACTGTATATGATGTACATGCTTTAAAAGCACACACCCCATCTTTGGTCAAAACTGGAATTGGATATTAAAGCCAAACTAGAATATAGTATGTAGTATGCCTGGTGGCTCCTTTCACTTCAACTTTGAGGGTAACATCAAGCTCATCAACAGATCTTACACATGGTTTTTATTACACAACCATGTTGGGATAAAGAATGCACCTTCAAGGTGAAAAGCTTTCCACATAACTGAAGAGAGCTTTTAGAAGCTTTCAACGTTTCTGGTGTTTTATGGCACAACAACAGAAGGTCATTTAGTGCCGAGACAAGTAAAGCACCAGGTCTTGAACACACTATAGTAGTTGTTGTTTTTGTTGTGGGGTTTAATGCCATTTTTCAGCACACGATAGGCTATACATGGCAGCCAGTATTATTGGTGGAGGAAGAACCCTGGAAAACCCCGGGAAGAACCACCGACCCATGAGAAGCTACTGGCAAGCTTTCTCACATACCCACACTGCACTATGGTAACTTAACTGCGGTGATCCATTATGCTCTGTTTATAACATACAAGAGGGTGCATTGGGTTTATTCTACATCCCTGGGCCTTTAATGGGAACCTATCTTTGGTGTGTGCATGTGATGTGATGATAAATTTTAACATTAAGAAATTGTCCCGACTAAATTTTAAATTTACAGTAAAGAGATTACACTGAATATGACACTTGGAAGAGGACAAATTTTTTCTAATGGAACAGGTAAACAGACAAGAACTCTAACACAAGAATAGAGCAAAAGGGCCAAATGCATAAAAATACACAGCTCAATGCATCCAGTGCACAAGATTATAGAAACATTTGCATATATATGCAAACATCTAATATACTCTCATGATAAAGCCATGAATATGCCACTGTATACATTGAAAAGGTAAAACATCAACTCATTTACATTTAAAAAATGTCCTGATATTGTTATGATAAGTACATTAAATAAGGGAATATCACAGGTAAAGCAATTATAAAAGTATATCAAGCAAAGCGCTGACAAAAATGGTAAAAATTTAACACATTGCAGTTTTTAAATATTTTTGACAGAAAATGGCAATATACTTTGATCTGGTTTTGTAGATCACTTTTGTTGTTCATAAAGATGTATGAATACCCCAAGTGATTGACCAACAAATTTAAAAAAAATGTATGAAATACAAATGACTGATATCTACATATCTTGATATTAATTTTTTGTCATTAAAACTCTGGGATAAAATCTTAGTTTATCCATTTTTAAGGGCAAGATGTTAATTTGTTCACATGAAAGAAAAATTAATTTCTGAGGAAGATAATTCTCACTGTTGGAAAAAAAATGAGTAAGATCACTGCAATTTCTTGTTGCTGTTGTTGTTGTTGTAGGGTTTAATGCCATTTTTCAGCACAAGATAGGCTATACATGGCAGCCAGTATAACTGGTGGAGGAAGAACCCTGGAAAACCCTGGGAAGAACCACCGATCCATGAGAAGCTACTGGCAAGCTTTCTCACATACCCATGTTAGCTGAGCCTGAGACTTAGACCCACGCAGATAGAGGTGAGACAAAAGTGATCCAGAACAGTGAGTGCATTTGACCACTCAGCCACTTGTGGCCCCGCAATTCAATCTATAAGTAAAGTATATTTTAAAATCTTTACTGGCATCAAACAAAGGAAAATCTGGAAAAAAATCTTTTTATAATTTTTTTGGAAACATATACTAAGGCTGAAAATGCAGAATGTTTACTCAAGCGCTTGCTTATATGAGACTGGTATCAAAAGTAATACAAGTCTGACATTAATAACCTATAAATATTAAATAACCACTGTAACATTTCCAATTCATATGTTATTGCAACTTCATACTTCTTTGATAGCTCAGATTGATATTAGTTCCTACTGATATGTCTATGTGATAAAACTCCTCAAAATACCAATTAAAAATTATTTCTTTACAAGTGACTCGAGAAATTTGCCATTTAAGTTCTTTTTCTTTCTCACTTGGCTCTGACATTCACATTGTTCTTGCCAAAAATTCACAGTAATAGTATATGGATCAATATATATTAAAATATGAATGAAAAATATGGATGACATGACATTAATTGGAGGCTACCCAGAAGACTTGATGTCTTTAACATAAACCAGAGCTGTTTGCAATAAATATATCAGAGGGCCCCCCCACCCCAAGTAATTTAAATAGATGAACTTGTATTTAGAAACAAATTTAGAATAATGAGAATTTGGGGATCACAAACTTTTCTTAATAATGATACAGAATGCTAGAAATCCAAGTAATTCAAAATCTCATTAATATAAAGCAGCACGCCAAATTTGGTTGAAATTCCAAAAGTCTTGGTCAAAGTTATGTTGCATAACACTGAAGTCAGGAGGATAGGTAGTTAGGGATCATTGCTCTTTTAACTGTGGACTGCTTGAAGCCGAACTTATTTAAGGTCTCATCAATAAAAAGAAGCATCACAACAAACCTTGGTAAAGTAATGCTGCAAAAATCCAAAGTCAGGTGGTCAATCAGGGGGCCACAACTCTTGTAAATGATGCAAGAAATTGACAGAAATGTAACAATAAAGGTCTAATCAGTACACAGGTACATGTTAAATTTGGATGAAATCCAAAAATCCTCAACAAAGCTATTTTGCAGAAATCACAGTTAGGAGGATGGAAAATTAGGGGCCATAACTCTTGCAAATGATGCTGTGGAAGACTGCAACTTGGATTTGTTTAAGGTCTCATGAATATATAACTACATGCCTCATTTTGCTGAAATCCAAAAAACCCTGGAAAAGTAATGATGTGGGAACAAAGTCTGGAGGATAGGCAATCTGGGGACACAACTCCTGTCAGGAAACGCTAGAAATTAAACTCATTCAAGGTCTATCAACATAAAACTAATGCCACTTTGGTTGAAATCCAAAATCTTTGGCAAACTTAAAATGCAGAAACCAGAGCATATAGGTAAAGTTATGCAATGCAAAGTTGGCAGGTTGGGCATCCAGGGGCAATAACTCTCATAACCGATGACAGAAAATTTTTGTTGTTGTTGTTTTGGGGCTTAACGCCATTTGTCAGCACACGATAGGCTATACATGGCGGCCAGTATTAATGGTGGAGGAAGAACCTGGGAAAACCCCGGAAAGAACCACCGACCCACGAGAAGCTACTGGCAAGCTTTCTCACATACCCACATTGGCTGAATCCTAGACTCGAACTGCCGCAGACAGAGGTGAGATGGCAGTGATCCATAACGGAGAGCGCTTTAGACCACTCGGCCACTCGGGGCCCCCATGACAGAAAATCAAACTTATTCAAGTTTGTGAGAACATTAAGCTGCATAATTTAGTTAAATGGCAATAATCCCCTTAAAGATATGTGGAAACCAAATTTTTCATACATAGATTGATGGACATGGCTACTATAGGGCTTTTCTGATGTCATCAAGTGGGGCTCTAATAATACATATAAGAAACTAAATGTATCAAGGATTTTTGCTGTGTCTTGCCTGCTATGCTATAATGCTTCCCAATTATAAATCACTTCCCAAAAACCTTAACAGTGAAGCCTTTGGCACAAGAACTGTGATACCTGAATGTGGCTTATACTTTGCAGAAACTCAAATAATGCTTTTCAGCTAGAGTCCCCTGAAAGGACTGATGTTTGACTAGGTGAGAAAAAAATTGCAGGAAGTTAAGTTAGGAACATTTCTTACTTTTAACTTCTCAGTCTAGTGATATGACCATTTTTACTTAGAATGGCCTAGACCATGGGATGAATGCCTGTGTAAAGTCTCATGGCCATCTACCAAGGAGTTTAGGAGGAATAGTGATAATAAACTTGTGCTAACAGATGGATGACTTTTGAAAGACCATCCCATAAACTTTTCTGGTCTGTGACCAGTAGAGCTAAAAAATAAGCTTAAATTAGATTACTGAAAAAAATTACTTGTTATACGATATATGAAACATAGTTAAACACACAAATACAAAGTGGAAGTGAAGGAACTACTGACTTCATTACAGCAATTTACTCTTCACATGTAATCAATACGTTCTTTTCTGATTTATAGTGACCCCCAAAAAATGATAAGCATATACATACATATACATACATACACATATATATATATATATATATATATATATATATATATATATATATATATATATACACATACACATATCTTGAAAACAATACCATGACATATGCACTGAAAATGTAAGAAGAGTATCTATTCTGAGCAATGTACAGTTTTGAGTCAAAACAAGAGATTTGTTCAAGAGGCTCTCATCAATGACAAAAATTGGACAATCTTAACATTTAGTTAGTACAGAGAAAGTTTAATGCCCAGCTAAAGATACAAATGTAACAGTTCCATATAATTGTTCTTGAGATACCAACTATGCTTATGTTCATTACAAAGATAACATCAATAAAATGGGTAAATCTTTATCCATATACATATCTATAATAAAATACATGGCCATGGTGTCTCTATGACTTCATTCTCTTAATGAAAAGTCCCTTTTTACATTCTTACTAAAAGTAGTAATATTCTGGATAAAAATCTTTGTGCCAGTCACAATGACAGTTACAACAGATGATATATATATATTACCCGCTGTCCAATTCTTAAATAACAAATCAGGAATTACAAAAGCAAACATATCAACAGCATTCCCATCAACAATCATAAACTGTTTCTCATTTTTTCTTCATTCCATTCAAAATTAGCAGCACTTTTTTCTACCTCTGAGAATGCAAAAGATAATAATCATCATGAAAGAGGTTTGGATTACTTGTGTTTACAAAGGTAAAAATTATGCAAACAAATTACCAACTCTGGGGCAAATACAAGCACCAATATTTCCACCCATCATCTATACTCTCAAAGTTACATTTGCAAAATCTTTTAAATATTTCAACAATTATAGGCTTTGTGTTTACAGGAGGTTGAGTACATAACAACTATATTGGTCTCCAACATAATGTTGAAATTGAGACTGGTTTCAATCATAGCTCATCTTCCAGAGATGTTGCAAGAAATTTCCTTGTGATGGGGAGAATGTATCTTCCTCCAAAAACAGGGGATGGGGATAATGGGTAGCCAAGGTTGGGTGTGTGGATGTGCTTTCTGCAGCCACCATTACTCCTTCCATGCCAAGATGCAGAGGTGCTGGCCAAACTCTGCATTGTTGCTTTCTGTGCCTTTGTTTGATTGGTGTCAGACCATCTGATCCTTTTCACTCATGTCATTTTGTGCAGATGATAAATGGATAAATTTGCAACATCCCTGAATGAGACTATTCAATTGGAACCCCTCACTAGTTTCTGCTTAAATCACACTAACAACAGATCATACAAGTGCTTGCATTCAGACACTGCATCTACCTACACAGAGATTGATAACATGGACAAAAAGACAAATATAATGAACTGATAAAAATGTATTCTGAATTAAAACAAAAGAAATTTGCCCAATGAGTACAACAAACTGTTAACCAGAGATAATTTGTGTAATCCATTTCCCATTGGTTTATAAAGTGCAGACCGGCAGCATCTTTGTATCTACTCGTGTATAATGCATGCTGTGAACAGATCTGTTGTCAACTAATGTGCTGCAGATATGGGACTATGCTGCTGACTTTAAGCAATGGCCATACATTCTGATCTGTTGTCAATTAATGCACTGAGGCCTATCATTTAACATTAATGCACTGAGGCCTATCATAAAACATTAATGCAATGAGGCCTATCATTTAACTTTAATGCACTGAGGCCTATCATTTAACATTAATGCACTGAGGCATATCATTTAACATGAATGCACTGAGGCCTATCATAAAACATTAATGCAATGAGGCCTATCATTTAACTTTAATGCACTGAGGCCTATCATTTAACATTAATGCACTGAGGCATATCATTTAACATGAATGCACTGAGGCTTATCATTTAACATTAATGCATTAAGGCCTATCATTTAACATTAATTTCTTTGTAGCTAGAATGACAATTAGATTGAAAACTTAACTAGTCCAGCTGAATGGTCACTAGTCCTTCCTGTCAACACAGACGGGAGACAACTGAAACTTTATTAACCACTGAGCTATTGAATTATGAAAATCACTCGTAGGAAAATGACTAGCCTCAGGCTAGTGGATGTATAGTAATGTAAAGTCCTGGCACTACAGATCAACTACATTGTTACTGTACTTGTGAGTTCAAGTATAGAGCATATATTAATCTGATCTGTTTAGTGTACTCATGACTTCAAGTAAAGAGCATGTATCACTCTGAGTTTTTAGTGTACTCATGACTTCAAGTAAAGAGCATATATTACTCTGATCTGTTTACTGTAATTATGACATTAAGAAAAGAGCATGTACTCTGATCTGTAGGCATAGATTTAGGTTTATACTCATGAGAAAGTTGTTGAATCCTTGTGTCTAATAAGGATTTAAGACATCCATGACACCAATACACTTATAAAGTAGTCAGCACTTTGAATCCATCAGTATTGTCAACAGGTCCCAAAGTGTTGTCCAACAGAACAACAGACTGGATTCATTACATTTATTCAATTGATGAGCTATTTATAGTCCAGTCTAAAAGCATATCTGTATGGATCCATTGTACCCTGCAAGTTACAGTTCAAGGGACTAGTATATCTTCACAAATCCATTGCTGAGTCCATGGGCACAAGGAATCACAGCCCATGGATCTATCACATCTTTTTTGCTCGATTTCACAAGTACAACCATGCAACCATGTAAATTACAGTCCAAGGGACAAACCTAGCAGTAAGGATTCACAATGGTAGTATTTCATGGAACCAGCAAATTAGTCCAGGGGATTAGGACATCTTAATTCATGCAACCAGGAACTACTGACAGCAGTCCATACAAAATGTAAAATCAATCCATCAATAATACTCCGCTTGAGTTAGTTCCTCACAGTCTGACTCGATGGAAGCATTCTCATCTTGACTGCCATCAGTACGTGGTGTATCGATGGGCTGGAATCCTGCCAGTTCACTACGAATCCTTTCTATCTCCTGTAGGTACTGACTCTTTTCCTTGTTCAGCCTTGTGCTTTCTGGACTAGGGTCATCATCAGGGAACAAGACTCTATTCATAACTGGAAGAATAATTAATATGATGTGACAGCACCATTATTAGTATAACTTAAAGCCTACATATTAATTAATTGAAAACTAGAATTATGTTGATGTATCATGAATGTTCCAAAATAATGGAAAAACTGATCTAAACACAAAGCCCAAATGGAGTGAAATATTGTTTGGTTTAGCCTTTTTATGGCACAGCAACACAAGTAGGTTATATAAACTACTGGAGTAATGTCCCTTGCCCAAGGACACACTATAGTAGCCAAACTAGTCTGATTCAATGGTTGGATTCAAACCCAGACATATTCAGTCAAAGTACAACATGCGGACCATTGAGTCACAATGGCTCCTAAAAAATAAACAAGCAAGAATAACACAAGGTGCATAAATAATAATTCACGATGATACATACATGTATAATATGATCATCAAATGGTAATGTTTAAAAATAGACACAATAAGAGACGTTCAGTTATGAAGTTCAATACTGTTAATTCATTTTTAATTGGTATCTTTTTTGGTGGATTTTGTGGTTGTACAACTTTAAAGCCCAAATAAACAATAATCCAGCTGTGAAGACAATAGGAACCCTTTCCTCGAATACTCATCAATGTGTCATGTTTTGCAAGAAATCACAAAAATGAATGTCCATGAAAATAAATGAAATCAGTGAGCTATCACAGGCAATTTAACATATTAAATTGAATACAGAGGAAATGTTACAAAATGTTGTTCCAGTTTCATTATGTTAACTTTATCACTGTAAGTCAGAATCTCCCTTAAACAGACCTGCCAACCCTGATGAGTCAGTCTCAGTAAGGCAGTTGATTTTTTTCCGTAAGATTGACCAGTTTTCAGTAAGGCGTAATAAAATATCAATAAATGCCACTGTAAAGCTGGAAAATGTAATTAAAAGTTTGACACAGCGATGATAAACATTATGTTCAACTGAAAATGTTGCAAAGTACGTGTAGACTTTATTTACCACTAGTACAGTTGCATAAACTTTAGTTCCAAGCCCTATGCAACTCAATGGCTTGTTACTATCTCTCAGCTTGATGTAATTCTTGGAATTTCTTTTTCCATTTCACATGATGACGGCAATCATATCTCCCACCACGTGACATACTCAAATTGGCATGTAATCTCCAATAAACATAATTGTGTCCTTTCCAGCTTTTACTCACAAGAATCTGAATATTCCTTTTTATTCTTCTGTGTTGATTATCAACACTTTTTAAGAAGCTTATCTTCCCTTTTGTCTTTAACATCCGTCACTTTCTGGATGATATTTTAAGAAAATTATATAATCAACAGTTTGATCATGCAGGTGCTTCGCATGAAAAATAGGTGCAGTTTAAAGTATCTGGGGTTCTGCTGTAAACTAAGCCTGGTTCTCTAATTTCACTAATTCTAATTTGAAACCCAGATCCAAATTAAACATGGATGAACCAGTTATCCGGATTTGTCGGCAACGATCATTTTTCTGTAGTTTTTGCTTGTTTCCCATAAGTCCATATTTTAAGGGTGATTTTCATAAGATTTAAGGCAAAATCGTAAGAGTTGGCAGGTCTGCATCAAAACAAGGTTTAATGTTATGGCCATCCCAAGACTGCATAACTTAAGCAAACAGAACAGTTAATTTTCTTTTGCTGTTAATTTTCTTTAGCTTGGTGTCAATTTTCAAGGTTTTGCTGAAAACTGACACTTGTTGGTATGTAAATTCATTGAGTAAGGAAGGGGTTCTATTGTTTCTTCATTGGTCACTGGGTCTTTAAATTGTGGTCTGTTGCAACTGTGAAATCCCTGTAAATGGGCACCGCATGAAAAAGAAAGAAAATAAAAAGCACAGAATACAAAGTCCATAAGGTGAATTAAACATTGTTTTAGACTTTAAATGTTGCCCATTCAGTTCTTTCATTTTATTTGGCAAACTGAAGAACTTTAAGTATCAAATTTAAATTTCTAACATACAGTACTCCCTCACTACTTCATTAAAACACAGATCCTGTTTTAAGGGGGTCATGGAGCCCATTGCATTAAGTCATACTGTCTATAGATGATTTGATCATTCTGAGTTGTAATTAGAACCCATGTTCTTGATGTTAAAATTCTGTGGCTAATAAATATATGATAAGAAAACTGACATATACCACATTTTATTTACAGTTTAATGCCTATATGTATTAATGATTTGAAAATAATAACCACTTGTTGGCCTTCCCATGTAAGTGTCACTTAGGTAAATTACACTTGTTGGCCTTCCCATGTAAGTGTCACTTAGGTAAATTACACTTGTTGGCCTTCCCATGTAAGTGACACATAGGTAAATTACACTTGTTGGCCTTCCCATATAAGTGACACTTAGGTAAATTACACTTGTTGGTCTTCCCATGTAAGTGACACATAGGTAAATTTAACACTTGTTGGCCTTCCCATGTAAGTGACACAGGTAAATTACACTTGCTGGCCTTCCCATATAAGTGACAGATAGGTAAATTACACATCTGACAAAGATGACACAGGTCATGCACTCAGTGTGTATATTATTGATACAGAAATCAAACCAAGGTAGCTATGGCATTAACAATGTTTTAAAAAATTTCTCAAGCCTGAAAATCATCAAATGGTTGTCTCTTTACTTCCTGTATTCAAATGCTGATATCCCTCTTAGGCACATTTTGAACAATATTAGTGTTAGTTTTAACTACCTTAATCCACTGCGTGTCTTTAGATCAATTGACAATATCCCTCTAGGCATATATTGAACAAATACCCCATGATAGCAATATTTTAGATACAGTACTCTACTGTGTGAGTGTCTGTAAATAGTTCATATCCCTCAGATTCAAGTTTGATAATTTCCTCTTTGTTCTTAAATATTGGTCACTTAAGGTACATCAAATTTTAACACAGACAATACATTACAAAAAACAGGCAGATATATTTTCCTTATATAAATATTTTAGAATCAAGATTTAATACATTTTTTCTAAACATTTTTCTTCCAAATTTATACCTTTAAGGTGCTGTTCTATCTTCCGTAAATTCCTGAGAATGCCTGCTAATTCCTGATTGGCTGATTTGTATGCAGGTATTTCAGCATTGCCAATGTCATTTTCAAGGTCACTGACAGGAGACTGAATCCCATTCTCGACCATTTCATTTTCCCTGCAATATGTAAATCACATTATTAAATTTCAAAGCAAGCATTATTACAATCAACTGCAAAGTGGACTTTGGACAAGAAGATAAATTTTAAAGAGTGGTCTTCATGTAAAGTCTAATTAAGACTAGTGGATTTATGTTTTATGGCATCAAACCTAACGATGAACTCAGATTTAAGAATATATTCTCTAAATTATGATGGAGATGTTAATATTTTGAAACTTGATGTTTAAACAGTACAGAATTTTTTATAGTTATGTACAATCATGAACTTTCTAGTAGAAGCTGTAAGAGACTATGTCTTCACATTGCCATTTTGAATTAGGCCATTTGATTAAGGCACATTGCCATTTTAAGTTAGGCTATATGATTAAGGCACATTGACCTTTTAAGTTAAGCCATTTGTTAAGGCACATTGCCATTTTCAGTCTGGCCATTTGATTATGGTTGATCATTTATACAATTAAACTTGAATCACAGATGACATATTTAACAGTCAAACGTGCTTTGAAGGCTGTCACTATTAGGCAGTTACATGTTGGAAACATCCACCTTTTGATGGACCTGAACCAAATTATTGTAGAAATAAATAAACCTCAACTGGGCATCCATCTTCACTTTCATGAGGTGGCTGCTGAAGACAGAGTCTGACTGTATCTTACCAACCAGATTTGTGCTTACCAGGTACACCCACTCCCTCTCAAAATTAAACTGCTTGTTAGAGTCAGAAAATCCTGGGTCTGTGCTACCCCCACCCCACTACTGCCTTCAAGGAAAAGAGTTGATACTCCATAAAAATTACATGTAGCTCAAAAAGCAACTTTTAAACAAAAAACCCTTCAAAGAACTGATGCATACTGGGCAAAAAGAATTTCCATGCAGATAAGGCCTATTCTTCCTTTTACCTGCCGCATGCTGAAACCTTTTCTGATTTTCTTCAGTGATAACAAGATTTTCAAATTAGCTGCTGTGATGCATTTATTTGATATCAGATTGGCACCATTTTCATTCTGGACAAAGTACACATTGTCTTTTGATAAAAACTCCATAACATAATGATCATCCATTAAGATGGAGTACTGACAACAAAATTTTCACAACAAACATTCTGGCAGCCATATTGGATATACAACTGGCATCACAAAAAGTCTTTCTGTGAAAACCCCATGCTGATATAATCAGCCATTTGGAAGAAGTAGAGATAGTAATATCTTCAACATAGCCACCATAATGGCCAGAATGAGGTTCAGTCATTTTCATTTAAAAGGAGTACTGAAAATAAGATTTACAAAAGATGGATACGTATTGGATGTCAGATCAGCACAATTATAATTTATAATTAAGAAAACATTTTAAGAAATCATGGGTGACATTCCAGTTTTGATATGAATATTCATTCAGAAGTGGTAGTGATAAGATTTTGAAGTTGGTCACTGTAGCAGCTAAATTAGATATCAGCTTGGCACCAATTTCATTTAGGTTTGGTGAGGTTTAATGCCATTTTTCATCACATGATGGACTATACATGGTGGCCAGAATATACTGTGGATGAAGAACACAGGAAGAACCACTGACCCATGGTAAGCTACTGGCTAGCTTTTTCACATACCTAAGATAGTCGTGCTGAGACTTGAACTCGCACCAACAAAAGTGAGATGTGTGAGTGAAATGTAAAGGCAAGAACACTCAGCCACCATGGGCACTTATTTTCATTTAGGACTAACTGGACATCATATATCTTCTGGTGAAAAAACACATGTCAATGTGACTTTCTATTCAGAAGCAGTAGTGATAACAAGATTTCAAGATGGTCACTTTAGTGGCCATATTGGACCTCAGTTTAGTACCATTTTCATTTAGGTCCAACTAGACAAGATAGGAATACTTTTGGTGAAAATGCATAAATGCCAATCCCCAAGATTTATGTGGGCACAAAAAGTATAATCTATATATTACATGCCATAACTACAGTACACTGTATGAAAAATGTACGTTTACTTTTCCTACTAACCTGGGTTTGCAGCTGTCAAAATTCTTTTCACAAATGGGGAAAATCCATGTTAAGTTAGAACAGGAATACAAACACGAAATATACTGACAAATTATTTATATTCAGTACTCATTTCAACTTTTATCCTTTTTTGATCTGACAAATCTTGAAGTCGCATTTCATTTAATATCTGGTACCATTTTATTTAAGAGTACAGACTGGTTTGTTAATTAACCATCTTATCAATGTAATGAATTTGTGGGAAAAAGTTCACTATTGACGAAACCCATCTATTTTCTTGGGAATGTGTTCTATACAGTTGCCATAAATAGAAAATATAGAAAGCACATGTATATCATGGACATCTAGTACATTATGCTATTCTTATGCAGCAGTCATATTTATAAGAATATTCTCCAATTTATGAGTGGAATTAAATAGATGATAATATAAATGACAAACACAATTTCTTTTTGCTTTATTTTTATTTTTTTATGTACCAAAAGCATAATCCATATACAGGTGAGCATAAGACATAATTAGGTGAAATAAAGCATAATGATTATGCCAAAAGCAAAATGGCTGGCATGTACAACAATCCCATGTTGGAAAGACCATTTGGAGAAGTAGTGATAAGACTTTCAAGATGGCTGCTCTTTTGGGCACATTCGATGTCAGATCGGCACCATTTTCACTTAAAGCCAACTAGTAATCATAAGAAGCCATTCAGCAAAATTGACCATCTATGTAGAAGAAGTAGCACGATTTTCAAGATGGTTCCAATGATCACACAGATATCGGACAACAGATGGTGAATGAAAGACCATCCCATAAGCTCTTCTGATCTATGACCAGACGATCTAAAAGTATATTATCAATAGGAAAGCTAAACAAATGTAAAACAAATATTTCCAACATATATTAATTTTTGCATAAGTGTGCAGAGACAACATGATATGCAAAGTCAGAAGGGGAATAACTCAAAATCTGCCTTGTCTAGTCCTATTTATGCTTTTAATTGAGATATATGAAAATGATTTCAATATGGGCATGCACAGCAGGAATGAAAGCACCCCAAACCAGCCATAAAGTGGCAAAACAGTAAACAATACTTGTACAAAGCTGTAAATAAAATAGCTTAGTTTAGAAAGCTGTTAACATATTCCATATTTGATCATAACTGGATGTTTACAAACCTTCACCTGAAAGACAAACATGTTAACTTGAAGTGACAATCATATCAGACTGACGACTGGCCATGGAGAGGTGAAAACTGGCAGGACAACGAGAAGTAAATATTATCTAGTTCTTTGTAAACCTGACAGTCTGAAGGATAGAATCAGAAATAGAGGTTCTGGCGAACAATGTACACCTGTTTTGTGATACATATATTAGAGCAAGTCTTTATTTTACGACTCTTCTGAATTATATGTGCGCAATAAAAATAATACTGTCTTGACAATGCATTTATTCTGGTCAACACATTTATTCAAAAAGCTAACCTGAATGGCAATGAATCCTCCTTATTTACATTGGTTTGCATGGGGAAGCACACAATGAACCTGTGCATTCACAATAGGAGACAAATAAAGGGAAATAATTACAGATCATTAGCTCTGTTGGTCAAAAACAAGAATAGTTTTTGAGATCATATGTTGTCTATCATCCATTAGTGTAAGTTTATTATCACTTCCCATCCTAAACTTCTTGGAGGATTGCCTTGAAACTTAATTCCATGGTCAAGTTGGTCTTAAACAAGAATGGTTCTGCTCAGACTTCCAATATGGCCATCACAATGGCCTCCTAACAGATGGTCACAGCAATATGGGGCTTTTTCCTAAAAGATTTCTAATGATGTTCAGTTGGTCCTAAATGAAAATGGTGCCAATCTGACATCCAATATGGCCACCACCTTTAAAATCTTATCGCTACTCCTCCAGAATGGATAGTTACATCAACACAGGATTTTTGCTAAACAACTTCATATGATGTCTAGTTGATCCTAAATGAAAAAAATGCCAATGTGACATCCAATATAGCCACCATCTTGAAAATCTTGTTATTTGTGATTTGGATTTTTAACGTAGCTCTAACAATTTTTCAGTCATATCGCTACGATGTCTGCAATGTGGCAGTTTATAGTGATGTCTAGCACTGGGGCATCATGCCGCAGACATGTAGCATGATGTCCCACCCAGTCACATTATCCTGACACTGGGCCGACCAGTCCTAACACTAACCTCTTAATGCTGAGCGCCAAGCGAGGTAGCTGTTAGTACCGTTTTTGTAAGTCTTTGGGTATGACTTGGCCAGGGATCGAACCCACGACCTCCCGCATCCAAGGCGGACACTCTAACCACTAAGCCACCGGAGCGGTGAAAATCTTGTTATTACTTCTCCTATTGAATGAATGGTCATATCAACATGGGGTATTCACTAAAACACGTTTTATGATATTCAAAATGGAGCTGATGTGACATCCAATATGGCTATGATGGCAGCCTTCTTAGAAATCTTATCACAATTATATCTGATGTCATACTGACATGGAGTTTTCACCAGAAGACTTGTAATGATGTCCAAATGAAATGGCCTGAACAGCCAACTAAGGACAATATTTAGGTTACAGGAAACTATTTTATGAGATATGGAACCAGTCCATGTGTGGTGGTATATTAAGGTGGTGCTCTACAGTTTCATATTTTGCATAGGGTTAGAATTTTAAAGAAAAATAATTACCCCGGCTTTCCTCACTGGTTATACTATCTATTTAAAAAAGACCTTGTATATCTTAGGTATAATTCAAAGAACCTTTAATTCCCTTTATTTTGGTGTATGATTGATAGGTGTAATATGGGTTATAGAGTATACAGCTTGGTCTTACTCCAGATGTGCACCTTTCAAAAAAGTGCTAGCTCTACTTGGTCATTTTCACTTCCTGAACTTCAGAGGTAAATTGTATAAACAAGAGCCCATAACTTTTTTTACATTTTGCATATTTAGTAATTCATTCATTGCACTTTTAGAAGCTGGTATTGTCTAGTCTGGCAAAATTTATTTTCCCTATTTGAATAGCTGCTATAGATGGTGTACTTTAGACTAATTCAGTCATTTTAGTTAGCAGTGTGCTTAGATCATGTACAATTTCCAAAAGTACAATATCCAAAGAAATATCATCCACATTACATTAATGTAGCACAGAGGTATGCCAACATTCTCTCCATTGTCCATATTTTAAATGCAAACAACTTCACCTTACATACATCACTCTCTCAAAAGTACATAACAACTGGTGAGCCATACTAAATGCCATACTTATAAAAATGAAGGTTGCTGATTGGCTGAAAATAATTACCAGATTTTTTAAAAAATTAATTCTTTTTCAGAATTCTACTTTTGGATAAACTGTGCGCATTGGTTGGCTTGAATCCAAAACATTTTTATTTATCACTGTCACCACACTGTGCTGCTGGATGTAAATGGGGGAGATATCACCAGGCTGGATTTTTAAATTGGGCACCTACAGGAGAATATTTGTCATAACTGAGGTGTGCAGCAGATGTAGGCATGATTTGCCGATCTTACCTCAAAAGTATAGAAATATGGCCAAATATTAACATTACAGTCTATGGAAAATGAACTAGTTGTCTGTGCTCAATAAAATGATTTAGGCAGTAGTTTGTTATAATTTTAAAAAAATGTTTATCAAGTGAAAAAATACTGAATGATGATTTCAAAAGTGAAATAATGTTCTATTGTTGATCATACTGAAAAAATGCCAGTCGATTAATTGATTACCATCTATTACATTAGTTAAAACATTATCAAAATGAAGATAGAGACTGCTATGCTGTCTGCATTCAATCACTGACAAAATATATTGTACAAGCCTGCCTAATCTGTCAATGTATTATATGATGGAACATCTGGGTCTATGCAGCACACAGTCATCTGTGTATAATCAATTAATACAGTTTTTATTAAATTTCATCATACCTTAATTTTTGGAGAGTCCTGTCCATTGTGGTCTTCAGTTTGAGAGACAACTGGTAGATTGAGGACACTATTATGTTGTCATAGGACTACAAAAAGACAGATCAGATAACAAGTGAATAAAACTGACATAAAAATATGAAGAAAAATTCATTATTTTATTGTTTTGTTTTCTTGAGGTTTAAAGATGTGGTTCAACCCTATGTTGAGTTGTCATCAAGACTTCACATAAAAACTAATGTCTTACAGGGCTGGTAATGAAAAAAATTATTAATTAATAATATGGTATGTTCAAAGCATGCAACTTCTATTTTTGAAGACTGATATGAAATTGGAATGGCTCCTGGCAAAAATATTTTACATATACAATCATAATTAAATAAAAACTATTTTCTTACCATAAAACCAAGCTTAGAAGTTTTGTGAAGCTGGTCCCTTATTTGTCAACTCCTTATCTTGACTGCCCACTCAAATAAACCCTGTTCCCTTAAATTCTAAGTAGCTTATGTACCAAAACTATAATAATTATTCTTAAAAATAGACACATGTAGCCTATGTACCAAAACCATAATTACTCTTACAAATCAATGCATGTAGCCCATGTACCAAAACTATAATTACTCTTATAAAGAGACACATGTAGCCTATGTACCAAAACTATAATTACTCTTATAAATAGATGCATGAAGCTCATGTACCAAAACTATAATTACTCTTATAGACACATGTAGCCTATGTACCAAAACTATAATTACTCTTATAAATAGACACATGTAGATTATGTACCAAAACTAATTATTCTTGTAAATAGACACATGTAGACTATGTACCAAAACTATAATTATTCTTGTAAATAGACACATGTAGCCTATGTACCAAAACTATAATTACTCTTATAAATAGACACATGTAGCCTATGTACCAAAACTATAATTACTCTTATAAATAGACACATGTAGACTATGTACCAAAACCATAATTACTCTTATAAAGAGACACATGTAGCCTATGTACCAAAACTATAATTATTCTTAGAGATAGATGCATGTAGCCTATGTACCAAAACTATAATTATTCTTAGAGATAGACACATGTAGCCTATGTACCAAAACTATAATTATTCTTAGAGATAGATGCATGTAGCCTATGTACCAAAACTATAATTACTCTTATAAATAGACACATGTAGACTATGTACCAAAACCATAATTACTCTTATAAAGAGACACATGTAGCCTATGTACCAAAACTATAATTATTCTTAGAGATAGATGCATGTAGCCTATGTACCAAAACCATAATTATTCTTAGAGATAGATGCATGTAGCCTATGTACCAAAACTATAATTATTCTTGTAAATAGACACATGTAGCTTATGTACCAAAACTATAATAATTATTCTAATAAATAGACACATGTAGCCTATGTACCAAAACCATAATTACTCTTATAAATAGATGCATGTAGCCCATGTGCCAAAACTAATTATTCTTATAAATAGACACATGTAGACTATGTACCAAAACTATAATTATTCTTGTAAATAGACACATGTAGCTTATGTACCAAAACTATAATAATTATTCTTAAAAATAGACACATGTAGCCTATGTACCAAAACCATAATTACTCTTATAAATAGATGCATGTAGCCTATGTACCAAAACCATAATTACTCTTAAAAATAGATGCATGTAGCCCATGTGCCAAAACTAATTACTCTTATAAATAGATGCATGTAGCCTATGTACCAAAACCATAATTACTCTTATAAATAGATGCATGTAGCCTATGTACCAAAACCATAATTACTCTTATAAATAGATGCATGTAGCCTATGTACCAAAACCATAATTACTCTTATAAATAGATGCATGTAGCCTATGTACCAAAACCATAATTACTCTTATAAATAGATGCATGTAGCCTATGTACCAAAACCATAATTACTATTAAAAATAGATGCATGTAGCCCATGTGCCAAAACTAATTACTCTTATAAATAGACACATGTAGACTATGTACCAAAACTATAATTATTCTTATAAATAGACAATTACTTTGCAATAGTATTCTAGACAGGTATATATATATATATATATATATATATATATATATATATATATATATATATATATATATATATATATATTATATATATATATATATATATATATATATATATATATATTAGTTCTGATTCTTGGTCCCATTAATAATAGTGGACCACCATGGTATGTAAAAGCTGTAAAGGGTCTTTCACATATATTCTCAGTGTAAACGAATCCATCAATATGATGATGACTATACAAACAGAACCAGCAACCGACGTCACAGTTAAAAACTGTCAGCCAATGTTTGTGAAAACAATGACATCTAAAATACCAACAGATTTCCTGCTGCATGCATGGTACTCTATGTCTTAATTGAAACTTGACAATACCAAAAAAATTATCGAGACTTGTATCTAAGTGGGGAAAAATGTATGTGTGTACTACCCTGTTTGTGACACAAGTTACTGGCCCTGATCAATCTAAAAGGGGCTGGTTCATATGGTTGAAATATGACATGCTACAGAACATCTCAGAACTTTAGTATTAATAAATTTATCAGGAAAAGAAAATGACCAAAAATTGCAGATCCTGGTAATAAGAACTGAATGTAATTGATGACACAAACTTTCATTCTATTTTATAAAATCATAACATACAAGTTTATTATAAACTTAAATTTGAAATTTTAAAAGTTATCAGTGAAGTAGTTATCATATTCGCTTTCATTCTTATACTTTAACATATTCAGTTCATAAGCAAGATTGGTGTGTAATAAAAAGAAAATTTTCTTTTCCTGCATATATACTGCAGAAAAGGTTTCCACAAGTTAAAATATATTGTGTTTTTTTTTGTACAAAAAGATGGAATATATCTGGTATTCTTTTTATTATATACCAATCCTGCACCTGAATTGAAGCTTAGCAGAGTATACTCACACTTTAGCCCCTCCAACCTGTCCTATTCATAACTTCAATCATGTTTTGAAATTCATCTTACAGATATCAGTGAGAACAGTAGGTTTGGGATGACCTGTACAATAAATTATATTTTTGACATATTGCAACTGATTTTACCCTATCTGACCAGTGACCACAGATCTAGTCCAACTGATTTTACCCTATCTGATCAGTGACCACAGAGACAGTCCAACTGATTTTACCCTATCTGACCAGTGACCACAGAGACAGTCCAACTGATTTTACCCTATCTGATCAGTGACCACAGAGACAGTCCAAAACTGATTTTACCCTATCTGACCAGTGACCACAGATCTAGTCCAACTGATTTTACCCTATCTGATCAGTGACCACAGAGACAGTCCAAAACTGATTTTACCCTATCTGACCAGTGACCACAGATCTAGTCCAACTGATTTTACCCTATCTGACCAGTGACCAGAGAAGTAGCCTAACTGATTTTACTGTATCTGATCATTGACCACACACAGTCCAACTGATTTTACCCTATCTGATCGGTGATTTCTTCTTTTTATAATCAAAATCTTAAATGGGTGAATTTAAATCATAAGTCAATCGAAAAAGTCTATGTAATATAAATACCTCCTGATATTTTAATTTTTACATGTGCTCACTGATTGTATTACAAGCTTGAAGCTATGTTGATTTTCAGAATAAGTCACTTCTTTAGTATTAGGCCTTATTATTGTCACAATGTGTAGTATACTGTATAAGGTATGTGATGTATATATCAGAAGGCCTCAACATACATTAGTTCCTGTAACTGAATTACCTTCTCTAAATAAAGTTATTATTATTATTATTGTTATCATTAATAATAATAATAATAATAATAATAACAATAATAATAATAATAATAATATAAAATAATTGATATCTGTATTCATGTACTTTAAGCATAAAAATGTTATGTTCTTTTTACCATGCACACTCTCCCTTTGTTAAAACCAGGTCTTACTGGTAATAAAGTCTCTTTAATAATATTGTTCATTCTTACAATATTGTGGTTATTCTTTCTTAAGATACAGTGGCCTTTGCAAGTTGCCACAGAATAATACATTCATATGATGTAGAATATGAATCAAAGATTCTTAATTATTCAGAAACTATGTCATGATTTGAACCAAGCAATGGAGCCTAGATTGAGGACACCAAAAAAGAACTGAACAAAGGAAAGCTAAGCTCCCTCTGAATTTTTTCAGAGGCCTGGAACTCTCTGCACTCCTGGCTTGTAAAAGGAAAATTGATCAAGTGGGGATGCATGATGCTAATGCCTAAAATCTAAACATCTGACATAATATCATCAAATTAACTGATGTACTTTCATCATCTCAGAAATAATTATGAGGCAAAATGTGAAAAACAAAGTAGTAGTTTATCAAGTTTTTTAATCTGTCTTTGTTGTGAACCATGCTTCGCTTGGCTTTGTCCACAACAACTGCAGTCACTAAATAATATCAAGTTCATAAAGGCTGAAAAATGTAAAACAAATAGTTATATCTACATCTATAATGGCAAATACTTTTACAATAATCTGATAAGTAGTTAATACTGACAGAGCTCTACAAGAATGCAGGGATGGTTAAGCAAGAATTGACATATACTGGTTAAACTTTGTGACACTGACAAGAGGAATGCAGGGGTGGTTAAGCTAAGTGACTACAGGAATTGACATATATTGGTTAAGCTTCATGACAGTGACATGAGGAATGCAGACATGGTTAAGCTTAATGAATACAACAATGGAGGTGTTTGTTAAGCTTAGCAGATACAGGAGTACAGGTGTGGTTACACTTAGGGAATACAGGAATAGAGGTGTGGTTACACTTAGTGAATACAGGAATGGAGGTGTCTGTAAAGCTTAGCAAATACAGGAATGGAGGTGTTTGTTAAGCTTAGCGAATACAGGAATGGAGGTGTGGTTACACTTAGCTAATACGAGAATGGAGGTGTCTGTTAAGCTCAGCATATACAGGAATGGAGGTGTGGTTACACTTAGTGAATAAGGAATGGAGGTGTGGTTACACTTAGTGAATACAGGAATGGAGGTGTTTGTTAAGCTTAGCGAATACAGGAATGGAGGTGTGTTTATACTTAGCAAATACAGTAACAGAGGTGTGGTCAAACTTAGCAAATACAGGAATGGAGGTGTGGTTACACTTAACGAATACAGGAAGAGGTGTGGTTACACTTAGCGAATACAGGAATGGAGGTGTCTCTTAAACATGGTGAATACAGGAATGGAGGTGTGGTTACACTGAATGAATACATGAATGCCTGGTGTCAGTATAATGTGACTGGGTGGGACATCATGCAAAATGTCTATGGCATGATGCCCAGTGCTAGACGTTACTATAAACTGCCCCACTACCCACACTGTAGCAATATGACTGAAAAATAGCTATGTTACAAATCCAAATCACACACACACTGCCATACACTGGATACTGTTATGTATGTATGTATGTATGTATGTATGTATGTATGTATGTATGTATGTATGTATGTATGTATGTTATGTATGTATGTTATGTATGTATGCATACATGCATGCATCTACAACATTATTCTTGGATATATTATTAACAAAATGCAGACCAAGACTAAGTAGTTTGCAGAAGGACATGGTGTTTATCATGTTATCTATGCAATCTGCATGACTGGTGCACTACCTCTAAAGCAAAACTAGAATGCTTTGAGCTTTACATTAACATAATACAACTGCAGCAATTTTCTTAGCAATTTTGAGTCTACTCAACAAAAGTCTATGAATTCAATAATATCTACATAACATGTAGACAAACATAAGAATAAGAAAACACTTGCAGAGTCCATACAGTCCCCACTCCCAACACACACATTTGAGAATGTTTGTTAAGCCAGAGAATCACTTTTGTTATTAAAGCATAAGAAAAACTGAACACAAAATCTGCTGGTCACATGGCATTTTGTAAAAAGTCAGAATAGTTACGTAAGGATATGCTTTAGGGATATAAAACATTTCACCATTGACATTATGCTATAGGGATACAAGATATTAAACCCACAGACATTATGCTATAGGGATACAAGATGTTAAACCCATGGGCATTATGCTATAGGGATGCAAAATATTAATCCCATGGACATTATGATATTGGGATACAAGATGTCAAACCCATGGACATTATGCTATTAGGATACAAGCTGTTAAACCCATGGACATTATGCTATAGGGATACAAGATGTTAAACCCATGGACATTATACTATAGGGATACAAGATGTTAAACCCATGGACATTATACTATAGGGATACAAGAGGTTAAAAACATGGACATTATGATATTAGGATACAAAATGTTAATCCGATGGGCATTATGATATTGGGATACAAGATGTTAAACCCATGGACATTATACTTTAGGGATACAAGATGTTAAACCCATGGACATTATGATATTAGGATACAAGATGTTAAACCCATGGACATTATACTATAGGGATACAAGATGTTAAACCCATGGACATCATGCTATAGGGATACAAGATGTTAAACCCATGGACATTATACTATAGTGATACAAGAGGTTAAAAACACTGACATTATGCTTTAGGGATACAAGATGTTAAACCCATGGACATTATGCTATTAGGATACAAGCTGTTAAACCCATGGACATTATGCTACAGGGATACAAGATGTTAAACCCATGGACATTATGCTATTAGGATACAAGATGTTAAACCCATGGACATTATGCTATAGGGATACAAGATGTTAAACCCATGGACATTATACTATAGGGATACAAGATGTTAAAAACATGGATATTATACTAAGGGGATACAAGAGGTTAAAAACATGGACATTATGCTATAGGGATACAAGATGATAAACCCATGGGCATTATGCTATAGGGATGCAAAATGTTAATCCCATGGACATTATGATATTGGGATACAAGATGTTAAACCCATGGACATTATACTACAGGGATACAAGAGGTTAAAAACATGGACATTATGCTGTTAGGATACAAGCTGTTAAACCCATGGACATTATGCTATAGGGATACAAGATGTTAAACCCATGAACATTATGCTATAGGGATACAAGATGTTAAACCCATGGACATTATACTTTAGGGATACAAGATGTTAAACCCATGGACATTATGCTATATGGATACAAGATGTTAAACCCATGGGCATTATGCTATAGGGATGCAAAATGTTAATGCCATGGACATTATGATATTAGGATACAAGATGTTAAACCCATGGACATTATACTATAGGGATACAAGATGTTAAACCCAAGGACATTATACTATAGGGATACAAGATGTTAAAAACATGGACATTATGCTTTAGGGATACAAGATGTTAAACCCATGGACATTATACTATAGGGATATAAGATGTTAAACCCAAGGACATTATACTATAGGGATACAAGATGTTAAAAACATGGACATTATTCTTTAGGGATATAAGATGTTAAACCCAAGGACATTATACTATAGGGATACAAGATGTTAAACCCATGGACATTATTCTTTAGGGATACAAGATGTTAAACACATGGACATTATGCTATTAGAATACAAGATGTTAAACCCGTGGACATTATACTATTGGGATACAAGATGTTAAACCCATGGACATTATAAACATTCTGCAAATACAAAATATCTTCTAAGAGCATCCTGATTGTAACAGTCACTTTGGAACTCATGATAAAATATGTAAAATTGAGCACTTGCTTCCACCAACTTGCTGGAAATGACACTAGTTTTGTTACTGATTGATCTTTACAAAAGTTTTCAACAATATACTCAGACTTTTGCCAAAGTGGAGGTGGAAGAAATGCTTTAAAAACAAAACAAAGACTTACAAAAATGGTACTAACAACTGTCTCACTTGGTGCTCAGCATTAAGAGGTTAGTGTTAGGACTGGTTGGCCAGGTGTCAGGATAATGTGACTGGGTGGGACATCATGTTACATATCTGTGGCATGATGCCCCAGTGCTAGACATCACTATAAACTGTCACACTGCAGACATCATAGCAATATGACATAATTTTTTTAAAGGTATGTTAAAAATCTAAGTAAAAAAAACCCCCCCCCACACACACACACACACCCACACCCCCCCCCACACACACCCACACCCACACACACATAATGAGGTATTGTTTTATATCTAATATCATTCCTAGTAGACAACTTTTTGACCATCTGTGATTGGCCTGAGAAATACTCAATGAATAAAGCTATATTTTGTTCAGTTGTTGTATTCAATAGTGGATACATGTATATCTAATATAATGGTGCAGGTACGATGCAAAGGTAACACTTGCAGTGATTCTTGCTATTCTGAATACGTTCTTGTGCAAATGTGTCGACTTTAACACCAATTACCTGTGACTTAAGTTCATGACAGACGCAGATATACTGAGTGTGGCAAAGTACATAAATGACTTCTTATGAGCCATTATTGATTGATACAGAATCTATTGATCACTATATAGGTGAATGAACAAAGAGTAAGAATGCTTTATGTGGTCATACATCAGAGTGATATACAGAGGATACAACATTTTTCTATGTAAAAGCTGGTGGTGATATTAATGAGTAGAATGTGTAGGATGTCAGCCTGATGATGTATGGATATATGTCTTAAAGATGATGGGATTAACACATGAACCCCTGGAGGTTTTTGTTGTTTTCGCCTAAAATTCGAGTAGGAAACACATTTTGATAGCTATTTCTGAATACATCTGAAAACACCAACTTCCAGGTGATCATCCAATAATATACTGCCTAGTTGTGTTAGAAACATAATTTTTCAATGGCTATTTGACTCGCGCATGAGCAAAAGGATAAAAGTTGGTGTTCTTTCTTTTTTTTGTTGCTAAACGAAGCCATTATTTTTGTATCGAGACCACTCTTTATTCCAAATGCCCATCTTATCCTACTTTTTGCAAAGGTTCATCTGTCTGTTTGCAGTTCATACCAGTTTGCCTAAGAACTGAGACCAAAAAGTCTAAAATCTGGACACAAAATCAGATTCTGACCACGGGGGTTCATGTGTTAAGATAACAAGATACCCTAATGATTGCTGTATAGCCAGACCATCATGGCATGTCAGTTTCACCTTATATTAGAACAGTCTTTACATACTGACCTTGTAACTGAACAGGTATTAGTACTTACATTACATTCATACTGTGGTATGCACTGGACTTCGCAAATTGGATGAGCACCAAAGGATATGCAAATCTTTAACAGTCAAAAGTGCTGGACAGTCAATTATTTTTTTGTCTTTGTGCATATAAAAAGAAACTGTCCACAAATTAATTCCTGAACATGAAATTATACAACTAACTTTAAGTCCAGAAACATAAATACATCAAGTGTATGGAAACCATATGAAAAGGTTGATAACCTAAAAGTTAAGATGTCTGTTAATATTGGGGCTGACAAGACTGTTAAAGTACATCTTCTTGCTTTAAAGACACTACATTTCATGAATGGTTTTGTACAAAATATTTAGTCATAGTAATTATAAACTACTATTCTACTGAAAGCACTAATGTACCACTTATTTATACTAACTTGGTCACTGTGACCTGTCTTACCAAAGGAAAGAATTTGCTTTTCATATGTAGTACATCAGAACATGTCTTGAAAGACCACCTCTTCTGTCAAAAAATAATGATCTCTTAGGACAGGTGGTGTCTCATAAGAGTGGCTTCTCAAGACAGGTTTTACTGTAATGGATCTGTAAAAACTCTAAAGGTTATCTACCCCAATTTGGATCAAGTAAAAAACCATCATGTCCAAGTTCAACACTAAAAAATGTTAAGACTCTGAAATATACATGTGAAGGTATTACAATTCAATAGGACAACATTTATTTCTGATTTGACATTTGTGTTAAATTAAGCAAATAATGAAATGATGGGTCAGTATGAGGGTGACACAAGGTGTTAGATAATTCTGTGTAAGTACAATGCAGAAACAGGTGGAAGTTTCAAGTTATTGAGACAGGGATCATCTGTGGATACATTTAGTACAAATTAGGTGATGTAATAAGCTCGTAACTGACAGTCGTTTTAGAATTAATTTACCTTTCTTGAATAAAAAAGCAGATTGCAGTCTAGTTCATTAAGTTTAAATGATGGCAGTGAACTATGCATGTACAATGACACATAACATCATATGAACTAGAAAAACAGAAATAAAAGAGATCCACATGACTTGAGAAAATTGATCCACATAACTTGAGAAAAGAGATCCACATGACTTGAGAAAAGAGATCCAGATGACTTGAGAAAAGAGATCCAGATGACTTGAGAAAAGAGATCCACATGACTTGAGAAAAGTGATCCAATTGACTTGAGAAAAGAGATCCACATGACTTGAGAAAATAGATCCAAATGAAGGAATAGAAAAAACTCATAAACATAATATCTCTGCAATTTTGTCCCAGCTGGAGACAATATCTCCTGCATTTGAACAATAAAAAAATAATTATAAAAAAATAACACTAACTTACAAAACAAATGAATAGAATTATAAAAATGAAAATAATCATACAAGTTGAATTTGTTTAACCATTCACATATAATGCAGATTCCAAAAATAGTAATGCTACAACTGAAAACTACAGAATAACTAAAATATTTGTTTAGCATATGATTTTAAATCTGGAATATTACACAGTGATAAGAAGCCATTTTATTTGAACCTGAAAAACTTTATCATTTTCATTTTATATAAAACAGTCCAAGTAAACTGGAAAAATATCTAAATCCAACTTTTAAAAGAAACGATTGTGATGTAAGAGAACTTACCATGATTATACCAAATTATTTTCACATTCAGTCCACACATATTTAAGATATTACTGTATTATTATCTAAATACTTTGTTCTCATCACTAGACATTTTCTACAGGTAAATAATTTTGGTCTCTTGTGAACAGCGGTGTAGCAAGCCCTGCGTAGGACTAAAATTGATATCAAACATGTGAAATGCTATTGAAAGAGGTGCCAGAAATAAGTCGGTGGAAGGAGCAGAATCTTTTGCTATGCCACTGCTGTGAACAAAAGTTCTCATTAAATAAGTTTTAGAACTTACATTAGTGTAGAAAATATCTGTAGGAAGATTTTATACTTATGTCAGAATTTTTTAATTAGACATTTATTAGCGGACAATTGCAAAGTATGTCAAAAATGAAGTGTTTTTACTAATGAATATTTATTTATGCGTACAACTAATTGCTTTTCTTTCCTTGTCAGTTCTCTTGTAAACAATAATAAGTTTAGAGACTGAAAATTTGCTAAGATTATATGTGAGGAAAAATTCGAAACATTATAGAAGCAAATCTCAAGCATTGTGCTGAAAAGGTCGTAACATGGATGGAAACTGCCCACATCGAGTACCGTCTCGTGGGCTAAAAACCTGTGCCACAAGTTTGTGCCATTACAGAGAATTTACATCAAAAGACTGCCTTTTTTAATCTTGAAACTTCCACCAACAGAACAATGAGTTAAGATACACGAAGAGTGCTGAGTGACAAAAACCTGCAACTGAAGAGATATGACAAACCTGTTGGTTTTTCTGCAAAAGGGATGAATCAGAAGAAGGAAAGGCTTCCCTTTTATGCCCTAGATCCATGCATTGCCTATCTAAGGGCATGCAATAGAGAGGTAGGGAGTGAAGCACTGGGGAAGTGTTCTTATGACTCATAGGCGTAGATGGTTGTGAACGCTCTTTACGGGGAGGGGTGAAGATGGAGAGATCCATTGATCGAGGTGGAGGGGGTGTGAAGGCCGACTTGTGCGGGTTGATAGCTGATCTGCCAACCTTGTAAGGGCGGAGGTCCTGTAGACAATGGCAAAATAAGGTACGTAATGTTATGAAATGAACTTCTTTGTACTGATTGGAAAGAATAGTTATACCTAAATTGTAAAGAACATGGATCTAGCTATGCTGTCCACAAGCTATACTAGGTTATACAATCTGACATCCATTGGCAAGGCTAAATCACTCCCTTCCAGCATTTTCAGACTGAGAACTTTTGGGAAGTCATGCAGTACTGAAGCAATGGATGTATGGTATGAGTTAAGATCCATTTATTTCTTTGATAATTAACATTGGACAATTTTCTGCTAATCAAAGTTTTTTTCTCCATAAAAGCCTCCAAAAAATAGTTTGCTTCCATGCTGCTTCTAAATAATGCCATAATTTGCTTCATCAACACAACATGCCCCATGACATCTTTTTATTTCCAAGTGAGGTAACTATTTGGACTAGACCAAAATGATTCCAAGTAAGTAATGGTATAACATATAGTTATGTCACTATTTGCTAAATTTTAAAATTCATAAGGGAAGACAAAGGCACTTATGTCACAAAGTAAGTACAAGTAGATTTGTTTCCACACTACTTTATTTTACAATTAATTTTGACATACCACATTGCTGATGCATAACAAGCCATTCTAGATCAATGTTCTTTACTACTGTGTATCATGCAAGACATCATTCATGCAAACATGTTACCCACCCCACCAACAGACATTTTATCAATCTAGAGTGCAAATTTAAATAATTTTGTTGAAATTACATTCATAACATTTCCTCATGTTAAGCAGGATTTCCATTATTTGAAATTGGGAGAGCAAAACTTATTTAAAAGTAATTTTCTTAAATTTGTATAAAAAATTCCAGTTAAAAAATGTAGCTACTGAAAATAATACATGATTAAATGTGATCGTTTACCTGTATGAAATGAATTTTTAAATATATTTGACACAAAAAAGCACAAAGAAACCTAGTCATTTAAATAAAATGGTCGCATGATTAAATTTCTTAAAGGATCAGCAAATAAATTTTTTCAAAAAGAAGATGATGGAATGAATGACCAACTGAAAATTACGCTTTCTTCAGAGAGCAAATAATTCAGAGAGGAGTAAAGTTTTCTTTAAATCATCTTTGACAAATATTACACCTTTCTGATAAGTATCATAAATCAATAAGCTGGCCATGGCACATTTGTTGAGCATTTCCCCAAGCTACTAACCCGGTGAACTGTACTTGAGAAAATGACCTCATGAAAGCTGTAACACAGGTTAATCTGGATTGTTGATGGATTGATATACAGATGGATGTTCATACAGAAAACACACACAGACACACAGACACACACACACACACACACTTTATTAAGCAGGCTTATGAAGTACTCTAAGAACACAGCCTATGCACTTTATCCCTCATATTTTATAGCATGTCAACTGTAGCCATTATACATGTACTACTGCCTGGTAAAAGTTCTTTCCAATGATAAAGGCATGATTTTAATGAAGACTCCAAGTCACCCAAGAGCTTTAAAAGTTAAGTTTGAAGCCTTATTATGCAGTCTACACAATCAAAAATCTTTCACGAGAACTGTAATTAAAATTCATAGGCCTTTTCTAAGCCGCAGATTTCTTTACTCTTGGTAATTAAATAAGTCTTTTAACAGAAAAGAATATTGGGGTAATTTATTTATTAAAATCTAGAAATAAATGTAAATTCCAAATAATTTGTGATTAATGGCACTGAATATATAAATATTGTGCAATACTTGTTATAAAATATAAATGACAACATTTATTGGCACTTTAGCATGGCAATACAAGCAGCTGTCAATCTCTGTTTTGCCAAATATTAAACATGTTCAAAATATTAAGGAATTTAAATGTAGCCAAGTTTTTAGAAACAATTCTTTGCAAATAAATGTATACACTTCAGACATGGATTTTAAAGAAACATGTTTTTAAAGGAGGAAAAGCAAATTGAAAAAATAAACACAATTACTTGCAAACAAATATAATTATACAAAGAAATTCTGATACTTAATAACAACATTGCACATAGTTCATGCTAGCCTGCAACTGTATATTTAATTTTATTTAAATCCCTAAAGTGTATTATTTTGCTACTTTGTACGTGAATAAATCGTTTTATCAAAATTTACACATTTTGTATTCTAATTTTTTAAAACTGGTTTTGTATAATTTCTGCATAGGGAATATCTCTGTAACCCCAAAATGGTGATTCTGAAAATCATTGGTTATTACTGCTCTGGTTTAATTTAGAAAGAGATAACTGGTATTTTAAAAGGATTTTTCTTCAACAAAAAACTGCATTTGAACTGAGAATTCATCACAGTACTGAATTTCATGAATAAGTGCAGCCCTTGTCATAATACAACTCATGGGCCATCTTGATGATTATAGTCCAATTACCAAGCTTGCTCAAAATTCGATTAAAAAAAATAGCCTGTAGGGTGGTAATAAGTTTGAAAAATCAGATGCAAGATCACCTCATTAACATATGTGTGGATCTTTATCATTGTCTAACTCATCTGAGATCATGATCATACAAGCCTATTTTCCAAGTTTATTCAAAATCTGATTGGAAGCATGGCCTTCAGAGTCATGGTTACAAACTAAACCAGTCAGATGCAAAATCACATCATTAATGTGAGTGGCTCTCGCTCAATACTGATCTGATCAAAATAGCCCAATGACATAAGCCTGCATTCAAAGTTTATCAAAACTGGATAAGAAATATGGCTACCTGAGTTGTAACAAACTCAGTCAAACAGATGCAAGTTTCAATACACATGAATCTCACTCATTATCAAACCTATCTGTATAAGCATATATTCTAAGTTTAATATAAAAAATCAGACCTGAAATCAGTATGAAAAGGTCTTGCTCATATTTAAAAATTTCTGAGATGTTGATGATACAAACTTACAGTGCAAAATTTGATCAAAACTGAATAAAAAAGTGTTGCCTTCATAGTGGTAACAAGCACTGTTGATGGACAAATGACGAATCAATGATGGATGATGGACAAATGACGAATCAATGATGGATGATGGACAAATGACGAATCAATGATGGATGATGGACAAATGACGAATCAATGATGGATGATGGACAAATGACGAATCAATGATGGATGATGGACAAATGACGAATCAATGATGGATGATGGACAAATGACAAATCAATGATGGATGATGGACAAATGACGAATCAATGATGGATGATGGACAAATGACGAATCAATGATGGATGATGGACAAATGACGAATCAATGATGGATGATGGACAAATGACGAATCAATGATGGATGATGGACAAATGGTGATGTTATAAGCTCACAAAGCCTTATGACCAGGTGATATAAAAACATGCTCAAAATCTGGATTATTTATATCATATAGGACTGGGGTGCACAACCTTTTTTGGCCAAGGGCCAGATTGCACTATTTTAAGACCACTCGAGGGCTGCAAACACTAATTTCTTTAACATAATTACTGTTCACGGGCCAGATTTGAGTGTTGCTTTAATTTGCCCTGAAGGCTGGACAGAACATGTTGTGCACTCCTCCTGATATAGGGTCTTAAATATCAGTAATACATACATGCAACATGTTGGGGAAAAAACCAACAACACGCAAAATGATTTAGTGATAACAATATAGTTACATACTGCATATGTAATATACCTGTAAATATACATGCATACTTTAACATGCATTGTACCAGTTGTGATACTTGACCACATGAACTAGACTGTACGTTCATCAGTTCTAATGCAGTAGCAAACCCAGATCCGTAATTTATGTTTTGTTATGAAGAGTTGAAAAAATGAGTGGCTCAAGCAAATCTGAGATTGCTCATCTAGTTGATGTTGGCCTCAAAGCCTAATGCAAGAACAGAAGTTGGGGTTAGTACGTATGATCCTATTTGCTGAAATACTTTTCAACTCTGATGACTATGTATCTAATGAAAGCAGCTGTTTCATGGTCTCTCTAGTTTTTATATCTATCTCCAAAACTGATGGCACATCAATTCCGTTTGTCAAATACTAATGGAATCTATATGGCAAGATAATTTCTATCAAAGCTGGATAAATTCCGTTCAGCATTTTATTTTTAGATAAAGTAGTATAAATATTTTTCTGTCCTTAGTAATAGTACCCATATTTGGTGGCGGATATGGGATAGCGAAATTTTAACAGTATTTTTCTTTTAACTTCTGTTATGTGGCTCTTTAGAGAAAGATATGAAAAGTTTGTGCATTGTTAGTAACAGCCACCATATCTGATGGCAGAGTATCGCTATAAACATAAAGCCTTTCATCAAAGATGCTTCCTGTAAAATTTGGTCAAATTCTGTTCATGGATTATGAGATTAAGTTTCTTAAAAAGGATTTTTTATTTTTAGTAATGGTAACGTTTTTGATGGTGAATCAGCATATGTACAAATTTCAAAGCCATTAATGCCAGAATGTTTACTTTCAAATCTGGTCAAATTCTCCTCAGCAGTTACTAAAAAGTCTTTGAAAGTCCTTTTTTTAATTTTAGTAATGGTTGCCATATCTGATGGTAGATCAGCATTGTTTATACAATGATGGATATAATATGAATTCTTTTGCTATAAAATATAGCAAGATATTTTTCTCAGCTACTGACAGCCAGAAGATAAAAAGAAATGGTCAGGTAATTGCCTCAGAACATTAAACTGTTGGTACCTAGTATAACTGTCACATAGCGTACTGTGGTTCTTTCAGAAAAACCATTGTACAAAACTGTTCATTGTACCCAGCTCTAGTGGCCATAATGGAAGAAAGATTGGCATCTGATAAACATATTTAAAAGAAACTGATACTAGAATGCTCCCTGTAAAATCATATCCAAATTGGTCAAATGGTTTGTGGAGAAGAAGTTGCCAATAGCAATTATAATTGTTTGACACAATGTGCAACACATACATAGGACCATCCATAATCTCACTTGACCTTACAGCCAGGTTATATGTAATTCTCCCGCTGACTCTTCAACTCCCAACCATTTCCATTTCAATACTGTGCTTTGCAATTTAAAGTAATCTTTGAATTTCAAACAAAATGAAGTTTACCACACAAAAAGGCCTGGGTCTTTTTATCAAGCCCATGCTTAAATGGAACATATTTATGAAAACCTTCACAAATCATTGATTCTGGTGATCCTCTGCTGTTGGAAAAGTGACCACTATATCTTGCAATTCCACTAATGTGTGCCAGATGGTAAAATACCAGACAGACTTTTACAACAAGATACATGTAACCTGTGCTGCTAAAACTTATTGGAAATCTAAACCCTCACTATATTTCAAAATTAACACTACTGATTTAAATGATTTCAGTATACAATATTCATTATTAAAATGAGCTTAACTTTTAATATAAACCACATGTGAAAGCTTTTTTCCTTACAATGTTATGGTTACATTTTATTCAATCATACCCTTTGACGGTGACAATGTACAACCACTGGTCATAGTGTTGGAATAAAAAAAATACAAATAAGCTATAAAACAAAAAGAAAGTCAAACTAACTTTTGCTTCTATAAGAAAGCTATCAAATGAAACAAAAGCTTTTCAAGACAAATTAATTCAATGTTTACCTGTGTTGAACGAATGACTCTCTCTTGTTCGTCCTCTTCAGTACTGGAAGCATATACCATTCTGGTCGACACAGAACGAGGGTATGGAACAAATCCTCTCCTGGGAGTATTATCACAGGTATCACTAGTCTCGCTGCTTCTGTGACTTATATCATCTGTACTTGAAATAGAGTCACTTTTATAGGTACTAAGTTTTAATCCCAAATCCCGAGTATTAGTAAAGGAGGCTGACCGTGTCACTCGCCGACTACCTGTTACACTCATCTCTATTTTAGGCTTTGTACTATCTCTGACTTTCCCTTTAGCCTCAGCCACAGCTTTGCGGGGATCGTAGTCTTTCCGTCGTTTCCATGCAGTTCTTTCTGCAGATTTAGGTGAATTAGATCGACTAGGAGGCTGGGAGGACTGTTTGGGAGTCACGCTGACTCCACTCACTTTCAAACTATTAGAATGCCTCAGACCACTAGTTTTTGAAGAAGCAGGTATATCACTTTTTCGTTTCTGGCTTTTTTCTGAAGGTGTGCTAGGAGTGCTTGGTGTAGACCCTGGAACAGAGAGGGTCCTTGACATTCGAAGACTGTGTCGACCACCGTCAGACCGTGCAAGTGCAGCAGCGAGGTCCATTGACCTAGCATTTTCTCTACTCTTCCTAACTATCTGAGCCCCCAAACTTTGTTCACTTCTAGCTGAAACCTGCTGCTGTGGTTGTCGCTGCTGTTGTTGCAGCTTGTCAGCCAATTTACCTGATCCTGGGCGTTTTGCTTTCATCGGCATCCTGGAAGATGGCATGACACTTGAAGTATTACTTGATACAATTGATCCTACACTTGCTGTGGATCGTGGAGAATGGAGAGATGGTTCCTCACTATCTGCATGTGCTCTCCGAAGCTGGAATGCTCGATTAGGCTTTGTCATTGAAATTGTACCCTTTCCTTTTGAGTCTTGTTTGACCAATAGTTCTTCCCCTTTGACCATCAAAGATTCAGATACAACAGTTGTGGTCCTTTCTGTTCCACTCAAAACATCTGATACGACTGATGGTTCAAACTCAACTAATTCCTTTCTGAATGTAAACAAATGAGTATCATGATGTGTTTGTACCCTTTCACCTGCAGACTTCACCTGAGACTTTGAATCCATGACAGCACTGGACTGTTTTGTCTCGTTCAATTGACCTTTCCTTAAAGCTATCCTAGGACTTTCATAGTACAATTTGTTATAATCCTCATCACCATTAACTAAGGCAACCATACTGGATGTATCTGTATCCGAATCAGCACTGCCCCGTCGTTCCATAGAACTTACACTAATGTGTCCATTTTCCTTCACTTTGTCTGATTTTGACCCCATTCTAGCCTCTATGGCAGTCATGACAACTTCAGTGTCCTTCAGAAGAATTTCTGTATCAAGGCTGGCAACACTTCCGCTGCTTTTGCGCTGACCTCCCCTGCTAGATACAACAGATCCTCCCATAGAATTACTTTCATATTTGGTAAGAGATACTGACTCCGAGTCTGTGTCTTGATAACGAGATGAAACATGACTAGAAATTTTCACAGATTTTAGCCCTGGGCTACTGACATGGCTGGAAGTTCGAGTGCACGGACTCCCCTTACTGGATTCACTATTAACAGGACTTGTTGATTCTGGTGGAATGGATGGCAGTCTACGCCCTGTTCCAGGACGTTTTCGACTAAGCCCATTTGGAGGCTTGGTATTGGTACTGTTCCTTGGCTCTGTTTTGTCTGAAATTAAACACTTAAACTTGACTCAGTGGGCCTGTACTTCTACTATTATAGGTACAATTGCTACTACTACTAACAATAAGAAGAACATAGTCAAACACAAACATTGTTCTCCTGGGTCCTGAAAGAGACTTAAAATTGGTTTGCATGAAAAACAGGAATCTTGTTAACAAAATACATATACGTACAGGAGTGTAGGAAGCCTGGTTTAAATGGTATACACTGCGTACTTACAAATGCCACTCAGCCTGGCTGTAACTGGTTACCAGTATTTGTTGAAAATTAATCAATCAATTAATGGGCATCCAATGTAGGTGCAGTCATTCTCATCATTTGCTTGAAGTCACTGCATGGAAACCAAGCTTAATCAAGAGGAGGATTTAATAAGTCTAAACTATGGATGCAAACTACAGCTTGATACACAACAAGTTTTTGAACTGAAGTGCTGAAAATTATATTAATGATAAAACTTACTAAACAAACCCGATGTTCTAAGATTCCAGACACATACAAGCACCTTACCTTGATCTGACAAGGAAGACCCTGGACTATATTCATCCATGTCACCACTTTTGTCGCAGGATTTTCGATTGGTCAAAGCTGCCCACTGGCTGACCCATTTTGGAGCATCACTTCGTACTGAGGAGGCTGGGTTCTCCTGAAAGGCAGAGAAGGAACATTGACTTTCAGTTACATATTTGGTCAGGTTCCCACTAAATTTGTTCCTGCAGTAGCCAAAATCACAGTCCAAATTCTGCATGTGATCACAACATCTCTCTGTGAGTCTCTCTCAACAAAAGGAAAAAGCAGCATCCAAAATGGATTATTTCAAGAAAGTAACTTAAGCCATCAGGGAAAATTAGTAGTCAGTGGCTATTTTGGTCACTACTGAGAACTCAGCATGGTGAAACATCAAACACCATCTGAATGTTTGACTTTAAAATCAACAAGACTATGATTCTATCTGGGCTACATGCAAAATAGAAAACTACCTGTCAATTTACTGTGTAACTGTCATGCATGATACACATTTCACAGTTATAGGAGTATTATACAGTGTACAGTTGGCAATCAAAATGGCCAGGAGGTCAGGTCTGTCAGATAGATAGGGTGTCATTATTTGATATCAATGAACCAGATCTACTGAAGTTACTACATGCAGTGTACCACTTAATAAATTATTATCAATTATCAATATTAAATATAGTTTGAGGAAATATCTGGTCCACACCTGCATGATTAAATCAAATCTATATATAAATATTCTGCATAAGAAAGAACAATATACTCTGTCTTTATATATTATCATTGCAAACTCCATTATAAAACAACATTGATGCTCTGATAATTTTGTTTGACCTATTCAATGAATTCAAAATGCCAGCTTGTCTGAACCACATTTTCCATGAATTTATTAAAAGAATATATATCTAAATTATCAATATCTACCCTCCCCATTACTATGTTTACCTTTGCTAGGTTCAGATGGTGCAGGAATCTGAAATGCTAAGCAATTAGCACTTTGTGACTGGGTAATATTACTGACCCAAGACTGAACTGGTGTCAACCTTATTTATATAGATGCAATAATATAGTAGTACATTACAAGACATTAATGAAGACCACTAGACAGGACTTGTCATTTTGAAAGCTGGACAAGCATGAAGATAGATGTGAACTGGTCAAAACTATACACCGATTGGCCCCAAACCAAGCAAAGTACAATTTTATAAATCTCAAAGCCGAAAGAGACATATGACACTGTAAGTGCCAACCCCCCCCCCCATTTATGAACAATCTTGCTGAGGCAATTAACAAATGATTTCCAATGGCCATATGTGTCCCCCTCCCCCCATCGGCAGAGAGACAGCTTTATTTAAGAGACCCTAGAGAATTATAAAAATTTACAAAGGAAAATACACATTTGTCCTAGTGTCATTGCAGATTGTTTCATTTAAATTTCTAAATAAATAATTTCAAATGGCCTTGTATTGAGTATAAATATTCCACCAAAATACATTTACAACACAAGAGAGAGAGAGAGAGAGAGAGAGAGAGAGAGAGAGAGATTTTGCATCCATAATCTATTCTTAATGAATGATTATTGTTTTCCCATTTGTCACACAAATGCAATGTAGCAAAAATAATAAGAAAAGGAAAAAAGAATAAAATGAAGTTAGATTATTCCCATATAAGTATTTGTTTGCTAATATATCCTTGCATCATGTTTGAGTTCATGATGAATGGAGGGGATTTAAGAGGTTTAGCTTGGAAAAAATTCTCCAACTCTTAGTGACTAATTTATTCAACCTGAATTAATAAATCAGTTATTTACATTGAGGGTGGATATCAACCTTGGATTCATATATAATAAGAGAAGACATCATTAGTCCAATCTTATGGTTGTTGTTGTTGATGTAGGGTTTAACACCATATTTTAGCACAGGATAGGCTATACATGGTGGCCAGTATAACTGGTGGAGGAAGAACCCTGGAAAACCGCAAGTAGAACCACCGACCCACAAGAAGTTACTGGCAAGCTTTCTAACGGCCCATGCTAGCCAAGCCTGAGAATTGAACCCATGCAGAATGAGGTGAGACGGCAGTGATCTAGAACAGTGAGTGCTTTAGACCACTCGGCCACTCAGGGTCCCCCATTGTAATGGTAAGAAGCAACCCTAAACTCTTTTTCCTCAGAACTGAAGAGTGCTGGTAGCTATCTGCAATGAGGCATGTTGCAACAAAGTAAAAATTCTGTCTTAAGTCCATCACTAGAGACGAATGACAATAAGGAATTAAATGTGGAATAAACATAATAAAGAAATAGCCATAAGAAAAATGACTGATCCACCACAATGACCATAACTATTAAATGCAAATGTAAAATGAACATAATTTAGCAATTTCATGTCCAGTGATCTTGACTTCTGATCTATCAATTACAGCTGCCCTTTCTCATACATAATACAACCATGAAGTTGACAGAAACTGAGTGTGGGAACTCAAAGTAGATTTATGATGTGGAATCCAAAATGACAATTTTAGATTTTGTGACCTCAATTTGACAACTGACCACTGCACTCGAGAATCAATGGGTTTGTGTCTTGCATAATATTAGCCTATTTATGAAGTCTGCAAAAAGAAATGAGCTGAGGAACTTGATTTATTGAGAGTAAATCAATATAAAACTACACTGATGGCTCTAATGGTCATGACCTTTTACCCCTTGGTCTCAGAATTAACAGGGAACTGTCCTTGCCAAGTGTAAGCTACCAACAAAGTTTAAAGAAAATCAGGCCAAGGATTTATCATGTAGAAACCAAGATCACATTTTCAGCTCTAGTGACCTTGACCATGGATCTAGCATCTCCCAAACTGTATGGCTTCTGTCTTTAGCTCCACCATTCCTAGAGCAAACTTAAGTTATTTGGCAGAACAAAACTTGTCCATGGATGGATAGACGTTAGTAATCACAATATCCTCTTTAGCTTTCAATTAGGGCTGGGGAGTGGGTGTTTTCATTTTATTGGAGGGGTGGTGGTGGTGGTTAAAGAGAGTCACATGTGCAGAACACCAGATTTAACGTTTTATTATTATTTTGCATTCATTTCTCTCTTGCTGTATTTTTAGGATTTAAACAACTTTGACACTTGTGATCTGGTGCTCTATTATCTATAACATCAAAATCCTTGAAATACAAAGTCACCTTTCCATTGTCCTATGCTGTAACAAAGAACACACCCCATGTTATCTAGCTTCCTGAAACATTTATCTCAAGGTCTTCCTTGAACCAGAAAGCTATGAATAATACTACACATTTACTATCTTTAGATAGTACCTATAGAAACATGGTTTTGACAGTCATTATGGTTCCTTCTCTGATAGCTGCAGCCAGTACATGTATAGAATTTCTAGTGGTAACTGAAAGCCTCCTCTTGTATCCCCAAAACAAAGACAAGATTAAAAGCAGCTGTGATAACTTAATTAAACGGCAACCTTTATGTGACTAAAATGGAGATATAAAACAGAAAAATTAGAGCAAATTTTAACTAGATATACATATCCCCAGCACCCCCATGCTTTATTCCACCCACCCACTTCCAAAATCTTTGACACATGGTGAAGAACAGATACAATGGGCCAATTTTAGTCTCATATATGAATCATATCCCATAGTCTAAAAGTCTTGATTTTAAAGCCTCAATTCCGCAGTTATGTGCAAAAAGTCACATATGCCAAATTATCTGAATAAAACCAGATCTTGAAAGATATTGGTCCTAACATTATTAGGTTCCGTTAAAACCAGATATATCAATATTTTACCATATAATGAGCCATGTAATTACTCCCTTGAACCCATCATATTAACTGGCAATTTTTCACACATGTAAGAATGAATTTGATGTTGATTAGCGACATCAGTGGGTGAAGCGATTTCAGTTGTAAGCTGGAAGATCTGATGATGTAAACATAATAAGTTAATATTGAACTGTCTTAGCCAAAGTTCGCCCTTCAATGCATTCTGGTGGCAAAGCTGATCACCAATATTCACCTGAGTTTTCTTTTATCAAATGCATGCTTTTTCTTCTCAGATCTACATAAACAAAACAGACCTACCTTTTTTCATTCCCTCTAGAATCAATTTGTGTGCTACATGCAAATGTTGCTATTATTAGATTAATCATTAACATAATTTGTCAAATGTATCATATCACTAATTTTGGTGCACTCCTGAAACAGAACAGAATTATGAACAACTTCATTGACTGAATGAATGGGTGGCACCTTGTAATTCTAAACTGAAGATTTAAATGTTGTTTAAACCTACCGTCTTGATTATTTCAATGAATGGTTTATGTCAGATAGCATTTTTAACAACTCATTTCCTTCCTTCCAAACTTGAGCTAGGATGGAAGAATGTTGAAATTTATGATAAGCGGTGGCATAGGGGCATTAAACTGTTGAGGAAGATTTTATGCAACATTATAAATCAGACATGATTTTGGTATTCCATAAAAATAGCTGAAAATTTTTTAAGGGGGGTTGGGGGTCCTCCCCCATTAACAGGGTCTAGAGGGACAGTGTGCTCAATTAGGAGTACAAAAACACACTTTACACTCATAAAAAAATTGCTCCTGGTGCAACTTATGATCATAAAATAAACCAAAATAATCATTTGAAAAACTAATAAACTTACCAAAAATGTTCAACCTGACTTCAATAATTTTACAATATTTATTGTCACATGAATTTTTGTTCAATACTATTGATACTTAAGTTATTTCATGTGCATGTCAGTGTTCACATGATAATTAAGTCACAATAATTTCTTAATTTTTGCAGCAAATATATTATGCGTCTCTCTTTTTATAACAAATCTATAAAATAAACATCCAAGTACATCAACTAAATACAAATAATCCCATACATTCACTTGTCTTTTTCTCCAATGGACATAACCTGTTGATATGCCAGTCGAGCTTTTTTTGTGGCTTTGGCAAATATTTCTTTAGCCTTCCTTTTCGTCACCACTGACTTTTTTGGCTCAATGTGCAATTGTTTCTTTTCCTTCTCAATGACAGCCTTTCTCCTTTCAAGCTGGTGCTTGTATTGGTGACATGCAGTGCACATATTCTGACAGGGCTACATCTGTTCTCTCATGCAAGAAATCTTTCTTCTTCTAGTAATTAATTTCACTTTTTCCAGATGCATTCTGAGCTTCAATTTTTCCATATGCAGCTTCTTTTGTAGGTGCTGTTCTAAACTCTTTTCCAACCACAATTACCGTAATTCACATATTTTTTGTTGAGGTCACAAAAAAATGCCAGTCCTCTAGCGTTCAGTTTTCTTATAGACTGACCAACTAAATTTCCACCAACTTTTCGCTCCAACCATTAAAGCCATTCCCATTTCCATATGTTCTTTTGGCACCTTTATCTAAACTTTTTGAAACATGGTCTCTGTCAACAACTCGGGACACCATGTTTTGCAAGCACGCTTCTTCTTTCCATTGCCATCAGTTTCCATCATACAACGATCCCCTAAATGAATTTAAACCTTTGACCAATCAGAATACTCTTTATGAATGTCATGTGCTAATTAATATATGGAACAAATAATTTACAAGGGTCATTGCGGAATGGGACCAGACAGTCTGTTTTTAAAAAACTGGATCGGATATTAAAAAAAAATGGACTATCAAGAAAAATCAGATTCAAGTCAGAAGAAAAGTGGAATTCCACTTTAAAATGGAGAAAAATCATGTCTGCACACCCATATGCAGATGGACATTTCCATTGAAAAGCGTGGGGACAACATAGCAACATTGCAGTGGTTGAAGTTTTCAATACTGAGCAAATACAAATTAATCCAAATATCCAGTATTAAAACAGGTAGCAAAAATTAACACTTACCATTTATACCTGCTTATAAGTTAAGTAAAACTGCAAACAACAAAGATCATTATCTGCTGTATCATAATGTGCTAGCAGATCTGGGTCTGTGCCTTTGCACTTGCACTCCTCTTATATATAAATAAGTATATATGGTAGCTTACATGAGAGTTATCAAATAAAGTTGGAGATGTACTGAACATATATATATAAATTATTTCACTATCACTTAAAAACATTACATGTACATGCATTCATTTAAATAATGAATTAAATGTATGATTCACTGTGAACTTATGAGTAATACAAAGCCATGTGACTGGGTGCCAAGGATGTAATTCTCTGCTATTCACGATGAGCAATTTCAATGAGGTTAATGTTATATACACTTATAAGGTTAAGTCCAACTGCAAATTGCACAGACCCAGATCTGCCAGCGCATTATGGCAGATCTGGATCTTTGTTGTTTGCAAGCAATCTGATATCCAAGAAAATTCAAGAGAGAGAGAGATCAAGAGAGAGAGAGAGAGAGAGAGAGCGAGATCAAGAGAGAGAGACAGAGTATACCTCAGCTAGTACTACCAAGAAACCTACACATGACAATTACTCCAGACATGAAAATTAAGTCAATAGTCCATACACAATACAGTGAATCACCAATTCTGATTTTACGTGTTGCTAAATGGAAATAAACAAGAAAAAGGGACTGGTAAGAAAATGTGAAAACTGTTACAGGTGGTCACTGATGTGATTATCTGTAAGTCCTGGTATAGCAATTTCATCTTTGATATTGGCAACATCCTGTTATTCATCACCAATCATGAGATAATAGACAGTCAAAAGTAGTTGAAAAACAAGACTCTTGAACCTGAACGACTTCCAATTATTTGTTATTAGCTGTCTAGGAAAGGAATTTTATCATATCTAAATGCCCTTTACCTTTGCAAAAGATTGCCTACATAGAAAATAGTTGGGAAAGATGACTAAAATAACTACAGCGGTAAGTGGATAACATTTACTCTCTGCAAAGTTTTCACAAATATTTTGAACAACAGCCCAAGAAAAAAATCAGCTCAATGAGTATATATGGCTAGTGTTAGAAAGAACAATGACAGTACTGTAGATTATCTGTTGACTCATTAAGAATATTTAATTACAAGCTGGGAAAGGTTCTATTGCTAGTTTGTTAAAAACATTTCCACAAGCTCAAATAAGGCAAAATTGTGGTGTCTTTTCTTCATTAAGGGCAGCAGCAATATCAGTGTTTTTGAGAAAGATTTTGTATCTTTAAAAACCTATTCTATAATGCTGGGAGAATATTTTGACTGTACTCTTGGAAGACACTTTTTTCCCAATTTTTTTAAAATGATCTGTTTAAACAACTGCAAACTAAACAGACCCAGATGTCATTGCATAACATGCCGGCATATCTGGGTTTGTGCAGTTATTTAGGAATAATCAGCAGACCAAAATTCTAGGCATAATGTCTTATTTGATTCATTTTCCAATCATCTGAATGTAGTGTTTTTTGAACTGGTCTAGGCACTTACATTGAATTTAATATGCTTTAGAAATCTATACCAATTACACAGATAAATTCCATAATTCTCAAGATTTAATGGACCAAAAATATATCCTACAAATTAATCTTAAGAAACTTGTCATAGTAAATAGTATAACAGTGGTTTCTTTTAGGGATTTGTATGAAACCTGGATAAATAGTCCTTTGGATTGCATTCTTAGCTTTGAATCACAATTGACACTTCCCATTACATGTTATCTATACACTACAGACAGGAAAAAGTATGTTCATTATCATTTGTACATAATACACAATGGCAGTCTTTTTCAACAGATCAGGTAACATCCTTATTTCAAATCAACACACAGGTACAAACCTTCATAAATTTTAAAAACCAGTTCTTCATACTTCTTGCTTCCATATTTACACTAGTATCAACCACACATCTATCCATGGAGTAAATCCAGATGACTTCAGTTTTATAGCAAACTGTGTTATCACATCCGAAGAGAAATTCTAGTGAAGAGGTCTCCACTGGGCAAACAGTGACACTGAAGAGATACTTTGAAGGTCGTAATAATTATGGCACTACCTGAAGTTCACTCTACGCAAATTAGAAAGATCATGCTGTAGTTATATACAAATTAGTTCAAACTGACTGCCAGTAGGCAAGGATAAATGTCAATTCACCTACCAGTATGTTGGGATATTGAGAAGTTTTGGTGCGATGTTTATTTACCCTAGATAATAATCAAAAACTTTATATGCAGCCAGTGGTAAGACAAACAAAGACCAAGACTGACAATTTTATAATGCATAATTTTCGCATATCAATTCAATCCAAAAATCTATTATGATACAGCATTCAATATACTAGTTAAGTACAATCCCATTTTCATAGTATTTGTCAATTTATCTAGAGTTTAGTACAATCACATTCTCCATATTATTTGTCAATTTATTCAGAGTTTGGTACAATCAAATTTTTCATATTATTTGTCAATAAATCATATTTTTCATATAACTTGTCAATTTATTCGGAGTTTAGTACAATCACATTTTCCATATTGCATGTACTTATCAATAAATCAGGAGTTTAGTACAATCACATTTTCCATATTATTTGTCAATAAATTACATTTTTCATATAACTTGTCAATTTATTTGGAGTTTAGTACAATCACATTTTCCATATTATTTGTCAATAAATTACATTTTTCATATAACTTGTCAATTTATTCAGAGTTAAGTACAATCACATTCTCCGTATTAATTATCAATTTATTCGGAGTTTAGTACAATCACATTTTCCATATTAATTGTAAATTTATTCGGAGTTTAGTACAATCACATTTTCCATATTATTTGTGGATTTATTCAGAGTTTAGTACAATCACATTTTCCACATTATTTGTCAATTTATTCGGAGTTTAGTACAATCATATTTTCCATATTATTTGTGGATTTATTCGGAGTTTAGTACAATCACATTTTCCACATTATTTGTCAATTTATTCGGAGTTTAGTACAATCACATTTTCCATATTAATTGCCAATAAATCCAGAGTTGGCACTAAATATACTTTCCTGAACCTCTGTGTTGTGCATTTATTAATTTTCTATTGGCATTTCTTTTCAACAGAATTTATTGTCTAAAAGAAGATGTTTAACTTATATTTTGCTCTGCATAAAGCAATTGTTGCTGCAAGTTAATTGAAACAGAACACCTGATTAGTCCAAGTGTTAAACTGACACACTGTTCAGTATTAAATTACTGTTCATACTGGTGTGGGCATGGCAACAGGCTTTTTGTTACAGCAGTTTCAATGGCTAATAAGATGTCAATCAGACTTGTGCAGAATTAAATTGTTACATGCAAATTTTGTGTAGCATGCATATTTACAAGTCCATGTGATGTCAGTCTAGGTTGCATTCAGACATATGAAAAGGTCTTATATGCCATGATTTTTAGAGTCAGATTAAACCTACTAGATCAACATATACGTGCAATAAATGAACAAGGGAGAGAACTTGGCACTGTATCAACCTCTCTAATCTGAGTATGCAACCAAGTCTGAAAAATGTAGCCGTTGTCACAAGAGCATAATCAGTATTCACATTCTACTCTTGACAGCAGTAAGTAGTCTTACTAAAGCAAAATTCCACATCAGATCAACAATTACAAGAATATTCCTACCTTAGATAGATTACCTGACCTACCTCTACTGTCACCCAATATATTTTATCTTTCTTAACCAAACAATGAATTTATCACAGAGAGGACTTCAAGCTTTTTGGATAGATAATGCTTGTGTTGTTTCCAATCTGATCCATGAAAGATGATTACACTGGTGCCCTTAAAAATATAGAATGCAAAAAAAAATTAATAATAACGGAATAAACTGAACTCTTTCTATGATAAAAGATACTTCTGTAGTCCAAGTAACATCCATACATGCAAACCCTTGTCAATAAAAATGTTGGACTGGCCTAATTTTTGGAATAATGGATGTAACTCTGAAAGACAAGTGCAACAAATTGTTGTATTCAGTGTCATATAGAATACCATATATACTTGCTTATAAGAGGAGTTCAACTGCAAACTGCAAAGACCCATATCTGCCATTGTATAATGCATCGACAGATCTGGGTCTATGCAGTTTGTTAGGTGTAATCAGTAGAACAAATGATATAGACCCTGATCTGTATATGCATTTATGCTACAGCAGATCCAGATCTTTGCAGTTTGCAGTTTGACTTGATTTATAAGAGAGTACATACAGTAGATACATGGGGGTAGTATCTCCATTGGTTTGGTATATAATGCTATTCATACTGAAATCAGAAAGTAAAAATGATAGGTTTATCTTTCAAAACTCCAAAGTCATCCTACTAATGATTGAAACTGATGTAGCATTTCTATCTGACAGTAATCCAAGTTGATGCAATCCATTTTTATTTTAATGTGAGACTGCCAGTGGAAACAGCCAATTCTCTCTCTCCCCCCCTCCCCCCGTCCAGTTCCCACATTAAGTTACCATCTTGACATCTGACTAATCTGGTTTGCTGACCATAAGTGACCATCTTAAAACATGCCCTGTGCAATCAACCTCAACTAATGGTATGTATTCTGAAAAATGTCAAGGGTTCAGACCCTAACAGTGAATTTGAGGTTAGGCAGTATGCCCAGAGAACTCCAAATATTGACTTTGAATGAATGGCTTCAGGTAAAACTGACGAAAACTGTTGAAAATTTGGTCAGAATCAACTACGTACACTTGCATGGACATGATATAACAAATGTTAAGTAATTATGCCACTCTGGATACATATACTACTACCAACACTACTTTAAATAATAACCTTACGCTTTTTTTCATTTTCTTTAATGTGCCTGACTAAAATCTTCAAGTTTTACCATTTTATACCATTAAATCCCCACTCAACTGATTTCTGCTCTGGACATCAAAGGTGTACATGCTTACAGAACACCAGGATATTTGGTATCAGACATATTTTGACCATTAAGTACCATATTATATTCACTTAGAAGTCAAGTACAACGTCAAACTGAACCTCCTCAGAACTGCACTTACATAATGCAAAGGTATATCTGGGTCTATCTAGTGTGTTAAGAGTAATCAATAGAAAAATGACAAAGACCCTGATCTGCAGGTGCATTATGAAAGACTCATCTTATATGCAAGTATATATGGTAAATATCGCTATCAGTCCGACAGGAAACAAAGCGGGCATTTTGCTGTACCTATCCAACCAAGTATAAACAGTATCCTTCCCATTAATGTGTTCCTGAGAGCAAAATCTAAATCAACGTGATAATATCTGTGTCAAGGATGAGGTCATCCAAGTACAAAATCTAACTGTCCACGTGATGGATTTTTACTATCCTTCCAACATATGATGGGAAGATTCTTTGTTTGGCCACAACACAAATAATTTTTTGGCAAAAAGAGAAATGTCTGTGCAAGATTTGCATCATACAGTTATATCTGAATACAGAGATATGAACTGACTTAATTAACTTTAGTGTGTGATTCAGTATTTATGCAGACCAAAGGTAAAACTCATGACAACAACTCTGTTTGGTGGCTAGAAATTCCAATCTCTGTTGGCCAAGAACATAATCATCAACTTCTAGTGAGAGGAACACATTTGGTACATATACATACCAAGTGACATATATCAAGCTTTAACTACAACTACAACCTGGCTCCTCCTTGTAATAACCTTGTTATAAGATGCATTTCTCCAGGGCATACTTACCCCTAAATTAGGTTTGTGGTCTTTTGGATCCAAGTCTTTGATCCTCTTAAAGCTGCAGCAAAAATTAAACTGGACAAATTATTTTTAAAGTCTATCTCTGAGATAAGAGGGATAAAAAGTCAGCTGGTAAAAGGCTGAGGCATAGGGTAAAAAATGTTAAAAGGCTTTCAAGGATATCCCAAAATGGTAGCTTAAAAGCCAATGGATGTTCATTATTTAACCAAAGTCTAATTCAAGTTTAATATCTTTCTTCTCAATGCATGAAATCTGTCAACCTATAAATCACCGTGACTGATACTATGCTTTGAAATATATCTTTAAAAAATGTACCTATGTAAAAACATACGTGAAAAATTCACTGCCAGTAGAAATTATATGCATTTCACCTTTTACAATGATCCTGAAGAAAACAATCTTTATCTAATACGAACTTTGAGGGTATTAAAATATTTTCAGGTCATTTGGGATATTATGTGTCCAACTGATGTTTTGGGGGGTTAATAATTATGTATTTCCTTGGAATTTGAACTTCCGAGTTCTAAAACTGATTTATTAGGAAACTTCAAGGTTACCAGTTATCAAGATTTACTGTACAACTAAGCTTTGTACCAGACATATACTCAAAGTTGCATGACACTTTACCTGACTGAGGCTTAAAATTTACCATGTAACAAAACAATGTATCTGAGAAATGCTAAAAATTGACTGTATAACTATGTACCAAACAGATACTCAGAATTGTGTAACTGTGCCTGACTGATGCTCAGGAATGACTGTTTAACTAAATATTGTACCTGAAAGATGCTCAAAATTGACTGTGTTACTAAAATGTGTCCCTACCAGACACTTAGGAATGACTATAGCAAAGTGCTTTGCCTGAAAGATGCTCAAAACTGACTACACAACTAAACTTTGCCACTGCCTAAGATACTCAGAACTGTCTGTTTAACTAAACACTGTACCTAACAGATGCTCGAAATATACTGTATACCTAAACTTGGTGCCATATAGATGCTCAGGAGTGAATATGTAACTATACACTGTACAAGTTAGTTGCTCAAAATGGACCATCCCACTAACCTGTGCCTCATACATGCTCAAGAATAACTATATAACTCATCACTGTACTTCACAAATGCTCAGAACTTACTAAAGCAAATGTTTGTACCCGATAAATGCTCAACAATGACTGTGTGCAACTAAACACTGCACCTAAGATGTTCAAGAATGACTGTATATCTAAACACTGTACCTGAAATGTTCAAGAATGACTGTATATCTAATCACTGCACATGCGATGTTCAAGAATGACTGTATATCTAAACACTGCACATGCGATGTTCAAGAATGACTGTATATCTAAACACTGTACCTGAGATGTTCAAGAATGACTGTATATCTAAACTTTGTACTTAATAGATGCTCAAAAATGACTACAAATGTGTGCCTGATAAATGCTAAACACAATGACTGTGCAACTGGACACTGTACCAGAAATATGTTAAAGACAAGATGATTAAAACTGACTGTATAACTAAACCATGTGCCTGACAGTTTGACTGTATTTATAAGTTACTGAATTTATATGGGAAAATATAAACTAGTTTTTCAGATAGATATACTGCATGGCAATGGGAGTGCAGCATATCCATCTGACAAAATGAGTTCATGTTTTCCAATATAAATGCAGTAACCTTTTTATTATATGCTCATTTTCTTATTCTACCTAAGGCTTATATTATACATGTATTATATTTTAAAAAAAATACACAAGAATCAAAGTAACTGAACTTATGCTGTATTCCAATCTAAATACACAAGCAGAGATTCATCAGAACACCCCAACAATATTAATGAGCACATAACGCAGCCCAGCTAAATCTGAACTTAGTCACATGCTCAACATTACTTTTGAAAGAAACTGTTGTTTACTTAAAACTGAAATTTAGAGTCATATTGTGAATGAATGTGCATTACCACAACTTTTCCATCTGGCCTGGAATGAATAGATTTTGGTATTTTTGTTGATTCTGCTAAATTTCATGATTATGGACTGGATTTATCTGTGTCAATTCTACATGAAGTAACATTGGATTGTGCAGCGAGGAAGCAGCGTCTTGACTCATCTGCATGTGTGTTTTTGTTCTATCAATGAATGTTTGGAATGATAATGTGGGAAAAACAAGAACTCTTTCAATTGTAATTATCAAAAAGATGTTATGGAATATAATGTTCATTTCATTTTGAGTGCAGGAAGGAGAATGTTATTGCACTTGGAATGCAATCGAAATTACAGTCCAATTTCGAAATGTGTCATCAAGCTTTAGAATACATGACATAGTTCATGTAATTTGGATTTGCTGAACTAAGAAAGTACATTTAGAGGAAACTCTGGATTTAAAACTGTAAGTATATTTTTTGCCATTCTTATTAACCCTTTACCTCATACAGCATAGTGACAAAGTGCAGCGTGCTATAAATAGAACACCTGTTACCTAGTCGACAGCACATGCATAGGCCTGCCTGTGAACTGTTAAACAATGCAGTGTATGTTACGATTAACAGCAGTTTTAACCATTTTACATTTTTGGTACACATCTATTATATGTGGAAAAATTTAAGAGTAAAGTCCAATTGTTATAGCTGTGTAATTATTTTTCATGGAAGAATTTTTTTTATGTGCTTTAAAATCGAGAGAGAACTTGTTCACCGTCATGTCAGTGAGGCCGCGTGACCAACCGTAGCTGCCATTTCCCATACTCAAAATTTACATGTTTTTCATCTGCGTCTACATCACTAAGTCATCTGAATTTGATAATCAATAAAAACTAATTGCTGCCTACATAAATATCAGAGCCTTTACCTAAGTTATTGAATCTTTCATAGTTGTGATTGTAATTGTGAAAACTTCGTAAGTATTAAATGAAATCCTGCCTGTGAACTGTTAAGTAATGTAGTGTATGTTATGTTTAACAGCAATTTTAACCATTTTACATTTTTGGTACACATCTATTACATGTGGAAAAATTTAAGAGTAAAGTCCGATTGTTATAGCTGTGTAATTATTTTTCACTGAAGAATTTTTTATGTGCTTCAAAATCGAGAGAGAACTCGTTCACCGTCATGTCAGTGAAGCTGTGTGACCAACCGAAGTTGCCATTTCCGATACTCGAAATTTACAAGGTTTTCATCTGCGTCAACATCACTAAATCATCTGAATTTGATAATTTATAAAAACTAATTGCTGCCTACATCAATATCAGAGCCTTTACCTAAGTTACTGAACATTTCATAGTTGTTATTCTAATCTTGAAAACTTCGTATGTACTGAATGAAATCCGTGACCGCCATTTTGGAGAGTGGAGATTACGACCCAGTTACTTTAAATCTTTAAATAGCAGATAGCGACCAGTGCATACATAGCGACCACGTCATCTGATGTAATTGTCACTTGCAGAAATGAATGTAGTATATAATAGGGGGTTTTCCCTGAAGGTGGTGCTACGAAAACCAGCTCAAAATGGCTGATGTTTACAGCAGGCGTCAAAAGGCGCTTCCATGCGAATGGAGTAGAGGCATCCAAAGATGCTTGCATGATGCAAAGGGTTAACAGCTAAAGAAGACAAGCTTATGCCTTGCCAGTTGGATGCTATTTGAAGGGACTCCAGCAATATTTTTACCTGTCTGCATCTATTGCTAGGATAAATCTGAAACACTGTATCAAGAAAGTTAATGCAGAATGTTACGAAGCAGCTGGTACGTGGCAGTCCAAGAAACAGCTACTTTATTTCATTCAGAAACAAATTTAGTCAACCAAAACATAAAGCGTCTACTACATGAGTGTACATGATTTGTTTACAAAGTTGTTCCTAATACATTATACACCATTGGGCACACATGTCATGCATGTGAGTGCAATATAAAGGTGTGCAATATCTTAAAATATTAAACGATTCTGAAAATGCAAAGTTAATGGAGACAAATATGAGCATATAATAAAATTAAACTTTGTACCTGATAGATACTGAAGATTGTACAACTAAACTTTGTAAATGATAGGTGCTCATCATTGACTGTATAACTAAACTTTGTATCACGTAGATGGTAAAGACTTACTGTAGAACTAACCTTTGTATCAAATAGATGGCAAAGACTTACTATATAACTAAACTTTGTATCAAATTGATGGTAATTTAGAATTGTTGTATAACTAAACCTTGTATCAAATAGATGGTAAAGACTTACTGTATAACTAAACTTTGTATCAAATAGATGGTAATTTAGACTTGTTGTATAACTAAAACTTGTATCAAACAGATGGTAAAGACTCACTATTATAATTAAACTTTGTACCTAATATATGCTAGAGATTAACCAACTTAACTTTATGCTTGACAGATGCGCAAAACTGACTACACAACACAACAGGGGCACCGAGTGGCTGAGTGGTCTAAAGCGCTCTCTGTTATGGATCACTGCCATCTCACCTCTGTTTGCATGGGTTTGAGTCTCGGATTCAGCTAATGTGGGTATATATATGTGAGAAAGCTTGCCAGTAGCTTCTCGTGGGTCAGTGGTTCTTTCTGGGGTTTTCCCAGGTTCTTCCTCCACCATTAATACTGGCCGCCATGTATAGCCTATTGTGTGCTGAAAAATGGCGTTAAACCCTACAACAACAACTTGGTGCCTGATAAATGATCAAGATTGATTGAACAACTAAAGTTTGTACCTGATAAATGCTAAAGACTGACTTTATAACCAAATTTTGTACCAGACAGATGCTGTGTATAACTAAATTTTGTACCTGATAAATGACTGGCTACAGTATATGTGAACTTTGTATTTGATAGATGCTCATCACTGTAATTAACTGTATAACCAAACTTTGTACCCAACAGTGCTAAAGACAGCTGTATAAAAACTTTGTACCTGATAGATTCTCTTCACTGACTGTATAACTAAACTTTGTACCTGATGGATGCTTGAGATTTGATACATGAAAAAAATGTTTTACAAACTCACCTTAAGAAATATGTTGTCAACAGACAACATGATCACCATGTTATCCTTCCTTGAAGAATGTCAGACTTTTTTAAATTTAAAAACTACAATAAACAATGACCAAAATATTGCAGCAGCTGAATCTGCATGCAGCTCTGTACTTCATTATCCTAGATTTAGAAAAAGCTAACCCATCACCTCTCATTAATATAAAATTAACTCTCTCATGCTAAAGAGTTGCATGGTCAATGGTATTTTAAAGGCATTGCGATGTATACATCACCTAGATGCTACAAAGTTGAATCTTTAATCCCAAAAGGACCCAAAGGTTTTGACAATGAAAGTCCAAGATGTTTTCTAATCAAGCAGCCACTGTAAAGACAATAAATCCACATAATGAATGCTTTTACCAACTGTGTCACGTAGTATCCAAGGAGGTGGGATTTATTCCTATTGTATTCCTTTATGAGAAAATGTTGAACTCTATGCAAGTGACAGTAAATTTTCTATTCATTGATATTTACGCTACCTTTGTGAAATGAACAGGCAACTTGGTTTGGCATTAACTGTGTCAAACAAGCCAACAGGTGAACGGTCAACATTTAAATAACATCTAATTGATATCCATGACAGTCCCACATTTGAACATCAACGACACTGTCAACACTGCCTGTAGCTGTGACTATCAAAAACACAAACACAAAACAACAACCAGGACACTATGCCAACATTATATTAGTACATGTACATTCATGAACTGTATATACCATACACCAAGCAGCACTGCATTCCTGACTGACTGACATATGTTTCTCCCTTAACATGTGAACACTTGTGAAGGGTCTACATTTAATAATACCTAAATCAACATCCATGCCAGTTCAACATCTGAACATCAATAACACTGTCAACACAGCCTGTAGCCATGACTATAAAAATACAAGCAAACAACATCATCCAGGATACTGTGCCAACATTACCTATTACATGTACATTCTTGTACTATATATATAAAGTACACTAAATTGCATTCCTGACTGACTGAGTGATGAATTCCCCTTCTACCTCAGGTTTTGTAGGTGTGGTTTATTCCTGACTGTGTGAATACAGTCATTAATACAGGTATAAAGATGTGTGCCTACATGATTTTCATAACTGCCAAAATGCCTGAGGATCATATTTCTTGGCTTGGGTAGTAATCCTGACAAATGTTAAATTGTCACATTTTTCAATGAAGTACATGTGCCAATTGACACAAAAACATGAGGTATATTTCAATGCCTGTTATTGGTAAACTTCTTTTTTTTTTAAAATCATTACATCAATAATCTTATTTTGGGCAGTTATCAGATTTCAATAAGGCACTAAGGAAAAACATTTTAGGAACTGTTAGTCTCTATGTGCCAGTGCATGACTGATACATTTTCTGAATTTGGGACCAGTGAGGAGAAGCTGATCATTCCTACTGCCACTCTCATTATTTTTTTTACATATATATAATTAATCAACCTACATGTGCTATAAAAGTGCCCTATTCTGTCTGAACAGGCTAAGTCGGTCTGGTTAAAATGAGGTCTTTACTGTCCTGGGTGAAGATCTGACAGCGACAGCTTAGGGGTCATGTTCTTGTGACTTTTGAGTTAGCCAATGGAAATGCAGCTTTCAAAAATTTGAAAGTGAATCAAATCAATAGGCACTCAATGATGCTCTTCAGCTATACTGCTCAGTCTCCCAAATGCAAAGATATAAGACTTCATCTGACTGGCTAATCAAATTAGCAATTATGGTAATAATATAGGTCACCAGTACATGAACCCTAAGCAGTCACTGTCAGATTTTCACATAGGACAGGGGATATCTGATTTTAATCAAATTGCAGGCTAAGCCAGATTTCCAAACTTTACCGCTCCTGAATCAGAAGTCTTTAAGTTAATCCATCCCTGAATCCCTATCTGATTTGTATCTGCATCTGACATGGTATATGAAAAACAACAAAAACATGTTGAATAAACAAACACCACATGTCACATGGAAAGCTGCAGTAAAAACAGCAGAAACTTTAATATAACATACTTTTGTTGCTATTTTAAATGTCTTTGATACATCTATACAACACACAATTAAACTTGTTCACTTCTATTGTACATTCCTTGGTACTTAATATTCTTTCTGGAAGGTAAATTAAACTAAAAATGTCTTGGAAATACATGTATATACTTAGTATTTATGCTGTATCTCTTCACGAGATTACGATTTTAAATTTTGGGAGCCATGGTAGCTAAGCTGGAAGGGGCACTGGACTCGTAATCCAATAGATGTGGATTAAATATATGCCCGGGCAAGTGTGTGCTGGCTGGTTTGGTTGCCTAGGTGTGTCATTAAGAAAAACACTGAGTTCCCATTTCTTTGCCATGATATAACCAATAATGTGTTAAAAGTGCCATAAAAACAAGTGAACAGTTATGTAGTCTAAATTTCACCCTAATCGTTGAAGATATTAGCAGTAAAAATCGTAAATTTATCCTGGATATGGTAGTGAAAAGATCTCAAAATAATTAGCGGGGTAGCTGTAGCAAAGCCATAACATGACATTAGTAATACTATTTTGTAAATAATTTACAATAATATATTAACATAGTGATTAAAAATTAGCTTGGTTTATAATTCACATGGAATATACTGGTAGAGACATGATACAATTAATGCAATTAATGTGTAACATAAATCTGATATTTGTGTCTAATGGTTCTGACTGAGGGACTTATTAAATTGCACCTAGCCTGCTTATTGCTGAACACAGACTAAATATTTGTTAAAATTACATTGTCATATCATTTTTATTAAAACCATCACATTTCCACTGCTTAGTAAATAGCAATTCTGGTGCAGAAATAAATAATCTAAGGTACAGACCATTTCACAGTTATCATATCCCCTTGAAAACACCAGAGGGCGTCTCGGTTCAACTCACTTCCGGATAGTTCAATCAATAAAGATGGCAGATGTAGATCAAAAAAATGTGACAGACCGCTCACATTCCACAAGCAAGATTAATATCTCACTATCTTGAAAAGAAATTCTATCAATATTTGATCAATTGTTTTTACATCTTATTTTTCTCTCACCAACCTGCGCTGTTCCCAGCTTCAATTATCCTTCCATTACTACCTCATGCTCTAGTTTGTATTATTTGAGTGTGCGAAAATGTACCACTGCATAAAAAGGTTGTTATTGCAATTTATACTGCTTTATTTTTTACAGCTTTAATTGTTGTAGTTAATGGAGGTTGAACGACAACGAGAAAAAAATATCTAACATTTACCATTTGCAAAGTAAACTTTGTACACATAAGTCACTTTGGACTTGAACTCATAGTGTAAGTTAATGCTACAGCTACCAGTAGTTAAGGCCACCCACCCCAGCGCCCCACACACAGCCACCATTAATCTTGATTCTTGATTGGAATATCCATCTTAATCCAAATGACAATTACCGCTCATGTGGCCTACTTAGTTCATGTTACAGCCACCAGTAGTTAAGGTCACCCACCCACCCATCCAGAGCCATCATTGATCTGGACTATTGATTGGAACATCCATTTTAATCCGAACAACAATTACCGCTCCAGTGGCCTTAGTGGTTCAAGCATCTGCCCTGTATGTGGGAGGTCACAGGTTTGAACCCTGGCAGTCATAAAAAAAGCCTTATAAAAATGGTACATCAGCTGCCTTGATTGGTGCTTAGCATTATGAGGTTAGTGTTAGGACTAAGGATAATGTGACTGGGTGGAACATGATGCTATATGTCTGTGGCATTATGCCCCAGTGCTAGACATAATAAACTGCTACAATGCAGTTTTTGTATTGATATGACTCAAACTGCTAAAGCTATGTTAAAAATCCCAAAAATACAAACACACACCGAATGATAATTTCTGGGAAAAGATTTTCTCTATTATTTGTACTCATTTATCTGTATTTGCCATTTATCCATATGAGTTATAAAAACGAAGCATGTGGAGCTCTACAACTGTGTTTATTCTGAGTCAGTCTTAAACTTATCTTTCTTGTAAACAAGAATACCACAAACAGTACAATATACACCAACACAGTGTTTAATAGTCTAATGGGGTTTAGTCTATATACACTAGTGGGGTATAGTCTATATACACTAGTGGGGTATAGTCTATATACACTCATGGGGTATAGTCTATATATACTAATGGGGTATAGTCTGTATACACTAATGTGGTATTGCCTATATACACTAATGGGGTATAGTCTATATACACTAATGGGGTATAGTCTATATACATTAATGGGGTATAGTCTATATACACTAATGGGGTGTAAGTCTATATAAACTAATGGGGTATAGTCTATATACACTAATGGGATATAGTCTATATACACTAATGGGGTATAGTCTATATACACTAATGGGGTATAGTCAATATACACTAATGGGGTAAAGTCTATATACACTAATGGGGTATAGTCTATATACACTAATGGGGTATAGTCTATATACACTAATGGGGTATAGTCTGTATACACTAATGGGGTATAGTCTATATACACTAATGGGGTATAGTCTACATACACTAATGGGGTAAAGTCTATATACATTAATGGGGTATAGTCTATATACACTAATGGGGTATAGTCTATATACACTAATGGGGTATAGTCTATATACACTAATGGGGTATAGTCTACATACACTAATGGGGTATAGTCTATATACACTAATGGGGTATAGTCTACATACACTAATGGGGTAAAGTCTATATACACTAATGGGGTATAGTCTATATACACTAATGGGGTATAGTCTATATACACTAATGGGGTATAGTCTGTATACACTAATGGGGTATAGTCTATATACACTAATGGGGTATAGTCTACATACACTAAGGGGGTAAAGTCTATATACATTAATGGGGTATAGTCTACATACACTAATGGGGTATAGTCTATATACACTAATAGGGTATAGTCTATATACACTAATGGGGTATAGTCTATATACACTAATTGGGTATAGTCTATATACACTAATGGGGTATAGTCTGTATACACTAATGGGGTATAGTCTATATACACTAATGGGGTATAGTCTACATACACTAATGGGGTAAAGTCTATATACATTAATGGGGTATAGTCAACATACACTAATGGGGTATAGTCTATATACACTAATGGGGTATAGTCTACATACACTAATGGGGTATAGTCTATATACACTAATGGGGTATAGTCTATATACACTAATGGGGTATAGTCTATATACACTAATGGGGTATAGTCTATATACACTAATGGGGTATAGTCTATATACACTAATGGGGTATAGGCTATATACACTAATGGGGTATAGTCTATATACACTAATGGGGTATAGGCTATATACACTAATGAATATAGTTGACTCTGGAGATTATTGACTAACAGGTCTTGATAACCTCAACCTGTGGTCAAGCTATAAAGCTGAAGCTAATGTTGATGTGGAACATGCTACAGAAAAAAAAGTTAAATTGCAATAATTTCTTCTACCGTGAGTAATACTCAAACTGACACAGCATGATATGCAACAGATATAACTGCTGCTGTTCCTGCTTTTCTTTCAATTTAAAAAAAGCAAACTTGTGCTGACACTTTTCTATATTTAAGAGGTTTACTGTCCCTATCACATTTAACATGTTTTTCTTTGTGTGACTACTTTCTACATAATGCAGTAAGCAAAAGCTTACTCATGCAGGTGCTTTGCATGAAAGCATGGGTAAATTAAAGCATCCAAGAACCTCCTGAAAGTTTGTCTGGTTCCCTGACTAACTTCACTGGATTTTATATGAAAACCAGCATCCAGACCAAGCCTGGACAAGCTAACTGCTGCACTTGACTGCAATAACTGTATTTTCATATTCTTTGCTGTTGTTCCAAAAGTCCATAATTTAACAGTCATTACATTAAGACTTGTGGTCAAACTGTAAGAGTTGGAAAGTCTGAATCATATGGGGAATGCAGATTTTTCATTGTAGGAAATCCTAGAAGCAACAACTACGGTATTATGCTTTACCTGGTTGTCACATTTGCTCAGCCCCAGTTCGTAAGTCATGTATAAACTAAGGTATTATTACAAGCCATGTTTTTATGTCAAAACATTGCTGCATGCTAAAGTTAATCTCTTACGCAAGGTTACCGTGACCAGAGAGACGACCCATCATCTTGAATGGGCACAGGCGTTAGATCGAGCGACTTCTCACCTATATGCTACAAAGATCAGTGGAACTGCAAGGAACAGGGCTTGTTCTAAATCTGTCCCTACATGGGCAGACAGCAAGAAGGACATTGTCCACAATGTTTGATTGGATCGGGTCAAAGCGACATCCAATCAGAATTGAGATGGAGGGTGTGATAACAATTTTGATCCAGATTATAACTTCTAACTAGCAAGCGAATATTTAGTCTAGGAAAATTGCTGATCAATATAGGGTTACTCCAAGAGAGCCACTCATAATTTGGCAGTAAAACTTAGGAGATTCTAAGGAAAGACAAAGCTTTGTAAAGGTCAGTAAGTTACTTGATCAAATTTTGCTGAATATTATGGCACTGTAATTGTAATTATGTGTAGTATGTATACTTAATTACTAGGATTGTGTAGTACATAGACTAACCTTTGTAGTGTTTACTTTACATGCATTTTTGAGAAATGTGCTTGAGTATTATGTACAGAGTTATGTAGATTGTTAGCTTGTGGTCAGAATTAATTTTGTAATTTGCTAATAGGTTAGTTCATAGTAAACTAGTGCATTTATTCTTGTGGTATGTTAGAATTTACACATGCTTCAATTGTGAATTTGGAAAATGGTTGAAGTGTGTAAGATTAGTTAATATGGATGCATGGATATTATAATATTTGTGTACTTTGTACAAGTTGTAATGTAAAGAAATATGTCTGATTGTTGTGATATTGTTTTAGTATAATGGGATTCCGAATATGTACTGATGTGACGCAATTTATTGATTGATGTACGAGAAGTATATGATACCGTGCTTTTATTACGACATTGTTTTACCATACAAGAACGTATGAGTATTTTAATGTGAATGAATGCATGACCGAATAAATTTAATAGCTGTTATCTGATGATAGGCTCGGTGTAGTGTGAGATGAGAGGGCTAAAGAAAATATTGTACTGTCCTTGTGTTTTAACAGAAAGCTTTTTGGTAGACAGAACATCCGGTTCAGTTAAGTTTCAAGTCTCTGAGAGAAGAGACGGAAGTGAGACTAACAGATCAGTTAGATCGATAAGTCTAGTCAGTGGAGAGACTCAATGAGGAGGAGGAAAAGAGTCAAGGAGGAGAAAGTGGAGAAGGAGGGGGAATACTGAGGAGTTGGTGGAGAGAAGGAATTTGGAGAAAGTCGGGAGGAAGAGGAGAAGGAATAGGAGGAATAGGAGAGAAGAATACACATATGAGTAGAATACAAGGACAGGTGGAAAGCTATCTAAAACTACTAATCAAATGATGCATTAGGCTATCATATGGTCGAGCAGAAGGAGAGTACTTGGGAAATTTTAATCATTTGATTATTGAATTGTCATTAAATAGCTATTTGTTGAATTTCACTTTCTGTATATTCAATCATATAACCGTCAGCATTGCTGACTGGGAACTTGGAGCTTTACATCTATCTTTCACTAATTTAACTTCCAACCAAAATCGAGCCTGGGTGGGACTTTCATAACAGTTTAGATAAAATACTGGAAGCACCCCAACCCACACCTTCCACAGTGACGGACTAACAACCCATCACACCACAATGGTTTACAATCCTTACCTCTTCTTCCTCCTCCTTTTCAACAATTCTGAGCTCCTCCAAAACTGCACTTCCTATTTCCACCGCCAAACTGTTCCCTGCACCACAAGCCCGTGTTTTCTCCAGTTCATCTATCTCGGTGTCCAAATCCTGCAGAGATATATCTTCTAGCAACTGTTCCTTTGGAAGATCAGAAATACGACTCTTTTGTATATCTGGAATATCTGTACCAACTCCAAAAACTCTGTCAATGGTCCTTCTTGCCTCCTCTTCCTCTTTTCCATCTTTGTCCAGTTCTACTGTATATGTACCAGCTTCACTGCCTTCACTGTCTTCTTTTGGGGCTGGACCATTTTCAGGGGATTTTTTCAAAATTGACACTGGTGGTTTTCCAGTGACAGGTTTACTTTTTGTTTCAGATGAATTTACTTCAGATGGTTTTGTTAAACTTTTTCGGTCTTTGTCTTTACTGATTGAGTTTACATCATAATGCCTTGCTTCTTTATACAAAGTATATTCTGATGATTGATCAGTTTCTTCCTTGGCACTTTTGATACTCTGGGAAACTGAAATATCAAACATTTTGTCAAAAAGATAAGTTGCACTATCAGAAACTTGTGTAGATTCCTCATCGAAGCTCTGGGATTTCCTGGGCTTGTTATATATCATTTTCCTTGAAGTTCCCGAGACTGCATGTCTTCTTTTGATGGCAGCAGATTTACTTGATGGTCCTGGAAATGAATACAAATCCTTTAAAAAAGCACAAGTTCATATGTCTGTATGTACACAGCAAAGCATAAGCTTAGATATCTTAAGCACTATAGATTAAATAGTGATGTCACCATAAGGCAAGGATATTGGTCAGCTGGCATAACTTTTGAATGTTTTAGATGGTTCTCTCCATAAAAATATCCTCTAGATTCCAATATTCTTAATGTAGGATTTCAGTGCAAACTAATTATATTCCACAATATCTATGTCCTGGTCATTTCTGAAAAGTAATTTATTAGAGTACAGAAGAATCTTGTGCAATTATACTTTAACCATTATACTTCTTACTCCTTTTTCAATTACTTTTAACAGACTTGTTCTGAACGTTAGACTGGTCTGATTATATGACTGTGGACTCTGCTGATAAATACAGTCTTTACTTGCCTTTGACTGGTACCTTGTCCAATCTATCCTCTGTTTGCTCACTTGATACAGACCCTGAACCAGTCTTGCTCTGTAGCTTGGTCCTATTTCCTTCCACTGAACTCCATATCTCATCCAACTGCTTTTGTCGAGTTGGGGAACTATCACGCCCCTCAGAATGGGACCTGACTTCAGACTGCAAATACAATGTAACATATGTATTTGCTTATAAGATGAGTTCAACTGCAAACTGCATAGACCCAGATCTGCCATCACAAAATGTACTGGCAGATCTGGGTCTTTGCAGTTTGGAAGGAGTAGTCAGTAGAACAAGCACAGACCTGGATCTGTAGGTGCATTATGCTGTGGCGGATCAGTATCTATCTTTTTTGCAGTTGAACTGAACTTATATGTGAGTATATATGGTGCATTTAATCTCCTTACTACCAGGATATACAGACAACTGTAAATGTTAATTTCAGGATACTGAAACACTGCCCTGAAATCAAAGTGCGTAGGGCAAATGAACCGAGAACTCGGAACAATTACCTAAATACACAAACCAAGACAGCTTGGTAATAAGGAATTCTATTTAACATTTGCTTGAAATCAAGTCAGAGCATTTCAATCATTATTTATATAATAATTCTGTAGAAAGTGACTGAATAACGATGTTGGCATTAGCGATCAATGGTGATCAAAAGGATCATATGGTCATTATTTTCAACAGAAACAGTATGTTTTGCAATTTAACATTCATGGACATGTGCTGCTGTCTGATGAATTTCACCCTGAAGTAAATGACATCCACGAGTTGAATGTATTTTTAAAGCTGCATAAAGTATTATTTGCCAGAAGTTCTTAAAAAGGAATGTGCTGATTAATGCATTATTTACCAGAAATAAAACCTGCATTAGTTTGCAAAAAAATTCTAAAAAAGTGAGAAATTATTAAGAAAATACAAGTTACAATAATAATGAGTAAGCTGAATGGAAGTCAGATTCTGCATATAAAATTTCATTTTGCTGCTATTTTCTGCTACAATTAATAATTACACAATGACCATGTTAAAAATTATTATACAAATCAGAGGTAAGGAAATGTTTTGATATACAGCAGAGTATTTTATTTTTTGTAGCAGCAGTGGGTGTGGGGTTGAGACTACTGGCAGAACACATGGGTGGAGGTGGGTTTGCATACCATATTAAAGTTTCTAGCAACTGTTCAGTCACATATGCTTACATTCATTTGATTTCATAACCTTCCTACTTCAGACTGAAAACTTACAATGTCCAGGCTCTCTGATCTGGCACTGGACAAGACATAAAAGGGGAGCTTGTTTCTAAGTCTTGTTGCAAAGAAAACCAATAATAGTCTTACCCGAAGTCGAAAATGTGCCTCAGCTACTGACTATTGCAGAAACCATTATGTTAGAACCACAAAGCCTTGTCTAGACAGGCTGTTTGACAGGATATTTAATTTGCCTGGAATATGGCAGACTCTGAAAGTGATCTCTTTAGCGACTGCCCATAGGGGGGATGTTCCAGACTTCCATGCAAAAGAAGTGTGTACAAGGCCTAAGGTATGCTATTATAGATACAATATCCAAGGCAACTGAAACAAAATGGTGCTTCTGAGATTGACACAGCCCTGTAGTGTAAAAAATTGTCTGTAATTTCTTTGCTGTTTATATGAAGGTTTGCTTTTTCATGAGATAAAAGAACCACTGTCGGGCTCCAGGTGAACACAGTAAGGAGTAGGGTTTGTGCTGCAAATCAGGATTCCATTCAGGAATCAATCCTGATTCAGCCACCAAATCAGGTGGTGAAGAAATAGAATTCCAGATTAATATGAGCCAACAATGGGTACTTGTGTCATTTCCAGTTTGCTAGAAGTAGAAACTCAAGAGAGCAAACATAAAATCACCTTAGGGAAACTAGAGAATGATGCTGATGTATTCAGAGTTCCTAAGAGAGAGAAAGAGAGGCAAAGGTGAGCTGATAATGAAGTCTTGGTTACATGAGCTGCAACGATGGGCAGAACATGAGCAGTCCTATTTGATGGGATGTGAACCTTCCATTGTCTTAAAAGTATGACTCGATAATATCAGTCATCGTCACCATGCTAACCTTAAGAGGAATCTGCTCACCCCTGTCAGAGAGGCGTGACACAGCCTCATCCACTTTTTGTCCCTTGAGAGGGGTCAAGAATCGATCCTTTGCTAGCATGTAAAGCATTGAACTGAGCTTCTGGAATCATTGGCTTTCAGATTCTGAGCCATGTAGATTGTGACTTGTTAGTGCCCGCAGGGGGAACGGACTTCCAAAACCAAGGCAGGATTCAGGCCCCTTCCAAGAACGGGAGGTAACTTTATCCCAAGTCCTACACTTGATCTGTCCATAGACAACATATAGGGCATCAGTCCATATGTGCACAACCGGTGCACGATAGGCGGGAAATGTGTATATCCCACAAGGCCTTTTTGTGCCTATTCTTACTGAAACCCTATGGCAATATGATATCTAAAAGAGACAAAAATCACAAGCAGAAGTCCCACAGTGGGGCTGATGCTCCTCTACTAGTGAAAAGAATTTGCAGGAATTCAGCTAAAGACCATTTCTTTCTTTAAACTGGAGTGTTGAAACCATCTTACTGTGGTTGAATACATAATGTCATTATGTATCCCCAAAAACATGCTTTAATAAGAAAGACCTGTACATGTAATTAGTATAGAGAATCAGTAAAAAGAACAACAACATCTGTATGAATGCAATTGTGATCATAGTATTACTTACTGGTTGTGTACTATGGATATTTTCTTTGGAAGTGACTTTTGAAGATTTTTCAGAAACCTTTTCAGTTCTTGTTTTAAAGTGGTGTTTCATTTTATCTGGCAAAAATTCACTTAATGGTCCAGCTATACTTTTTGGAGATGTTTCATCAAACTGCACTGTGAATGCCATACTGGCACTGCCCTCAGGTGTATGAGATTGTCTTGATGGAGTTGCCTCCCCTAATGTCACACTTTGGACTTCTGAAGCTATTCCATTTTGATTGGTTGGTTTTTGTGAAGCTACATTTGAGACAGATGAGGCTGATTTTGAAGAGCTGACACAATGAGAGGTAGTGTCCTTCTCAGGAGAATAATCCTTGTCTGGAATTTCCTGCATTTTGGACTTGGATTTGTCTGCAAAAGAAGCATACAGGTACAGTCCCAATGGAATCCTGCTCAAGATACATGTAGAGTGAAATGTTCATATGTAGATTAACTCTTGCACAGTGGTAAGAAAAAGAAAATTGCATTTTCTGTGAAACTATTTGTTACTAAAACAACTACATAACTAAAGGGTAGTTAAATTTATTAATTATTATTAACTCTAAAATGTTGTTTCAATGTGTATTTAATAAATATCTTAAACAAAAATTATTTCCATTTAAACTATATCAAAAGTTAACTTTTGTGATTCTTTGTCAATCTCAACAACTGTCAACGTGAAAACCAGTACAAAAATTGTCTAGTCAATTGATGATAAATAATGTTTCTGACATTTTTTTTCTTCAAAGTCCTGGAAAAAAGTGAAAGTATCAAGACCAATATTTGCATCTTTAAAACCGATGTTATCTGATAACTTCAATCTACTTATTCAATACTGAACAGTATTTTCTTCTGTCTGAGCAACAGTGTTCAACATTTCTTGTAGACATACATTTATGGCACCACAAAAGTATCAGTGTCCTTGACTCAATTTTGAACTCTTTTTTTTTTTTTTTTTTTTTTTACCTCAGTAGACAAGAAACATGCAGAATACTCTAAAAGACTGTTCTATAAAGAAATCTAATTAAAATGGGTTATAAATGGAAGCCACCAAAATAAGAAAATCCATACCAATAATTCAGGTGAGTGTTGATCTTTGCTTCTGACTCTTGTCTATTACTTTAAAATGCAGATGTTTGATTTATGTCACAGATATATTGCAAACCTGTTTCAAATAACACAATCCACTTCAGCCTTAAAGATTGAAATTTTTTCAAAGAGTCAAAATGATGTAAACACTTTGATAGCAAGACCTATCACAATTTAGCAAATATTTATTTTTCTGGCAGACGTTTAAAAATTACTATTGACTTTAAAGATTCCTGAAGATAACAAATTAACTAGAAATCTAAATCTACCATGACAATTGATCTGTTATGCAAGCAAATAAGGTATGGTGAAAATGGCACCCAACTTCAAATGGGTAGACCTAGATCTCTCTGATATTGTGCAATTGGCATTATATAGCTGGTATTGTGGTGAAGTGACATTAAACATACATACATGCATGCATACATCCATACATACTTACACACATACATGCATCTGCAAACTGCACAGACCCAGATCTGCCATTGCAAAAAGTGCCAGCTGATTTGAGTCTGTGCAGTCTGTTAGGAATAATCAGTAAAACAAATAATAAAGACCTTGATCTGCAAGTGCATCATGCTAAGGCAGATCAGGATCTTTGTTCTTTGCAGTTTTACTCATCTTATAAATGAGAACATAATGGTATATATAGTGTACAGCAGAGCAGGCTCAACACTGCTTATTTCACTGATGATCTCAACTGAACAGTGATGAATGTAGATTCAGATCTGTTGGTACATTAAAAATGGTAGATCCGAATCTATGCTGTACTTCATGGATAAAAACAATATGAAAAAATACAGTCAGGTTATTTATTAGTTTTGTTTCTTTTGAAGATGTGAAGGTAATCCCCCCCCACCACCAGGCCAACTGGGGGCCCAGGGAAGTAGATCATGCTTGCAGTAAGAGGCAATTTTATTTAGCCCTGGAAAGTGTGTGATAATAATATTCCCGCTGAATAGGTCCTGAACTTTATGAAAGATTTCTGTGTATACAACAACAACAAATTTATGTCAAGAATTTTGCCTGTTTTTTGTTTTTGTTATTTAGTATGCCTTTTTTGGATACCTAACTTGCTGAATAGTGCACTGTGGATTGCGTTGATGTGACACGAACATAACACATTCAAACACAGACACACATAAATAACTTTTGTAATCAGAGAGGATAATTTATGAAGTTGGAAGAGTCACTTTTAAACAAATTAAATGTGGTCAAACCCGTATAAAATTTTCCAAAATTGTAGTATATATTTTAAAACTGTATGCATTTGTTTCAGGCAAAAATTGGCCAGAACACTTAATATCTTTTCAATGTTCCAGTCACTAAAACTCTCTGCTCTTTTTTGATTACCTTCAATTTTGCATTAGAGATATGATAAGCACACAAATTACATGACAGAATAACACGGTTACACCCAAACTAGTTTAACAGGAATACAATTTATTACCAGGTATAGTAGACCAACTTAAAGTTTATAGATGAAAATAACCAGACAAGTCTTTATTGCAAACAGGCTGTACTTCTCATGGTTCAACAAAACTGACATGAACAGTGTTTAGCAAGAAGAGGTATCTGGTATTTTACAACACAGCAACACATGAAGGCTTTTTTGCAAAATCGATTGCCTTGCCCAAGGACAAAGCATGGTAGCTGACCAAGGGTGTCTTTTGTAAACCATATATACCTGTGTACAAGTCATATCCATCACAAGCAACACAGACCCTGATCTGCCATCACTGCATAATTTGCCAGCAGGATGGGGTCCATGTTCTTTGGTCTACTCATTTGTTCAATCAAACAACAAAGACCCAGATTTAATGGTGCATTATGCAATGGCAGATCTATATCTATGTTCATTTACAGCTGAATCTGTCTTATACTCAGTATAGATCATTTTCAGATACTACTGTTAACTGGCCAAACCTATCCCATAGTCGCATCTAGTACGGTCATGTGCATTTGATGAAGGGCAACTTGAGTGACCTACACTTCTTACATGAATAGAACATTTGTCATTATAGATCGCCGCAGATAGTAGTAAACAATAATATGCCAGCACACATGTATAAGAGTTGAAATGTATGCTTTCATTAAAAAAAATTAACAATAAATGAGTATCTATTGCTTTATGTTACTGCATCATGACTATAATCGAAACTCTGCCCCCCCCCATGACTGCATGGTAATGAATAATCCGAAAATAAACAAGTTAACTTGTCTAATTAGCAGCAAACAATGAACACCAAAGGTGGCACATCACATATTAAGCAGATTCCTCAAAAGTTTGCCATTTAGTTAATATATTAAATGAGAATCAATGTGAATCCCATAACTGCTTATGATACATTGGATTGGCTAAGAAGTTTATTCTCTCTCTCTCTCCTTAGTTTGCTAACTCCATGAAAAAATATGGATAACAATTATGAGTTAACTCATCCTGCGATACATTAGCAATGGCCAGTTGCAACAGTACTATTAGCTATGTGTAATTCGTGTGGCTTCTCAGACTGGGCTCGGGATCTGATTACGCTGGCATTGATGATGCTGTGTATACCTGTATGCATCCATCCACTAAGAAATTATATGCAACAAAGAGATTTGTAAGTCCTCATGTTTTCAAGAGCATATAGTCTTGAAGAATCATCTAAATACATGTAGGTTTGTACAAATTGTAATTCTGGTCACATACGAAAATCGTCCACTCACCCCTTTCCTTTCAGAAATGGATCATACAACTTTGTAAGTCCTGTCCAGGACCGTGGACAGAGTAGGACAAATTCCTCGGGACCACAGTGATCAGGGGGGTCCACACTTGTTTCAATTTGTGATTCTTTGGGGCCTATTGGATAATTTTTCCTAGGGCCCACAAATCCTGTCCGCTGCCCTGGTCCTCTATGACGCTTTTTGTGCTCATATCTACTTTTCTGTTTTAGGCAGGTTACTGAACTATTTACTCATGATTTTTAAACACACTATTTCTGTGAAGGGTGTACAGATGTCAAACCTTTAAAAATTTGTTTGAAACTTTCTTCCCGAACATACACTATGTTCATGACAATCACTTAAAAGTTGCCCTACGTTGATTGCACATACGTTAAATATTGGCATGGAAAACCCCAGATCTATACACTGTAGCTGCCCCTTTAAGGCTCATGGTTTCCTCCAGGATCTCTGGTTCCCATGTGTGATATACTTGGATGGCTTAAAACCCTATGTGTGATATACTTGGATGGCTTAGATCCCTATGTGCGATATACTTGGATGGCTTAGACGTTATGTGTGATATACTTGGATGGCTTAAATCCCTATGTGTGATATACTTGGATGGCTTAAATCCCTATGTGTGATATACTTGGATGGCTTAGATCCCTATGTGTGATATACTTGGATGGCTTAGATCCTTATGTGTGATATACTTGGATGGCTTAGACCCTATGTGTGATATACTTGGATGGCTTTGATCTCTATGTGTGATATACTTGGATGGCTTAGATCCCTATGTGTGATATACTTGGATGGCTTAAATCCCTATGTGTGATATACTTGGATGGCTTAAATCCCTATGTGTGATATACTTGGATGACTTAGATCCCTATGTGTGATATACTTGGATGACTTAGATCCCTATGTGTGTTATACTTGGATGGCTTAGATCCCTATGTGTGATATACTTGGATGGCTTAAATCCCTATGTGTGATATACTTGGATGACTTAGATCCCCATGTGTGATATACTTGGATGGCTTAAATCCCTATGTGTGATATACTTGGATGACTTAGATCCCCATGTGTGATATACTTGGATGGCTTAGATCCTTATGTGTGATATACTTGGATGGCTCAGATCCCTATGTGTGATATGCTTGGATGGCTTAGATCCCTATGTGTGATATACTTGGATGGCTTATATCCCTATGTGTGATTTACTTAGATGGCTTAGATCTCTATGTGTGATATACTGTATTATTGCTTAAAGAAACATTTTCCAGGCACTTGGACCTCAGAAAAGTTTGAGTTACTGTCTTCATTATACTGAACCAAGTACACTTCTCCACTAAACTGATTATGATTTTACTGAAGAACCAGAGGCACCTGATGTAAGCTTGATACTAAAATAAATGAGTCAAACCTTGAGAAAAGGCAGTTGCACACAGATCATTTTATTAATTAGTGGTATTTATGTTTACAGTAAAATGTTTAAGTAATCTATGTGTCATAAGTTTCCTTTTCAATGAGCTATCACACATCTTTAAGTTACGAGAAAAAGAATGTCAACATTTATTTTTAGTCTGGTCAGACAATATTATGCTTGCCCAAGATCACTCATATTTTCATGACATTGAAGCGTTTTTTAATATATTGCCACACCAAAGTAAAGATGCCAGCATATATATATATATATATATATATATATATATATATATATATATATATATATATATATATATATATATATATACATACATACATACATACACACACACACACACACATGAATTAAAGAGTGGAGAAGTACTACCCTCCCCAATTGTATATAAATTATGGTGCAGGAAAGTATAAGTACTACCATTCCCTTGACTTGTACTCCACACTGATATGTTACCTGTATTCACACACACATGTACATATATCTACACTTTTCCCAAGAAAGATATTAATAACTTGCATCTATGAAAAGAATTCCAACTGTCTCAACTTCCACAAACTTTTGTATTTAATAATCCATTTTGGTCAAAGTTCCATTCTATAAAGCTACATATGTAACTCATAAAAAAGAAAGATTGCTAAGTGGCCAAAAGAACTGTACCTTTTGACCCCAAATAAAAATGGTTTCTACCTCATCCAAGTGCAAAACATTCAAAAAATTCAGTCTAGGTTTGTGATATAGAATTATTGTTGTTGTTGTTGTTGTTGTTGTTGTGGGGTTTAACGCCATTTTTCAGCACGCGATAGGCTATACATGGCGGCCAGTAATAATGGTGGAGGAAGAACCCGGGAAAACGCCGGAAAGAACCACCGACCCACGATAAGCTACTGGCAAGCTTTCTCACATACCCACATTGGCTGAATCCTAGACTCGAACCACCGCAGACAGAGGTGAGATGGCAGTGATCCGTAACGAAGAGCGCTTTAGACCACTCGGGGCCCCTGTGATATAGAATTAAAGTTATTGTATACATGAATCATTTTCTTCCAGCCTTCTTGCCTTCACTGGGTGCAAACCATCCATAAAAGACACACTGTACTAATTATATGGAAGAACTGTGAACCAGTCTAGAAATGGATGAACAAAAAATAGAGTATTTACGGGTTTGGTGGTCCATAATTGGTTAATAATGAAAATTAAAAGTTTAGTAAAAATATCTTTTGAGAGCTTATCCTTTATGTAATTTAAAAAAGTATAGACAAAATTCTATTGATGCAATTTTAGTATTTTTACAGGCTTGACTTAGGAGTACTCAGTAATGAAAGTAGCACCTGATTCATTTGGTGCAGAATCAATAACATGTGTTTCATGCACATGTAGATAAACAAAATGCCATGGCTCATGTGGTGTTTTTCACACATAAGCTTCCACCAAGGTTAGTTGTGCATGGAGAATTATAGGTCTCATCATCAGCACCCAGAAATTTTAAGTTATTGAACTTAGAATATGATAGTATTTCCATATGTTTACTATTGGAGTTGAATTAGTACCGTGAGTCCTAAAGGTTGGTCCAGGTCTAGAATACATGTTATTACATAGAAACCATTTTCATCCTCCAGTTACAGTGACCTCTACCATTTTTCATTTTTTTATACCAGTGACCTTGAACATTGACCCCACTGATAGTCTTGTTCCTTAATCCAAGTATAAGACATCTACAAAGTTTAGTCCAGGTCTATGATGTACAACTAAAGTTCCATTTTTTTCTTCAGCAAAAATAACCTTGACCTCTGCTTGTTTATCCCCAACAAGGACAGGCTTTTTCAATACCACAAATGCAAGTCATCCATAAAGTTTGATCCTGATCTGTGATGTAAACTAACTGTTATTGTGTACAAAACTGTTTTTCTTTCTTCAGTGACCTTTACTTTTGACCTCAACTCCAAAGGCTTTTTCCTTACCCCAAGTGAAAGCCATCCACAATATTTGATAAGGATAGATGTGTAAAACTACAATTATTGTGAGAAAATGATAAAGATAAAAGGTGAACCTGTAAACCAATGGATAATAATGTATGAACATTATAAACTCAGCCTGTGGTGGGTATATACAAAGGAGGTGGATAGTCTAATAGTCAACTCTTGTTACAACCATCCAATTAAGTTTCAACCAGTATTGTCTCTATAATGATTTTGTTATTTTGAAAATATGCCCTTAATTAAAAGAAGGGTCTCCCCCCATCCTTATTAGCATTGTCAAACCTAAATACGTATACGTAAATGAGAAGAACAAGATAAAAAATATAAACTTCATATTTAATGTTATTTTATTTACTTTGAAACATTGTGTGTGTGTGTGTATGTTTTTGTATGTGTGTGCACATGTGAGTGTGTGTGTGTGTGTGTGTGTGTGTTTGTATGTGTGTGCACATGTGAGTGTGTGTGTGTGTGTGTTTGTGTAGAAAACTGGATCAGCAATTACTGAAATGTAAAACAGTACACACTTACTGTAAGGCTCTACATTTTAACAACTTCTGTTACAAGACAGTAATGACCATAGGGCAATATACTCCATGGCTCCCAGTGACTGCATTGCAATTGGGGAGTACCCAATCTGAACCTACAGCATTGCAATGGGGGAGTACCCTATCTGAACCTACAGCATTGCAATGGGGGAGTACCCTATCTGAACCTACAGTATTGCAATGGGGGAGTACCCTATCTGAACCTACAGCATTGCAATGGGGGATTAACCAATCTGAACCTACAGCATTGAAACGGGGGAGTACCCTATCTGAACCTACAGTATTGCAATGGAGGAGTACCTTATCTGAACCTACAGTATTGCAATGGGGGAGTACCCTATCTGAACCTACAGCATTGTACCCTATCTGAACCGACAGTAGGAGGTATACTACAATTTTCATTGCACTAGAACATAATATTGACTACGGTCTTATCACAAGATAAAACTTAAGGTTAACAATGAAGTATTTTGGTGAACAATACTCTGGATTATGTGAGATAAGAAAGATTTATGTGCTACAGAGAATGTGACAATACTTAAATAAAGTGCTTGTTGGAATGAAAACTCTCGGCAAGTGTTAACTCTGTTAAATCTGTTTGTATGCCATCAAACAAACACAGACAGGATTAACAGCAAATAAATGGACCCCATAAAATATTCCATAGGTCTGAAAAACTTACAGAAATTTAACTAAACCTCTGGTTTGGATTCAATTTATATCTTAATTTGACAGAATAGCAACATTTGAATAGAACATTCATCAGGTATCTTCCACATGTTCATTTAAAGAAAATTTGAGCTGTTTTGAAAGTTTTCAATTAGAGCTAGTTTTCTTCAACACATGTTTTCACCATTTTTATAGCCACTAAAAAATAACTAGTAAATGGGTGGATGCAAGTTTTAAAAAATTTACTTAAAATGAAGTGAAATTTGATTTTCCAGCAGCAAAATTTGCCTATTTTTCTTTCCAAATGTCAGCTTGTGAAGAAGAATTTGGTTTGGTGTTTTACAGCAAAGCAACACAAGTAAATTATTCCATCCTGTTGGAACTGGATGCACCATCACATTGTTGCACGAACCCAAGGGCAGTGGTCACTATGTCCCCCACCCTCAAACATTTGTGGGTTACAACAATTTAAAACAGCAAAGGAAAATTATTTGCTTTGACAGTTTTGCCACACTAACTTTGTGGTCTGCTCTGTACTATTGTATTTTCCTTAGACATTTACATTATTGCCATATATGTTTTATCATGTACTCAAGCAATTAATGAAAACATTAACATGAATGAATATCTAGCTAACCTGAAATGAGCTACACCATGGAATTTTCCATTCCAAATCTTGCTCTCATTTAACTTTAGTATACATTCATTATCTACAAGCATTTATTATAATAAAATACTCATGTCTTTGTAATTACTTTTCATTTCAACTAAATAAATCATTAATTAAATGACAAATTGTCTATTTGATTCAATTTAGTCTCTTCTGTTATTAATTCAACCTCAAAATAAATTAAATCTTCTGTGCCACAAGTAGAACTTTAACTCTGAAAATGTCTTATATTAGGGGCTCTGTGTGTGTGTGTGTGTGTGTGATCTGGAATTTTAATGTAGCTTTAACAATTCTTCACATTGCTATGATGTCTGCAGTGTGACAGCTTATAGCGATGTCTAGCACTGGGACATCATGCCACAGACATGTAGCATGATGTCCTCCACCCAGTCACATTATCCTGACACCAGTCTGACCAGTCTGAACGCTAACCTCTTAATGCTGAGTGCCAAGAGAGGCAGCTATTAGGGGCTGTCAAACACTTTATATTGCAACTCAAATGACTACCACAAATCCTAAATGTCTTCATTGCCAGATACATTAATTTAAAATGGATATTCAATGCCATCTTATATTTTTAGCACCAACATAGACATGGAAAACATCCACTAAAGAAATGCTGTAGTCTTGTGGATGTGTATTTTTCGTTTTATGAATAAGTGTACCCAGGTGGGATCACAAAGTCAAGATTTGGGGGACAAAGAACAAAATATTACAGGAAAACTGCAATCCTGCTCTGTGTGCAACACTGTCAAATTAGTCAACTCCAGGCAGATATGAGGGTACGATTTTAACTAATTCAAGTTCACTATGCTAACCACTGAGCCACAATGGCTCCTGCCTCCATTATTCCCCTCTTATAACATACAAGAGGTGTACTGGACCTATTCTACATATCAAAGCCTGCAGTGGTCATGTATGAGAAGAACAATCCATATGAAGCACCAAGAATATTTAAATTTGAGTCTTTCTGTCTAATTTCTTGCTGTACAAGTTTGAATTCATTGATTCAAATTACGCCATCATAGTTTCTGCTATTGCAACAAGTTCTATGTTATGTGCTCTGTTCACTCATTCTTAAACAAAGATCTATTATTTTTCTGTAGACAGTTTTCCTTGAATCCTGCAGTGACAATTTTCAAACTGTTGCCACAACTGTTCTTTACTGAATATAAAGAAATTACATAAACCCAACTGCACTTGTCTTATAAAATGATGAACCAGATGATAATATAAACATGATTTGATGGCTTTAATTCGAATTAAATATTTGTATAAAATGAAAATTAATGAGAAAAAATAGGATAGAGGAGAATGGCACTAAAAATAATTTACAGTGCATATTCTTTATAAAGTAATATATTCAACAGAAAAAAAGGAGATGATTTTTTCATCAACACCAATCTTTATTCTTGGAATGGCTAATTTATTCCTAATTAATTTTCAATTATTCAACTTTACTTGACTGCCTAAAGCTGACAAGCTTATCTGATGTGAGCCAAAATTGTGCAAAGGGATATAATTCCAACTAACTTGCAATACAATGCATCTAAAATCAAGTATTGATTATTCCCCTTGTTACAAGATGACCCTGATAAAGATTATTCATATCACCTCAGTTTGAGCACATGTACATGTGTGTGTGTGTGTGTATATATATATACACACACACACACACACACTTTTCACTTATGTATATTTGGACAGACAGGGTACAATAATTTACAAATGTCAAAAATGTTAGTTACTGACACAGATTAGCTCATATCAATGCCATTGTTCATTAATCACTGATATTTTTATGATTACATATGAATATGATTGGAAATTAGGAGAACTTATCATTTGATGACTGTTCAAGGACTGCTCCAGTAAATAACAGTCTCTTTGGTAATCTAAATACATGTACTGCTTAAACAAGAGCAGCATATTGGCAGTAATATGGTTTTCATGGAACCTCTCAAGAAATCTGGATTGTTATGACTCTGTTGTCTTAAAATAAGTAACTAAAAAGGCAAAACCAACAAGTTTAGTAAAATTCAACAAATTAATTTATTTCCCTAGAACACAAAAGGATTTTTTTTAAATCTCAAAAAATCCTAAAGGTTCTATTACTAGTTTAAAAGTATAGTGTGTTCTGAATGAATTCCAGTATTTAATGTGCTGAAGTGCCAAGTCTTGGATAAGCTGATGTGCCAACAGTCTTGATGTATCATAATGATATAATTTAGAATGTCCTTGAATGAATTCACAATAATCTCAAAATATTAAGTCCATAATGTTAATGAGCACTTTGTAATACCAATGAATAATTTTAAAGTAAATGATTCCTCTCAAATTATATCTGAACAAAACTAACAATGATTTTAGAGCTGAACTTAAAGTATGAATTAATTTATTTTGTTCACATCAAATGCATATAAACACCTAAGACACAATAAAATACGAGTAATTTCCTTATTAAATTTGCATACAAGTTCTTTTTATAGAACCTTCAAGGTCAAAAGTCCATGTAAACATGTTTATAAATATTACCTTCAAGTTCAATCCTGATTCATAGACACATATTAGCTATATAATAGGTTATTTAAAACTGATTATTAAATCTACAATCATGGACAAAAGTTAAACACAATATACATATACACAAAATTAAATTATACATGCTGATGAAAAAGCAAAACTGCTTAAAATATGTAAAGATGATTTTAATGAGAAGTAGTCCTTCAAAAAGAAAAGTTGCAGAGTTATCGTGAAAATATCAAAATGTATTATTTAATATTAAACTGAATTGACCAGTACTGAAAGTCTGATTATACCTGGATCAAGCATGATTATTTTAAAATTATCCCACATCAACAATGAAACAATTAGTAGACAAACAGAAATGGTGTCATTGCTTATACGAGATATTGCTGGAATTCTTTTAATGGTTGAGACATATTTGAGAAATGTAACAGAAGTGATATGATTGGTAACAATGATCTAGAAACAATGAATTGTTCATGTAAGTTTCTGACAAAAAACAATAAATGGTGAGAGAAAAAACCTGTTGTATGCCTAAATGGAATCAAGCTTATTCCAACTGTTGCTGGTTGCTATGAGATACCAATAAGAAACTGGTTTGAAGATCTCCATAGAAAGCTTGATCCTCCTTTCACTAACATAGCTGGGAAAAGAACATGCAAAGCAACAAACATCAGATTAATATCCTCTACATCCAATACTAACTTCCTCATTTGTTTTCCCTTATACACCACTCAACATTGCATTATTTTTTTCAATGGTTCGGAGATTGACATCTTCCTAATAGAAACATGGCTAAAAAATCAGGCAATGAGCCAAAATGTGTGGATCTAACAGTCTCTGGTTACTCCGTCAAATTGTTCCCGTGCCACTCTCGCTGAGATGGAATAGCTGTTATCACAAAGAACTCAATAATTCACCATCTTAACCACACTGCAACTTTCAATTTCGAACAAACATCGTTTGAACTGGTCCAAACCTCACTCACATTGGAATAAAGGTGAGTCCATTGTTTCTTTCCCTACTGCCTTCCTCCTAGTTGAGAAAACAAACTGACTAAATGTCTCTTTTTGGAGCAGTTTCCTAAACTCCTGGAGAATAGAAATCTAATAATTGGTAACCTAATTACTCTTAGAGATCCTAGTCACATTTTTAAACTCAAATGGTCAATTAGTAAACCCACTGATAAACATGGTCACATTTTAGTCTGGATTCTTCACAGACCTGATGATAATATTCTACAGTATTCATTGATGTCCCATGAACTTGCATCAGATCACCTATATATCATATCCAAGCTCAACATATCAGTCCCTAACCCACCATCTTTTTGCTCCAAAGAGAAACCTCCATAAGATAAATAGAAACCAACTAATGCATGACATCCAAGCAAACCTAACAATTTTATTACCTCCTACAGCAGTACAACTTGACAGGTGCTTGCATTTACTGCTTCACAAATATGTCCCAGCAACAAAGTGTAGAGTATCAATTCAAAAGTGTACTCCATGGTACGGTAGTGTTAGGAACCAGCTTGGCATTGCTAAAGAGAATAAGTAAAGGCTGAGAGGAATTGGCTTTCCACCAGCTTCACTATTCATAAGCTGATCTATGAAGCTACTAAGCAGAATGTCACATGGTTCAAAATCAGCCGACTGCAGTACTAAGATCACTGAAAGTTCCAGCTGCAAAGAGCTTTTCGACATTACAAATGATCCAGAATCGAACACAAAATCTGTTCCCTATGCTACATTTTGTTGACTGGCTTCAGTCCAATATATCTAACTGACCTCACTCATGTGTACATCCCATCAAGAAACTTATTCTCCTTTTCCGACACTCGAATTCTCATTGTCCCCACTGCTTAAGTCATGTGGACAATGTTAGTTTTTGCTTACCAAAGCCCAGCTTCATGGAATGAATTGCCCACTGATCTTACAGACAAGGACACTGATCTCATATAAGAGTGCTCTTAGAACTCACCTATTTCGACTACAAGAGCATACTTAAAAGACTTAGTAATATTTAATTCCTTAATTATTGTTAGCATGGATTTTGTTTGGCAATTTCATGGAGTTTGTTTTTGTAATCTTGTCGTTGTATATGTTTATATGTGTTACCTAATACTGTAAAGCGCTTGGAGCTTCTGAAGATTAGGTGCAGTACTAAGTCCACATTAATGCTATTGCTATTATTATTGTTTATTTATTATTATTATTATTGTGTACAAAGTGAGTGTCTCTGATATATACAAGTTTAGATACTCAGCTGTATGTGTGTGTGTGTGCAACTATGTACTAAAGTATTATGTAAATATGCAATAACTGAGGGCTACAAGGAAGATTAGTTCTATGCAACTGTGTCATCCTCTTTAAACAAAGTTGCTGTTGTTGTTATTATTATTATTATCATTATTATTATTAATTGTATATAAGGATCAAGACAGAAAGTAGTATTTACAGCTTCATCTTGTTATAAATAACTACAAGGGAAATTAACATTGTGGAGGTTGTTTTATGACAAGCTGAAAAGACATATCCAATCTTCCCTCATTCTGAGGTCTCTAAAGCTACAATATAATGTATGAAAAGACATCCAATCCTGCCTCATATTGAAGTCTCTAAAGCTACAATATAATGAATGAAAAAGACATCCAATCTTGCAATCTTGCCTCATATTGAGGTCTCTAAAACTACAATATAATGAATGAAAAAGACATCCAATCTTGCAATCTTGCCTCATATTGAGGTCTCTAAAACTACAATATAATGAATGAAAAAGACATCCAATCTTGCAATCTTGCCTCATATTGAGGTCTCTAAAGCTACAATATAATGAAGCAATGAAAAAGTTCAAATATATCTTATGTGAATAAACCTTTTTCCAATAGCTTTTTGTTCAAAATATTAAACAGGAAGGAATTTTTAAAAAAGACTGTGTTAACCCCTTCGAGTATTTGCCAGGAATACTATATGATGCTTCCCATCCAAATATTCAATACAACTGTGACTGTTTGTGGCAATTACAAGAGGAAGAACAGTATCAAAATAATACCTTGGCATCCTTCCCTTTACAATGATCTACAATGTGTGTGTTCCAAGTGTTCTTGTGCAATTAACACTGCTCCTGTAAGTTGGCAGGCTTGTACTGCATAAAACTGTGCAAATGTAGTGCAGATAACAAACTATGCAAAAAATCTAGTAACTTTTAAAACCATATGTCAAGTTCAATGTGGAGATAGTGAAAATCTATTGTATCACATGCAAACAACGCCGAAGGATTTTGTGTATACTGGTGTTTATTGTCCATCCAACTGTCACACGTCTGTTTACATAGTACACTGTATCTCCTAAACCATTTGTAAATATCTGCATGAAACTTGCCATCATGACTAGACACTGTGTCTGTCTTATCAGCATTTTAAGAATCATTTCCATTTTAACAAATAAACTGTGTACATCTGTCACACTCTTCTCTAGTAGTTAGTATCTCCTGATCTCTCTGAGATATCTTCATGAAAATTGCTTTGCATCTGTATCTAAACTAGAGCCTTTGTTCCATATGAATGAGTGCTTTTTGAATTATCTCTGAAAGCTGTATTTACACTTAATAACCTCATTTTCCCATCTCTCCATTACACTCATAACAGTTAATATCTTGTAAACCATTTTAGATATCTTCATGTGCATTTGTATCAGTGTAGCTGGATCTTTGACCTTGATCTGTGACCTTAACCTTGATGAGAAAAAATGACAACACTGGTTTTTGAATTGTTGATAATGATCATTAGGATATGTTTCCAACTTCCCATTAAATTCCAATGGAAGACAAATGCTCGAAAACTTGCCCTGAAAAAATAACTTTCTTATGATCAACAACAGTAAAACCAGACCCTGTATTCTTAAAACATTTGTAGAAAATAAACTGAAGCTCAAGCTCAAAGTCCAAAAGCTTAAAATATTTATAACTTTAATTTAAATAAACTTAAAATCACAAATCTTCCAGATGTTTCCTAAAAAGGTTCCCTCTACTTGACTACTGAATTCTGATGATGCAAGCACATGCCAAGTATCAGATCTGATTTCACATGCTGAGCCTGAGCTAGAGTTCTTTTGTTAAGAAGATTTGAGAATACAGGGCCTGGACTTGAAATGCCATAGAATGTCGAGTCCTAAATATTTAATGAAATTATTAGCTAATATTTTGCTGCTCTTCTACATCTATGAATAAATTACTATGGCATACTGAACTACTTACCCTTTGAGATCAAAGAAGTATTGAGATCAGAGGGCTCATTATCTCCCCACCAAGTGGGCTGCCCATAGAGTGGTGTCCCCTTTTTCACTGTTGCCAACTCTGAAATACAACAAATAAAGGTGCAGATACCTGGTTTGATCATAATCTCTTTAGAAATAAAGCCTTTACAGTTTTGATGGATGAACAACACAAAATAATGATAACTGATGGATATAGGATTACATTACAACAAACTTAGTGTGGAGGACAAATTAGCGAAAAATTATTAACTTATTTCGCATTAATTCAAATAAAAGGGTAAGTTTATAAACGACTGCACTCTGCTAATCACACATCTTTCTATATTGTAAAAATGATATGTTGTGTGTCTCTTACACAACTGACTCTGTAGGTGCCCACTATAAAAATACATCCTGGTAAGATCTACCTATTTACATCCAACAGTACCTGTGCAGTGACAACAGGAAAAATTAAAATGGTTGTAAGTTCAAGCCTACAACTGCATATCATTTACTTATAATAGGCCTGTGAACAATTATTTTACTAATTTTTCCTGTAATTATTTTTAGCCAATCAGCAACCTTCATTTTTTTAAATCTACCAATACACATTGGCTGATTCCATACCTCATAAAATAATTAGCTGGCTGTAACCATATACATTATACACCTTAAACACAAAGGGGGCATAACTATAGAGAAATGCATCAGAGTGAAATGACAGAATGATACATTCATTCTGTTCTCATGTCAGTCATAAGTAAAATTTCAAGACAGTCCATGGAAAGATGCAGGATTAGTTGCAAATGCAAGAACTGTAAGACAGACATATGTACTGGATGGAGAGACATTTCTAAATGCTGTATAACCATGCCATATTCACAGGAGGGGCCTTAAAAACAAAGATCAACATAAATGTCCTCTTAAATAAAACTTACATTCACATTCATATGATATTTTCATAGGGCAGACAATTTCAATTTTGGAACAAAGATGTTCCTTTGAGTTCCAGACCATGAAGCAGTCATAAAAGAAGTTTCCTAAACATGAGGCAGCTAGAAAAAAGCAGTTTCCAGACTATGAAGCAGAAATAATATAAGCACCAAGAATTTCTATCAATCAAATAAAAAATAAAATAGTTTCCAGACAATGGGGCAAATATCAAATAAAAATTTAGAGTTTCCAGACTGTGAGGCAGCTATCAAATAAGCACTGTGAGTTTCCAGACTAAGGCTGGTATCAAATAAGCACTGCAAGCTTCTAGACTATGAGGCAGCTATCAAATAAGCACTGCAGGTTTCCAGACTGTGAAGCAGCTATCAAATAAGCACTGCAGGTTTCCAGAGTGTGAGGCAGCTATCAAATAAGCACTGCAAGCTTCTAGACTATGAGGCAGCTATCAAATAAGCACTGCAGGTTTCCAGACTGTGAGGCAGCTATCAAATAAGCAGTGCAAGCTTCCAGACTGTGAGGCAGCTATCAAATAAGCACTAAAAGTTTCCAGACTATGGGGCAGCTAACAAATAAGCACTGTGAGTTTCCAGACTGAGGCTGATATCAAATAAGCACTGCAAGCTTCCAGACTGTGAGGCAGCTATCAAATAAGCACTGCAGGTTTCCAGACTGTGAGGCAGCTATCAAATAAGCACTGCAGGTTTCCAGACTGTGAGGCAGCTATCAAATAAGCACATGGCTAGCAAATAGGGAAATAATGTCTGAGATAGTAAATTTACTGCTATACCCGCTCCATTTACAAAAATAATGGCTTGAATAAATCTCAATGGTAGATGTATGTGAAAATAAACCTTATAGTTGATAAAACCTGTTAAAATTAATTCAATCTTCAGGCTGCAAGCACTCATATGACAATGTATTCAACTTATTATTTGATAATAATCAAAAATTAAATTTACAAACGCTCAAGCAAATCATGCTGGATTCTCAATTAAAAATGAAGTTTGTATCCCACAAATTACCTGTCCCAAAAGAACCATTTTGTACCATACAATATCCAGTTTGTAAGTTAACTCACAACTGACCTCTTCATGACTGTTTTATGTTTGCCTGATCTTGAAACACAATGCACAAACTTAGCCTAAATAAATTAGCTACAGCTAACTCCTAGCCCTGCTGATATGATATGCTTGTTGACATAATGACATTGGCATTGTATTGTAGACCTAACATCAATACTCATGCAATTTGTCAATTACAATGTTCTGCCTACCATATACAAAGAATATCTACATGGGATCAGCAGACTTTGATACATACAGTAGTCCCTCACTATTGTGCCCTTCATTATAACGCCCTTCATTATAACATGTTTTCTGTTATACGGCAGGTATGATTATGAATCCCATTTTATTGCGCAGTGTAATGGTGCAAAATTTTGTTTTCACAGCCAGTGTCACACATAAAGTTTGATGTATAGGTAAGGATAGCTTTAGCTATGCAAGTTGTAATATTTAATTTGTTTTGTTTGAAGCATGAACTGAGTTTTAATTAGGGGCTGCTGGCTAATGGTTAGAGTCTGAATAATAGAGCACAATGTTAACACGAGGTCATAGCAGTAAACTGTCTAGAGTCGATTTAAACCAGAGAATATTACAGAAAATTGTAGTCCAAACAAAATGGTGTCATAGAATGACATTTTCCAGAATAGTTATTAATAAAGGCAGACTATAGGAAGAATTTTCAGACTTCTATGGGACTGATAAGAATTCTGGTGGTTAAAGTCATATTCTTGACTGGCAAAGCTAAACATGTCTTCCTAGATGGAATTCAGGGCTTTAGTCTCAATTGAAAACTATATCCATTGATGCAAGTTTAAAATTATTGTTGAATTTATTCATTTTTAAGTCATATTTCAATTTTCCTTGAGTTCAGAAATAAGCGCATGTTTATGATTCATGTCTGTAAGAATGTCATATAATAATATTTCCTTGTATGAATAAGTTCAGATTTAGTTGTTTGTATATGAAGGAAATCATGTAGCAAGATTACATGCCTTTCTTCTTGTGCAACTTGTAAGAATATGTAAATTATCTGTCTTAAATGATTTGTATCATTTATGTTGATTGATTTTTCTATGTTCGGAAACATATGTCAATGAATCGATAATCAGCAAAGTAAATTATTAAGGGCAAGTAGTGAAGTCCACTAATTCATTTGTGTAATTATATTGTGAATTCTCTTCACTGAAGAATCAATGGTTGAGCCCAGGTAATGTGCCAGCTAGTTAGTTCAACTTGTAATTTATAGCTGCAGTGAGGTGTGATGGTTATCGAAAGAGATTTAATTATGTCATGTCCTAAGCAGGAATAAAAGGGCACTAGAAAAGACAAAGTCATTAGGACTGTGTATCAGTATAAGATTGCAAATGACCACATTAGCTAGTTCTGTTGATTTTTTATATCTGATGCACAGAGAGTGTGGTAATATTTGCTGATCCCATTAAACAAAATGTGTTTTGGTTGTGTATTATCATTTATATTTAAAGGAAATAGCTCTCCACACACCTGACTGCACTGAGGAAAAGAGAGCGCAGTCTGCAACTAAGACATGCGAGGCTAATAGAAGAGAGAAGGAAAAATAGGAAAACTTCCACCAATCACCAACAGTGACTTGGAAAAGACCAGAAGCACCAGATGATGCTGTCATGCAATCAGAGTTCGATCAGTCACTCAATCATATGATAAAATTTGTTCAATCAGTAACAGAATGGATAAATAAAATGTGCATAATTTTGTAACTCTATTGCTGGAATGAAGTTAATCATTCAAATGTCATTTTTCTTTATGTAATTTATTAAACTGTTGTATTTTACCCATGGGGGCTTGTGTTATTCTATTCTATATCTCTGCTTAGTTCTCTGTTCTTCCATCCTTTAATTTCATTTTTATGTTATTAATTACTCGATCCGGGAAATAACACTGTGGTTGATCATCTCCAAGATAATGATAACCAAAAACCATTTGGAGTGGGGAAGATTTCAGATCTATCTCAATCATCCACCCCACCCACTACATGCAGCAATAAAAATTATAATGTACTTTATTAGAAGACAGTCTCACTATAAGACAGTATATTCTCTCCTGTGGAGAGCGCTATAATGAGGAAGTACTTATGAAACATGTACTACATTATAAGGCAGTATATTCTATGCCTCCTGTTGACAGCATTATAATGAGAGTATAATGTACTTCATTATAAAGTGGTCTCACTATAACATGGAATATTCCTTGACTCCCATAGACAGCATTATAATGAGAGTATAATGTACTTCATTATAAAGTGGTCTCACTATAACATGGAATATTCCTTAACTCCCATAGACATCATTATAATGAGAGAATACTGTACTTCATTATAAAGTGGTCTCACTATAACATGGAATATTCCTTGACTCATATAGACATCATTATAAAGAGAGAATACTGTACTTCATTATAAAGTGGTCTCACTATAACATGGAATATTCCTTGACTCATATAGACATCATTATAATGAGAGAATACTGTACTTCATTATAAAGTGGTGTCACTATAACATGGAATATTCCTTGACTACCATAGACATCATTATAATGAGGGAATACTGTACTTCATTATAAAGTGGTCTCACTATAACATGGAATATTCCTTGACTCCCATAGACAGCATTATAATGAGAGTATAATGTACTTCATTATAAAGTGGTCTCACTATAACATGGAATATTCCTTAACTCCCATAGACATCATTATAATGAGAGAATACTGTACTTCATTATAAAGTGGTCTCACTATAACATGGAATATTCCTTGACTCATATAGACATCATTATAATGAGAGAATACTGTACTTCATTATAAAGTGGTGTCACTATAACATGGAATATTCCTTGACTACCATAGACATCATTATAATGAGGGAATACTGTACTTCATTATAAAGTGGTCTCACTATAAGGCAGTATACTCTATGGCTTCCATTGACTGTGTTATTAATGAGTGAGTATTGTATTGGTGGTCTGAAGAGGTCAAGTTTCTGTTTGGCTTGTGAAATGTAGGGACTCCTGTAAAATTAACGACTTTTACTGCACAAGCCAGAAAAGCTGCTCCTGGCCTGTAATGTAAAAGCCTCAAAATATTTTTCCAGTTAATTCAGTCTGCAAGGCATGAGACACTACTGTAACTATAATTTTGTGAAGTTTATTAACAAGAGGCCCAAGAGAGCCGAACATGGTTCAACTGATATTTGTCGGTCTAAAAGGTCAATGTACTACTAACAAAGAAAGTAGTTTATGCTTGAAAACACCCATGTCAAGATAATTTCTAGTTAACTGGTTGAAACTGATGGCATCTGAAATGTTACACTGTTTTTCTACTTGAGCTGCTTCAGTTGAATGGGATGTTATATTGCCATCTTCACAAAATGTGAAAGGTGTTCATGTGGGGCTTGAATCTGGTTTGGTATGGTCAGGCAGTACATGTATTTGAAAACTGTTCCACAGAGGCTTTATGCATATTAGTAGCACTAGGTGTACTTGATAGGAAACAAGTTCATTGATAGGTTTTCCACTATGTAATAAACAGGCTGATGTATGAGCAATACACTGGCCTTCAGTTTGGATCCTGTCACCAACAGGCAACTCTATCCCCATTACCATTCATATAACTGCCATTCGTATATGTAGGGACTCTAACAGTGGGGCCATAACAAAGACTGTTGACACAAGATACAGATAAATATTTACACCCACTAATATCACTGATCAGGTTCCATTATTTGTCAAAAGAAGGCCAATAGCTACTAAGTTTATTAAACACCTAGTTTATGTCTTCAATGGTGGTTACCTCTTACTAAAGGTATAAATTTTTAGCAAGGTCTTTTCCATCACAGGCTTAAAAAGCGACTGCCCTAAAAGGCCAACCTAGCCCAGTATGTTAATTAATAGCTTCCTACCACTTTGGTTTCAACTCATACAATCTACATGTACTTTCCTCATGGATTTCAAGCTCATTAATTCCAGCTTACAACAGAAATGCAGCAATTACCCCAGTGACCTAACTAGATGTATATTTGTAAAACAGATCAGTTCTGTTATATTTAAGTTCATATGCAAAGCCACCATTTGTCTTAGGAAAATTAAAATAGGTCCAACAACAGGTGCATTTTTCTGTCCTATACTGAAACAACTGTTTGTTACAATAATATAAAAATGGATAAATCCTTGAAAAAAAAATATCACAAAGACATTATTTTTGGAAGGAAAGATGTCATGTACAAGATAAAAATAATACGCAACTGTTGCAATGAAAACTAGCTAAAGTTATTGTAAAAATGTCAAGCACTAATACTAAATGGCCAAATTTCAACCCAATCATTTTATCTTTTTACCCCCCAACAAAGAATCAAACTGAAAGTGATATAAAAACAAACTTGAGTCTGAAATGTATATTGGTGTGCAAATATCTATTGTTTCTATATTCTGCAAAGTGTTTCCCAATTCTAACTTGAAGTCTGCAAGTATGAATGAATACTTATCAAACTGAATTGACAAATGCAACAACCTACCAAAGCAAAACAGTATCAAAAGAGGTGGCAACAGTTAGTAAAGAAAGCAAATTACTTAAATAAGCATGCATTTAATGGCTGATCGAGGCCTTGCTACATAAACAATAAATTAATGTTTCCTTTCTTTCTTCCGTGGACAACAGATAATGGACAAAAGGCCATCAAATAAGCACTTATGAACATAGTGGGACCCTGGGAGGCCAAGCGTTCTAGAGCACCCACCTTTACCAATTAGTGCCATCCCACCTCTGTCCTCATGGGTGTGAATCTCAGGCTCAGCCAATGTGGGTATGTGAGAAATGTTGTTAGCAGCTTCCTGTGGGTTGGTGATTCTTACCAGGGTTTTCCTGGGTTCTTCCTCAACCAGTTATACTGGCTGCCATGTATAGCTTTAGCCCGAGTTTCCTCTGACCCTTGCCACCCCATTTTTAATATTTGGACATTTATGTTGGGGTGTAGGGTCAGAGTCCATTCCCTATCAAAAAGTTGGAATTTGCCGACACCATCTGGTGTCAGCATGGGGTAGCCACTTGCTAGCCAGCCCAGCAAACTTGAATGACCTTTCATTAAGATATACCTGCACGAAATCTACAGGAATACAATTTATTTTCTCAAAAATCATGAGCATTGCATTCATCATGTCTTTAATTGTCTGACAGACGAGACGAAAAGTATATCATTGCTGAAATTTGACCCGGATCTGGCCATTTGCATCCCTAAGTTACATGACTATACAAATCTCGCAACCAACATGTAAGTGACATCAGAGGTCATAATGGTCACGTGATATCGACAAACAAATTTCCAAAGTTGTTGTACATAGAATTTAGACATATTATATAGAAGTCATTTAATGTTTGTAAATAAATATAATGCGCACTTAATTCTCAACATATTTATTCTGAGAACAATGACCAGAAACCTGTCGGTATCAAAGCAGAGCGGAGAAAACCACTTTCAAGAAGTACTGAGCAAGTGTCATCAAGGTTTTTGTTGGTGTCACATGACTATCACATTGACATATGCTCTCTGTGCTGTGAATCTGGTTTTCTTCAAATTGCTGCACCATTTACAGATTTCTGATTGTTGTTTTCACAATAAATATTTTAAGAAGTTTGTTTTTCAATTTTCTATAAAAATTACATGACTTCCATTTATATGTTCAATTTGTTTTCCTACAGCAACACTAGAAAATGTTTACTGTTGGTATCACGTGACTGTATAACCTCTGATTTCATTGACATGTAGGTTGTGAGTGTTGTGTAGTCACATGACTAGGAATGCAAATGGCAAGATCCAGGTCAAATTTCAGCAACGATGTAGCAGATTAAAGACAGAACGAATACTATGATAGCAATTTCTGAGAAATTAAATCATATTCCTATCGATTTCATACAGGTATATCTCGATGAAAGGTCGTTCAAGTTTACTGGACCGGCCAGTAAGCGGCTACCCTATCCCAACACCAAATGGTGTCGGTGAATTCCAACTTTTAGACAGGGTACAGACTCTGACCCTACACCCCAACATAAATGTCCAAATATTAAAAATGGGGTGGCAAGGGTCAGAGGAAACTCGGACTAGTATAGCCTATTATGTGCTGAGAAATGGCATTAGACCCACAACCACAACAAAATCGAGCATGTCTAACAGCCAATAAAGGTCAAATTGGGACATTTACAAAGTCTGATCAGAACATTTCACTTCAAAAAACATGATTTACTTTGATTCAGTTTTTAGCATGTAAATTGGACAAAAAATGGCAATAATGAAACAATTTCAATATGATTAGGTTACATAAAACCACACCTACTCATAATTCAAGAGCATAATAAAATCACAACTGTCCTTGTACAGTAAAACAATATAACATCACAGCTTGATGAGTTGTTGTTGTTGTGGGGTTTAACGCCATTTTTCAGCACACGACAGGCTATGCATGGCGGCCAGTATTAATGGTGGAGGAAGAACCCGGGAAAACCCCGGAAAGAACCACCGATCCACGAGAAGCTACTGGCAAGCTTTCTCACATACCCACATTGGCTGAATCCAAGACTCGAACCAGCGCGGACAGAGGTGATATGGCAGTGATCCGTAACGGAAACCGCTTTAGACCACTTGGCCACTCGGGGCTCTGCTTCAGGAGTTACCCATCTCCTTTAAACAAAATACCATTAGTGGGATTTTGTCAAATGAAGGACAAAGCCCAAAGATCAATGATGTTTTGCATTTCTATCATTTTTCTATCTCGGATTTTGATAGTTAATTACAGCTCCACTGGCCTAAGTGGTTAGAGCATCTGCTACAGATGTGGGAGGTCACAGGTTTGAACCTTGGCTGAGTAATATCAAAGACTTATAAAAATGGTACAAGCAGCTGCCTCTCTAGGTGCTCATCATTAAAAGGTTAGTGTTATGACTGGTTGGCCTGGTGGCTGGATAATGTGACTGGGAGGAACATGATGCTACATGTCTGCAGCATAATACCCAATGCTGGACATCACAATAAACTGCCACACTGCAGACACTGTAGTGATATGACTGAACAATTGTTAAAAGCTGCATTAAAAATCCAAATCAGAGAGACAGGTAATTTAATCTTCTTCCCATTTTCAACCATACATATTAAAAGTTGAATCCAATTGCAAACTGCACAGACCCAAATCCATCATATTATAATGCACTGGAAAATCTGGATCTCTTAGGAGTAATCAACACAGACCCTTATCTGCCAGTGCATAAGCAACTACATACTTTATTTACCCTTTCTAACATCACACAGTCTTACAGAGTTGCATGATTATATGATATAATCAGATCTCTTTCAAGTCTTTTACAAACAGTAAAAGTAAAAGTGTGTGTGTTGTTACTACTTCCATTTACACAGTGTTTATGCTATAATGACAGTTTTCAGGACTAACAATCTAAATAAAACTCACTGCATCTATCTAATGCAATGATATTCAATTCTGCTACTGAAATTAGCATATTTAATTGTGTAGAGAGGTTGACTGAGGCCATGCAGTGCCTTCCCTTATGATCCAAGTCAATATATATATTTTATAGAATTTTAAGATCGTTACACTTATCTTGCTGTACTTCTTGTTTATATTTATTTGGAAGATTTATCTTTCTAAGTTTTAGTCCAATTTATTTTACATTTTTTGAACCTTACCTTTAGATTGCAGCAGTCACCTCCATTGTGCTGATGTGTCAGATAATGTTACTACATACACATACTGTCAAGAAATGTAGTCTTAATTAGGATGTATTTACCAACTTTAACAATATGTCTGCAAATGTACTGAGTAAGTTAAAGCATAAAGAAAGGGAATACAAAAAAAGATAACAAAAATGGGTAAAAACCGCTTTCTTTCAGAAAGTCCAAGACCTTTTCCACTGGAACAGGATCATGGGATGCATTCAATCGTTTAAAGGTTGCCCCAGTGTTGTCTTGTACCACATACAGCAGGGCACATTGGGATGTAACTCCACATTACTGCTGTGGGGATACCATAATAAATTTAGAATTGTAATTTAGAAAACATACACTATCATAAAGACCACAAGTATGGATTTAATAATGTTCACCTCTGTTTGAAAGACTCATTTTAAATGACTGAAGTACAAGTATGGATTTAATAATGCTCACCTCTGTTTGAAAGACTCATTTTAAATGACTGAATTACAAGTAAACCGGCAGTTCCAATAGAGATAAGATGGTACCCTGATAACAAACAACTACATGTAAAAACCAGCTCTTAGAGAAAGTGTTATGAGGGTTTATAATGAATGTCAATGAAAACTTAATTCAAAATATAATTACTTAATGATAGGGAAAGATACTAATGTACTTGTTTACTGAATTATAAAACTGAAAATTTTAGTAATTTCAGAAACAGATTGACGCCCTGCTGCCACCAATTATTGTTGAAATCACAAAGGTCAATGGTATTTAACATTAAAAATCAAAAAATTTAGTGATTGAAAACTCCAACTATTCTCCTTTTGTAAGCAGATTCTACATTTTCCATAGAGGAAAGTCACCGCTGAGTGCTAGTAAAACATATTTTTATGGTGAAAGTGATAATAACAGGGACTACATTTTTAAAGAGAACATGCGACTAGCATAAATGCACAATTCAATGTCTCAAATGAGACCACTGAGCCTGATATTGCATGTCGGTCTTGCATAACAGTTAACCACTTCACCAAACTGGCTTATGTAATGTTGCAAAAACACATTCTATGTAAACTATCTCCCAAAGTTAAATTTTACCTCTTTATTATTACATACTGAAAGAAATTTGTTATAAAGATAGTGGCATAATTAATATACACAATCTCTTAACTTATGACATTCAAAATCTTGATGTCATATAAACCAATTTAACAAATGCAAGATCACCTCACTGATATGCAATGATCTTGTCATTATCAAAATATCCAAGATCTTGATGATATATGTATATGTTGCAAGATTGATTAAAAAAAAAATCAGATCAGAAATATAACCTCCTGAGTGGAAATGAGCATTGCCAATCAGATGTATGATTACCTCATTTTAATGTGTGGTTCCAAACGAATACTGAAATCATCCAAGATTTTGATGAAATAAGCTCACATTTCAAGTTTGATCAAAACCAGATCAAAAATGAGGCTTCAATAAGAGCAACTAGGTAAGCCAATCAGATGCAAGTATCAGTGAATCTTGCTAACTATCCAACTCATCTAAGATCTTAATATAGGTCAGATTGAAATTGGATCAGAAATATGGATTCCAGAGTTGTAACAAGCAATTGTTGACAGACAAAAATGCCAGACAGAGAGTCATACCATAAGCACACTTTGCCTTAATGGCCAGGTGAATGATAAAGTTTGGAAAAATATAAAAAAGTAAAATGGGAGGTTGTTGAGAATTACTGAAGAAAACTGTAGATGATAGATGTAAACTAAATATTAGTTCAGGACATATATCCAAAATGTTGTAAACATGTTGTGAATGCTAAATGAATGAACCATTGTGACTGTCATTAGTTTTATGTGCAACATACACTAGGCAACAAGCTTAGTCAGTCATTGTAACCAATGTTAAAACTGTTGTTCTCATTCAGGAAAGGACAAAATGGCTATGAATGAAAAGTGAACAGTTAACTGTAAGCATTTACTTTGGAATATTTTTGCCACCATAAACGTCTGCCAAAGTCATAACAATTTTATCAAAGGGTTATATTTTTCACAAATTATGCTGTAAATGACTAAGTTCTACTGGAAAATGGTGAAAATCAGTGATGACCTTGGCTTTCTTTACTTAAAGCTTCACAGCAAATGTGAATCAATCCATGAAATTCTTCAAAGAGTTATTGAGCAGAAATGAAATTTGTCACAGACATGACAGACAGATAAGATGGGACACTGCCAACACCATATGCCCCCATTCAGTTGATATGGCAGAACAAAACTATTCTGATTCCAAGAAACATCATTGCAGAATTCAGTATAAAATAAGACTCAGTAGTTCAGATTAAATTTTCTGGATTTTCATGACTCCCTACCAATTAGCTATTATCTGAAAACTAAGTCTGAATCTGCAGAATCTACACAATCCTTAGAATGCCCAAGTCAGAATGTTCAAACAATGAGTCTCTTTTGTTTATGTTGGTTTTAAGGGCACCTTTAACACATAGTTGGAAATCATTTCCAAAAACACACACACAAAATCAGCTGATCTAAAGCAGGCCTGGGAAGTTTCAAGCCCATGACCCCTGGATTACAAGTCTGACACTCTACCAACTGAGCTATCACATATCAGCAACAAATGAGAACATGCATGCAGAGTTTATGATTTTCTTTCTTTAATTGGCAACCTGGTTACACCTGCCACTTGCTGGCTCTGACTGAAAGGAGCACCTGCTGGTGCTGGGGCAACCAATTTATATTAAGTGTAGATACCAAATAATGCACTACATGATGTTGTAAATCTCAACATGCACAACCAACAAGTATATTTCTGGCTCTTATTTTGGCAGTTCTGTAAGTAAAATATTGCCCTAAAAACACTAGATGTGAATGATTGAGTCATGATAATTCTATCATGCTGGCTTAGGCATTATAAGGAGTATGTATATGAAAACCAAAGGTATTTTAAAATTTTCCCAGTATGTAAATTATGTGAAATCAACTTTCCACTAAGTGTCTACAAATTTTATAAGTAACAAAGCATTAAATATATATTAGAGAATAAAAAAATGTGTACATACTTCTGAGTTGCGTAATGTTTCAGAGCAACATTCAACCCTATAACCATTAGTTCCTAATGCAACTAAAACTTTCTACACTTTCCAAAGGAATCACAATTAATGCCAAGGAAACTTTTCCTCTATGAAAAATAACAAGTGTAAGCAAAGTAATGTCAACTCTAATGTCTATTTTAGACTGTAAGAAAGGGGATTAGTCATGAATTCTGTTAAGCTAACCTTATTCAAGTTCAGTGTTCCAGATCTACTTTTTCTGTATGAGAGGTCTACCCAATCCTGTCTATGTCATTGTTCTGGTTCTAAAAGTGTGTTAACAATATGAGAAAGTCACAGTTCTGGAAGATTTTACTTTAACCATTTCTCACACATTTTACCATAAAGTCCTAAGTGTAGGCTATGCACTGCATGCTTTTGTTATGTCTGAGAGAATATTGTACCATATTAGATTGTAGACTATGCATAAAGAGCTAAGATAATCAGCCTAGGCACATATGTGGCACTGAAATATGTGCCAGAAAATCTGGAGGTTCTGTTTGTTCTACTTAAATTTTTTTGACCACAGTGCAGATCTGGTCTGCAAACACACAATACATCAACATAGCTGGGTTTGAGTGGGTCACAGTGCTTAGTGTCAGATTCGTGACCAAAAGGGTGCAGGTTTGAATTCTACTGCCAGATCAGTCCACGATGGCTACCGTGGTTTGTCTTTGGGTATGGCACTTAACTTCAATAGTGTGTTGTCACTAAATAATCTATGTGTTGATGTGTCATAAAACATCAACCCAAACCAATCAAAGATGTGCACAGGTGCATGCAAATTATACATGAGTGTGTGGCATATGTTTTCATTGTGGGTTGAATGCCAATTTGTAGCAGGCAATATATTATATGAGGTGGCTGGTGTAACTGGTGGAAGAAGAACCCGGGAAAACCACGGTAAGAACCACTGACCCATGGGAAGTTACTGGCAAGCTTTCTCACATACACACATTGTTCAAACCCAAGACTTGAACCAATGTGGACAGAGGTGAGATGGCAGTGACTGGTAAAGGCAAGTGACTGTGGCTGGTTTATCTTTTCGTAATGTTGGTACAGTGTGAATGTCTTCTGTTGAAAATATTAGTTATTAAGCTTCATCATTATGCTGTTCATTTTCTACAATCTTGCCTGATCTTATACAATGTGCAAATATTTATTGAAGATTTAAGGCTACAAGATGAATCATGGCAATTCGAAAACAATATTAAGTCCTATGTATTTGCAAAGTGTAAACAAAATGCATACTTATAATTCGACTCCAACTTCAAACAATGAAGACCCTGAACTGTTGTCACATAATGCACCCACAGATCAGGGTCTATACTGTTTGTTCTACCGATTGCTCTGAACAATCTGTATAGACTCAGATCTGCTGGTGCATTATGCACTACTAGATCTGGGTCTTTGCAGTTTACAGGTAGATCTGACTTACAAGCGAGTTTAAATTGTATTTAAAATAAAAATCTTGATGCCAGAACTTAGGCCTGTGAAGTGGGGAAAGTATTTTGAATTTTAGGAAAACAAATAGTTTTAACCACATTAAAGACATGTCAAGAACTTTAAAGCCAGTTCAAAAAGTATACTGACAAAATGAAGTAAGTAATAAATGTGTTGACTGCTCTGGTGGCCTAGTGGTTAGAATGTCCGCCATGGGTGCGGGAGGTCATGGGTTCGATCCCTGGTCGAGTCGTATAAAAGGCTTCTAAAAATGGTACTCACAGCTGCCTCGCTTGGTGCTCAGCATTAAGAGGTTAATGTTAGGACTGGTTGGCCTGGTGTTAGGATAATGTGACTGGGTGGGACATCATGCTACATTACTGTGGCATGATGCCCCAATGATAGACATCACTATAAACTGCCACACTGAAGACATCATAGTGATATGAATGAAAATTGTTAAAGCTACATTAAAAATCCCCCCCCCCAAAAAAACACACACACACACACACACACAGACACACACACACACACACACACACAATAAATGTGACAGTATTTCTGACCTGAGAGAGATACAATGTCAATGTTATTTAAAAAGTCCCAAATACTACCGGAACCCTTATGTGGCTGAATAGCCCACTAAAACTATATACATGTACAAAGTACTGTACTTACCATATATACTCACTAATAACTTGAGTCCAACTTCAAAATGTAGAGACCCAGATCTGCCGGTACATACTGAGCTGACAGATCTGGGTCTGTGCAATTTGAGAGAAGTAATCAGTAGAACAAACAACACAGACCCTGATCTGCAGCTGCATTATGGTAAGGCATGTCAGGATCTTTTTTTCTGTTTGCAGTTTGACTCAAGTTGTGAGTATATACAGTAATGAGTAGTGAGCTGATATAACTCAGTAGTGTCATTAAGGGTTGCACATTCAGTACTCACTCAACTAATTCTGGGTCTGATGCCTTAGAATGTCCTTGGGAAAGACTCAGCATGATACAGCCAATAATATGTTGAAATCCCATCCATCTGTCATGGAAACAGTTACAAGCATAGTGGACAGGTGATCCACCAGATTGGTAAATCATACACTAAAAACCGTCAATCAAAACTTGTAAAGCTTTGAGCAACAATTAATGAGATCACTAGTGACACCAACCAAGGTTCTATTACAGCAGTACAAAAGTGAGAAATTGGAAGGCAAGTGGCTCTGGCATACCTTTAAATTTTAAAGTGACAGAGATGAACTCCGTGATAGGCACAGCTACAAGTAACAGATGGCAATCACATCAAACTGCTTCAGATATATTCATTGGTTCATAAATGCTGATGACAACTAACTTCTATTAGTATTAGTCAGGATATGAAATTTGACAACAAGCCCAATAACTCTTGTCAATAAGTCCAATAACTCTTGTCAAAACTGAAGTAGAGGATAATATACATGTGTAATGGCTTAAGTGACACACAAGCATAGTACTGGCAATATGCTGCCAATTAAATATTAAGTTCTAAAAAGGTAAAGAATAAAAAAATACAATTTTTTAAAAGAGAAATCCTTTCAAAGAAATGTAAACATTTATTAAAAACAAGACAAAGATTAAAAGGTGAAGATGTTACATTTCTTTAAAAGGTACATAAAATAAAAAAATAAAGTAAGAAACATAACAACCTTCAAAAGAAAATCATCAAAATTTTCATTGTATAGACTAAATTCTTTAAAAAATGTCAATTTTTTTCCCACTGGTGTTACACTGCCATAAAGCTTCTCAGCTGAATTCACATTATTGAACTTCTGTCATAACATGGTGGAAGTAAAATACTCTCACCAAAAACCCTATGTCAATATGAATTTTAATTCTTATGGGGTAGTGGGAAACAGATTTTCAATATGTTCATTATGACAGCTGTATCTGAGGTCAGATCGGTACCAGTATCATTCAGAACCAATTGGATATCACAACAAGTCTTTAGGTGAAAACCCCATGTTGATATGACCATCAATTCTAGAGGAATAGAAAGAACAAGAACCAGACATCATAAAATGTCTTTTGGTAAAACCCATGTCAATATAACCTTCCATTTTGGAGGATTGTTGACAAAACATTTTTTTCAAGATAGCTGTCAAATATGATGGCATTATTTAGGTCAGATCATCACCATTTTCATTTAGGACCCACCTATTATATTTAAACTTCTTGTGAAAACACCATGTTGATACTACTGTCATTTAACTAGAGTGGCAATTGCATGATTTTCAAGATGGCTAGCATGGTAGCCATACTGTAAATTACTGTAAATGCACCATTTTCATTTAGTACCTGAGAAAAACTACTGGTGAAAACTCAATGTTGATATGACTTTCCATCAAGGAACTTTTTCTGAAACAACAGTTGTTCTCCAAAACTTATGTTTTTTCTTTCAGTTATTGTGGACCTTGACCTCTGACCTTTGACTGCAGCTTCAATAGGCTACATTATGACCCCATTTTTTAAGTCATCCACAAGCTTATGGTTAAGGTACAAAGTTGTGATTTGAAAGGTTTGTGCAGAAACCACTGTTCATCTCTTTTACAAGTAACCTTGAATTTTTTTATCTTTAAATTTTGACCCCCAACTCAACAGACTTCTTCCACATCCCAAGTGGAAGGTCTGTAATGCAGATTTAATATTATTGAGCAGAAGCCATTTTCTTTTTTTAATCAGTGACCCTGACCTTTAAACTTATATCTCCCAAATCAATAAACATCCTCATCACCCCAAGTATAAGTCATTCATAAGGTTTGATCCAGATATGTGATACAGAACTAATGTTATTCAGTGGAAATCATTTTTCTTCTTTCAGTCTCAAATTTTAACCCAGACCGTTCACCTTTTGAACCCAATATCAACAGGCTTCTTCCTTACCTCAAGTGTAAGCCATCCACAAAGTATGTTAAGTATAGATGATTGGGTACTGGAAGTTTGTGAGGAAATAAAATTGTTAACACACAGACAACATCATTATGAAAGGCCTGCAACTCTGTTAAAAAATAATTTAAGTGTTTAATGTTGTTTTTTTAGTTGCCGAATCACATTTATTATTCAATCACACACTTATTATTATGTAAGTTGTGTGAATCGGAAACTGACAGTTTATACCATGATAAACTTAGAAAAAACAAGGTTAAACTCTTATAATTTAAATTATTTATAATATTATTTATCTTTTGTTGTCATTTTGTTTTAAAAAAGATATTTCCTATCAGTTTCAGAGCCTGTTTAAGCATATGAATTCTTGTTGAGGCATTGGCTAAGCAGCTATTTATAAAACACAGAATTCTCCATCTACAATGTAATAGCTACGTGAATATCAAACAATCAAAGGTTTTGAACATTCCACAGCATGGTCTTAATCTTTTATCTAAATTGGCATATGTTTTCCGTGTAGAGTTCAATATTAAAAGCAAAGGATGTGTTGTTTTATATGACATATGAATGTCTCTTAGATTTGATGCTATCATGAGTTTATTGGGATTAATGTGTATCATTACTGAACAGACACATGAGTAACCAATTTTCGCATCTTTAAATCTATGTTTGTGTTCATTAACAGGTTACCTTACATGGGCTACTTACAACTGAAATTAAGACTATTGGTAAATGGTTATAGTGATGGGGGTCCAATAGTCAAAAAGTGAAAGACATTGACACTGACAGTTACAATGGGGGGTGGGGCAGACCTCCCACCCACCCCACATCATAAATATCAAGGTCGGCATCTTATATTGTAGGACTGTGAATCCAATTGTTATGTTAGTCTTTGAAGCCCCCCTCCTCCCAACCCCTTAACCGTAATCCATTTATCTATAATTTTAAATTCATTTGTAACAAGCTGCAGTGAAAGAGCTGTAGCCCCCAATTTTCTTGGCAGATTTTTAATTTTCTAGCTTTTCTTTTTTAAATCTAGTGAAATAAAGAATTATTTATATTCAGAAAAACACCAAAGATGTGTTATTTGATCCTATCAAATTAATTTATTCAATTTTCTAAATACAATATAAACCCACCATTTTATTTCAATTGTACAGGCGTGCAGTATGTATGCCTTCCAGTTCAGTGTTTACATCAGTTACTTTGCACATGATTCTATTTATATAAGTTAGTATAAAGTAGCTCTCCGTACAGTTTATACAGAAATAAACGCAATTGGGTCTGATCACATGATTATGTTCTGATCAATGGAAATCTTCCCTTCATTTATCAACTGATGCAAGTGCAATTATGTTGGAATAATTAAACCATTAAAAACCTCCTGTTCATGTATAAATTATTCTACTGACAAGATGGCAATACATTATTTCAGAGACTTGCTGTGCTAATCTTGTCACATGAAGTATGAAGTGTTGATGAATGGAATGACATAGCTAAGGTTCCCACATCTCCACATCAGGCCCTAAAAATTGTCAAGATTAATACATATACAATTAATACATGAACAAGGTGACAGTTAAATAAATTTTCAATATTGAACCATGTAATGCAAACATCACATACCCAGGCCCTAACACATAATATGCCAGTATATCATCTACTTTGTTGACTTGACCTTGTTAAGTATGTTCAATAAACAGCACAGACCCAATTATGAAATGGTAGATCTGGGTCAATTCCTTAATTAAATTTGCACCTGGTTACATGTTATATAAAGGTAATTTGCATATAACTGCACATCATGGCCACTGGACTATTGTTAACAATGCATATTTCATGTGTTACTGACATGTCAAACAATTGATTTTGGGGCTTATGTTCTGCACTGAAATCTTACTGAAATGTACTGGAGACTATAATCTAATGTCATTTGGTAAAGGCCTGTCAATCATCAAAACCACCTTGGCCTACCACATTAAACTAACCAGCTAAAAATAATACCAGGCTCATGATTGGGTGGTTGGTTTATAAAAGCACACTCAAAGCATAACTGTCCATATCATGATGAGGAAATGGGACCTATGTGATTTACAGAAACAATGAGGCAGCTGAACCAGGCTGGGCAGTGCAAGAATGAACCCTGTGACCCATGGATTGCAAGTCATATACTCAATCAACTCAAATGCTGCAGTTCCCCAATATAATACCAATGCTGAAGAACACTACACAAAAACAACCTTTTGAAATTTGCTCTACACTTAACCCTTGCTTAATTATATAAGAAAATCTTTTGTAATGTATCCAAAGGCATGAAATTCTGCAAACTCATAAAATATTAACTAATTGTATGAATTAACTAAAATCAAACCGTTGGAGTTAATATAACTTAAAGTCACTAAATATTCTATATATTCCAGTCCTGTATGTAGGAAGACTGTTTATATATTGTCACATATTTTGCAATATTATTTAACTACACCCCTGAGCTAATAGTCCACACCAGTTGTTAGGTAATATGAAGATTCCAAGTTAGGATGACTGGCATGAAGGAAAGGTCTGTAATATGCATTGTAATTGAAACTAATTGTGTATTCCCATTATTTTAACAAATGATATATACTGCATACAAATTCAGACATTTCACTTGACTCACATTACAGATCACAAAATCTGTTTTAATAATATTTAAATCAAGTCCAATCTTTTAATAAGTGTAATATTTTTGGATGGATTTAAAAGCCATTGTGACAGTTCCAAGCTATAACAGGTACTATCTATACATGCTTATAAGATGAGTCTGACTGCAAACTACAGACCTAGATCTGCCATTGCATAATGTGCCAGCAGAGCTGGGTCTGTGCAGTAATCAGCATAACAAACAAGATAGACCCTTACCACTAAGGTTTGACAGATCAGGATCTTCGCTGTTTAAAGCGTGACTAGACTTATAAGTGAGTATATATGGTATATGTCATCAAAACCTGATAGGTGTACATTTTTTCTATCCATCATAAAACACAGACTGGCTTAATCAGATGTTCCTATCAGCACTTAAATCATGACCATTTTAACAATAAAGACTGTTTTTAGGATGTGCAGTCTATAATGTTATCTGGTAAAGCGAGCTTCAGTGTTGAAATCAAACACTCTGTGGCTAGCTGCCAGAGATACTGGAAGAACAATATAATATAATGGATGTAACCAATTCCTTGACACTCATAAACATATGTTCCTCAGCTGATCTCTAAAATCCTTAGCTTACCTCTATATTCCTCCTCAGCTGATCTCTAAAATCCCCCTTAGATTACCCCTACAATCTTCCTAAAACAGTACTTACAAATGATTATTTTGCTGATAGGATTTTACACAAAATCTGAAATCTGAACAGAACTTAACGGAACAAGATAACAAACTTTACTAATGTTTCCCCATGTCCCTTTTATTACTGTGTGCCACCATCCCCTTTTTTCTTGAGTGTCATACCATTTTTGTGGGTTTTTTTCTCTTTAACATTGCCCATTTTGTTGCTTCTCCCAACATCTTTATGTCTCTTTCCTACTTTTTAGTTTCTAAATACCTTCCTGGCAGCTTGATAATCTACCAAATTATAAAAAATAAAAAGGATGTAAAAAAAATGTACAAAACCATGTCATTCATCAATTTATAATTTATAACTCGTCTGACTCAATGTAGTCCCTAACATTGTCATCTTCTTCAGGTTTCAAGCCTAAATGACGTTTTTAAAATGAGGAAACAGTTCTCTGTCATTTTCGAGTTGCTCCATGGAGGAGTCCAATTTTAGAGAAGCACAGTGGATACAAGTCGTACACATATAAAGATGGTAAACACGTCATCTGTATCCAATGCAATGTCTAATTCTAATATTTCCAAAAGAATTGATAAAACGGGGCAAAAAATATGTCCTTAAATCTTACTGCTACAGAAATTAATGTATTATCCAACGCTTATGGAATACCATGAACTACATCACTCCTTTTGTGTGAATAACACATACTCACCCATGCAAATATGGATACTGTAATAGTGTTCAAGTTCCTTTAGGTTTGCAATGTGAAGATGATAATGTTTGGGACTGCTTGGTGGCAGTGGAGTTAGAAATTATAAATCAATGAATGAAACAAGTAGGATTTGTGCATTCTTTATATCCTTTTATGCTTTATGTTTCTAAAATTTGTAGGGGATACAAGCTGCTGAAACACAGAAACTAGAGTGCCACCTTTTCTACTGCTCTCTAATTGTAACAGTAATAAGAAGGAAAAAGAAATTGTTATAAAATAAGGGGCCATCTTTACTAAGGGATACATGTTTCAAGTTTCCTTTCCAAAGAAGGATCATTATGCCCCCATTGGATGTGAGGGAAACAATATTTACTAAACAGCAGCCAAAAGGAAATATACTGGTAAAGCCTCCAGAAACTGTGGAGTGGAGAAACTGTGGAGTAGAGGTTCTTTTCTTGTTTATTGATTACACTAATCAATAAACAAGAAAAGACTTGTCAATCAATCTTATGGTCAGTGTGACCATAAGAAAGTGACTTCATAAAACAGGTGGCTCCCATAAATGGGAATAACCTATTATACTAATTGTATCAATTTCTGACCTGTCAATTTGACATTGGCTATTTGGACCTATGCTGTTTAGTTCTTTTGATCACTCAAGTTGAATGAGTTATTTGTGGACTGGAACCTGCTTTAATTCCTGCTACCAAGTACTGCGATCCAGTTCCACAGCAGATGCAAATTTCAGTCTGTTTTTTAACCTCTCTTCTGGTGACCATGTCTCAGTGTTATAGCTTAGTGCAGTGTCCTGTCCAGCCTAAATCTTTGGTTTAGTTATGGCCTAATGGAACTTTCAGACTTGTCAATCAATCTTACTTAGCACCTACTTACCATATATACTCATTTATAACTCTAGTCCAGCTACAAACTGCACAGACCAGAGCTGTCACTGCATAATGCAGACTGTTAGGAGTTACCAGTAGAACAAACAAAGACACTGAGACTCAGATCTGCTGCTGCATTAAACAATGGCATATCAAGGTCTATGTTGTTTGCAGATGGACTGACTTACAGGTGAGTATATACTGTATCTAATTGTCTATGGTTAATGAATGGACTTGGAGTATGGTCTTAGTGTTAGCAGCTGATACAATGTGTGGGTCAACATGTGGGATATATAACATACCCAATCTGATTAAAATCAAAACTTCCAACAATGCCACAATGAACAAACCTGGAGTTGATTTGAAGGATCTGATATTAATCAAACTGGATATGTTACTATTTACCAGTACTAACTATATGAAACATACAGTAACTCTGAGCACATATATCTAAAAAAAACCTGGTTTATTTTACTCAGATTTAATTGCCTTTCTTTATCTCCTGTAATATGTATATAAAATTTCATATACTTTGATATAGCAGGAAAGATGATTTCATGTAAATGAGCATAATAAAGCACATTTTGGAAAGGTCCATTAGTTTAGCTTCAGTGAATCTGCAGCACACAGGGCAATGAAATATTCACAGTGCAATGAATTTACTGTCATAAGAGGGATTACATATGTTCAGGTAGTCTCTGAAAATATTCATCAAAAATCGACTGTATTCGTTCATCCAAATGTCAACATTTAGAAGATTTTCCTTACACCTGTATATAATAAATCATTATAATATATATGATAAATCAATGAGAAAAATAACAACCACCTTAACAGATATCATCTATTTAAAAAGTTCTATGAATGTCACCTAATGTGCCTAAAAAGGGTTATTAAGAGTAATTTTAAACGCACTCCAACTGGCTTGAAAGTTGATAGGCAAACATGCAAAGTTAAAATACATTAGAAAACTGAAATTAGATTGCATAACAAACAGTACAGATAAACATGAAATGTTGTATGACAATGAGCTGAACTACATAAAATAAAGTGGCATTTATGACTCACTGCCACCTAAATTTCAACAGTTGTCACTGAATTTCTGACTCCACTGCGACAATATGCTCTTCTTGTTATTGAAATAATTTGAAAAGAATGCAGACTGCACTTCCACATTTCCAGCATTCCATTTTAGACACATCTTTTCCATTTTTTAAACTTTCAGAACTTCAGAAAAGTAAACTGATATATTAGAAAGAAGGTGGGGAAAGAAATTCTGCACTGAATATAAATCTCTGACTTGAAACTTTATTCCGTCTCTCTCTCACACATACAATCTATTACTGAACACATCACTGTCTGTTCACCAATTACAAGCAATTATTCCATAGTTCTGGCAATGGTCTGAGACTGTACCATGAAGTAAAGCTATGCAGATACAGTGCAATGCAATCCTTGAACTTCAGCTAAATTGGGTACGTGAGAAAGCCTGCCAGTAGCTTCTCGTGGGTCAGTGGTTCTTCCTGGGGATTTCCAGTGTTCTTCCTCCACCATTTATACTGGCCACAATGTATAGCCTATCTTGAGCTGAAAACTGGCATTAAACCTTAAAACAACAATAGCAACAAATCCCCGAACCAAAACAATTTACTATCCCATGGATTCATCCTTCAATAATAAGTAGCCAAAACAATATTTTCATGGTAAATATTGGCAGTTGTCTTTTAAATATATAATGGAAATGTGAACTGCAATGCTGAAAAGAACAAGGCAGAGTAACTTCCACATTAAGAACAAGTGATAAGTTTTATTCAGTTAATCTCAGAGACTTTACACAGAACTTAAAATATTTTAAGAGTCACATTAGTTACCAGCACTCTAATTTCCAGCCTTCAACCTCCATCTGACATCATTAAAGAAGGAAATAACTTTTAATTCTTCAAAAGGTGAGTAGGCCATTGATGTTGTTGTTGTTGTTGTGGGGTTTAACGCCATTTTTCAGCACACGATAGGCTATACATGGCGGCCAGTATTAATGGTGGAGGAAGAACCCGTGAAAACCCCGGAAAGAACCACCGACCCTCGAGAAGCTACTGGCAAGCTTTCTCACATACCCACATTGGCTGAATCTTAGACTCGAACCGCTGCAGACAGAGGTGAGATGGCAGTGATCCGTAACGAAGAGCGCTTTAGACCACTCGGTCACTCGGGGCCCCGAGTAGGCCATTGAAGTGCCAGTGATTGTTCATTTTGCATTATAAAGACATGACATGTACTGTATATACACAATTGTAAACTGAGTCACACTGCAAACAATACAGATCCTGATCTGACACAGCATTATGTGCCTCCAGATCAGGTCTATGTTGCTTGTTCTACTGATCACTTTTTACAGACCGTACAGACCCAGATCTGCTGGCACATTATGCAGTAGCAGATCTGGGTCTGTGCAGTTTGCAATTGGACACATAAGTAAGTATATACGGTACTATGTGTATATTATTGCACTCCATATTATCTAACTCTTATTGTCCAAGTCTCCACTGCAGCCATCCAAGTAACTTTGTTATGCAAACTCCAACGTGCCATCATATTCAGCAACCAACCCCCAGCATGCAAAATTCATGAAGAAATTATAGCAAAAGTTCATAATCTAAATGGATACTGTACACACCAGAGAAGGTGTGTTCAACCTGCGGCCTGTAGACTGCATGTGGCCCAGTCCTTCACATTGTGCGGCCACAGCCATATAGGCAGTCCTTTAGAAAATAAGCATTTTAATTAATATCCATAATTAGTGATAAGGAACTGTTTGTGCAACCATTTTATCTCTTTTGGCCCCCAGCCCAAAAAGGTTGGATACCCCTGCACTAGAGCCAATGAATTTCTGGTTAATTTTAGAAAAACATGGTGCTTCTACCTTAGTTGGTGCCATCTTTACTGAAATTTTCTTCAGGATATCATTTAACAAATTTATCACTGTGAATTATGGGATTAGTAGATAATGCTATCATTTAATCTGTGTCAATTACATACAGGTTTTTCCACCTTCTCATGCCATCCTGGCGTTCTGTGTCTGGAAAATGCATTACATCATAACTGTATCACAGAACACACTTGCATCTCAAGAATTTGTTATAAGTCTAAGCATGCCATGAAATAAGCTCACATTCATGAGTTTTTAATGCCAGTACTGAGAAGAAAAGGGGAAAAAATATCTTGTAAACTAAACAGTTTATAATTGGCTCATGTGTGATATGCAACCAAATGCAAACCATGAAGACAGAGGTCTGCAGTCACATCATGTGCTTGCAAAGCAAGGTCTATGATTTTGTCTTAAAATCACAAGAAGGAACCCCTTCTCAGCCCACAGTGTTCATCACTAGCACATCTCACCACTGTCCATGTGAGTTCTAGTCTTGGCGACCGCTCCAGTGTGGCCTAGTGGTTAGAATGTCTGCCGCAGATGCAGGAGGTTGTGAGTTCGAACCCTGACTGAGTCATACCAAAGACTTATAAAAATGGTACTAACAGCTTCCTTGCTATGTGCTCGGAATTAAGAGGCTGGTGTTAGGCCTAGTCGGCCTGGTGTCAGGATAACGTGACTCGGTTGGACATATGCTACATGTCTGCATCATCATGCCCTAGTGCCAGATATCACTATAAACTGCCACACTGCAGACATTGTAGCCATATGACTGAAAAATTGTTAAAGCTACGTTAAAAATCCAAATCAAACACACATACACACACTCTAGTCTTGGCTTGACCAATGTGTGAGAAAGCTTGCCAGTAGCTTCTGTGGGTTGATGACTCGTCTCAGGTTCTTCCTCCACTATTTTATACTGATCATGACTGCTTTATACTACTATGATCCACCCCAAATCATTTCTCAAAACTAAAAGTCTATATTTAATATTGTTTTGAAGGCATTCCAAAATATATTGCATACATGAACGGAACAGTACTAATGCCAACAAGTTTGCACATACATACTTGCATATAGCACTGGTACCATAATGTCCAATAATTTCTTCAAAAACACATGATAAGTTTCAACATTTTAACATTTGCTCCAGGACTTCTGGTAACCAGGAAAACAGTAAATTGTACTGTGATTCTAAAAATAAAATTAATGACTTTTTTTGTTTATTGTTCGTCTGTACTTTTAAGTGCAAAAGTCATGATAATTACTTTCAATATGCACTTTCCAACATAATTATACTCAATGAAGTCTAAACTTAAAAGAATATTTACCTTGCATCTAATGTTTCAACTGTGGCTTAAGACCACATGACACTATTCCTAAGGTACATTCCAATTTTATGTACAATGTTTTATTTTAAAATATAATAGTGATACAATTCTGCACTGAAATTGTAAGCAAAAACTGATCAAAACTGCTAAAGTTCATTAAGTACAAAAACAAGATGGGTGGCGATTACACATCAGCCTTCAACCTTTTCATATCTAGACACTAAAAACTGGCAATTCTCTGCATCCAATTATTATATCAGTGGTGTCATAAGATTAAGGCAGTTAAAATAATTATGTTCATGCAGAATGCAATATTATTGTGACCCTAAACAGACTCATCTTTTTATACTTAGTTCTGACATAGCTATGCACACATTTTATGTGCAATGAGAATTCAGAATTGTATGTTGCTAGGGCATGTGATAACATGTTCCTCACACTGCTATTTTAATGCCACCACTGTATCAAGGTATGTAAATAATAAGATATCAGTGGAGTACAGGTTTCTGAAGGAATCTGGAAATACTAAAGGAAAGGTCTTCTACTTGCATTAAATATCTCAACTATAGTACATACTAACTGCAAAAGTTGGGGGCCCCGAGTGGCCAAGTGGTCTAAAGCGCTCTCCGTTACAGATCACTAACTGCAAAAGTTGGGGGCCCCGAGTGGCCAAGTGGTCTAAAGCGCTCTCTGTTACGGATCACTGACTGCAAAAGTTGGGGGCCCTGAGTGGCCGAGTGGTCTAAAGCGCTCTCCGTTACGGATCACAAACTGCAAAAGTTGGGGGCCCAGAGTGGCTGAGTGGTCTAAAGCGTTCTCCGTTACGGATCACTAACTGCAAAAGTTTGATTCTGGATGAAACTTCTACTAAGTTAAAGTTGACACTCCTTTCAAACTGAATGATCAGCATTTTAAAGTTGTTTTGAGGTATGTACATGGTAAAATGAAATGTTCTTTCAGAAGCATTTTTTGTCTTCTTGTCAACATAGTGATGAAATTAAATTTGAACTGAAGAAGTACTTCAAAGCAAGACATGAAAATGGAGCCACAGCTTTGTAAAGTCTCCTTTAAAAAAAAGTCAAATCAAGAAAATATGCACCGAAGAAAAATATGAAAGTTCAGGACCAGCAACTCTGGAGAGACTCCTCAACATGTAATCTATTTTCTAACATGCAGGATCAGTGCTGCTCAAAATGTTGGTGAAACCATTACTTTCAGAAAACGAATTAATAACCAGAAGAACCAAATCTGTGATAAAATCAATGCAAAACTCACCAGCCATAACAACTTAACTGGCATTCACTGGAGTCCCTTGAGATGTCACAGACTGAATCCGACAGGGGGTGGACCAATACAGGAATGCAAGGAACGATACTGGATTTAATCCTAAATCAAAAAATCTAACTTTCCCAATGCAATCTTAACCAACTACATCAGTTTATCAGACGTATACAAGTTCTGCAATAATATTTACCTAAGTAAATATTATGTAATTCTTCACACATATTATTAATATTATTATTATTGTCATCATTTTTATCATCATCATCATTAAAATTATTATTATTATTTTTATTATTATTATTATTAAGAACCTGTGTTTATTATGCCCACTACACCATTCTCTTGACATATTTTCCTTTATTACCTCTATGATAACTTTACCAGGATAAACATTCTACTCTAAATTTTATAGAGGTCTTAAATTTTTTGCCACATATGGTTTCCATCATTGGTCCCCATCCTGGAATTTGTTCATAACATTCTGGTGTTTTGTGCAATAGGCATGATCATACCTTCTTTCATTTTTGCTACATATCTTTGTTGGGCTGATGGCAACATATAATAGACGTGTAGCTTACCTGTTTTAAGACTGTTTTTGTTCTTTTTTCTTCCTTCTTTTCTTCTGTTTTTATCTCTTGTTTATAGATTTCCCATTTCTCTTGGTGTTTGTGTTTATTGTTTGTTTTGTGAATATAAGTTTGTTTCTTCCCCTGGCAAAATGCTTGTATAACTCAAAATGTTGAGAAGCTCTATGTGTATGGGGTGGGGTGGGGTGTGTGGGTTGGGGTGACATACTGTTCTTTTACTTAACTTACTTAGGGTAAATAGCTGCTATATCAAATACAATATAAGTGTGTGTATGTGTGTGTTTGTGTGTGTGTGTTTTGGAGTTTTAATGAAGCTTTAACACTTTTCCAGTCATATTGCTGTGATGTCTGTAGAGTGGCAGTTTATATTGATGTCTAGCACTGGGGCATCATGCCACAGACATGTAGCATCATGTCCCACCCAGTCACATTATACCTGACACCAGGTCAACCAGTCCTAACACTGACCTTTTAATGTTGTGAGCCAAGCAAGGCAGCTGCTAGTACCATTTGTATAAGTCTTTGGTATGACTTGTCTAGGATTCAAAACCTTCGACCTCCCAATTATCTGAGGCAGATGCTCTAACCACTTAGGCCACTGGAGTGGTCAAATACAACATTAATTAAGACCAAAGAGAAATACTACTGTTTTGATAGGAACCTACAATTTAAGTTTCTAGAACAAATAGGAACCTAAAATTTCAGTTTCTAGAACAAATAGGAACCTACAATTTAAGTTTCTAGAACAAATAGGAACCTAAAATTTCAGTTTCTAGAACAAATAGGAACCTACAATTTCAGTTTCTAGAACAAATTGGAACCTACAATTTCAGTTTCTAGAACAAATAGGAAACTACAATTTCAGTTTCTAGAACAAACACTTGGATTAAGACAGAGAAGAATGATACACCAAACCTTTCGCTTTGCTTTTACTGCATATTAAATAAATATGTGAACATTTGTGTTCCTATTTCAAAATGACTCACTTAATCAAAATTTAAATAATAGATTAATCCTGACGTATTTTCCACAGAAAGTGTCTAAAATTACACACTGGATCTGCACAAGTATCTAATCAAGGCAACCAATCAGACTGTGTCAAGGAACTCATTCCTTGTGCCCTGTTTACTTATTATAATGTACATGTACTGTATTTTCATTGGTGAGAATCTACTTGGATTCCTTTCTGCCTCCTACTGTTGGATCATACAGGTTGAACCTGAGGAAAACTTGACCCTCTGGGTTGAATACCATACTTTGGAAAGATTAAACTTTATTTTTCTCTTACAGCTGCTGAACCCAGATAGTTGGAGTGCATTTGTAAATAGCAGACATGTCTGTTGCTCATTATGAATACAGATATTTACCATTCTGCCTTTCTCTTGACTGCTACAGTTACCTAGTATAGTTAAGATGCCTGGTTTGTGACCAGAAGGATGCAGTTTCTAATTCCTGCATAGACAGGTCATGTAATCTATTTTTTTGTGTGTCCTTGGCAAGGAAATTTATTCCAATTTCTTCCACATGATATAAACTTTCCTATGTTTATGTATTGTCAAACTCCAAAAAAAACAATCAATCAATCAATCAACAAAAGAATACCCACTTTCTTAACGAAGGCCTAAAACTGTATATCTTTGCTAGTGTTTGCTCATGGATACATGCTCAATGCACAACCTTATTAACTGCATCCAGTACAGATCCAGGTCTGCCATTGTATAATATGCCTGCAGTTAAGCAGGGTGTACACTATCTGCTCTACGTGTTTTCACATGAATGGTACAGACCCTGATCTGCCAGCATATCACACAATAGCAGAGCCATGTTTATGAATTGGCAGTTTGCCACAGGTCATACTTGGTATTTTGATGATCTACCATATATACTCACCTATAAGTCGAGTCCAACTGCAAACAACATAGATTTTGATCTGCTGTAGCATAATGTGCATGCAGATTAGGGTCTATGTTGTTCTGCTGATCATGTCTAGCAAATTGCACAGACCCAGATCTGCTGGCACATTATGCAATGGCAGACCTTGATCTGTGCAGTTTGCAGTTAGACTCGTTTTATAAGCTAGCACATATGGTATATGTTATGACATGCTATTCCAGGTTACCTTTGGATACTGGATGGTCCACTGACATTGCTGTTATTTAAAACAAAATACAATCCAAAGCTTTCCAGAATATCTTGCCTGTGTCCACTGATTCCTTTAATATGTCATATTCCACAACAGATTCTTTACACTACTGGCTGTCTGCTATCATAGGCTCTGTTAAGTCCATAGCATCAGAAATGTCAAATAATGAGCTGGTAGACTAGGTAAGTGTGTGAAATACTTACCAATGTACATTAAATAACCAAGCACATTCTAGCTAATGATTTATATATTAAAGCCAAGTGTAGCTTATCCAGCTATATAAATTACTCAGACATGGAATAATGCTGAAGTACCATTCTACTATCTATAAATCCTTGCAACCATTCTACTGTGAACCTGATGTTTCAAGTTATAATGAATGTACTCCTGTAACATCCTTAATATGAATCAAATTCTGCCTTTAAATGACACACTAATGATTAAGAGGACACCAGCAGGCTAAATATAACATCAGCAGCCAGTAACTGCTTAATGCTGACTGGATATTTCACACTGCACCTTGGAAAACTACTCCAAATGTCCTACTGTACTTACACTACCAGTCTGAAACAAGTGGTTGCTGAATTTGCTCTGTACCCTGGCATGCTGACAAAGTAAATGGAAGAAGAAAAAAAAAACACACAAGCTGGGTACTAGTCTTAAAATAAAAGCAATCTGGTATTATTTCAAAGTGCAACTGTGGTTCTGTGCATGCTCTTGTACCATAGACAGAAAAATATAAAGATGTAATGACTCTTCTAATCAGATGAGAATGAAATGCTTGCTGTAAATACTATAAAAAACCCATTGGATACAATGTGAAAAATTGCCTTACTAAGCGATTACAAATAGTATAAGGTACCTTTTACATAATAAAAATATGTACCCTTATAAAGATGATGAACAGTGATTCATCATCTCCATTATGTCATTAAATACGGCTTATCTCTAAATAGCTTGATTTTCAAAGAAAAAACACGTATTTCTCTTGATATCACAAATTTTTCAACAAAAGCTGGTAAATCGGGAAGAAATGCCAGGTTTTTCTTCACCAAATGTATAAAGTTAGATAAAAGTACAATTAACTATACACACAATTGTCCCATTTCTAAAAGTCCACTTAAATTTAATTTTTAGTATCTACCATGCCAATGGGTCTTATTGGCCTAGAACCTCTGGTCAAGGCAGGTGGTCTTGAACTAAACTTACTGTGCATACACAATTTTTGTTCTTATGAAATTTACCATGACCATGATCATTAGACCCCAGTATTTGTAAGTTTCTTTGCAACCTTCAGTGTCACCATCCAGGTTTGGTCAAGCAACTTGCTCCAAAATAAAACTTATTCCACAGAAACCAATTTTTCTTTGAGTCATAACCTTTTAACTCCAAAATTAATATGGCTCTCCAACTGGTCAAAGTATGTGGCATTTCGTTTATTTCACTCATTGACCCTGACCTCAAAATCAAGAGTATTTTTCTACCAAATGTGCAAGTCATCAGCAAACATTTGGTTAAGGTATATGGACAAGAACTTAATTTCTGTGCAAAAACCATGGTTCTTCTACCAAAAAATAGTGACTTTGATCCCAGAACAGATAGGCTTCTTCCTTACTGCAAGTGTAAGCCATCCATAAAGTCTGGTATGGATCTGTTATGCAGAAATAATGCTATTGTGCAGAAACCATTTTTCTTCTTAGAGTAAGTGATCTTGACTTGTGACTTTTTGATCTCAACATCAATAAGCATTTTCCTTACCCCAAGTGCAATTCGTCCACAAAGTTTGGTCCAGGTCTCTGATCTAGAACTAATGTTATTGGTTGGAAACCATTTTTCTTCTTTCATAGTGGCCTTTACCTGTCAATTATATGACCCTAAAATCTTCATTACCTCAAATGAAAGCCTTCCACAAAGTTTGGTAACTGAAGATGGTGGAAGGAGTTACTGCACAAAAGTAACATTGGTAACATACATACAGATGGATGGATGGATGGACGGACAACATCATAACATAATATGCTCTGCCTCATGGCAGGTGTATAGAAACTTAATGCTGACACCTAGACCAGAAATAAGGAAATGCGATACTCTTCTGCCAGAGAAGACCGATTTGTTACACAGCAGATGATTCCAGTATACATTATGCAGCAGATCATAACTGGCCTCCTAGATGATTTTGTTAATGATGGTTAAGCAGGGACATCATTATACATGTCAAATTTATCCGATTGCAACACCCATAAAATTAAAACAGATGTACATGTTTTCAAGTTTAGTCTTTAGAACTGAGATTGCCAGTGTAAAAATATCTTTTGTAAGAGAAGAAAATGATAAGCTCATTCTCAGCTGTTCATTAATGGCGAATAGCACAGAAATGTATCAACACACAATAATATGAACTTATAAAGCTTTGTGTAGAGTAGCTACATTAACCTTCCTCTTGTGGTGCCAATTTGTGGTAAGCAGTTAGTTTAGTTATTACCTTGTCATTTATTACCTTGATCTTCACTAACAATATTTAACAACACTGTGATTTACATCAACTAAGGCACACCTACACTATACAAGTTTCATTTGCTATCCTCTCTAAGTTAAGCCATGAACAAATTATTAAACCATATAATCATTCTCTGGTACTGGTCAGTGCTATTCCATCAAGGGAAGTAGGAGGTATCATATAACTTATATAAAATAAATACCCACCTGCAAACTGCATAGACTCAGATATGTTGTCATGTAATGCATCAACAACTCAATGTCTACACTGCCCTGTTTGCTCATGCTAGTGTTGACTCTGCTGTCATGTAATGCATTAACAAGTCAATGTCTACACTGCCCTGTTTGCTCATGCAAACATTGACTCTGCTATCATCTCATCAAAGTCTACACTGCTGTTTGGGGGCCCCGAGTGGCCGAGTGGTCTAAAACGCTCACCGTTACGGATCACTGCCATCTCACCTCTGTCTGCGTGGGTTCGAGTCTCGGATTCGGCCAATGTGGAAATGTGAGAAAGCTTGCCAGTAGCTTCTCGAGGGTCGGTGGTTCTTTCCGGGGATTTCCCGGTTTCTTCCTCCACCATTAATACTGGCCGCCATGTATAGCCTATTGCGTGCTGAAAAATGGCGTTAAACCCTACAACAACAACAACAACAACAACAACACTGCTGTTTGCTCATGCTAGTGTTGACTCTGCCATCTTGCATCAACAACTCAATGTTTACACTACTCAGTTTGCTCATGCAAATGTCACTCTGATGTCATGTAATGCATCAGGCAATCAATGTCTACACTGCCCTGTTTGCTCATGCAAATGTGACTCTAATGTCATGTAATACATTAACAACTCAATGTCTGCACTGCCCTGTTTGCTCAAGCAAAGGCTGACTCTGCGGTCACGTCAAAGTCTACACTGCTGTGTGCTCACACTAGTGTTGACTCTGCTGTCATGTAATGCATCAAGCGATCAGTCTACCCTGTTTGGTTTACTCATGATTTTAAGAAAATTGCATTGACCCTAATCTTCCAGCACGTTAAGAAATGGCAGATCTGGATTTTGTGGTTTCATTTGGTGATAATTCTTCTTAGCAGCAATAATGCATTCATTGATAGCCATAAACAACCCTCAAAAATTGTAGCCACGCTAACTCGCAATTTGTTGACAACTTGCTAGCCAAAGAATGCCAACAACGGGAGGGGGAATGGGGATGAGGGGAGGACCATGACAACTGTCAACATCAAAATATATAATAGGTTCAGGTAACAAAAAGAAACCTGACATTATATATTTGTCTTTGTTTTAATAATAATAAATACTTTGGTTTTCCTACTTCTTTTTTAACATAATAATTGCAGTTTTTATTTTTAAAAATTATAAAACCTATAAATCAGCCACTGCGAGTTTGTGCTAATGTCCGCCCACGTGATGTTTGCCTGGAGCTATGAAGTACCAATTATTTAGATTTTTTTAAAAATAGTTATATTAAATATCACTGAAAATAATAATTAATAATCCAAACACAGGATACCCAGTGAAGCAGGGGACAAATAAAAGACACTGTGAACATAAAATAGAAAAGATCGAACTTAAAACAAAGCATGCAGAAACTAACACACAGCACATGATACCCATGTGATGACTGATGGGGACAGGGTGCTTGCTGCTGATGCAATTGACTCTTCTGAATGAACTGATCCGAATCTTGCCGAGTTACTTCGGTACAGATGCGCAGTTGACAATATGCCAAAAGGGGTGGGTATATATGCACCGAATATGCCTCTATGTATGCCTCTCGCCGGCGCATGACATGCATTCAAGATGTACAAGTGCATTATTATTGCTATTCTATGTTCTTGGCAATTGTGACTCGTGTCAAAACTTAAAACGCTAGTCAAATAGATTGCCAGTAAATAATTTAAAAAAAGAAAGTACAGTAGATAGAAAATGTTGATATTTTGTGAAATATATCACTGTATGATAGTCTACTTGTTTTTTTCTGAGCTCGAAAACAACATTTTTCCACTCACAAATTATGAGCTTGCGAGTGGGATTTTCGAGTGTTGACCATAAACCGGGAGTGTACAACATTTTTGTGTGAGGGGCCACATTGCAATTTTTTCTCACCCATGGGGCCAGTGAGCAAATTTTAGAAAGATGCAGCATTTGAAGGCACAAGATTAGGCAAAAGTTACGAAAAGCTAGCAGGCTAGATTGAAACCTTTAGCAAGCTACGTGGGCCGTATGTAATACAACTCTGCTGTAAACTGTATAGTTCCATCCAGCGTACTAATGTTGTGCATGTATTAAGAAGTGGACTGTACTATTCATAACATATGCAAACTTTGCTTATCTAAGTCTGGAATTACTTTCTTATGGTTGATCAAGTTTATCTACAGCTCAGTGTCCTCTTTCTCAGAGCTAATGCCAACATAATCTGTTGTTTATGTTTATTTTTCTGCTGGCTATATTTTCTAAAAATCCTATACTCCATGAATGAAAACTTTTTATATTTCAAATATTTAGCTGCTTCTTCCAAACATTGGCTAAAATCGGTTACAGTAGTGTAATACAGATGGCTGAGTACAGTCTACTGTCAGATGCTAGTGTTTGTTGAAAAGAGGATGTGAAAAGCATTTAGGATTTTAATTTGTGCTAATGCTAATTGCTCATAAATGTTACTTATTATATATTTTCATCTGCTACTGTAATTATAAAGACAGTTTTGACATAAAATGCATGTTTGTTAAATAATTTCCTCTGCTCAATTCCAAAAACATTACAGCAATTCAGTGAGGTAGCCTTAATGTTGACATTTAGTCTTTTTGTAGTACAATCAAATTTTATTTCTGAACAGATGTAGCAGTCATAAGTAATGTGATTCTTGTCTTTTGTCAAGGGAAGTTTCACGGCATAACACTGCTTTGCTTAAAATCAGATTTTGAAACAATTTACAGTGACTAAGTACTGTCATGAGACTTTATAGCTACAGCAGCATCAACCTTAAGGAACAAAAGGATACTTCTGACATCAAGTGCTTAGTTGAGAAGTCACCCTAAGCAAGTTGGCGTGCCACTGAGCATACATTAAAGCAAACAGGTGCATTCAGAATCAATATTATATACTGCAAATGAAAATAATGCAGCAAAATATAAATCTAGGACTATATCATTATTTTAAAGTACATACATGTAGTAATAAATTACAGACCCAACATACTATATATAACTAGACATGTTCTGAAATCCTCAAAAATGGTCAACACATTGAAATACAATACAGGGACTTTAAACAGTTTGATGAGAAAATGTTCTTAAATAATTTAGCAAACCTTTCAAATCAGTCTGCAATATAGCTGATGTCATCACTGCCTTAGACAAATGGTATCGAATATTCAATGCAGTCTTAGACAAACAGTATCAAATATTCAATGCAGCCTTAGACAAATGGTATCAGTATTCAATGCAGCCTTAGACAAATGGTATTGAATATTCAATGCAGCCTTAGACAAATAATATCAATATTCAATGCAACCTTAGACAAATGGTATCAATATTCAATGCAGCCTTAGACAAATGGTATCAATATTTAATGCAGCCTTAGACAAACAGTATCGAATATTCAATGCAGCCTTAGACAAATGGTATCAGTATTCAATGCAGCCTTAGACAAATGGTATTGAATATTCAATGCAGCCTTAGACAAATAATATCAATATTCAATGCAACCTTAGACAAATGGTATCAATATTCAATGCAGCCTTACACAAATGGTATCAATATTTAATGCAGCCTTAGACAAACGGTATCAATATTCAATGCAGCCTTAGACAAATGGTATCAATATTCAATAAAGCCTTAGACAAATGGTATCAATATTCAATGCAGCCTTAGACAAATGGTATCGAATATTCAATGCAGCCTTCGACAAATGATATCAATATTCAATGCAGCCTTAAAAAGCATTATTTACATAACTCAAATGGTTCACAATTTATGAGAGGATAGATTTTCACAAGGCAGTTCTTTCATATAAATGTCTATATGGAATTGCACCAGAGTATCTTCAGGACTTATTCAGGCCTTTTTCAACTCAATACCAAAACCAAGAACAGAGCAATTTAAAAAGAGCTTCCAATATTATGGTACAGTTCTATGGAACAAGCTTCCACTACATGTAAAATCTGCTGAAAATATTATAGTATTTAAGAAGAGGTATCATGAGCATGTAACAGTGTTTCTAATACATAAAGGAATTTAGTATTTTAATACTAAATATGTTAAAATAAACAGTAATTATTGTTATCTTCTTATAATGTGCATTGTTATACTCTCCTTAAGAGGGCTTCAAGGGAGAATAGTCCTCTATGAATAAAGCATTATTATTATTATCATTATTATTATTATCAAATAATTAGTACAGTGTATACAAATATTTTGTTTTTATATTACATCAGAATTACCACTGGCACCAAAATGTTTCAAGAAAGTTGGCAAATTTATGGGCAATAAAGAAACTGAATACATGAATAAAATATTATCAACAGATGTTGTGTAGCTGCTGACAGCTCTCAAATACTTTATGAATTTAAAATAATATTTTTTGTTTGTCCATCCTTGTTATGTAAGTTACATTTTCTACTCTAATACATGTAAAGTGTTAAGAAAAATTTAACATAAAGTAATGATATATCCTTTGTTGTTTTCTGCTAATGGCAAATGGTCACTAGCATCTTCAAAAATATTAAGAAAATGTTTCACATGACAACATCAATAAATTCCTAATGTACTATTTTAAGTTGTTACTTGATGGATTACAAGTACATTATAAATGGACACATTTTAACCATACCGATGCTGCCACTGATGCTGCTTTTATTCATTACGTAGTCATAACAGATTTATGTTAACTAGTATCCAGACAATAAAAGAAACCATCAGCTAAATATCTAATTTGTTTGTCCTTTTACGCGAGTAAAAAGTTAATGACAGCAATGCTATGAGATGCGATATTTGGAAAGGAAAACTGACAGTTATCTTCCAACTTTTATTGTATAGAAGATGGGATGCTAGACCAATGATCCATAACAAATTTGACGTGAAAAATGAAGTATGTAAAAATTAAGGTATTTGTCTCCCCCATGAATGACTAAAGGGCACACTGTTAGTCTGATTCCAATACACAGACATGATATAGCTGGTATCACACAGGAATTTTTTTGTACTAATATCGGTCTTTCAAATATGGAACGTTAACATGTTAAATGATCAGGTTTGGTGGTATGAAAGTTCTTTTTCTAGATAATTTGTCAAATTCTTTTTCATTTTGTAATGTTGTGTGTGTGTTTACATCTTACAATAACTAGCTGCATGTTTCAAAACTTACATAAAAAAATTCTCCTTCTACTTCTGGTAAACACCAGGACCTAGATAACTATGCATGATATCTGTTTTTTTTTATACTGCTCTGTAATTCAGAAATCCATTTTCATTTAATTATTCTCTATCTGGGTGGCCAGGCGTACACATAAAATATATTCATATACACCAAATACCAACAGTGTATTGGCCAACAAAATTGCAGTGAATATTTTCAGAAAAGAAGAGACAAAATATTCATAACATGAAGTCAAACCAAAAGTTGGCTGCTTTTACCATATCTAAAAGTACTGCAATAGTTATGTACAGCACCATGACTCTTTAACTATGTAACATTAGTCCAGAGCTGATATGTTAATCACATATGCTTCCAATCAAGGACTTATACATTAAACTAAACATATACATTATATACTGAACAGTCATAATAAATGGTCATAAATATGTATTTCTTCTGAAGGTTTTCTTTACGTGCATAAAAAATAACTCCACTTTCCGGATAACTACAACTATACCATTCCTCTTAATACTTTGTAAATTTTCTCATAATAACATCAGAGTATTTTTTGGTAATTTTTTTTCTCAAGTTAAATGAAGTTGTTTTATTTATCCAACCTGCTGAAGTCTTGCCTGGACAAATGAAACCAGAGATTCTCCTCCTTGGCAACACTTAATGATTCTAGTAAACAGGTGAAAGACCTCACCAGTTCAGAAGCTACTGTGAATTATAAACTAACATAGGTGTTTTTTAATTACCTGGGGGTAAATTGTTCATGCCTGCTCCAGTTCCACGTAGAACCCTGGTAGTTTTGGATGTTATACTGTCCAGCTGATCAACATCCATTTCAAACACTGCTGTAATATGCTGCTTTGTTCGAGCCTTGCTACGTTTCCTTGGCCACGTGTTACATCCAAAACTGAAGTTATCATTGGTGTCCTGATTGATGCTGTGTTCCAGGTCCAACTGGGCACTGGTCAATTCTGAGTCCTGTTGACTACATGTATGCTGAATCTGTTGCTCCTGTATGCAGCCCTGTAATATAAATCTTTACCATATATACTCACTTATAAGTCAAGTCAAACTATAAATAAAAATTATCCTGATCTGCTGCAGCATAATGTTCCATCACATCAGAGTCCATGTTGTTTGTTCTACTGTTTACTCCTAACAAACAGCACAGACCCAGATCTGCTGGCACATTATGCAGTGTGCAATTGGACTCGTGAGTATATACAATAACCCTCCTTAAATATGTTAGCCATTCCTTGACCAAATAGCAAATAAAATAAAAGTAGGGTTAGAATTGAATGTGATGTAATAGGTAGCGCAATTCTGCTACCTACTTCTTGATGCTGTAGCAAATTAGCTTACCAAGTAGCTACAGTTTTTACTTCACACAAAAAAGTTGATTTCTTTGCATTGTAATCACTCATTCATGTGGAGCAAGTAAAGTTGTCTGCTATTACCTATGGGTGAAATTACACATTATACTAATAGATTGAGATCACACATATGCCTGCTTTCCACTGATCTGTATCTTGTGGATGCTTGTCAGAAAATACTGCTGCCATCAGTACTTGCTGATCATCATCATCATCAATATGAAAGCGCTTGCTGGAAAGTAACAGGGAATTACCCACAATTTGTGTTGGAAAACCTCTTTTGGATGAGTAAAATGGAAAAGTGTCATTGAGAGTAATTTTCATAATTTTTGTCAGCAAAAAGCTCTATTTGATTTCAAACCAACTAAATCTAACATGTAGCAATTTTGCTACTTGCTGCTGTATAATTAAAAAACTGACAAGCACTTAAGTACAGTGCTGAAACTCTGTACTAGAATTGAGAATTCCAGGATACAGGTTATTACATTGTTACATGAAACTCTGGGCTAGAATTGAGAATTCCAGGATACAGGTTATTACACTGTTACATCAAACTCTGTACTAGAATTGAGAATTCCAGGATACAGGTTATTACATTGTTACATGAAACTTTGGACTAGAATTTAGAGTTCCTAGATACAAGTTATTAAACTGTTACATGAAACTGGACTAGAATTTAGAGTTCCTAGATACAAGTTATTACATTGTTACATGAAACTCTGAACTAGAATTTAGAGTTCCTAAGATAACATATATTAAACTGTTACATGACATGAAAGACTAGAATTTAGCGAGCCTGGATGCAGGTTATGAAACTTACATGAAACTGAAAACCAGAATGAACAGTTCCAGGATGCAAGTTATTACTGTTACATGAAACTCTGTACTAGAATTTAGAGTTCCTAGATACAAGTTATTAAACTGTTACATGAAACTCTGTACTAAAATTTAGAGTTCCTAAGATAACATATATTAAACTGTTACATGACATGAAAGACTAGAATTTAGGGAGCCTGGATGCAGGTTATGAAACTGTTACATGAAACTCAAAACCAGAATGTACAGTTCCAGAATGCAAGTTATTACTGTTACATGAAACTCAGAACTTGAAGTTAAGAGTTCCTGGACATAAATTACTGCTACAATTTTTCATCATGCAAAGAGTTCTCAAGAATTTTCAGGATTTCTTCAGTGTTCAGTGTGTGTGTGTGCGAGAGAGAGAGAGAGAGGGGGGGAGGGGAGGGGGGAGAGAAAGGGGGAGGGAGGGAGGAAGAGAGCAATCGTTATTTTATACCTGCAATGTTCCAAGACTTCAGGACAACTAGATCATATTTAATAATACTTTGTTCTAACAAAGTGATCAAATAAGCTCAGCTATTTTATAATTCAACCTCATTACTATAATAAAGTATTATTTTTAACATGTATTTGTTTTATTATGATCCATTTTGACAAAAACAAGTATAAAACAGTTTATGTTGTTTCAGTGCACATTTATGATTACAGTATTTGGTAGCTGTCTTTTCTACTCAATACATGGAACTGATATATGTGATGAGATTCAGTATAGATAGATAGAAAATAAAATGAGCATAAAGTAATTAAATTCTATTATTATTGAAAATGAAGAAAAAAAATGATGTAAGAAAAAATTGGGATTTATGTCTTTTTTACACTGATCCTTCTTTATTCAAATGAAACTGCTGTCCAAAATACAGCGAAAACTGTAACAACAAAATGGCATCTTACTCTCTACAATTCTGTTATTTAAGATTTATCCATAGTTGTGATTCACATGACTGAAAAAATCTATATAAAGCATTGACAAATGCTAACATATATACTTCTAATTACTGATAGCAAACTTTCATGTTAAAATTTAAATCCTCCGGAAAGTACATTTCATTTTATCAATTTATTTTTAGTCCAGAGGAACAATGATACTGTAAAATTCTCAAACAATTGCTTGAATCACATAGTGGTAATTAAACACTATGTATATACATGTACTAAGCTAATTACAGAATAGCACTAAAGCTTACACTTCACTTACTTTGGGGCAAAACTACTAAAAATACATCATGTCAATTAAGTCTTCTGGTTCACATAAACATGTCATATAAATAAACCCCAAATTGCAAAATCATACAAGTCCAAATTTCTCAAAGTCACAGATAATTAGGACCTCTCACATATTTTATCCTGAGTTACTTTTCATCAATACACATCAAAGGTTGTCACAGCTGACTTGTTACATTCAACATGAGGCAGTTGGTCACATGTTTGGTTCACATACAGAATGAAGACATTATCCACACAGCATGGCAACTGAAACATGCTGAAGGTGTGTGTGTGAGATTTGGATTTTTAACATAGCTGTAACGATTTTTCAGTCATATCGCTATGATGTCTGCAGTGTGGCAGGTTATAGTGATTTCTAGCACTGGGACATCATGCGCAGACATGTAGCATCATGTTCCACCCAGTCACATTATCATGACACCAGCCCGACCAGTCCTAACACGAACCTCTTAATGCTGAGCACCAAGTGAGGCAGCTGTTAGTACTATTATTATAAGTCTTTGGTATGACTCAGCCAAGGATTGAACCCCACAACTTCCCTCTTCCTAAGCAGATGCTAGGCCACCATAGTGGTCATGCCGATGGTACAATGTTATCAAATTCAAAGATCAAACTGAAATGCTTAAATTACTGCTTGACATGGCATTGATTGCTACATTTGATAATGTGCACTTGCATGAAAATGCAGTGCTTGGACCGATCTTTACAGGTGTATAATTTGTGCTCAGGCTTGTGGTAGCATTGCTTCTGTTGCTGCTGTTGTAGGGTTTAATGCCATTTCTCAGCACACGATAGGCTATACATGGCGGCCAGTATTAATGGTGGAGGAAGCATCCGGGAAAACCCTGGAAATAACCACCGACCCACAAGAAGCTACTTGCAAGCTTTCTCACATACCCACATTAGCTGAATCCGAGACTCGAACTGACGCAGACAGAGGTGAGATGGCAGTGATCCATAACGGAGAACGCTTTAGACCACTCGGCCACTCGGGGCCCCTTAGCATTGCTTCAAGCATTGGAAGCCACCATCATTTGTTGTCTGCATAAAGTTGCTCTTTTGCATTGTTAGTTGTTGTGCATTTGTAAGGTTCATTCACAAAATAAAGTACCTATAAATATATAAGCTTTGAGAGACAAATTCACTAATTTAAATACGTTGGTTGTTTTTTGTTTTTTTTTAAATATAAAAACATTAAAATAATACCCATGAAAATAAATGAAACCAAAACTTTGCTGAATAAAGGAGAAAATACTATATTAAAAGTAATGGAAGGTACAGTACAACATTAACATAATTAAAGCAATGGAAAGTACAATATAACAATAACGTAAGTAATGGAAAGTACAGTATGACAGTAACATAATTAAATTATAGAAATTACAGTATAACAGTAACATAATTGAAGTAATGCAAAGTAAAGTATAACAGTAACATAATAAACATAATAAAAGTAATTGAAAGGTCTACAGAAATGATCTATGAAATGAATAATGATAACTGTAACATCAATAAAATATGAAATTAAGGACCAAAAGTCTCACATGTACATTGCATTAAATCTTAAACCTGCTTCAAGCACTACCAGTTAAGCTGGATGTTTTGTATCATTATCTTCACTGTCCCGGTGGCCTTGTGGTTAGAGCGTCTGTCTTGCATGCGGAAGGTCACAGGTTCGAACCCCAGCCTTGAGTCATAACAAAGAGTTTTAAAAATGGTACTAACAGCTTCCTCGCTTGGCGCTCAGCATTAAGAGGTTAGCATTAGGACTGTTCGGCCTGGTGTGTGTGTGATTAAAACTTATGCTTAATACAGTCCTGAAAAGACCTATTCATCAGCTTCATGGATTATCATATGATTAAGGTAAGCAGAAAGCTACAAAGTAATGTTTATGTTTTATGAAACTTCTCCATTCATTAAATTTAGGCACTCCACAGCCAATGAAACTGGGCTAACATGTTATTGTTGACTACAATGCTGCAGATGTTGCCCCCTCAAGTCCAGGGAGGGAACTGTTCCAGCGCTACCACCTGTGATCATCCACTAAGTTCCTGAGAGTTCTTTAAATGAGAGAATTGAAACTTTTCAAGTTTCAGAAACCTTCATATGAAAAGGTCTATTGACTTTAAACAAACATGACTTAAATAAACACCTGTACTGTCTCATAAGCTTGAAGCAAGAAACTGACCATTACATTTTCAAGGAGGGGCATGGGATTTGTTTTATATATATATATATATATATATATATATATATATATATATATATATATATATATATATAGACACACACACAAAAATGATTTCCTTTCCCCAGATAGTTTAAAAAATATTCCTGCTCTAATTTTGTAACGGAAAAAATAATTATATCCATTACATTAGCTGAAGAAAAAAATATTTGCTGGTAATAAATTAATAAATAATCATTTCTGAAAGAAAACCCAAAGCATTGGTCTGAAAATTAAATGGTCTGTCCCTAAAGCTTCCAGATGTTTCTGATGTATACAAATTCCATGCATATTGATGCTCATCTCATTTCACCTTTGTGCTGTAGTGTACTCACACATCTCAGCATAAACCACTTAAAGACAAAACTTTGGTGGCATAGTTCAGTATACAAATACCTAAATTCACAGAATTAAATATTTCCATCTTCCATCAACTTTCCATAGTGTAAATAGTAAATCCTAAAATAATTTCGGTTTAATTCCCACAAAACACATGTATTGACTTCATGATCCATTCATCAATCTCTCCAGCATGAAAAATTCAACAAGTCCTGCAGAAGCTTAATTCTGAATGAGTTCTCCATAAGTACAGAAGGGAGTGAACACTCTACAGGAATATACACAAATACCATGTACTCAAACAATTCTCTGACTTTCCCAAAGCACCAGCCTGAGAAAACCTGCTGCTGCTGATACATGCAGTACAGAAAGATAAGTTATAATACCACTTTAACCTAGCTGAATACCATCATTGCTGGTGCCAAAGTGTACTCAGGTGTGATCTGCCTTCTCTCAGATCTACTATTGGATAATTTGATGGCAAATGTAAATATACTTATTTTGCAAATGATTTCAAACACACAGTATACATCCAGATCTGCTAATTCATTATGACATGGCAGCAGATATGGGTCTATTTTTGTAAAGTTTGGTTTGTATGTCACACATGAGTAAATACTGTATTTGATATCAGTTTACACTTTCCAAGGAAAAGTTGATAACCTGCATCTGTGGTCTGTCAAAAAACTTCTTACAGCTGTCTTATGTGAAACCTTACAAAACTTTATTAACCAATTTAAATGTATTTTTAATAATGAGAAGATAGGGGCTGAATAGCTAATAATGCATTTGTGAAAGCTGAATCCCCCCACTCCTCCACACTTCTTACTGTTATAATTTCATCCAACCATGAAATATTGGTCAAAGTGCCCCAATTTGCATATAATTATAATGCATAATAAATCTGTATCAGAAATAGTGGCCTTTACTTTTCATATGGTCATGTCAGAAAAAGTCCGTAGAAGTTAACAAGACTGTGAACAGTACATTATATGCTGTCCCCTCCCTGTATTTAATATTCCTATCTGTAAATAATGGAAATTTGTTTGCAGAAACTGTGTTTCATCTTTCAGCCACAATGACATTGACTTTTGACTTCAAAATCAATAGATTTCTTTTTACCAAATGTAAGCAATCTGCAAAGTGTGTTCCACATCTGTGATCTTATTTCTTCTTGTTGGCCTTGATTAACACATTAGGTGATACATTATGTTCAACAAATGGGAGCTAAGTGCCTTTCTCAAGGTACACTCAGGCAACCAACCTGGTCCGGCCTGGGTGGGTATCCAATCTGTAACCCTTTAATTGTTAGGCCAGCACTCAACAAATTGAGCTAATGCAGCTCCTTTTGATGTAGAACTAATGTTATTGTGCAGAAACCATTTATCTACATTCAGTCATAGCAACCTTAGTATTGGATCTTTTGGTCACCAGACCAATAGGTTTCTCCTTTACACTAAGTGCACATCATCCACAAAATTTGGTCAAGGTATGTATGTAGATGTCTAATTATTGTATAGGAACCTTTTTTTATTTCTTCAGTCACAGTGACCTTGATCTTTGACCTTTTGACCCCAAAGCTGATAGGGTTCATCCATGCTGGAAGTGCAAGCTAGCCACAAAATTTGGTATCCAAAGCAGATGGAAAACCCCCAAGAGATTTTGTGGAAGTTATTATTATTCTTTCAGTCACATTTACCATGACGTTGTGACCCAATATTGATAATGTTCTTTTGTGCTCCTGGTGCAAGCTATCCACAAAGATTGGTAACTTTATGGTGCAGAACTCAAGTTCTTTTGTGGAAACAAATTTTCTTCTTTTAGTCAAAGTGATCATAAACTTTTGACCCCAAAATTAATAGGGTTCCTGCTTACCCCAAATGCAAGCCATCCACACAGTTTGCACCAGGTCTTTCATGCAGAACTAATGTTACTGTATGCAGACTATTTTACTTCTTTCATTCAAAGTGACCTCAATCTCTAACTCTTTTATTTTGAAATTTAACAAAATCTTCTTTAACCCCATGCAAGCTACCACAAAGTTTGGTGGAGGTATCTGCTATGGATCTCAGTTATCATGTGGAACTGGAAAAAATGAATGGGACATAAAGACAGACAATGTCATAGCATAGTATATTCTGCCATAAACTGTTAGGTAATGGTATGGTTTTAAATGAAATTTCTATTAATTAAATCTAACATTCCAAAAGTACTATAAACAATATTCAAACTATCCTTGATCTTGATAATAAAAGCCTATATAACAATTCTGATTTTAAATAAAAGCCTGATCTGAAATTGCCCCTAGAGTAGCAACAAGCTAAAGTGGATTCAAGTTAAGCCATCAATGTGTGTGGATGGCACTCACAATCAAACTCATCTGAGATCTTGATAACAGCTTACAAGGCTAGACTACCAGAATCTGTTCAGTAATATGACTTCTATAGTGTCACAAGCACTCAACCAATTAGAAGCAAGATCATCTTGTCTGGATGTCACTCATGATGAACTCATCTGAGATGATACAAACTTACATATCTGGTCTGATAAAGATTTGGTCAGAAATATGGTATCTTCCTTGTTCATAACTTCAACCAATCAGATGCTATATTCCCTCGTTAATATGCATGGATGCTGCACATAACTGAACTCATCAGAGATCTTGATGAAATAAATTTAAGTTCCAAAACTGTTGAAAGCTATGAGAAATGAAGCCTCTAGACTGTTAAAACACAAGTAAACAAGTTGGGATTGACAGATGTACAATGGATGACTGATGACAGATGCATACCATACTATAAGCTTATTCATTTTGAGTAAAACAGCTTAAGATACTCCAAATCAAGATATTACTGTAGAAATGTGTTTCCCTTGTCATGGAAATGTGTTTCCCTTGTCATGGAAATGTGTCTCCCTTGTCATGGAAAAGTGTTTCCCTTGTCATGGATGCATTTTAGGCAAGTTTGAAGCAGGGACTCTTGCAACAAATCAAGAGGTCTGAGTCTTAGATGGGGAAAGATTATGACTATCAAATACATGGCAAAACATCAATTGTCTAAATCCACTGGTGACAAAGATTAACTCATTATCACTGGTAATCTTATAAAGAACATTATATAATGTGTATCTGAGATACATGGTTCATTAGTCCCAGAACCCTGTAGGCATGTCAAACTTTCAGCACAAAGCTGAACTAATGCCCACATTTTATAAATCTTATAATTTTTTAAAAAAAATCTTATAACTTCTCTCCAAGTAAGAATCAAATCAGTAAAATCACCCATGATCTTTGTGTTTGCATTTCTAAATACACTTTACATGCTAAATTTTAATAAAATTAAAGAATTCTAAGTATGATTTTGTCACTTTGGGCTGAAGTTTTCTCAGTTCAATCTATTTGCTCAGACAGTTCTATGACTAAATCTGGATGATCAAATAACATTGATAACTAAAGCAGACCAATAAAACATCATTATTTCATTAGGCTGATTGCCTCAGACTCTTGTATAAACACCATGTTATTCCAGACAAATTCATAAAGTCCGAACGGGTCACAGTTATTTCTGAGCTGACAGATGCTAGGGACCTGTGTGCATTCTGAGTGTAGATAAGAAAGCTGGCATTCAGTAAATCTTGATATTTGGAAATATCCATTATACTCCATGTATTTTCTCTAATGCTGATGCAGCATATAATGTTTTCAAAAAAATTTCTGAAAGTTTTGAGCTGTGAACAAAATTCACTGACTTCTCATTTGGGCACTGATCCATATCTGTAAACAATATGTATATCTTTAAGAACAGCAAAAAAGGATGTTGTCCTTTTTGTACTTTGACTCCATTGATGAAAGTTTCTTTAATTTGGACCTAGTGAAATTGCTGACAGGAAAAGCACCAAAACAAAAATCCAAGTGAAAGAAGACTGCTTTCAAAAATTAAAGCAAGAAACAATGATAGCCAAGACATTCCAATATAACTGGAAATGCCGAACAATGTTACATATTTAGAAACTGTCACTAGCAGACACTAAAATAGGCCAGAGAATGTTAGGAGTTTCTTTAATTCACTGCTATTTCCTTCTATGGAGATTGAATGTGCTGTAGACAATAAGGCTAAAAAGACTGAATATGTATCTATACTAGTTGAAATTTTTATTGATACTGAGTCCGATGCTGACCTGTTCTATGATGAGGTTATTTCAAGTGTGATGACAAGTTCATAGCTGTGACAGCAAAAACAAGGCTACCTGTATTGACACAGACATTTGGTGGGAGTAACCAAAATTTAAAGCACCTGTAACGAGTGATAATGTATACCAATCACTAGCTAACCTAATTAACATGAATTGAATAAGTCATGGTTAATGACATAGTCAATATAGATACAACATGTCATGAAAGTATGAGAAAATATGCCCCCCTCCCCACTGCTCCAGGTAAATAAGGAAATCTGGTGTGAATTAGTTATATTTAAAAGAGTCCAGACCATGGACAATAGTTTAAGAGATATTCAGTCTTCAGTAGCTAATTGTGTTTGCCCATTACAGAGTTTGCAAAATCCTTTAACCCTTTGTCTCTCAAAGTCCTGAAAAGCAAACAGACGTTACTTCAGATGCAATTATACGTTTGAGGCAAGTCTAGCTCAACATTTTATTGAGATGGCATCATGTGTTCAGACCATCCCTAAAACTAAATATTCAAACATTTACAGTCTAAACTAAGTTAATATCAACTTTTTGGTTTTTGGAGCTGATTCAAATAGATGATTTCTTTAATTTTGAGCACTTGAAGGATTTTCTTCTCTAAAGAATTCCCTTTCATGAAACATGCCAAAAAATACTTAATGTTTGCTTGGAATAGTAAATTGAATAAATCTGTCTGCCTTTTTCAGAGCACATGGTATCAGATGTTGATAATATTTTGATGACACTTTGAACATGAATCTAGATAGATACGGTAAGTGTGCTTGATAATGTACAATGTTGCAGTCAATGGCTTTAACTATTTATTGTGGCAACTTGGTTCTGATATCAACTCAGTTGATACTCTTTTGGGGTATCAGATTGACTCAATTTTTTTACAAGGTTTCATCATTAGTGAAAATATAAAAATCGATTGCAAACATTGATGGCATGTGTGTGTGTGGTTTTGAAGTTATACCAATTTAAATTTGATCTTTAAAATGTTTTCGAAAAATATTTTACTTTATTAAGGTGTAAAATTCCTTTAAAAGCATTTTCAACTAGTGTTTTAAGTATTGCAATCACTGGAACAATATCTAAGTGAGACAACTACTATTAAGAGTTAATGATTTACCTACATTAAAGTTGTCTCCCTTAATATAACAAAATTAGTATTGCTATAATTGTTACTAATTTTAGTAACACCGTAAGTCTGTTACTATTAATAGAAATAAAAACTATATTAGGTAAAAGAGAATGGTTACTATGCCAAACACATGGAGAGACTGAAATCCCTACTGGCCAAATATATGGCATTTACCTTCTAAACTTTTGCATAACAAGAAAGTTCAAATCAGGGAATTTACCTATTTCATTGGATTTCTGGTTAATGCCTTCATGGCCATTTTGGAAACTCCATCAAACTACAGAGGTTTGGAAAGGGATAAAGAGGAGGGTTTGCATGTGTATGACTGTTAAGAAGAATTAATTTGCATTTCTAAGAACAGCATTGATATATTAAAATAGTAGAGAAATTATCTTGTTGCTAAGAATAGTAAGAAGATAGACAAGATTGCATTAATATCAGATAGTTAAAAGGTGTGCTGTGCTCATCTTCATTAAATACTGATATATTCAAACTTCATTTTATATGCTCAATATCAGCATTTGTGCTCATGGGAAAGGATGTTCCAGAGATTCTAAAACTGTTGGACTGAAATTTTGCTAAGAAGTTCAAATATTTACATCATGATTTGGAACAAAATTAAAAAAAGAAACATTTGTTTCTGTGATACTGTTTACAAGCTTTTAAGTTTTTTGAAAAAATAGTTTTTGTTATTGGTTGTATATAATACATTACTATTTACTGTTTTCATGTGGGGTTCTTATTAAGTTGTCTTTCTGTAAAATGCTACTAATTCATGGGAGGCTATAGGACTAATAAAACTAATGACTCCCTCATCCAAGCAAAAGCAATGATGGGTGAGGGACATTACCGGAAAATGGTTAGCAGCCAAACAGGCATAAGTAGCCACCCTATGTTACTCAGTCGTTGGACCATAGTATTGTAACAACATTATTGTCTTAAACTAAGTAACAGAAAAGAGGGAATCAAACAAGTTTTGTAAAATTCAACAAATAATTTATTTCCCTAGAATAAAAGTAAAAATTTAAAATGAACTTACAGTACTGAGAACTAAATCCCAACAGTCCTAAAAGTTCTATCACAAATCCAAACATATGAAGTTCCAAATAAATTCCAATGGTATTCCAAATAAATTCCGATACTGAATGTATTGCTGTGCCTGATTCGTCTTGAACATGATAAAATGAAAATGGTCTGGAGTGTGGCAATGTGCTCAAAGTCTTTTGATGTATCACAATAATATAATCAAAAATGTCCCTGTGTGAATTCATGATGATTCCTAATTAATGTTTAGTCAAAGAATATTGCAGAGCACTTTTTAATTCCAGTGAATAATAATTTGAATAAATAAATAAATCCATCCAAAATATAAACTGAACACTCTGTGTGTATTTTGGATTTTTAACATAGCTTTAACAATTTTTCAGTCTAATTTCTATTATGTCTGCAGTGTGGCAGTTGATAGTGATGTGTAGCACTAGGGCATCATGCCACATCATGTCCCACCCAGTCACATTATCCTGACACCAGGCGGACCAGTCCTAACACTAACCTCTTTATGTTGAGTGCATAGCAAGGCAGCTGTTAGTACCATTTTTATAAGTCTTTGGTATGACTCTACTGGGGTTCGAACCCACAACCTCCCACATCTGAGGTGGATTCTCTAACCACAGGCCACCAGAGCGGTCTAAAAGAAAAACTTAACACAGCAATAAAACTGATTCTGTTTCAAATATGAATGCAAGAATGAGTAATTTTTAAAGTAAACAACATTGATTAAAAAAAGCTAAGATATAATAACAGAGTCATGGTGTTGGTCAGTGTCTTCTATAAAGCATTCAAAGTTGTTAACCATTTTAGCAATTTTCAAGTGAAAATAGATGTCCTATAATAAAATTAAAATAAACATATCTACCACCATTAATAATGATTTTGGATATTTAATAAATGTCACAGGTCAGGTACACCGTTAACTTGATTTTGGACAATTTCAGGTACAAAATACAGATATACATAACATATAATCATTAAGAAAAGCCAACAAGGAAAACAAATTAAGTATACATAACAGTATGTTCATTAACTCACCTGCCCACCTAACTGGTTATTTTTATTCTTGTTTTTTGAGGCAACATAAACACATCAAACTTATGACCAGTCTGGTGTGGAGTTAATGCAGCCTGGGTAACATCATCTGCTGTACTTGGTTACTTTAAACAAGGGCAACAGCAGTGATGAATGCATTTGGATTAACACATGCAAGTGTTTGGATTAGAGGGTCCATTTTACTTCATATGTCCTTTATATAATGTGTCTCCTTGTTTAGCTTTAATGACAAGAGATACATGCCACTATTGGGTCTATAAAGAATAATACTATCTGCAGGACAGCAGGAGAAACAAAGCTGTACTGCAGGCAATAATCATCACAGCAGGAAACCAAATATGCAATATTTTATTCTTTTAGTCATGTCACATGCAAAACCTTTTCCAGAAAAATAGCAAGGGTCATTTCTGATAGGAGAACATGTTCTACTGAAAGAAAAGCAAATGTTCACCTCTTCCATTTAATACATTCGACATGCATCCCAAGCAATTCTACATGCTTCCCAAATATTTTATGACACAAGCATGAGTTCTTCAAGAAATTGCTCTAATGGCTGAAAAGAGTGTCTGGGATTCCTCCTTGTTTTGTCTCTCCTTGCAGTCTCTGAACTGCTGAATACCAAAACCATCTCAATTATTCTTATGCAATTCCAACATATCAAATTTCCAAATATGTTCTGAGTTAACATGTTCACCACACCAGTGCAATAAAAAAATCTCTGTACTGGACTCTGACCTTCATCCTGATATACTGGTTGCAAGACCACTGAACTCTTCTCAGATACTATCAAAGTATACCCATATAATAATCTGATTAAATCCATGATGGACAATTTTTGTATAGAATAATAAATTATTAAAAAGGCATCAAGAAGGTATTCTCCAGATATATCTACAATATGGCTTTGATAAAATCCATTCATACTTCTTTGCATTACTATGTTCACAGGTCATTACAGATAAAACCCGAGGTAAGATCTTCAACCTTGGAGCTAGTGTCAGAGTACTAACAACCTGTTTATTTGAAAAAAGTCTGGTCAAATTTCATTTATACAAGTCATGAGCTCAGTGAAATACAAAAATCCAAGCAGTAACCTTGGCTATGGCTCCCAATATCTAGTAGGTCTGTTTTTCAAACTCTTCCACAATAGTGTGGACATGGTGGTGATCAGATCAGCACTATTTTCACACAAGATCAATAGTGATATGATCACATGCTAAAAAATACTTTCGATGTCATTTTTTAGTTGAAGATGGCTTCTATGCTTGAATGAATAGATGTGGGACTCAAGTAATGAATGAAGGCTACTTTCAGTCTTGACTGTTAAGGCAAAATCTGATGTCAATGGTCAACTGAGTGAGAAAGCCCATTACATGTATTTTGAGCCTAAAAGCAACAGTAGTTGACAATCTCATGATCAAGACAAAGACAGAGACTTAATCACCAGTTAATGAAGCTTACTGATAACTGCACAAGGACAGAAGGCAATTACTAGGGCATGGATACCGCATACAATCATAGGAAATGATCACTATATACTTGCTTGTAAGTGCGATCCTACACAATGAAAACAATCCCTCCACATCCCCACCCAGGTAAAAGATCAAACGTCTGTTTGAATTCTGAATCTGTGTGTGTGTGTGTGTGTGACTGACTAACTGCATTAGACTGTAACACAAAATGTAGAAAGGCTAACTGCCTTTAGTTGAAATTGTCATTCAATCACACCATCTTATACATGTGATACAAGAGAAATGTTCTTCTTACTTCACATGTCTCCTTAGATAAGTTAATCTGGTACTTGACTGATATAACTGCAGTATGATGAAGGTTCTGCATGTGTCTATCAATAGTGTCCATCAAATTATCATTTGTGTAGGAACAATTCATCACTGCATTGTAGTATCATGATCTAAAATCTGATTCATATATCAGTAAGTATGAATAATTAATTTTTTCTGTCAAAACCCAGATTTGGTAGGAAGTTTAGTCTTGTCCCAAACTTAGCCTCCATTGTGAAGTCACAGTATTCAGCAGCATACAATAAGATGCAAATTGATTAGAGAATTGATCTCTTACTGGTATATATTGGTCAATCAGTAAATAGCTTGCAAAAGCAATAAAACACATGAGTAACTATGGGTCATGGAGACATCATCCAAATTTTCAGTCTGACAGGATCAATATTTTGGACACAGATTATATGTGCAGAATGGAGTACAAATACAGTCAAAATGAACATGATATACAAAGTCTGTAGAGTAGTCCTGAACCATATTGGGAACACAACAAATATGTGAACCCATCTTATTAAACATCAAACTATTTCTGATTTAAAACCTAAAACCTGAAGTGAAATTAAATCTGAAAAATCTGTATAGCTTAGAAAACTTTGCATCTCAGATCAACCTAATATTGATGAAATGTTTGGAAGGTATATAAATAAACAGCTATCTTCCGATAAGCTCAACCAATTAAATGCCAGACAGGAATTTTCATTGCTTCTGATAAGGCTGCTGTCAATAGTTGATCACACTGTGTTTTGTTCTGTTTTGCACTTCTCTAGACACTACGTCTGTCTGTCTGAACTAGTCGAAGATTAAGCTGATAATCACATCCTTACTCTGCATTAAACACATGTAGTTCTTTTTTCCCACTGATTCATTGCAACAAGTAGTTAAATTTGATATGTTGAAGCTAACAGTTATATGTTTGATATTTTCAAGTCAGTAATCAGCGACTGAATTCCACTAATTTTACTGCTGAAATTATTCTGACATTAGCATTTATGAATTATATTTTTTATACATTTTTACATGCATGATATTTCACATTGATATTGGCATATTCTAATCATGAGTAAACCTCTAGTGCTTTATTTTCTTTCTAATAATAAAGTATAACATAAAACTTCATATATTTATTCTTTATTCATTTATTTTTTCAATATTTAAAAAAAAAGTCATATAACATAAAACTTGATGGATTTATTGTTTTATTCATTTATTTTTAAATATTTTTTAAAGAAAAAGCCTATTTTAATATACCGGTACAGATTTACAAACATTACTATGTAGTGTATAAGTGTTTGAATTTTGACATGTGGGATTTAAATACATGACATAGTATCATGATACATATAATATTGCCTTGTACATATATTGTCCCAGCCCTGGTTATCATATTCTAGACAGAAAGATGATACCAAAGCTTAAAGAATTCTTCAATACACACCCCATTATATATTAAAATACTTATACAATTGTACTGATTGCCTGTATTCATGTAATTTATTGCATTAGAATCTACTGTATATACTCATACATATCACGTCCAACTGCAAACAACACTGACCCTCATCTGCCTTGACATAATGCTCTGGTAGATCAATATTTATCATGTTTGCTCTAGTGATTACACCTTACAAACTGCAAGGACCCAGATCTGCCAGTGTATTATCTGTTGGCAGGTATAGGTGTGTGCAATTTTGCAGTTTGACTTGACTTGTAACCAAGTACATGTATATACAATAATACTAAATGTAACACGGCTCAGTGTACATGCATTAAGTCAAGATTGTCATGTACTCACTTCATGGTATGGATATGATGCAGCCGAAATGTTCTCATTGTACATATGTACCTACATAACGACAAGCTGACTTGGTACAGGGTAAATATTAACTAGCTCATTAAGCAAGCTACTGCATATGTCTAAAAGTATGGTCTCTCTTGTTATAATCTAGCAGCAAAGGTGATACCAACATCTCAAGAATTCATCTATACCAACCCAATGATTCTCTAAAATAATTACTGTCATGCTTATGATCATGCAGTCCTTAATGTCTTTATCTTATATTTATGTCTGAGGCACTAAAAACATTTCTCTGCAGTACTTTGATATCTCTTGTTTTCTTTGAAAAAGTATTCATAAAAGTCAGAAAAAAACAGCAAATAGGGTATTTTTGTGGTAATTAGGTTTGTATGGCAATATTACAAGCTAGAAAACTATTAGGAAGACAATTCTCAACTTAGTAAATTTCTAATGTATCATCACCCTATATTATCAATTAGCCACATATGATGATTAAAACCTATTTTTGGAAAATCTTGGGTAAAACTTTGCTCACATCCTGTTATATTTATACCCATTAGATTATAATAAATTTAACTAGTGTGTAACTAATATAAATTGCAATCATAACAAAAACTGAATAGTGGGCTTTGCACCCATTAGACCATTACATATATTTTCCCTTATTGCTCATGACTGAGAGTCACATCTACTCCTGTTCTTCCTGGTTGTCCTTTAAGGATTAAATCGAACAAGGATAAAAATTCACTAAGAATATATATATATATATACACACACACACACACACACACACACACACATACATAAGGAACTTGACTATCTTATTAAATGGACAGTGTGGACCAAATGACATTAATTTTTTTTACTGAACACCATAGGATGGACAAATAAGTGATTTTACATTACCATTTTAACTCTCCATATCTCATTTCTCACAATTCATTACTTGTTGAATGGTAATGTTATACGGGAATCTGATTTTACTGTGTATTTGCACCTGACTGCTCTCTGACCTAATTATGAGCCTTCAAGGGACAAGACCAAGGTGGCATCTACCCATTCTACAATCTTTAAAAAATAAGATGACAATATGCTTCTGCTAAAAAGTGCCATTAAAAGGACAACTTGTATATTTTTAAATCCCTTCACAAGCCAACTACAATTAACACTGTATTTAGTGTTCTGGTGAAAACAACAATTGAAATTAATTCCTCCAGTAATCAGTAAAAATATAAGATGGACACTGTATTTAGCTTTTTGGAAATAAGATCACCACAATTTTCATTGAAAACCATCTGCTTATTATTACAGAATCCTACTGAAACTGCATGTTGCTAATGACATCCAAGTCATCAGAAGTAGCCATGAAATGATTTTCAAGATGGCTGTTAACACAGTCATTTCAGATGTTAGATCAGCCTCAATGTAATATAGGAAGAGCTGCATATGCAATTAGTGTTTTTGAGAAACCATATGTTGATACAACCATCTGCTTTTGGTAGTAGCCATGAAAAGATTTAAATGATGGCAATTGTTGTCTCATTATTTATTATAAGGATATATCAGTGGATCTGCTACCAGTACACATTGCAAGACGTGCTTTCATGAAAACACCATGTTAATATGACTTTTTTAAGGCCATGATAGAGCCTTAAGAATGAAAACACAATGTCAACATGACTTAGTTTAATAACTTAGTAAAAACTGTGAAAACACCATGTCAAGATGACTTAGTAGTAGCCATTTTTGACATAAAAAAATGCCATTTTTAAACTGGACCGACTACATAAAATGTTGTTTTAGCAACAACAAAAAAATGTCAGTATGATGAGAGGAGTAACAATAATTGATTTTCATACAAAAGTCTTTTAGTGAAACCCATGTCAATATCACCATCATTTCAGAAGGAGCAGCTTGATGATTTTTAAGTTGACCAACATGGCAGCCATGTTGATTGGTTATGGAGCATTGTTTACATTTAAGACCAAATAGATATAAAAAGAAATCTTTTCATGAAAACCCCACGTTATTATGATGACCTCTTTAAAAGGAGTAGCAGTTAAACAAGATTTTCAAGATGCTCAAATATGTTGGAGGTCAGATGAGAACTTTTTTAATGTGGACCAATGAAGTCTTTTAATTAAAACCCCATGTCATCCATTCAGGAGGAATAACCATAACAAGAGTTTCAAGATGACTGCCATGGCAGCCATGGTGGATGTCAGAATAACGTAAGTTTCATTTAAGGCCAATTAAATATCACAAGTAATATTTAATGACAACCCTAGGTCAACATGATGATCTTTTCAAAAGTAGCAACAATAACAAGCTTTTCAATATGGGTCATCACGGTGGCATTGCTGGACATCAGATTGGCACAATTTTCATTTAGGACCAATTAGGTATTGTAAGAACCTTCGACTAAAAACCCCTATGCCAAGCAATCTGTACAGGAGCAGCGAGTTAAATATTTTCAATATGTCACCATATTAGCTGTCCAATGACAACATTTTAGTTTAGGACCATCTTGTCTGTGGGATAAATGCATTTATAAGCATTCAAGACAAAACTTTCAGCAGCTGAGGTGTGGTGGTAACAAACCTGTATTGATGGATGGATGCAGGTTGGATGGCAGTCAGCTGACAGACCATTGCATATACTCTTAAAAAAAAACACAGCATGTCTTGCATTCCATGAAACAACAAAGAGAAGACAGAAGAGATAATGGGTCGGATCTCCTGGGCAAAGGATTGCATGGTACACATGAAAAGATGCAGAAATTCAAAATCATGCGGGAATGAGGAACAAATATAAAAGCGAGGGTAATGGTCTTATGCAGATATATAAGTAACATTTTGAAATGGAGAGCAAAGAAATTCCATTCAAGGGAATGACATGCAATAAAAATACCTACCAAGTCATCAGCTGAAGTGTTGAATGGTATAAAGAAGCCAGTTGGGGGAGGCCGCTTGCAAAAGGAAAATATAATTATGACAGTATATGTCAGTCATTTTTATCCAATGTACAATTATGTGAGTACAGCAAACATCGATTTAATAAAAAGTTTATTCATCAGTTTACGCCACATTTCTACCAAAGCTGGTGCCTGCAAACTCCATGAAAACTAAGTGCTAATACATGTTTATCAGCCATCTTAGTTTTTAGAGTCATTACACTGTAAATGGCAGCCCTTCTTTTGTGAACTTTGATGGGCTGATATTAACTGGAAATTTACTAGTCTGCATTTGCTCTTTTTTTGAATCCATTAAATGGTCATCTTACTGAAAGTTACCAATGCTGGATAAACTCGATTATTGATAACAGCACTGTCCTACGTAATGAGGGAAATGACCAGCACTTGGCTCCATGCCAAGTAGCATCATAATAGGCATTCTTCCGTGTAAATCATCCGTCAGAAGATATAGCAATCTGGTCAGGAAGCTGGAGCACTTTTCATCATGCACTTGATCTCCATTAGGAAATGTGACTAAAATTATTCTCATGTTCATGGTGTCATGACTATGATATGTCTGACTCCTGAATAATGAAATACAAATATATCTATCTCCACACTCTCATGCATTAACTTACTTGACCCCAGCTCTTCCAATTCTGGATTAATTTTGAGTCTAAATTCAATTGTGTCTTTAAAGAAATTCAAAAACCTTGAGATAATAACTACCACTGAATAGAATATTAGCATGAATGTATTCAACAAAACAATGGTAGAACAGCCTTTAATGATCCCCAGATCCAGGAAATGCAAAGAAAGCAGTCACTCATCTAGGATCAGTGTCCAAATGCAAAGTAATTGGTCACTCATCAAAGATTACTGGTTCTTTCCAACTTAAAAACAACAAAAATCAACTCACTAACAAACCATATCAGCCATTATGTGCGCAAAAAATCTTATTTTAACTTGTATGATTTATGTAAAATACATAACATAAAATTAATAATCAGGCTTTCATGATTAAAGTACAAAATGCAATTAAAAAAGAAAATGGGGATATCTATATAACCTGCCCTGCCATAATGTCTGTTAAGTGACAGAGATTTGTTAAATATGTCATATTTAGTTTGTATTTATAGATTATACAGGAAAGTGATAGGCATTATGTGTGTGCACTTGTTTAATTTTAATAATGTATATGGTTGTGGTAATCTGTGGATGAATAACATCAAAATATGAGTCAAGCAGAATACATGTCAAATGCAGAGACATAAAGATATTAAAATTGAAGAATTTCAAAAAGAAAATGCACATATTGGCCACAAATCTGATGGGAATATGCAATTTCATAGGAATATCTCTTCATCACTTTTGGATGTTTGCTTCAGAAACAAAAGTGTTCGTGATGGATAGAACAAACAATAGTCAGGTGAAGAAAACCATTCAAGATATCGAAGCTGGTGATTTCTCAATACCCATATGCACATCTTGATTACTAGCCTGAAATATACCAAATGTCATAGGGATATCTTAAACAGCTTTGAAATTTGGCTACATAATGAAAATGTGAATGACAAGGATGAATAGAGAGACGAATGGACAAAAACATTTGTAACAAATTAAACTTGAGGAATTCTAATAGCAAAAACCACATGTTGATCACTAATTCAATAAGTGTATAACATTTTGGACATTTATATACGTTACAAACTGTCATGAAAGACCACCCCTTCTGCCAAAACATTATGGCCACTCAAGGCAGGTGGTCTCTCATTACAGGTAATACTTTATAATCAATGAATCTGTGCGTTGAATCAATCTGTGCTTTAAAGACATGGTCTCTCAAGACAGGTGGTATTTCACGGCAGTGATCCTTCAAGATAGGTTTTACTGTATTCTCTAAATACAAGCAAATATACCAAACTGATCCTTTCTTAACCTCCTTCATGCAAATGAGAAAGTATGGACAATTTAGATCTCTGATCAAACCCAAAGTTGAAAAGTAATGAAAACTGATCAAAGATGAAGTGAATACTAACCACTCATATTCACAAGAGACGCAAAATAACAAAGAAAGCTGTTGATTAAAGTCTACAATGCTTAAGAACTGATATATAGCATAAGAGTTCTATATTCTATTGAAAGGAAATCTTAGGCTATCAGGTACTTTGGCACCATAAAGGTCAACTCTAAATGGGTCACTGATTTCATTTTTAATGATGAAAAATTGCTGAATGACATCTTTATATAAGGTTTAAAGTGATACCCATTAAAGCTCACCCCTGGTGAGGCACTGACAAATTCTACTCCATTCAAAAGGCAAAAGGTCTGAGATAAGTTGACATCAAGATGAGTTGTAATGATTGCTCTTCTTGCCCTAAATACCCAAATGTAAGTCAATCTGTGCTAAAGAGCAATTATGAAAAGTTAGAGACCATACATACAACACATTGACAGAAATTTGATCAATATACCTGTTACTTAGCCTGCTAAAACATCTCTCCTTCGAAACAATTGATGACCAATGCAACCAAACAGATGTACGTAATATAAAGTGTAACATCCCAATAGTTAATCTTTAAACTTTTATAAGCATACAAAGTTGACCAAATTTGACAAGATTGGTAAATTGTTACAAAAATGTTATTCATATTGATAGCACTTTTTAAATATCAGTTCAGGTCCAGCAATACTATCAGCTGTCTCCACTTGGTAAACTCAGTGCCATGTGACCTACTAAACTTACTCTGCTCCATGTACTATTAAAGACACAATACTAGTATAGTATGCTAAATCCAATGCAAACACCACCACCCCACTAACATGTCCATGGATCCAAGCGAATGAACAATGAGACCAATACTCCTCTTATAAGGACCCTCTTAAGAGGTGTCACTCTCTAAGAAAAGCCCTCCAATATCCTGCTGGAAAGAGGTGTATTTACCATTTTATCCCTCTCACCAAAGGCTACCTCTCCTATGGGGTGATCATTTTACTGCATATGGAATGGTCTCATAATTACAGGGGACCACTATATTTTTAATGTTCTGCCATATCCACTGAATGGTCTTAAAGATATGGCCAATTAATTTAAAATATTTATGTGACTCATCTAGGCTACATAAGTTTTTATTATAGATATATTTGCAATTTTGCTGAGTCTCGTCTTGTCTGTTTTTCAATACAATGGTCTATCAATTTGTTGTTGTATTAGGAACTTTAAAAAATTTACACCAAACAACAATGTTAAATTAAACTAAAAAGTCAATAAAAAAATATGAGTTCAGATTTTTGGAGGTTCATGAGAATCAGTTTAAACAGCTGTCAGATTTGTGCAATCTACTCAGTGAAGTTACGATAAGAGAACTACCCCTATAACTGATTTGTTACATAAACTATTAATTTTTAATCTGAGATAATGCTACGACATGTACTTTTTCATATCAAATTAAACTATCTAAATTAAATCCAAACTTTCTAACATATTCTATGACACTGAGTCACTTTAAACTGATTCATCTTGTCATGTAACTGGTTTATACATCACTGGGTGAGGACAAATACTGGTTTTACAGGTTAAGAGTTTACAAATATGGTAACATCCTGAGAATTGGAGAAGCTATTGACTGCTGAAATGAAATCAAGAAATTATCAATAACAAAAAATCAAAAAGATAAGCTCTGGTAAATACCAAGTTTTGCACACATTTTAAAAATGTAAGCTTCAATTGTTTTTGCAAGCAGTTCATTTTCCTTTAAATGTACTGTATATACTAGGGTCAAACTGCAAAAAAAAGTTCCAGATCAGGGTCTATGTTGTTTCTTTTAGTGATTCCTCCTAACAAACTGCACAGACCTAGATCTACCCATGCATTATGCAGTTGGACTCATCTTAACAGTAAGTATATGCAGTAGTAGTCTGATCAAATAAATCAGATAAAACGAGTACATTGTACTGCACACATGCAGCACTAACAATTTACAGCTTGTCCCGAGTTATCTTGCATAAATATGTACACAATTATAAACTGTTAAAAATAGAGTGAAATGATTTTTAAAATGTAACCAACATTTTCAGGCTGGCACCAAAGATGTGGTTGTAAATGACCTTCTCTATAATTGGAAAGTGACCTGATTTGGACCCTTGGAGACTGACTATACAAAATATTTAAGAGCCAATCACTGGATGCCAGAAATACCTCCAAATAAAAGTACAAAGCTGAAGTACTTGTAAACGACCACCGAGAGTAGCAGGACAAAGCTAAGTATATTTTTCCTACTAAGTAAACAAGCCAGCTGATAAAAAAATTACAGCCTAGATAACATCCACGGTATACTGCTGTTGTAAAACTTCTCTACTGTGCTATATATTTAACAGTTCCATTTCAGTTTTTATGGCTGGGTACCCAGAAGGTTGACTTCTAATTTTCACAAACAGGCTGGTTGATTATAAAGAGTGTAAATATTAAAACCTGAAACCATATTATAACTGCTTCATTGGCCTTTATTAATTTATTTATACTACAATTCTCTCACATTAAACTGTAGTATTACATGTATGTATATATTTAACAATATAGAACCATGGTGATCACATTACTTCCAGTAAAAATCAACTCATCTAAAATTGTAGGGGCATGCAACTTCACACTTGTATCCTCAGAAGAAATGTTTGGTTTGTTGGTTGGTTTTAACTGCACCTTTAAGATATGGGCTATATCAACCCCCACCCCGAGAAGCTAAGTGCATTGCTCAAAGACATACCTAGGCACCTGTCTCTGACTGGCTTGGTCAAATAACGAACCACAAACCATTGGGTCATGAGCCAGACACTGTACCATCTGTGATATCATTACTCCCTAAAGCATTTGGAACAACTTAACAGTCCATTCAAGGGCACAGCTACCATATAGCAAGAGTACAGCAAAGCATAGGGGTCCACAAATTATTTATTTACACTTTAGATTAGGCAGAGGCCCATTGGTAAGCTTTGCATGTGGACCTGCATAGCGACCCAAATATCTTAGCTACATCACTGAGTCTGTTACTCTCTTAAGTTTATTCCCTATATTCTACACGATTATTTTTCTCCTTTTATTCTCATGAAAATGACCACGAAATGTTTATAAACAGATTCGTCTCTGTAACACTCAAAAACCCACATAATGAAACACTTTATCTTGAGGTAAAACACTCCCTCACAATAAAACCCAATACATATAAAATGGTTCCTTTCCAATGTGGGCATCTCATTTGATCATGTACTAGTGAAATTGTATGTATAATGTACTTCACTATAATGTAGTATAATCCATGGCGCCCATGGACAGTGTTATAATAAGGGAGTGCTTTACTGTGTATTTGCTATTTTTTGGGCGAAGTACCAGTTTTCAAACCACAAACATAAAGACCCTATGAACAGTGATCCTTCAATGGAAGCAACAGAACTGCTTCCCCAATATTGGAGTTTAAAAATCACCATAAATATCATTCTCAGAAAATCCACTAAAATTTAGAAATAATATGAAATCACATATGTTCCAATGAGGCTGTGTCATCATAATGCATAATAAGAGTATTGCAAAGTGTAAGGAGCACAAGCATTTGTCTTTTGGATTTTTCAAATTGTTTGATGTCAGAGATACTACTGACACAGGCAATGAGGAACAAAATTAAACCTCAATTCAATAACGGGGGAAATTTCCCATTACAGTGACAAGATTCCAAGAAAGAAATTCGGTTCCAGAATGTGTTTACATAAAATGAATGTACTTGGTTGAATCTTGATCAAATTCATAGTCACATGATACAATTTTTTTTTTAAAGCAACTACTCAAAACAAGAACAATCTAGATTCATCTATATATTTAGTATAACATGAATTTAATGGTCACATAGTATCTATTTTGGCCAAAAGAAACAAAACAAAAATCAATTCTTTATAGCTTACTGTACACTCTGCCATAGGTGACCTCTCTCTGTTTCCCCATGCTGGAGTCTCTCTGCAAGGGGAGGTAACTCCAGGAGGTTGTTGATGCTCATGTACATCAGGCTGATGAAATCTCTCCATGTAAAATGTCATGGTATTTATTAAAGGTTAAGGCAAAATAACTTGATTTGCTATTGACAATTGAGAATTTCATAAAAACATTAAACTTGATTCATGACAATTTAATACACAACTTACAGCGATGTGCAACAAAATGATGCAACTTACAGATGACAACATTGACACCATGTTAATTTACAATATAGAACAGAGTAACTAGGTTTTTATTATTTTCATAACATGATCTCCAGACTTTATAACTTCTTTGTCTCCTGGGAATGGTGCTATTTAAAGCTTTGAAATAGTCTACAGTGATCGATGTCCAAATAGCCTGCATGTCCTTTGTCAGATCTTGGTGAGATTTAATTGTTTGCAGAGATCCTCAGAGTTTGATTATGAGAATATGCCATTCATTTTCAGTTGTGTTGGTGTCAAGTGACCCTGATGGCCATTTCCTGTTTCAAATCATGAGACTGTGCAGAATTCTTGCATGGTACATTGGCAGCTTTAAAAGGAATGTTAAATCTGCTAAAACTTTTGCAATGACTGGTCATAAATGAAAGTTTAGAGTATTAGAGTACTTCTTGCTATTAATATTTCCACCAATTACAACCTAAGTACCTGCTCCAAGATATGCAGACCTGCTGGCACAGAAAGGATCTTTTCAGTAAGGCAGCACATATTTTTCGGTACCTAGACCAATCATCAATAAGGTGTAACAAAATCTTTACTGCTTTTGTCCAACTGTAAACATACATTTTAAAAGTTCAAAAGGCAAGATTATGATCAACTACAAAGTTTATAATGAACACTTTGATATTAATGGCCTCCAGATCAGTTTCAAAAACTTTAGTTCCAAACCCCAAGTAGGACAATGACTTGTTGCCAGATCACTCAACTTAATGTTACCTTTGCTTTCTTAAAAACATCTCACCTGCCATGAGCAATACTGAGATGGACACAACATGATGTCCAATACACATAATTGCTGCTTTTCCTGCTTTTTCCCCCAGAATCTGAACATTCCCTTTCTTGCTGTTTAACAGAACATTTTTACAAGGGTTATTGTTTTTCTGCAATCAATATTTCTAGATAATGCAATTAGCAAAAACTTGATCAAGCAGGCATTTTGCATAAAAGTACATGGGCAGATTAAAACATCTGCAGTATGACTGTAATGTTAGTCTGGCTCCCTGGCCAACTCAACTGAATCTAATATCAAAATCCAGATCAGGACCTAATTCAGACAAGTTAATACCTGACTTGAAGCAATGATTGTATTTGTGTATTTTCTGCCATTATTCTGTAAGACTGTCATTTGAGAATCATTTCATTAATACTACTAATAGTCAGATCAAAAAGGATGGCTGGTCTGCATGATGTGGCCTCAAAACATGGCATCTACACTGACAAAATAACATTATAGTCCTTGGCACTCGGGTTTGTAAGCTTCTTTGTTGCTTCTCCACACATACAATGTTTTCACCCGTGATGATAACTTGGGGTTCATCAGAAAGTATTACTTTACTCAAACTTATTTCATATTTTCTTGCACTACTTTGTGCGATTTCTTCTACTGGTTGATACCTCAATGTCTTCTAAACTTGGTGTTTCTTTCAACCACAAATCATGTATTTAGTGCTTAACTGTCGTCATGGACGCTTTTCATGTACATATTGGTTGTAATTATCTGTAATCTCTCCAAATTCTCTCACCTGTTTTGCTTCAGCACATTCAGAAGTGGATGATCTCCCCTAGAATCAATGAGCTTTATCCCTCCATGGTGGCCTCCATTTTCTACATTTCCTTGTTGTTCAAATTTACTCAAGAGCAGTAGGTGCAGACTAATAATATAACATATTTCTGCAGATTTTCTCTGACTTTCACTTCTTGAACAACATTCTACAGCCAGCAATCAATGTTCAGCTGACATTCTGTGTTGTCTGCCATTCATTATTTCAATGTGACATTTTGATTATTCAAAAGCAGACCACTCACATTTATTGGTCAAAAAAAGATATCTAAAATTTGTCCAGACACAACATCTATTACATTACAGATACAATAAGCATAAACATAATGTTTGTTATGTAGGCAAATTTTGCATACATTTTGGCACATCACTGAAGAAGAGAGTAATTAAAATTTAAAGTAATTATTCTAATTTTAAAAAATATGCATCACTTTAAATTGTTTTGATCTGCTGATTGTATGAACTATCATGCTATTCTATGTGAACATAATTACAAATAATATAAGAGTCAACCTTCTATTACAATGATTCCTGCTAAAGATGGTTAAAGTTTTATTTGAAATTCACAAACCTAATAGATCTTCATTGAAATTTTAGTGTTTTGCTCAGTAAAACAAATGTAAGTTGATGTGGGTATTATTTTGTTTCAATACTTGACCATGTTGCAACACTTTCCTCTTTTAAATATGTACCAAAATAGTTTCAGAAAAAACTATGTTTTTGACCCAAACACTTAACTAAGGTAACATTAAGGAATCCAGAATTTCACGAAAGAGAGAAGCAAGTGGTAATTTCATTAGAGTGGAGATAGCTGTGTTAATTCTGAACAAGGCTGTAAAATGGTAACATAATATCTTCGGACAAGGTGTTTACAGGTAAACATAAATTGAGAGGCACTTGTGTATGAATGCATGAATAGGGTTTAGCAGTCATCACACAATCTGGACTATAAAGTAATGTGTAAGTTTAGGTATCCCAACAATGGCACTCAAAACAAATGTAAAACAAACAAGGTAAAAATCCCTAAAATACAAAGTCTAATTGACTTAATTAACTGCAATCTTTAAAACAAGTTCAAGACCTTATTAGCTGGAAAGTCATCACAGGACATGCCCAAGTGAAAAACAGTTGCCTCCATTCTGGATGGCACATCAAGCCTATCTTCTACATTCCTGAGCCCACTGGGGTGGGGTGGGGTGTGGGTGTGGGTGGGAAACACAACTAGGTCAGAGATACAGAGGATGCGAGAAACTATTTCACTCACGTATGAAAATTTTAGGTTATGGTGACCAATATCTGCATGCTTAAGTCATACGCCTTGGGATACATTCACATATAAAGTTTATAACTAAGTTAAACAGGGTTCAAAATATCTGGCATGTAAAAAATGAGTAGCTGAAAATAATAAAAAAGTCAATCAAGCATGACAATTAGATCATTATGAAGTAGGTCTAAAACGGCTTTCTCCTTTATATGCATCCATATACTGTGTTTCATTATTGTATGTGCAATACAGTCCAAAAAATCTGGATGGAAAAAGAAGGAAGAGCTGAGACATACTTTTGGTATAGCTAAATTACCCTCCTTGAAATGCAATTGCATACCCATTTGTACCAGGGTAGGTGAAATAGCCCATGATATTAAAAGCACTAATGAATGAATGAATCAACACACAAATAAATGAACAAGCACAAACATGAATGAATGATTAAAATGCTATATCCCTCCCAACTTTGCCAGCAATGTGAAAATAAGGCATTGGTAATACATGTCATTGAGCTTTCTATTTTAAGACTAATACTCCTGTGTAATCCTTGACAAAGTTGTGACTTATAATGTAAAGAAAAGTTTAATCCACTATCAAATTTTCCTACAAGATTAGCTAATAATAAAATGTTTATTTTAAATCCTCAGATAAACAATATTCAAACTACAGATCCATCTTAAAATTGTAAAATATATGTATGATTATGGAAATAGATACACTTATGACAAGGAATAAGTAGTTAATCTTTGATGATTCCTACAGCTGTTGTAATAGGAATTAACATCATTTAATCACTGACTCTATGAATTCAATATGAAAATAATCCTTTTAAGATGATAGGAAAATCCATGCTAATCTTGAGAAAGGCTTTGTGACACAAGGCATGGTTACATATGCTTGTAATATCTGCTACACTAACAATCCATAAAATAATTATTTTCATACCGTTATTCTTCAAAGTGAATATTTTAATATTTGTGAACAAGCTGAAGATTAATGTTGTAATAAATATTTGTATTATAATTACTTATATGCAAATATTTTTATCAAAATGCAGGAAAAGTTATAGACAACATTATATCTTTGCATATAATATATACAGAGCATAACGTTGAGAAATCTGATCTGTCTGATAAACAATGTCAACGAAAAACTATTTAAAAAAAATAGTTTAGCCAGCCTTAATACTTTCAAAGTTAGCATTTGCTTTTCATATGAATGCACAGTGTGACATCACAAAACATTTTAAGGCTAACATTCAGTAGTTTCACAAAGTGTTACAGCACTATCTGGACTATGTTTACACAACTTTTAAGAGCTATGAAGGAAATCAAATCTGAGTCATATGAAAACTTTAAAAATACCAAAGCTGCATGATCTAAGTCTCTGGAACTTAGTTTCCATCTACGAAAGGATATCATAACCAAGCCGAACAGTGTCTCTTTCATCAAGGGCTACATACTCCTGCTCTGGAATTCGGTGATCATTCACAAAGGTCTGAAATGAAATTTTATAATTATATATATATATATATATATATATATATATATATATATATATATATATATATATATATATATATATATATATATATATATATATATTCTGCCAATGGACAGAAACATAACAGATGATGAACAGACAATGGCTGACACAACCATCCCATATGGTCTCATGGACTATCATCGGTGGAGCTAAAAATTACATAATGTTCTCATAATGTTGTTTATAAATGTCTCTATATAAGAAGTAATGCCAAGAGATTTTATATAAAATCAGCTACAGAGGCACTGAACTGGCATTGAAAAATGTCAGCTGTGCTGCTGAAAAATAGTTTTTCATTGTTATTTATTAATTAATATTCAAGACTAGAATGTAAAAGTGTGGGATGTCCTTAACATATAGCATGGGTTTATCATTAGATAAATACAGTATCAAAAGGAATTTATCCATCTGTTTAATATTCTACCATGAATTCTTTCCTGCACTATTAGGACCACATCATATGCATCAAAGAAATTAAATCCAAGTTCCACAATAGGTTTTACTGTAGAAATATATATATATATATATATATATATATATATATATATATATATATATATATATATATATATATATATAAATTTTCTGCCATGTGCATTTTAAGTGAATACTACAAGTTTTTAAGTCTAGAAATAGACTGCATTGGATTTCCATGTATACAGATTATACACATTGTTGCACTCGCCACTGATTATCAACACCCTCACGAATTCTAATTTAAACACTATTTTTCTATACTTCGCCATTCAGTAACTTCCCAGTGTCAACAAAATATGTACCTGTGGATGGTTGGTTGGTTTATCAATACTTTTAACACATGACTAGCTATACCATATTGAGGAAATAGGAGCTCAGTGTCTTCCCAAGGGCACACAGAGGCAGCTCAGACCCAGGATGGCTTGGGTGGGTATAAAACCAATGGTTTTTGGATTACAAGTCTGGCTCTATCAAATGAACAACCACAGCTCCCTTTGAAACAATTCATGCCTCAGATGGTCTTTTCAAAATTACAATATTTTCCATATAACTTTACGTAATTTGAATTTGTCCTACACTATATGGTGTCAGATAAAAAGCCTAGAATGCAACCATTAAGTTTCATGAGATGAAAAAGATTACCATGTACTTCACATGTCAAACTCTTCTGTGTTGAGCAATCCTCTATGTAGACATTAGTATGAAAATCAATTTTCTTCTCTAAGTCAAACTGACCTTGACTTTTGTCCTGTTAACCCCCAAATCAACTGAAATCAACGTTTCTTTCTTACCCAGTATGAAATACTTTGGTCAATAGCTAAAACTTATATAGAGAAACCATTTTTTTTTCTTTCAACCACAGTGGCCTTGATGTTCAATGTTTTGACCCCAGACTCAACAGAATTCTTTCTAACAGGAAGTACAAGCTATCCACCAAGTTTGGTTCAGATTTGTAATGCAGAACTAATGTTAATGTGCAGAAGCCATTTTTCTTATTTCAGTGAAAGTTACCTATATATTTGACCTTATGATAACAAAATCAACAGATTTCTTTGTTATATCCTGTGCAACTCATCCACAAATTCTGGTAACTGTCAATGGTGTATAACTTCAGTTATTGTGTTGAAACCAGTTTTCTTCTAGTCATGGTGACCTTGACATTTGACCTTTTGGCCCCAAATATTATAGGCTACTTCTTTACTCCATTGTGCAAGCCATCCACAAAGTTTGGTGACCACAGATACTTGAAAACTCAGGTTACTGTGGAAATCACAGTTCTGTAGCATACAGATAGATGGAGAAATGCAGAAACTACATCATAACAAAACATGCTCCATCTTATGGTGGGCGTATAAGAGAAATTGAAGTGCACTGTAAAAATAACAACCCATAAACATTTGTAAATACATGTACATAGCATTGTTAAAATTTTATCTGTAAATACTTGTACATAAGAAAGGTACAAAGCGAAATTAGTGTTTCTAAACTACTGGAAGGTGGGTGGGATGGGGTGTAATTGGGTTACATTCTACAAATAATGATTCCATTATTATTATTATTATTATTATTATTATTATTATTATTATTATCATCAGACAACTTCTATAATAATATAGGGAGGGTAGTAAAATAAATTTGAAAGTGGGGTGTGGAGTTATAATCACATATATTTTGTAGCAAATCTTTGCCAAAATTTGGATGGAAAAAAACTGTCATAATTCAAATGGACATTTTATAGCATGATGTATATTATACTGTATTGTTTTTGTAATACATAACGTCACTGCATGCCTCATCAACTGATGTTGGTAAACTCTCTGTACTGTACCAATATGTATTACATTTATACATCAGCTATCTTATGTCAATACATTTTCTTTTTTAATTGGAAAAACTGGTGATGTTGGTTGGGTTATTATCCGTCATGGGCTAATCACTGGATAATTATGGGTATAATGCAAATGATTAGCTTGAGATCAACACAGCTACGTTGCACTCTTTACATGAGAAGCATCCGGATTAAGATCAATAACTGATCAAAGTTTTCTGGTCTTACCCCATTCACTGTGCTCAGATCCTTGATTTTGAAGCGGGAGAGGTAGGTGTCAAAAGTCACTACAGCATGGCGTTTATCGACAGTGTGAGACTGTAAGTAAAGTAATTGTGATAATAAGTCAAAGACTATCTTTGCAGTGGGCAAATGGTAATGACATAAGTTGGACATATAAATGCTGGCAGATGCATGCATTATCTGCTCACAAAATGTAAAGAATTTGACTGTATTTGAAACAAAGACTTACCCTACTGACCAAAAACAGTTTCCAGGAATTTCTAATAAGTTCATGTTTTCATTTTAACTCCTGAGTACAGACACCACCTCTGACATTCTTGATTATTCCTACATGCCAAATTTTGTTACAAATTTATCCACTTATCTTTCTATATCGTAAGTTAGATTGACATCATTTTCATTTAGGACAAACCAGATATGGTAATAAGTCTTTTGGTGAATATGGCAATCCAGTCAGGAGTTGCAAGATTTTCAAGATGGCTCCTATGGAAGATCAGCACCATTTTCAATTAGGACCACACAGAAGACAAAATAAGACATCTTTCAGAGCAATCCCCATGTCAATACAATCATTCATTCTGTAGGAATAGCAATGGCAATAAATTTCAAGATTGCTATTGCGTCTACCATATTAGATGTCATATTGACACAACATTCATTTTGCATCAACTAGATATAATAAGAAGACTTTTAACGTAAACCCTATGTTAATATGATCATTCATTCAAAAGAAGTGATAGCAAGGCTTTCAAGATGGCCTATGTGGTGGCCATATTGGATGTCAGATTGGCAACATTTTTGTCCAGATCTGTTGTCAAACTAGACATCATTATTAAGTAATTTAGTAAAATGAGAAGTATTTTAGTAAAATCTTCAGGTCATAACTATCTGAGGAAATATAATCACAAGATTTTAAAGATGTACACTGTAGCAGCCATACTGGATGTCAGATCGGCACCATTTTAATTTTAGGACTAACTATCGGTGTATATCATAAAAAATTTTCTTTAGTGAAACTCCATGCTGATATGTCTAACCATTCAGGAAGGATGTCTGCCATGGTATATGGATGCTCCTAGGTCACCATTTTAATTTAGGACCAACTAGTCCTTGGGATAAATCAATTTGTAAAGCTTCCTGGAAATCCTCTCAGTTATTTCTGCTAACAAACCAGTGTTTCTCAAACTTTTTTGTCTTACGGCGCACCAAAAAGATCTAAAAAATTTCAAGGCACACCTGTATAATGGGCTGCATGTATTTAATATTACACTATTATTATAATTAGAGCGATCAAGTTCTCCCGAGATCTCGCACAAGTCTCGCGTTACAAAAGAAACCAATGAATGACAGACAGACTGATAGAGTTATCGTTTTTACATATGTTACTTTTTTAACTTTTGTGACATTGATTTACCATTAATTTTTCAATATGTTCAAGGTTTCAAAACGCTAGCAATTTTAAATATTTTTCAAAACTCCCATGGCACACCTGCAAATCTCTCGCGGCACACTAGTGTGCCGCGGCACAAAGTTTGAAAATCACTGTAACACACTATGGATGGATGAAAGGTCATCAAGTAAGTTATTCTGTTATATTACCAGAGTTGAGTTAAAAAGTGAACACACCAAGCTCAGTCAATCAGATACAAAATCACCTAATTTGTATAAATGAATATTACCCTTGATCAAAACCATCAGAGGCCTTCATGAAATAAGCCTACATATCAAATCTCATATAAATCTGTAAAGAATTATAGCCTCTAGAATGCTTGCAATATCAGCAAACCAGATGCAAGATCATAACATTAATAGGCATGGTTGTTGCCTGTAATTAAACTCATCCATGATCAAGATGATAAAAATTTACATAAAAATCTCATCATAACCCAATACAAATATGGCCTCTAGTGCGTTCACAAACTCTGCCAATTATGCCAGATCACTTTATTATGTGCAGATAATAACTGCATGCATGTGACCAAACTGAGAAGTCAGCTTAAGGACAAATCAGGAGATTTACATAATTTGGCTGGGAGTTGTGACATCAAAAGAGGGAGTATTTTCCATGAGAATGGCACATTTTTCATTAAGGCACACATACCTATGACTTTCTTATCCCAAAGTGTGGACGACTTCATGAATAATTTTCATTCATGTGTATAAAAACTTTGTTCAATTTCTGAGTCAGGGAACATTATTTTTTTTACTAGATCTGAAAAATGATCTGCTACCATGTGTGTGTGTGTGTGTGTTGTGTGTGATTTGGATTTTTAATGTAGCTTTTAAAATAATTCAGTCATATCACTATGATATCTGCATTGTGGCAGTTTAGAGTGATGTCTAGCACTGGGACATCATGCTGTAGACATTTAGCATGATGTCCCACCCAGTCACATTATCCTGATACTTGAGGCTGACCAGTCCTAATGCTAACCTCTTAATGCTGAGCACCAACCGAGGCAGCTGTTAGTACCATTTTTGTAAGTCTTTGGTATGACTAGGCCAGGGATCGAACCCACAACCTCCCACATCCAAGGTGGATGCTCTAATCACTAGGCTACCAAAGCGGTGATCTGCTACCATAAACAGAAGATTATATATGGCTATAAAAGTGGCAAACAGTGCCTTGGCACATATATCACTATCTGCATTTGATGCAGATTCCGCAAACAAGATTTTCAGCGATGACAGATTTGTTGATGCATTTAATATGCTTTCATGAGAATTGAATTTCCACACAATGCATAATGTCATTCTTGCCACAGTAGCAGATTTTAAAATCAGTTTCATGGGAAAGGCAGAATGCATTTTCATGTTATTTGACCTTGATTCCAGCCAATGATATTCCCACTGAATCTTGTGATTTGTCAGCTGCTAACATTCATGGTTTTTTAGAATTGGTAGGTAATCCTGTGAGACTGCCTTGATCTCCCTAACTGATAAATGGCTTCAAGCACTTGACCAAGGTAGAATAATAGGAACTGTATTTGTAGATTTCAGGAAAGCTTTTGACATGGTGGATCATGAAATCCTTTTGAAGAAACTGAAAATCTACCAGTGTGATGAAAGAACAATTAGATGGTTTACTTCATACTTAAATGAGAGAACACAACATGTTTACATAAATAATGTTCCGTCTGAACCTGAAACAATTAGATATGGAGTACCACAAGGCTCAATTCTAGGTCCACTACTATTCATTTTATTTATTAATGACCTACCACTTTTACTAAGAGACTCAATATCATCTACAGATCTCTATGCAGATGACACAACATTGTCAGACATCCAAAACACAAAGCATGAGCTCGAAATTTCTTTACAGAATGCACTAAACAAACTGGAAAACTGGTGCACATGTAATGGCATGGTGGTAAATACTGGTAAAACTAAAATATTACTTATCTCAACACGGCAAAGAAGGACAAATCTTGATAGTGATGAACTATGTCTGACATGGAAGGATACAAATCTGCAAATAGTCTGTCATGATAGGCTACTTGGTGTTCTGGTAGATAATAACCTATCATGGACTGAACATATCAAACATACCAGTAAAAAAGTCAATTCAAGTTTATGGCTTCTCAGTAGGATAAGACATTTTCTCCCTGAAAGGCACAGGAAACTATTTTATAACAGTTACATACAACCCTATTTGGACTACTGTAGTACAGTATGGGGTAATTCAAATGATAAAAACATAGCAAAGCTGGCACATCTTCAAAAAAGAGCATTTGGGCTAATATCAATCCAGAAAGAAAGCAAGGAAAGTTTAGCTGGTAGGTTAAAAATATTACCTATTAAAGACCGAATCTGTTTGAGAAAAGCCAAATTAATGTACAGGATATCTCAGAATAGTGCTCCTGAATATTTACAATCACTATTCCAGTATAGGCTACCTGGTAATACTCCCCACCTGCGATCCATGTCTACCAAACAGTATAAAATTCCCAAACCAAATAAGGAGTTATTTAAAAAAAGTTTCCAATACTCTGGAACTCTGCTCTGGAATAGTATTCCAGCTGAGATTAGAAATGCCCACTCTATTTCCTTCTTCCAAACCCAATATATTCAGTGGCTTCAGAGATGCAGCTTAAATAAATAAATTCCTTTGTATGAGGGCCTCAAGGTAGATTAGTTTTTAGCTAATTGTGTTACCCTCTTTAAATAAGGTCATTATTATTATTATTATTATTATTATGCACACTTAGTCATCTCAACAAACTTAAAACACAGAAGCCAAGCAAATGCTGTTCTATGCCACTTGAGCTCTTTAGTAATCCAACCATAATTAATTATTATCTTTCATTATATAAACAAAAAAAATTACTTTTGATCACAACACAGTATAGAGTCTAATTCATGTTGACAACTTTGAGCACCAAAGTAGAACCTACCCAGCTAAGAGAATCAAAAGTAATGTTAATTGTTTTAGCTGATTTGAGCTCTTAAGAAAAACAACCATTATCAATGTCTTTAATCCTTTTGGAATTAATTCTGATCATACATAGAATAATTCATGTAGAAAAACTTCAAAACGTTGAAGATAACTGACCCTGCCAACTCAATCAAAAGCATGTTCATTGTTTATACTGCTTGAAATCTGCAAATTAATTGTCTTGTCCAGCTTAAGGCAGTTCACAGTTATGTGATCACAGGCAGTATTACCATAAAAATACTACACTGGAAGCAAGGTGTGAAAAAAAGGAAATAAATAATTTTTTCATTAATTATTTTGCGTATGCGGGAGATTTTGTTAAGTGATGGCAGACACCCCTCAACTCAGGAGGAAAACCTTCCCAGTCAGGTTTATGTGCATGCACTTGCAGGTTTACATAAATAATCTAACCAAAATCTGACTAGAAATATGGCCTCTAGAGTATTCACAAACTCAACCAATCAGAAACAAGATCACCTCATTAATATGCATGAATGTTGCTCACAATTGATCTCATTTGAGATTGTGGCAATATTCCAAATCACATTGAAATCTCTGACAAAAAATATGGCTCTACATTGTTCACAAGCTCAGCCAACCCGGGATGCAAGATTACCTCATTAATATGCACAGATATCACTCAAAGCTGAATTCAACCAAATTGTTGATATAATATAAGCTTGCATACCAAATATGATAATGGATGACAAATGATGTATGATGCATGATGGATAAAAAGCCAAACTATAAGCACACTTGGCCTTTGGCCACTCAGGGTACGCTAAAAACTAGAAATAAGTCCATATGACATAATGATGCATCCAGCAATGTGGTATAATTAATTGGTTATGTGGGTTTAACATCATTTTTCAACATGTGAAAGGATATATGGTAGCCATTATATTTTGGTGGGGGTAAAAATTCTGAAAAACCCCAGACCCACAGGAAGTTACTGGCAAGCTTTTTCACATACCCACATTGGCATAGCCCTAAGGCTTGAAGTAGTTGAGATGTCAGTCATCTATAAAGATGAGTGCTTAATAGACCACTAGGGTTGCTGATAAAATTCAAGAATCTGAGGTAAGCTCAAAATGCAAGGACAAAAATCATGCTAAAACATGGGCCAGATCTCAGTAATATTTTTAATTTACTGTTATAGAAATCATTAACAGTAATCATTAACACAAGATATGTCTACTGCATACATGATCAAGACATCTTTTATTTCACCAAGATGAGTTACCAACTGCAACTTGCTGACAGGATTAAATCAACATAATGACATATTTAATGGTTGCTATACTGTGGCAACATGTCAGTTATTGATCCACATATTTATCATCATGTGTACACAATCATGTGAACACAATGAAATCACATCTGTCTTGCTGATATAACAGACATCATATTGATCATGAATGTTGTGATATCTAATCATAATCATGGCATGTTAATACTTTCACAGACTGGGGGCATTCTAAGTATTATATCTTGTACCAAATTTGATTTCAGTGCAGTTCTTCAAAAGTTACTGAGTGGAAATTAAATCTATGATATATAAAAGGATGGGATCATGCCACCCACCCACACACATGCATGCGTGCACACACACACACACACACACACACACACTGTAGAAAACAATCATAAAAAATTTGGACTGCAGTTGAAGTCAATATGTTTCTGTATTCAAATAAATTACAAAATCAATATGTACTGCACCATGCCAAAACCTGATATGATACCATCTGGTTGCATTCTGACAGTGTCATTGCTCTGGCAGCAACTACATCCAATGTATAAACCTCACCTTCAAATCTAGAAGGTTAAAACTGATTATGATCTACTTCAAGAAATTCAATTGCCTGTACATTTAAGCATGCCCTGTATCTATTGTGGTGTATCTGATCCACACAAAAATGGGCCAGTCTCTCTCCAACAATGGTGTCAAATGATTCATTCAGATAACAAGCATTTTGTGAACAACTGTGTACATGGTGTATGACTTGCCCTAAATGTGAATATTAAATATACAATCTGACAATGGGCTGTAATTTTAATGATCAGCGTGTGTGATTTGGATTTTTAAAGTAGTTTTTTGTTTTTTAAATCAGTCATATCGCTATGATATCTGCACTATGGCAATTTATAGTGATGTCTAGCACTGGGGCAGCTTTCTGAAGACATGTAGCATGATGACCCATCTAGTCAAATTATCCTGACACCAGGCTGACCAGTCCTAACACTAACCTCTTAGTACTATTTTTATAAGTCTTTGGTATGACTCAGCCAAGGATCAAACCCACGACCTATTGCATCCAAGGCAGACACTCTAACCACATTTTCTTGACCAATGTAAGCAAATAAGAACAATATCTACCATGGGTATACTGGTATATATGGTGGCTGTTAAAAGAAAAACACTGCATGATTGTGTTTGTTTGACAAACATACCTATCCATCAATCAAATGATCCATACTCCAACAAATAAACATTAAATTTGTGATTGTGCACACACAGGCAAACAAATTAAAAGCCCTTTAAAATCAAATGTATCTTCAACAAACAAATGTTTCACAGACCCTGTATGATGTCTCATAAGCTTCTGTGTGTTGATGTATCCTCACCCCCATGACTTGCAAAAACTTGAATACAAAACTTAAATGTTGACAATGCAGCTTGTCTATCCCTCAGTTATATTATATCCCTCCTCAGAAACTAGCATTTACTTTTCAATTTTTCACACAAGCAAGCATGCATACACATTCAAGTGCATACACATACACACACACACATACACACAAGAAAATCACAATAAAGCTGTATGAGATATGCAATCAACATTGCTACATTACCATTTTTCAATACTTTTTATTGATTCACATCAAAACGTCTGTTATGGAATCTAAAGTGGCAGAACAATAAGCACTATTCAGAGTGTCATAAAATACTGGTATACCCTTGATATTTATATTCCATTATAAATCTGTTTACTTGTCAAAAATGCACTTGAGCGATTCAAGGCATATTGATTTGCCTATAAATCCACATTTCAAACAATTACTTTTTAATATCTTCCAAACAATCATCAGTCAACACAGACTGACTGAAATACTACCATGTAAAGTCAGTCCTACTGTACTTTATTTAATTTAAACTTTGTTCATTTATTGTCTGTTTTTGGAAAACAAATTCTAGAAACACCATATCCACTCTCTGGTGAAAGTCAAAGATGCTTTAAGAGGGTAAATAAACTGCAAAACCGAACCCTACATAAACCACCAATCCACGGAATGAACATTATTTTACTGCTATGTGTACTGGCTCTACGTGGGTTAAACCAGAGACAATAACGGTGTAAAGCTTCTCTGTTATCACTAAGCTATCCTACTGTGCCCTGCTGGCAGCTGTCATAAAACTTTCTTAACTTTAGGATGTACATGAACTAAACACTAAACCTCTTCCTATAAACTTAAGACAAAAATTTAAACACAGTGCTACATCTAAAATAACCAATATGTTTTGAAATGTACATCTGACAAAATTATCCAACAGAAGTTTACAAATAATTAGTTGTTGTTTTTGTTGTTGTTATGGGGTTTAATGCCATTTTCAGCCCAAGATAGGCCATACATGGAAGCCAGTATAACTGGTGTAGGAAGAACCAGGAAAAGCCCCCAGAAAGACCCACCAACCCACCGGAAGCTGCTGGCACAAATAATCAACATCAAAATCTGAGATGCAATTACTCAATGTTATAGTTTTGTTAAAGTTGAATCAGGTCCCTTACTGGTATTTGCCCTATAATTCCACAGTAAGTCAACATTTTTTCATGCTTAATCACTGGCCTGTGAAATTCTATCACTGTAGTAAGAAAAACATATGAAGAAAAACAACAAGGAATTTTTTCCCTATATGGCTGATTATAATAAGGAAATGTAGGCAGCCAATTGATTATCTAGGAGAGTTGGAGAGCAACTTCAGAAAACTCAGTGTGATACTTATTTGCAATGGCATGGTCATGTGTGGTATGCTGTGAGATAGCCCTTTTGTATTACGTTCTAAATCCTTTATAAAAGAATTATAAACATTGCAGTCTTTCTTTATTTGCCAATCTAAAAATTATTAGTTAACACAAAATGAAAACATATGTTTTGATGTATTGTTGAGAACTTCACATGTCAAAAGCAAATCAACTAATACTATGAGACCCCCATCTTTCAAACTACTGTAACTGACATGATGAAACACAGAAGCTAGACTTGTGCTTTTGTGTGTGGCAAATGACTCTTGATGCATGCAATAAATTCACATATACATCCTAATTCTACTTCCTTATGAATTCACTGTAATAATTCCCAAAATGAAAAATAATAAAACAAAACAGCCACAATCCAGAAACAATGAAATCATGCTTAGGTAGACTTGAAATCAACTTGGGTTTTTCCCTCTCCCCCCTCCTTTTGTTTTCACTGCATACTTTACCTACTTGTATAACAATGAGAAGATTACATAGTTGTAACTTTCCACAATTGATTGTAGACAATATACCAACAGCTAACATAGAATGCCCAAGTTTATGATCAAGTAGTTCATGACATAATCATATCTTTCACAATGCAGACAATATCATGTCAGCACAGAACAATACACCAGTATAGTTTTTGGGACTTAGTTTAATAAAACTTATTCCGTGCAAAATATATCACCTAGTGCATGTGAGTAAAAATTCCCATACAACCTCGTGTCTAGTCATGCTAAATGAAACTTGATAAACTTCTCTAAAATATAAAATAGGAACCGAAATAAAAAAGTCATAAGTAATTAGCAGTAATGAATGCATATCAGAATCTCACTGTTATGATTTCAGCACAGATTTCCTTTGATTACATGAAATGACACCTGCCAACATCAAATCTACATGTTCTCTAACCATGGGTGAGACCAACAATATCAATCAGAAGAAGTTTAAATTATTACAAACTAAAATTGAGCAGAATTTGAGTATTTTTTTTCAATTTGGAATGTTTTGTACAAAATTCGGAATTCAAATTAACATTCAAATATAAACTGCATAAAAAATTACTTGGAACAACCTCTGATCTTAAAGTGCAAAATGGCAAAAGTGTGTATAATTCTTTTTAAGTGTCACCCTTTCTTTTTAATTAGGAAAAGTAGCTTATAACAAGATTTTCAAAATGGTTGCTGTGGTGACCATAATGGATGTCAAATTAACACCATTTTCTTTTAGAACCAACTAAATATCATAAGAAGTCTTATTACAGTAAAATTCTTAGTAGATATGACCATCCATTTAAACACAGTAGCAATAACAAGAATTTCAAGATGGCTGCTGTGGTTGCCATACAGGAATGTCCAGGAGGCAAAACTAGACATCATATGAAGGCGTCTGGTGAAAATCCCATGCTGATATGACTTTTTACTTAGGAGTTGTTGCAATAACAAGATTTTCAAGATGGCTGCCATTTGGTCAGGGTTACGGGATATCAGAACAGCGCCATTTTCATTTTACCATGGTGGTTCAGTTTTTAGCATGCCAGACTCATCACCAATGAACCAGACTGGGCTACCATAGTGTGTCCTTGGGCAAGGCACGTAACTTCCATTGCCTCAGTACACAAAAAACATCTAGTGTGTTTCTGTGCTGTAAAGCATCAATCCAAACCAATCTATTTTCATTTAGGACAAGCAAGATACCATAAGAAAACCCCATGCTGAAATAACCATCCACTCAAAAGGAGTAGCAATAATGAAATTTTCAATATGGCTACAGTGATGGTCATATTGGATGTCTGAATAGGACATGTCTGAACAGAACCATTTTCATTTAATACCAAACAGACATCATAAGAAGAATTCTGGTTAAAACCCAGATGTCAATATGACTTTTTGCTTGAACACTTTGGTGGCCAAGGGGTTACATCACTATGTGCTGAGCATTAAGAGGTTAGTGTTAGGACTGGTCGGCCAGGTGTCAGGATAATGTGACTGGGTGGGACATCATGCTACATGTCTGCGGCATGATGCCCCTGAGTGCTAGACATCACTATAAACTGCCATACTGTAGACATCACAGCAATATGACTGAAAAATTGTTAAAAGCTATGTTAAAAATCCAAATCCAAATCACACACACACACATACACACTTATTGCCAAATTCAGTGATAAGATTTTCTAGATGGATGCCATAGTGCCCATTTCAAAAGTCAGAATGGCACCATTTTCATATTGGGTCAACTAGACACCAATGTAAGTCTTTTAGCGAAAATCTCATGTTCATATGACCATCCATTCAAAAGGAATAACACGATTTTCAAGACAGCTGCTGTGGTGGCAAATTGGACATCTGAGCAGGAACATTTTCAATTTAAGACAAATTAGATCTTAGATCCAAGTGTGATGTTTCATTGCAATTCTATAAGTAGTTTCAGAGAAGTAGTGATACAGTAATAAACTCATGCTAACAGATGGACAGAGGTCAGACATCATATATATATATATATATATATATATATATATATATATATATATATACACACACAGAGACAGAGAGAGATAGAGAAAGAAAGAAAGAGAGAAAGTGAGTGTGCGTTATTTGGATTTTTTAGCTTTAACAACTTTTCAGTCATATTGCTATGATGTCTGCAGTGTGGCAGTTGACAGTGATGTCTAGCACTGGGGCATCATGCTGCAGACAAGTAGCATCATGTTTCTTCCAGTCACATAATCCTGACACCAGGCTGACCAATCCTAATACTAACCTCTCTTAATGCTGAGCGCGTAGTGAGGCAACTTTTAGTACCAGTTGTACAAGTCTTTGGTATGACTCAGCCGGGGTTTGAACCCATGACCTCCTGCACCTGAGGCAGAAGCTCTAACCACTAGGTCACCAGAGAGAGAGAGAGAGAGATATAGAGAGAGAGAGAACTGCAGATTGCACAGACCCAGAGATCTGCTGTTGCATAATTGTGCCAGCAGATCTGGGTCTGTGCAGTTTGTTAGGAGTAATCAGTAGAACAAACAACACAGACCCTGACTGGCAGGTACATTATGCTATGGCAGGTCAGCATCATCTGTGTCTGTGCAGTTTGTTAGGAGTAATCAGTAGAACAAACAAGACAGACCCTGACTGGCAGGTACATTATGCTATGGCAGGTCAGCATCATTGCTGTTTACTTTGACTTGACTCATAAGTGAGTATATATGGTACATATTTACACGTTCTGCATTAACCTTGCACTATGCTTATTGGGGTTTTAATCTTCTCATGCAGGCATAAACCTCATAAAGCATCAATAAGTACCTGTATAATGTATATACATCTTGAGGTTATAGGGCACGTGATTAACTGATTACTTTCGCACGAATAATAATACATAGGCCTTATCATCCATGGACAGTCTACTTACAGCATAGTGATACATCATATGGAAATTCAAAATTGTTCACACATTATATGTCATATGAATGATAAATATCCATCTAAAACTTCAAAGAGAAGTTTTACCTATCACCATGCATATGTGTCATATATTTACCGTAACAGAAAGCAGCTGCCTAAGTATAATCATTTACCTGTTGGCCCATATTGTAAAACTGTTAACTTGATGTATGTGACATTTGAAGTCTGCTTTGTGAATATGAGTGAACAGACATGATAAAACATGCTGAACCAATGAAAGTTCACTGATAGTGATAAGAACTACTACTGTACATATACTCACTTATAAGTCGAGGCAAACTGCAGCAAACAACAAAGATCCTGATCTGCTGTAGCATAATGCACCTGCAGATCTGGGTATATGCTGTTTGTTTGACTGGTTACTTGCAATGACCCAGATCTGCTGGTGCATTATGTATTGGATCTGTGCAGTTTGCAGTTGGACTTGTCTTATAACCATGTATATATGTTATTGCAATTTTTTTGTGGTAAAAGCCCACCCTAACAACCCCCAAAAGGTAAGAAGTTTACAATCAAGAACTAATTATAATGAAAAATTATTATAAATAAAATTATTATTGATCCAATTATTTCAATTCTGCATGACTAACTTGTATTTTGCTTATTAGGACACATCAAAACTTTAACTCCAGTGTAAAAATGAGTCAATCCTTTCATCAATGTAAGGAAGATATTTTTGCAATAAATATCAATAAGAAAAAAAAGACAAAAAAATACTTTATAGGCATGGTATCTCAGTTAGTAGAGCACTGGACTTGTAATCAAAATATCTCAGGTTCAATACCCATCCTTGCCAGCCCAGATCAACAGCCTTGATGTGTTGTTTGGAAAAGCATTTAGAACAGCATAATAAAGTTAATATGTTTAAACAGTGCAGTTCAAACCAACCTTTTAAAGGCATATTTAAGTGAAAAATTGATTACCCACCTAAAAAAAAGACCTGTCATGCATTATGAACATAGGTCATTATTATTAACAAATTCCTATTGGTTTTCAGAAATACACATGAGTCTGTGTCGATACTTAACTATCACTTTTACATCATAACCAACTAAAGCTAATCAACCAGTCTATAAACTTGTTCATTCTCAGTACCATGTTGAACATTTTCTAATTACATGATCTACCACTGTATTGTTGATTGACTAAATGATTGGTATTTACTGGCATATCAACACATGTAAGGTTATATAGTGCAGAGGTAATGGGAGGAAAGTGTCTTGTCCAGTGACACAACAGTGGCTGACTTGGCTTGGTCTGGGCAGGACTTTGATCCTCATCCTTCTGGTCATGAATATGGCATAATTATTCAACCATGAATCCTTCCGTTTGACATTTGTCTCTATGACTACTAATAGTAACCTTCAAACATGATCAAAGTCAAATACAAAACTGCTATTCAATCTGGTATCCACTGTCCATGGTTGGATCTGTGTACTAAAAAGGTTTGGATGAATGGAACAACGAACTTGTTTACAAAGGACAACTCCCAGTTATATCAAGACTTGGGTCTGACCTTGTGCAAACAGAGGGATAGGCATACTTTAAATCAAAGAAATGTGTGAACACTGAAGTTTATTCATACTCTACATTGCAAAACAAAATCTTAAAACCGACAATATCAAATACAGACCATGCCCAAAGGCAAACTGTATCACTGTTAGATCTGACCAGCTTGTGATAAACTGCTCATTCACCAACTACCATTAATAAAGGGTACATTCATGAATATTCAAAGGCCTATTTTTTATATATATAAAAAAGCTCTCATGTTTGTGCCAGGAGTAGGTAGGTACGTATTGTTGACAGAATCACAGAATAACATATGAACATATGTTGCCACAACATATACTACCAAAAAATGAGAAAGTTCATGATGAAGCACAATATGGAGGCTGATCTACACAAGAATTTTTAAAATAAAATAGGACGGCTATAAGTGACAGAACAACAATTTTTTTCTGTCAGGCATCTTAGGATATTTGTGATGATCTAAATAATTGTACCCAAGAAGAACAAATGTTATATTAGTAAGCAAACATTTTTTTTAAAAACATTTGTTGGTTAGGCATGCAGGAGCATCATCTGGATTATTTTTTATTTTTATCCTATAATGTTGGTTACACAGCAGGAGGACAATTGTACTGAATATATAGTATTTCTCAACATAACAATACAAAATTTGGGGACATTTGCATACTGTATGTACTCAATTATAAGTTGAGTCCTAGTGCAAACTCCACAGGCCAAGTTCTGCCACTGCATCATGTACCAGATAACCTGGGTCTAAGCAGTTTGTTTGGAGTAATCAATAGGTCAAACAACACAGACTGCTGGCACATCAGGATATATGTTGTTTGCAGCTGGACTCAAACTATATGCAGGTATATATGGTAAATTAATTAAAAACAGGTACTGAGCTTATCATGACATTGCTGTTTATATAAAAATATTAAAAAACATATTAAATGTTGCTAAAATCGCATCTGGACTTATCACTGAAGACATACAGTATGTACACTGTCCAATTAATACCAAAATAAAACCAGCAAGATCAACAAACTCTTTCTTGGAATCATGTCAGGAAATATATTCCCTATAATCATCATCAAGATTAACTTGTTTAGATTAATGGAGTCCACATTAACAAGGTAAACCATCTGAATAAAAGGTTTATCTTCAGTAAACAATTTTAATGAATGAAGTGTTAGAAATGTTTCAGTTCCAGTTAACAAGAACAGATTTGTTTATATTAGGTTGCCTTACATTCTTCATCTGTTTATATAAACAGATTTCATTCACAACCACAGAACCTACAAGAAAATCAATAAGCTCTGCCAAGAATGATTTTTTTCACCACCCACTGTATACTGTTGGGGATTATTTATGTATGTGACTGTTCATAAGAAAACAGATCTCTAAAAAAATACAATACTGTTAAACATGATCAAAATTTCAATGAGTCAGCCTATACAGTAGCATGGTGCGTTACATTTATACTACATTTCATTTGATCTCAAAAATGTTATCTACTTTCCATGACAACTGATCTTGAATATTTACCTACCTCAGTGTCTGGTAGTAGTGTAATCCAAATAGAAGAAGTACTCTGGTGATCAATTAATGTGTAAAGTGATAAGTAGTGGCCTCAAGTCACACAGAAAGCCGGTATGACTACTACTAACAGTTTAGTCATGAAGTGTGATGACATTCATTGACAGTCCAATAAATATTTAGGTCACATGACAAAACACATGGGAGACAACTCTCATGGTCATATTTGTAATAAATCAGGCCCACTCTTATTATTAGCTGTCATATTTACAAGATTGAATTAATTATTGGGCAACAGAAATTATGTCAAATAAAAGTAAATTGTTTATAATATAAACAAATATCACACAGAATATTAAAAAATGACCTTTTTCCTTGTATATTCATTATAAATTGACCAGTATTATTGTAGACACATAGCACATAGAACTTATGATTAGAGTACAACTTAATATGTCCATTATAAAAATGTCAGTCTTACAACATTTCTATATTACTTAAAATATTCACGTGTATAACAATTTGTACTTTTTATTTCTAAAAATCACACAGGCTAAAAATGTCTTAGAACTCAAAAAGGATGGAAGAATTTTCTATGATAAAACAGTAACCTACAGTACTTACACTTTTTCACCCCACCCCAGCCAACCAAATTCAATGTCGGTTCTTGCTCAAAACTTGCATTGACTGAATTATCAGTTCTTATTATCATTTACAGAAAAGCAATTATCTCCATGCATTGACTTCATTAATTTTGTGATTGCTGTCATAACCTAATAATAATGACGCTTTTTGTTCTACATACCTCTTAAAGTTTTTTAAAATCCTTATTTTTTTATCTTTGAGGACTACATGTTTATGTTTCTTTGGAAGGGTTTATTTTCTTAATGTTTCTTTCCTTCCTTAAATTGATGTTGACATTTTAAAAACTTAACTCTGAATTGGCTCTTTACAGCTAGGATTGAGCTGTGTCACAAAACCATAAACATACACCTTTTACCTTTTCTACTAATGTTTGATTTTATACCATTCCTTTCTTTTGTTTAATCTCAAGTACTATTTTATTTTATTTTCTCTTGTAACATTTTTCCTTTTTTTATTTGTTCTCTTTTCTCTTCTTCTATTATCAGTCTTTCCTTTTGCTATTTTGTTTGTCTCATATCTCTCAATGTACAGTTATTGTTGATTTGGTTTGGTCTGGTGTTTTACGGGACAGCAACACGAGTAGGTTATTTAGTATTGAGGCAATTGGAGTAAAGTGTCTTGCCCAAGGACACACCATGGTAGCTGACACTGGTTGGTTCAGTGGTAGGATTGAATCCACTCTCTTTTGATTATGAGTCTGGCAAGCAAACCACAGAACACCACAGCTCCCAAGATAATGTTGAAACTAGTATCATGAAATTTGCATTTCACCTATCAGTGGGGAATGGTATTATCTTATCAAACTGCTGAGATCAGCAACCTGAGACCTCTCACTTTCATTTCCCACCAGTGTGTGAGTAAACCACAAACTACAAACCTGTTTGAAGAGTAAACTGTTTGAATAATTATCTTTTTATTCTAATTTCTGCTAAAGATTTGTTATTTTTATCCATAAAGTATAAGTAGTGATCAGACAGCTGTAAAAAAAATGTTACAAGAATGGAACTTTTCAACTACAACCTGAACTGGAGATCAAGGAAACTAATATACATTACTGGTCAAATAAAGTCTGACATTTTTCATCAGTCAGTCCCATTTATCCCACATTTTTCAAGGGTATGGTTTGTGTTAAATTAATGAAACCTGACCCAAGTTTACATTCTCCAGTTTTCATTTGAAAAGGTGTATATTCTCCTGCTACCAAAGCATGCTTCTTACTCAGGCACCAAGTCACCTATCTGTACCTAATTTCTGATTCTGCAAACACAGCTCCTAAATTGTATAAACGATATTACAAAATTAAAAATATGGAGATTAATTCATGCTTAAGTATGATGAATTGCAATCATAAGGATGAGTGTGTGATTTGGATTTTTAACATTGCTTTAACAATTTTTCAGTCATATCGCTATGATGTCTGCAGTGTGGCAGTTTATAGTGATGTCCAGCACTGGGGCATCATGTCGCAAACATGTAGTATCATGTCCCAACCAATTGCATTATCCTGACACCAGGCCGACCAGTCCTAATGTTAACCTCTTAATGCTGAGTGCCTAGTGAGGCAGTTGTTAGTACCATTATTTTTAAAAGTCTCTGGGGCCTGGGTTTGAACCCTCAACCTCCCGCATCCAAGGTGGATGCTCTTACCACTAGGCCACTGGAGCAGTTCTATCATAAGGAACTACAGTAGTTTTTTTTTGCATGAACCATCATAAGACCATCGTATGTCTGACAAGCCAATGCTATGCCAATAAAAGGACCCTAACCAATGTAACAAAAAAAAGCAGGAGAAAATTTAATCAGGTACATTTGATCATTGTGCATGTAAAGTATCTTTTTTCTAAATGTAACAGCGTATTTAAATAATAGTGCAAAACTGATAATATCTGAATTCTATATAAAATGTCAAATCTACATATTTGTAAAAACATGACACCTAATATCTGGAATCCTTGGAACAAATGAAATCTGAAAAATTAATGAATTTTTTTTACTTGCCAGTCAGTCTTCTCCTATGATTATAGAAATATAAATTCTAATTGCTTTCAGCAGGTAATATTCAAAGTCAATTTGAAGGTTTTTATTTAAACTAAACTTAGTTTTGAACTTTCATATCTCAAAGCCGATATTATTTGTCATGATAAATTGTCATAATAAATTTCTACTACATTATTTAAAAATAATAACATTTTTAAATGAGCTTTACGAACGTCCATACGGATATTACCTGTGCTGATTTGTAGACATGACTTAACACTGGAACAAAGATCTCAACGATTACAGTGTCGGAACTTGCATTGTTTTATGAAATGATAGGTAATCATGTGGAGATAAAAGAAACTTCATCTCCAAACGATATGGTCATAAATAGACTGACAGAAAAAAAGAACACAAACAATTACAATTATTGGAAAAAATTCTAAACATTATGTGCATTAAAACACAGAAGATTGACCTTGATGTTTTATCTTCCTTTAATATGCTATAATATAATCCCACCTTAAGAAAATAAATACATCAGATTACTAATTTAGTCAAAGTTATGTTCATGTCTGATAAGCAAGTACCATCTTCATTTCAGAGCAAGCTGAAATCATAATTTTTTTGTGGACCTCCCTGTGCCCCCGCTTAGATATAAACTTAAATTCAGCAGGATTAAAGATAAGATCATTTTCAAGATGCCCACTGTGGCAGATGCTTTGGATGTGTGAGGGAAACAATTTTCAGTTAGGTCTTTTGGTGAAAATTCCATGCCAATATGAACTTCTGAAGGTGTAGAAGATTTTTTTTTTAAAAATGGCCACCCTGGCTGCCATACTGGCCGATGTCAGATGGGTATTATTTTCATTCAGGAGCAACTAGACATCACATGAAGTCTTTCAGTGAAAACCCATGTTGATATGACTATCCATTTAGGATGAGCAACAAAGGATTGCAAAATGGCTTCCATGATGGCTTCCATGGTGGCCATATTGGATGTATGAGGGCATGACTTTAATTTAGGACCAACTAAACATCATATGAAAGTCTTTTCATGAAAACCGTCTTGTTGAAACAATCATCCATTCAGCATGAGTAGCTGTAACAAAACTTTCAAGAGAACCACTATTAGAGCTGGGAGCCACACAAAATTTGTGTTCAGCCATACAACATGGCATTTCTGAACATACCAAAATAATGACAAAGGTATATCACAATTATATTAGGGACCAGCAATATAATCTTCTGGGGCAGGGCTCTGACACTTTTTAAAAGAAATCTGTCTGTCAATAGCTGGAAAAAATAGCTTGTGCTGACTTGTAGCAAAATAACACCATATTATATCCATTATAAAATCTGACATAAAATCTATTATCTTGAGATAAAAGAAAATAAAATATCTCCACTCGAAAGAAATTGCAGCCTCTGGCCCATCCTCCAATTAATGAATAGTACCTTAGAGTCTATAAATGCACTGTCTATGATATTTGTTGTACAAGTTGCCATCTAAAAACTAACATTAAAATGCAATTATTAAACTTATGCTATAGCTGACACCCATCAAAAGACGTTATTCTGACAATAGACAGTTTGATGATAAAAACAGGAAGTAATAACACTAAAGCTTACAATTTACCAGCTAAATTATTGATATAACTAGCTAATACCCATCCTAGGATGGGAGTGATAAATGAAAGTTTCAAGATAAAAATACAAAAGTTTAAACTAACAAAAATAAAAAAAATTGGGCTGAGCTAGTTTCAAAGAAAGTCTGGACATAAAGATACCAAAAAGTTAAAAAATTGGGTATGCTGCTTAAGTTTTGAACTTGCAACCTCTTGTTTGGCAGCCAAGACGTAGACAAATGTGGGTGTTTATATGCAAGATATACAGGGAAACACTGAATGGGATACCAATGCCCAGGCAAGATCTTTATCACAGAGGGCCAGCAAATACTGACAAATGAGAAAATAATTGAGTGCACTTGAAAAAAAGTGTAACATTCAAACTGATAACCATCTTAGGATGATTGGCAGTCTTACAAGGGAATAGCTGTGTTTAAACATATTAGCAATTATGGTAGTAAATAACTAAAGAAAATTACATTTTTCCAAATATTGGGGTTTGGTTTGAATATCTTTCACAACATCCCATTTGGCCACAATGTTCCCATACATGACACATGCCAAACATGTGATTCAAAGATCATCAATTTAATTATGTTTGTAATATTCAAAATTCATTTGTGCCAAACAGCAGCTGTTCAGTAAAAAAATTACAACAAAGTTTCACATCCTGATATTTCCTATTTTTCTGTAAAAAAAAAATAGAAAATCTTTCAAATCTATTTTGCTTTAAGGAATTTATAAGAATAAGCAGACAGGCAAATATCGTTATTTTCTCCAGTTATCCCTTCATGCACAATAAGCTGCTTACTGGTCATTTACATCATAGTCTGGATGGCACTGTAACACTGACTTAGTGCTGAGCTTGGACATATTTGCTCTTTTTTTTAAACCGCTCTGTTGGCCTTGTGGTTAGAGTGTCTACCTCAGATGTGGAAGGTCTTGGGTTAGCTCCCCCGGTTGAGTCATATCAAAGACTTACAAATATGGTACTAACAGCTGCCTCGTAAGGCACTCAGCATTAAGAGGTTAACATTAGGAATGGTCGGCCTAGTGTCAAGATGATGTGACTGGGTGGGACATCATGCTACATGTCTGCGGCATGATGCCCCAGTGCTAGACATCACTATAAAGTGTCACACTGCAGACACCGTAGTGATATGACTGAAGAATTGTTAAAGCTACATTAAAAATCCAAATCACACACACACTCTCTCCTTATTTCTTCAAAACAAATTAAGTCTGTCAATTATCTATTTATACATGCAAAAGATGTCAACTTTCTAATTTATCACTCATAAATGCAGCAAATGTAAGAAACAAAATGAAGTTGTTGAATTATTTTGAGTATTCTCCACTACCCATCATATCATCCATACACTATAAATCAGTTTTGGTCTCAGGTCATATTAGCTAACTCTTAAAGGACTATTGACAGCAATATGATGATGTTTTCTAAATGCCATATTCATGCTTCATTCAAGTACTGAGATTCACAAAAGAAGGTAAGACCCACATGTCTTACTTAGGTTCTTTCCTCTGCTTTATAATGTAATGTTTATATTATCAAACTTTGAGTCACAGACATTGGTTTTTGAAACTCCTGTGGGGTTTTAGACAAACATTTTAGTAGCTTTGAAATCCTGTCTCACAGAAAAACCAGATGGACCCCTTTCGGATCTGTTGCATTAACAATATCAAAATACATGTACTGTAAAACTGTTAATGTAAGTAGAACCAACAGTTAAAGATCACAACTGAAGAGTGCATTTCACCAGGAATACAGTTTACACATAAACAAATATTAGTGGCATTCATTTTCTACCTACCTGTACCTCTATGTCACAGTCTTCCCGACCCAGGAAGATCATGGTTTTGGGGAGAGTATATCGAGAGCCATGATGATCAACAAGACACCACTCCCCCTCAGTCTCCTCAGAGGAGGGCTCCTGAAATAATTAAAGAACATATTTATTCGACTTATAATCCGGATAAATCTTGGAAATAAATAATATAAGGTGCTATACATCACTTTCCCTAACCCTGTCAGTAAAAGTTTTCATTGTCACCTGTATGAATTTTTTCTATTCATCACAAGTGGTGTTTATGTACTGGAAGCAATTTGTCATGATTTACTTAATCATAATGATAATTAACAATTACCAGTACATACTGAATAATAATGATAATTAACAATTACCAGTACATACTGAATAATAATGATAACTAACAATTACCAGTACATACTGAATAATAATGATAATTAACAATTACAAGTACATATTGAATAACATTATGGTCAACATTGCACTATGATACTCTGTTTTGAATGTTACATATGATTCAATGGGATTTTGCCTTGGACAAAGTGTTTTTACAATGTCTTATCTATTTTGTACACCTTAAGGAATAAATCTATAGGTACATCTACAATGTTTATGAGGATTTTTAAAATAAGCGAGTTTCTATACAGGACTAATGCTCTACTGGGTGAAAAGAATTAACAGGAATTCAAAATACGACCATTTCTTCCTTTTAACTGCTGGGTGATGAAACCATCTCTGATTTTCTTCAGCAGTAACAATATTTTCACATCACCGATTGTGGTGGACATGCTGGATGTTGGATTGGCAACAGTTTCATTTAGGATAAAGTAAACATCATCAGAAGTCTTTTGGTCAAAACCACATGGCATAATGATCATCCATTCAGCTGGGTTAATGACAACAAGATTTTCATAAGGATCTGTCATGACAGCCATATTGGATATATGACTAGCATTTAGAACCAACTAGGTATCACAAGAAGTCTATTAGTGAAAACCCCATGTTGATATAGTCTTCAATCTGGGAGCTGAGATAACAACATTTTCAAGATTGCCATCATTGGTGGCCATATTGAGGGTTAATCATTTTCATTGAGGAAAAAGGAGACACCATAAGAACTCTTCTGATGAAAACGCCCATATGACTTTCCCTTTCAGAGGTGTAGCTGAAACATTTTCAAGAAGACCACATACTGGATGTAAGATCAGCACCATTTTAACATAAGATCAACAAAACATTGTAAGAACCCTTTTAGTGACAACCCTATGTTGATAGGACTGTTTATGCAGGTGGAGTAACAATATAAAGATTTTCAAGATGGCTGCTGTGTCAGCCATACTGAACCCAGATGAGTACCATTTTTATTTAGGATTAACTAGATATAAAATGTCTTTTAGTGAAAACTCCATGTTGATATTTCCATCCATTCAGGTGGAAGAGCAAAAACATTTCAAAATGGCTCTGTGGCTGCCATATTGGAAGTCCAGTCAAAACCATTTCATTTAGTACCAATCTGATATAATGAAAAGTATTTTAGTGAACACCCGACCCCATGTTGCAGGAGGAGTAGTGAAAATATTTTCATGAAGGCTGCCATGGTGGCCATATTGGATGTCAGATTCACACCATTTTCATTTTGGATTATCTAGACATCATAAGAAGTCTTTTAGTGCAAACCCCATGCTCATTATGACCATCCATTCAGGAATAGTAGTAATAACAAGAATTTCAAGATGGCTGCTTTGTGGTGGCCATAACTGATGCAGAGGCAGCACAATTTTCATCATGGACACTCTAGACCATGGGATAAATGTGTGTGTGTGTAAAGTTTCATGGCAATCCTGCAGGTGGTTTACGAGCAGTCGTGATAACAAACTTGTACTAATGGTTGGTTGGATGATGGACAGTACACAACAGATCAATCCCGCTCTTCTCTCTATGACTAGTTTGGCTTTGACATTGACCTTATATGATATACCTAAAATTTGACATTTTATAGCCAGGATTGTGCTAATGTGCCAGAAAAATTCTATACATACATACATTATGAAGAATGTGAAGAGAAGTATTCTGAAAGCAAAAAAAATATGCAGGTCCAAAAATGTTCCTAATTTTGCCCTGTACATGTAACCAAAATAGTCATTCTACTTTGAAAATAAGAAGTTTTTTTAACAACGTTGAAACTTGACAGGTTAACTTACAAGAAAAGAACAAGGCACCAGCATTATCCAACATAAGCACACTTGCATTAAACTGGACAATGCATGTGCCTGTTTTCTAAATGGCTTGTATCATGGATTGATGAAATCTTAAGCTGTACTCATCTCCAGTTTTAATAAACAAAGGTCATACTGTGATCCACTTTACTGATCAGCTGACTTTTTGGCACAAATATGGGGTGAATAGTCCTGTCACACTGACCCACTATCACTGCCCCAGTTTCTATGAAGAGTATTCATGACACTGACATTATATATTCATCATAAGGTGTCCAAACTTGACTTGTTCCAGTGAAGTAACTGGCAGCTTTATTTCACCAGGAAATTTTGGGACCTTCTATATTGGTCACTATGGATATAGGTACCATATGACACCGCACACTTATAAGTGGAGTCCAAATGCAAACTGCACAGACCCAGATCTGCAATCACATAATGTGCAAACTGATTTGAGTCTATGCAGTTTGTTAAGAGTAATCAGTCAACAAACAACACTGACCCTGACATGCAGGTACATTATGCTATGGCAGATCAAAATCTTTCTTTGCTGCTTGACTTGACTTAGAAATGAGTACATACAGTACTTACTAAAGCATAGAACAGTGCAACATGATCTCATGACAAAGAATGAGGGAACATGCTGGCAGATGTTGCCTTGAATTTATCATTTTGGATGAAACTTAAAATACTTTGGCTGGTGATAATATTAAACACATTTTGTTGGATATTATTTGTGCATGGATTTTGACATTTTCTTCATGATAGCATACATACATGCAAGAACAGAAGCTTTCTTAATAATGCAACTTTTCATTAGCTGACCATAATATACATTTTTATAAGCAGATAACTAAACTTACAATGTGGTATCGTCTATTCATGCTATACAACTAGAGTGTATATTAGATTTAGATCTATTTTTGACCACTCCAGTGGCCTAGTGGTTAGAGCGTCTGATTCGGAAATGAGAGGTCATTTGTGCGAACCTGGCCGAGTCATACGAAAGACTTACAAAAATGGTACTAAGAGCTGCCTCGCTAGGCACTCAGCATTAAAAGATTAATGATAGGACTCAAGTCGGCCTAGTGTCAGGATAATGTGACTGGGTGGGACATCATGCTACATGTCTGTGGCATGATGCCCCAGTGCTAGACATCACTATAAACTGCCACAATGCAGACATCATAGCGATATGAATGAAAAACTGTCAAAGCTACGTTAAAAATCCTAATCACACACAAACACACAGAGATCTCTTTTTGAAACATTTTTTGAATTTGCAGATTGGGATTATTAAATAGAAGCAAAATGTTTTATAGAAAAAAGTTATTGGATGAAAAGATATCAATGACATTGTATTTGCTTAAATTTGTTGATTATTAGTAACTCATCTCTCTCCCTCTTCTTGCTCTCACACTCAATGTCTAAATGTTTCCATTCTGATCAATCATTAAAAATACGACTAGTACAGTATTGGGGTTATTTATTAATGAAATGCATTATATTTTGGGTGAATAATTGGTTTAGCTTTAGCCTAAAATTTTTAGTCTCCCTCTCATCTATATTTAGTATTGTAGACCTTGCTGAGGTGAAAGTACAATTGTACTGTATTGGGTAACAGTGTATAGATTTGCTTTAACTTCACAATCTGGAACTTATAATATGAATTTAAGTACCCACCACCCACTACTTTCTAAATTGTACAATTTAAAGAGTCTCAACATCAAGGGAATCTTTGTGTAGAGAAAAGCTTTAATCAAAACTAAATGTTAGTCTGAAAGCAACTATTTTACAGCAGGTCAGGGACCCTGGGTGGTCAAGTGGTCTAAAGCGATTTTCTTTACTGGTCAGTGCCATCTCATCTCTGTTTGTGTAGGTTCAGGTCTTAGGACTGCCTAATGTGGGTATGTGAGAAAGCTTGCCAGATACACCTTCCCAATGGTCAGTGGGTTTTCTCTGGATTTTCCTCTACAAGCTATACTGACCACTACGTATAGCCTATCATTGGGATGAAAAATGGCATAAAAATCATAACAACTTGATCAAGTCATAATAAAAAGAAATAATACTCAACATAAATAAATTTGGGTACCCTCTAATGTACACCAAAACTAATTTTTGCACTGAAAACTTTCGTCAATAAAACTTAGCTAACTTTATACTTAGAATGATCTGTAACTTACCAATTAACATATTCACCAATATAAATGTAATTATTTTCAGACCCCAAAATATAATTCTGCTACACAGTGAAGAAAGTGTAAAAAATACAACAAACACTAAGATTGGAAGAAAAATAAATAACTACTGGATATGCTCATTGCTAATTCAATGCGACTTGACTTTGATTTTGGTTTGTTTTTATCAGTACGTTTAACAGATTATGAACTATATCATTCTGAGGAAATAGAACTAAGTATCTTTCTCATGGATACACTAAGGCAACTGTCACCCTACCATAGACCCCTAAATCTATTTTAAATATTGAAGTTAAAGTTGATTCCAAATGAAAGCCCTGGGGTAGAGTAGGAATTCACGGACAAGATCATTGTTAAAGACAAATACTAAATAATCAAAATAACAAACATATCAAATTATTGCGCATAAAAAATAAGGTCATACTATTGAAAATAATACATACACAAAGACAACCTTTGCTAACAATTTAAAAATGAGTTCACTAACATCTTGTAAATTCAATAGACAAAAAGCAACCAAAATTTACAAAAATATATTCAGATTGGAACGATAAATGGACTTGGATTTATCCAAAAGTTTGCATTATGACATCATGTGTATGTTTGGTTCTGTATCTGGAATAGAAATGTTTTAATTACTATGGCTTGTGAATAAAAAGCAAAGTATAATGATTTCGGATTCAGTTTATGAAGCAAATAAAAAGAAATCATATCTGAATCTGAAGTGAATGCAAGATACAAAGTATTCGGACAAAAGACCATGAGACAAAAGTATCATTCAAAACATCAAATTTGAATAAAAACCTGAGAATGTGTCCAGTATTTCCATTTTCTTCCTTGTTTGACCTCAACCCAAGTATTTATCTTTGTTTGAATAAACTGCTGGATTTTAAAAACAATCATCTCTGGTAGTTGGAAAGCCATGATCCCTCTCTCTTAAAAACACTCCTTGACAATATGCTAATAAAATGATGCTGTCTAAGTATTAATACTATACCAGTGATTCAGCCTTATTATTGATATTCCAGATGTCATGAGAAAGGAATTTTCTTCAACAGCTGTCACATTGTTATGTACACATTGAAGCAGCAAAAACATTTCATATGTTCTTCAATATCATTTTCCTGAATTGGATTCAAATGTGGATAAATTAACATGTTATTAACCATATATGCAGTTATCTGGTTCACAAATCTATCACAGTAGACTTTCATCTGAGGACTTGCTTCTAAATTGTAATTCATATATCATGGCTATCATTACTTCTTTTGATATCAGCATAAACTGAAGAGAAACATAGGACTTTTTTTATCACTTGCTGAAGATCTTTACAACTCTGCTGCAACTAGATTTTTCTCTTGCATGTATGTTCCATTATCAGAAAATGATATACTATAGACAGAAAATGTTGCTAGCTCTCATATTTTGTAATCTCTGAATTTTAACATTGCAAGGTTTACAAAAAAAAACCCAGCTTCAAATGAATTACTGTGCATTGCACATCCGTTACCATTGTGGTCATCCCAAGAAAATTCTGACTTGCTCTCCTTTGACTGGCCCATAAAAAATGCTGCATGTAAACTTGTATTTCCTTCCAGTCTTCTACACACTAAACTCTCTATCAAGATTGTTGGAGTTATCTCCCTTCATCCCACAACAACACTAATCAAACTTAAGCTAATAATGACTGTGGGAATAGAATAAAATGCATTAAAGTTTTAATGTTTAAAATTTTTTATCACGTAATACCCTTACATGTACAATTCAAATTACTGGAACAACATAACAATAGCCACTTAAGAAATGCTGACAAGAATATTACATACATACATGCATCTACAGTGTATGTGGATGACCATACAGGGTCCATCAAATTTTAAAAATCAGAAGCTGGGAGAACCTGGTTACCCGACTTAAATGTGGCAACCCAAAAGAAGGCACCTGAATATTAAGCTGTTAGCTTCATAACTATATATGTGTTATCGATGATTGTTATGAACCTTTGAAAAGTATTCTTGTAGAAAAATTGAGAAAATAAAGACAATTTATGACATTATATAGCAGCCCATGAGGCTACCTGACTTTATATACATATATTATCCCAGATACAGCAATCTGGTAGCCCACTTGGCTACCAAATTTCAACATATGGTAGCCCAGATTTGGTATTCTGGAAGCCCACTAGGCAACTAGACTTCAATATATGGTAGTCCACTAGCCTAATGGACTTGAATATATGGTGGCCCACTAGGTTACCTGACTTCATTATACAGTAATCCAGACTCATCATTCTGGTATCTTGTTGTGCTACCTAATTTCAAAATATGGTAACCCTGATCCAGCAATATGATAGCCCACTAGGCTACCAGACTTCAGTATATGTTTTCCCATACCCAGAATTCTGGCAGCCCACTAACCAAATGGTGTGAATATATGGTTACAAGTACATATCCAACATTCATTTAGACCACCAGGCTACACGATTTCAGTATATGGTAGCAAAGACACAGAATTTGGTCAGCCCACTAGGCTACTGGACTTTATTATATGGTAGTCTATACCCATCATTCTGGTAGCTCACTGGCTACCTGACTTCAAAACATGGTAGCCCTGATCCAGCATTATGGTAGTCCACTAGGCTACTGGACTTCAATATGATAGCCCAGACCTAGCACTGCTAAAGTCAGTGGGTTATATAACAAACAAACAAAAATTTAAAAAATAATTTGTCTTCTGGATAAGTACAATTACACGCTTTGATGACAGTTAGTTCACTAGTTGTATTAATACATATCAACTCCCCAAAAAGAATGGCCATGTACCAAGTACATACATCTAGGAGGATCTGACCATTTTTATTGGCGGGAAAGGGCAGGGCTTCAGTTCGAAACAGAGTATTTCTTTTTCTTTTACCACAAGATACCAACATTTTCAAGTAATACAAAGGATATAATGTTGTTTCCAACAAAATGGAGCAAGAATATTTATTTCTAGCTATTTAAAGCCCAGTTTCTTTTCTCTCAAACAATCCCAGGGCCTCACCCAAAAATAAATGGTCAGTCCCTAATTTTATTTCAATATATTCCTGTAAAGTTTTTCACAATATGATGAAATGGTGAATGTAATTATTCATATTTAACACAGAAAACATAAACATAAAGGTCTCCTACTTTTATCTGATCCTGATGAAGAAATGTTGTCATAACAACACTGTGAGTAAAACATTTTTGGACTTGCTTACCACTGACTTTTACCATGAAACAAATAACAAATTAAATAAATTGTCTGTGTGTGAGAGTATATATATATATATATAGATATATATATATATATATATATATATATATATATATATATATATATATGCATAACACAGTAAAGCAATTTCCTTCTCTTTCACTGGTAATTGCAAAAAAAATCTTCATGGGAACATATCTCTCCACAGCATACAATAATGCTGCAGATTAGAACTTGATATTATAATATCTAGAAAACATAAATGATTAAACTGAGGTTCAAGGAAAATTGCAGCAAATCTGGCATTCAATGAGATAAACAGACAGATAATTTGAAACTAATACCAACCTAATCTGACAGAAATACATCACATACATATATCTGAGTAAAGTGGCTGAAATAAATAATTCATTCTTCAAATTTTTGATGATCCAATTATTTGCCAATTACTGCCATCTGAATCACCCAAATTAGCACCTGGGGAGTGCTAATTAAATCTGTATTAAAATAAACTACCAGAGGAGGAGATTTTAGTTACAGTTACCCTTAACCTGAATGCTCAACACCTTTTTATATAGCAGCAGGGAAGTAGGTTTTTTAAGTTTAATGTCTGCACCCATTTATTAGCTTTCAGCAAGTTCCCTCCATCCCTTTCAATTTCCTCAACCCTTGAGCTAGTTTACCAAGAGCAGACAGTAGTACTATTAAACAAATCCCCTGTTGTGCCTACCTGAGAATTGGAGTTAAGAAATTAATAAAACTTTTTTCAGCTTAATGGTTAGATGATAATTACTGGTTATTTTTTTCAACATACAATTAAGCCAAAGCCTAGATTTTTCTAAGGTTCAGTAAGTAATGATAATGGATCCAATTTCGAAAGTTATCTAAAGGACAAATTATAATACAACTTGTATTTTAAAAAAAACAATTTTTTTCCTGGATTTCTTAATACTACCATTTGTACTTGTTTATAAATCAAGTTAAACTGTGATCAATACAGATCCTGATCTTCTAAAGCATAATGAGTCTGCAGATCAGTGTATGTGTTTTTTGTTGTACTGATTACTCCTCACAAACTGTACAGACCCAGATCGACTGGTGCATTATGCAATGGCAGATCTGGGTCTGTGTGGTTTGCAGTTGGACTCAGCTTATATGTGAGCACATACAGTATGTACTTCATTCAAATTTTAAACATTAAAACAAAAAATAACATACCCAATAAAGCCAGAAAGATTCTGTCATGGGAATGAATTCGGACTAAAATTGATCCTTGAATTCTGTACATTATTACACTTAAACTGACCAATAAACTGACCATCAAATTGGTTAAGATGAATCAATACTTAATAAAATTATTGGAATATCAACCTTTCACGTTAAATTTCAAAAATGACCATAGCATAATTAACAGAAAGAAATATTTTGAAATGGCTCTTTTTGGTCAGAATTTCTTACAAATTCTTTCAAGCACATATTCCCTCTTAAAAGTCGAAATACCAGCAAAACTTCAAGGACATAATCATTACAACATCTTTCACACAATTACCAACTACAGTATACACCCCTTAATAATGTAACAATTATTTGATGTCAATTTTTCCAAATTTTGAAAAGTGACAGACATTTGAAGATGCACAAAAATTATATTTCACGAGCCTGGATTGAGACTTTACTCAGCTAAAGCTTTTAAGATGAATGACAAGTTGAAGGCCTCCATAAGTATACAATGATGAACTCTGTGACCCTTGTGACAGAGTTGTATAGTTCTTTGGCAGACATGGACTGTAACCAAGTCTCTGGTCCAAGGGCATTGTAGTTAATGTGCAGAAGAGGGCAAGATATTGATCAGGGCCACTGATCCTGAAGATCAACCATTAATTGTGATCTGAGATACCATCAGACGGAGAAATGCATGTGTACCATAGTTCTCTTAAAGGCTCAAACAATTTTCAAGATAAATTACTGTCCAAACTTGTTTACAAACTGCAAGCAACAGAGATCTTGATGTGCCATTACCTAATGCACCTGCATATCAGGGTCTATGCTGTTTGTTCTACTGATGACTCATAACAAACTGCACAGACCCAGATTTTTGAAATATATACCTATGACTTTGACTTCAAAAACAGAACCTCAAAATACGGAATGCAAAATATCTTTGAATGAAAACAAGTTTATCAAAGTTCATTTATCTCAAAAAGTTCACAATTTATAGAGTGGAAGGGAAAATTAAACTGAAATTAAAAAAAATATTGGCTGGTGAACTTGACAATGAAAATGGGTCCCACAACGTGATACATGAAGAATATAACAAATGTCATCCCCTAATCTCCAATGGCTTTAATGTTACTGAATGGAAAGAACAGTAGAAAGAAAAAAATTACAGTAATAAAACATGACATTGACCCTGAAGATACTGACTGGGGTATGCAACACATCCACTAATGATGATGTATAACTAATACTATCTTTCATCTCTTAATAAAACAAAATTGGGTTTCACATTACAGTGACAAAAACACTTAAAATACTGAACCATAGCCATGTCTCTAAGAGATAGGTCTGGCACTCCCGATCATACAAAAGGCACATTCAAATGATATTATATAAGCATGGGTATATCAAGTTTCATCAATTTTCATATGAAAAAGTGAAAGGACTTTACAGTTACTGAGATTAATTTAAAGTATGATGTAAAATTCAAAATACATGTCCTGATATGTGACCTTGACCTTGATGATGTGATCCCCCATGTTTCATAAATAACATCTATATATGATCCATATAAATATACAAAGTTTCATTCAAACAGTTTTGCAGTTATTGCCTGGAATAGAGTGTGTGTATATGTGATTTGGATTTTTAACATAGCTTTAAAAAAGAATCAGTCATATCGCTACAATGTCTGCAGTGTGACAGTTTATAGTGATGTCTAGCACTGGGGCATCAATTACCGCAGACATGTAGCATGACGTCCCACCCAGTCACATTATCCTGACACCAGGCCGACCAGTCCTAACACTAACCTCTAAATGCTGAGCGCCAAGAGAGGCAGCTGTTAGTACCATTTTTGTAAGTCTTTGGTATGACTCGGCTGGGGATCAAACACATGACCTCCCACATCTGAGGCTGACACTCTAACCACTAGGCCACTAGAGCGGTCAGAATAGAGAGTGTGATGAACACTTGAAATATCAAGTTGCATCTGTGACCTTGAGAATATGATTGCCAATATGGCAGGCAATTCTATATACCAAGTTTCATCCTGAATTCTTCGTTGTTCCAGGTTTAACAGAAGTTTTAAGCACATGGATTCAAGTCTTGGTCTCAGCCAGTGTGGGCATATGAGAAAGCTTGATAGCAGTTTCCCATGAGTCAGTGGTTCCCATGTTCTCCCTTTATCAGTTATACCAGCCCCCATCATGTATTAAAAAATGGCATTAAACCCACACTAACAACAATAATAACAACAACATATTTTAATTATGGATGACTTGCTCCTCTTGAAGTGCATCCACATATCTAACATATATTTTCTCAAGTGCAGGTGAAATTGGGTCCAATAAAATGAAGAAGTAATGAACAGATAGCTGAAAATACACATCAATTATTCATCAATATTAAGTCACCAAGACCTACTTATTTAATTGCAGAGTTACCTTTCTTATAATGAATCAAATGTCAATTTTCATCAGTGCACATACTGTTGAACAAATGTTCAAGATCTTAAGGTGCAACAAATGAACAGTTTAACTACAAACATAACTAAAGCAACAAAATTAGGTCATGGTGACTTATCTTTGATTTGGATGAATTGCTCACTTTGAAATCTATGAGAATATAAATTTTCATAAGTTGTGGTGAAATAGGGTCCAAATTTGTGGGTATAACAAAGAACTAAAATTATAAAAATAAATCCAGCATGAACAGTGGTTCATATTGACCTAGTTTTAGTATGGCTGAGTTACCCTCCCTGATACAGTACAGTACACACATACAGTACCATTTTTTTAATATGTGTTTCATTGGAATATAGTCTAATATATTGAGGGCATAATGACTGGGTATAGTATTTGTGTACACTCATATTTATTTGTACTTCCCCAGCAATTTTAAAAATAAACGGCTTTAAGGAGATAAATAAAATGCATAAAAGGTGGTCATTTTATTCAAAGATTTTAAGTTCTAACCTGACTGCTGCCAGGGGTTTCAAACACATCAACATGCTGGCGTTTTGAACCAAATGGGAGTTTCTTTAGTAACACAATCACCATATCTGCATGGACTAGACTATGTTTTCAAGTACCAGATGTGATGTAGTTTTTATTCTTTAAAAACCTTAGTAATTCCATGCACTCTGGAATTAAAACTCTTTGAACAAATCTATACAAGAGTTTCTCCTTTTCATTTATTCAATTTGTTTTCAAAATATTAAAACTATAAATTGCATATATTTGATAAAAAGGAAGGAGTACACTCAATGAAGGTATAAAAATACAAAATCAAGACTATTGGTTGTTACAGTATCCAACTGTAGTCTCTAAGAAAATCATTCATATTTTTTATCTGAATGATCCAGTAGATTTAGTGACCAGGGAAGTTTGTTGCTGGCAATCAGCAGAAAACAGCATTAAAGTCTAAAAAAATAACATGTTTTTTTAGTTCAGTCTTTTCAGCCACTGACAATAAAGATTGCATTCATTTCGTTGAAAAACAACTACCTCCAGAAAATGCAATATAACCCAAACTGAGTTTTTGATAGGATGTCAAATTAATGTTTAACATGGGTTTCAATAAGAAATAACTTAGTAGCAGAGAAAGCAAGAAAAGTAACAGGATGGGGGTGTAGGGCAAACAAATTCTCTCTGGTTGTCAAGGGGGCAATACTCTTTACAGGCATGGGGCAAAGCTGATGACGAAATGGTTTTGATATATCAACTTTAATGTCTTTCTTTGATGGACAAAAGTGAATTTTTGGGAAAATATTTATCTTTGAAATAGAGATATTTTGCAAAATTCATACCACCAATAATTTCTGTCTCAGGTTCTTTTTCCTGATCTCATTCTTATGGGTTCCATTCTATTAATTAGGAAAAACAAATTAATATTCAGCATCATCAGGTTCATTGATATTGATATTAAACCACTGCATTATGTCACTATAAAAAAAAGTGTTAATAAAGAAAATGCTTCTGCCAGTTGAAAAAATAATAAGGAAAAATAATAAAAACCAAGCTTTTATAATAATACACAAACATCAACAAAACTTAAGAGGATTTACTGTGGTGTAGGCAAAGACCTGGACAGAATAAACAGTAGACCTAATTTATAATACGTGTACTATGCACTGAAAATGTTACAAATTATATTTAAGTTACAAAAAGAATGTTAAGAAGTTAAATTGCTTTCAATCAATTTTTATTAATGTCACAACATGTGTTTAATTTTATATTCATGATGTACTTTTATCTGATGGAATTAGGTCAAACTGTAAGCAAAGGGATTAAGTTATGATCCTCACTGGTATGTTTGTATGATATATTAGTATTGTCTAAATAGCCTTTATTTATATTTCTGTTTCATACTGTACCATTAATTATACAGCATAATTTAATAAACTCCCTGAGAATTTGGTACCAAATAAAATCACTTTTTGATAATTTAGCAAGCCTAAAAACAAGCAGTGTCCTTCTCACATCTTTATTAGTACTTGATCAACACTCCTGATTGTTACAAATCAACTGGGCATGAAAAGAAAGAGATTGAATATTTATGGTTCTCTTTGATGTAGATTGAATTGTATGTCAGAGAAATGCCTTTCATAATGCATACTTAAGCAACAGGTAAGTTTCTTCTAGGCATGGTCTAATGGGTATCAAAATGGATAAAGATGTTAATTTGAATTCAATTAATCATTGCTCATGGAAACAGGTGATAAAATATGCACATACATGTACAGTGGCAGAGCAACTGCCCAAACATCGTCTACAACTGGAGTGTGGGGGCAAAATTCCCAACAGCAACAGTTTTTTTACCGAGAAGGGTCCCAAAATTAAACTGGTGATGGTGCAGAATTTCTTGCCATGCCACTAATCATACTACTTTTATAATGAACATTTTGGAAATTCTGGAATTGTGGGTAGCATTCATATACAATCACTTGCTACAGGCTTGAATAGAAACTCTTGGTGCATTTAAACTTACAACTACTGCACTGGATTTCATCAAAAATATAGAAATATAATGAAAATATAGGCATCAAACCACTAATTATTTTACAGCTTGATAAACAATCTACTGATGTGGGAACTTTAAAAAAAAATGTGTTTTAAATATGCTGAGGCGGACCCATTGGTTTGTAAATAAACTGAATTTTCTTCCATTATATATTTAATAAACATTAATTTATGTACGATAATTTAGAGCAAAACATTTACTTTCAGTATGACATTTTGTATTTAATTTCCTACAGATAAAACAGCAAATGAACCATCGGTGTGAGGCTAATGTTCTTTGGTGCAGACCAGGAAGTCCCTTGTTTAGCAGAACGATGTAGAAAATGCTGCAAAACACCTATTTTTCAAGGCTTTAAAAAATTCTCCAACTGTAAAGAATGGAAGTATGTATGTGTGGTTTGTATGCCAATCTAATAAGAAATTAATTATAATTTGTATAAGGTCACTCTAAATATGTCTTGATTGTAATGTGAACTTAGTGCAACATTTTTTTGCAAAAATGTGTCAACATGTTCTTTTGCAAAGTTTTTCTTTTGTTGATTTGGCACTTTTACAGCACAGCAACACAAGTAAGTTATTTAATGCCAGCAATTGGAATAAAGTGTCTTGCACAAGCACACACCATGCATGGTAGCCGATCCAGGCTCAGTCTGATTGTAGGATTCAAATCCCAACTATTTCCATTGTGAGTCCAGCATGCTAATTACTGAGCCACTGCTGCTCCCTCTGAAAAATGCAGAATTGGCCAGGATGATTAGAGCTCTTCCATCATTAAACCTTCACTTCTGGAGGTGAATAGCTCTTGCAAATTTTGAGATTTTTCCGTCTCAGAGCTAAGAAATTCTTGCATATTACAGTCCACAATGCCTATTAATGAGTGAATAGTTCTGAAAAACACTTTGGAACTTATGAAGTTTGGGTATCACTACACTAATGGAACCAATTAATTGCTGTTGCATCATATCAAGGTTCCATAAAGAAAAATAAAATTCTGATTTTTCCTGGAGATTTGCCAACCCATGAAGAAAGTTACCAAGGGGACTATTGCACCCAGTAAACTGATGATTTGCATGTCCTGGCCCCATTTTACTCCAAACCTCAAAGTTATCTTACTTTTTGCAAAGGTTCTTCTATCTCTGTGCAGTTCAGACTGCAGTGGGCAAAATGTGTAAAATATAAACTCCAGTTCCAAAAGCAGCAATTTTCAGCCTAAAATAAGGATGGATCTACACAATTATGCTCTTTCTTATGTAATTTTAACACGAGTAGAAAGTCTACATTGTCTGGTATCATTGTTACAAGAACTACACCTTTCTCCTTTTCTCTAATACCACTTACTTTCATGTTTTGTAAATGATCTTGATGTTATCTTGATGTTGCAGAGCTCAGAAGAACTACCTCATACTTTCCTTCACACATAAACATGGCATGCTGGGATAATAAGCTAAAGCTTTAACATAAATAAGTTTATTAGTAAAGCTACAATATTTACACATGTTATATATATATATCTGTGTATTATTTTTATGATAATAGTTTGTAAGGGTTATTTAGTTAATATTTTAAATACTAATTTTCTATATGATCATAAGTTCACATTGTAAAGATGAATCATTCTGTATCATAAATGTTTAAATTTATTCATAAAGTTCCAAGGCTGAGTTGCACTATTTATTAATCCTGGTAACCAATGCATGGTTCTGACTTCAAGACATTAGTTTCTGAAATCCATGCTAGCCTAATTTTTTTATTGGTTAGCAACTGATCTTGTTTATGAGATGAAATCATTCCAGAAAGAATATGCATCTTCCATTTAAGCCACACAAAAAATGTTTCCTATTGCACTTGTTTTAAAATTAGAGTAGGCAGGTCAGGTTTTTTTAAATTACTTTTTGAACATTATTTATATCTGATGTGATTTTTTAAAAAGGTTGTCAAACTTTTTAAAACTTTTTCTTTCAGTTTTGTTTTTTACCATGGGGAAAAAAGTGCTAAGGTTTGCAATGAGAATCAGTCAACCAGAAACACACATACATTAGCTATGTATGTAAGAGATGTTTATTAGAGAATTAGACATTCCTAGTATTATTCAGTCTTGCAAGATATTTAGTTGTGTTTACTTGAGGGGATTCATTTAATTAATTCAGTAATTCATTGGATTTACAAAGTGCTTGAACTATTCAGACTATCTGGAATTATAGCTATCACGGAATTACTGTGATTTCACTAAAACATCGTGATTTCACTAATACTATTTGGTACATTAATGAACATCATTCAGAATACCACTGGAACTTATATTTGTATTACTCGATATATTTGGACTTGATAGAACATTTAAAATGGTTTAGGATTTCATTCACCAAACAGTATGTTATTTTTACTTTTTTGCTTTCTATTATAGGGAAATAAATTATATTTTCAATTTTACAAAACTTGGTTTACACTCTTTTTTATTACTTAAGCTAAGACCATAAAGTTAAGTAGCAATGTAAACAGATTACTTTAATCTACTACATGTAAACATTGACATAATAGGTAATGATTCAGATGAAAATGCAAGTGGGACAGACTGGTGTTAACCTACGTGCCTGTCAAGGCAGTTATGTCAAGTTGCTTTATCAAGTTTTTAATCATGTACAGATCCTAAGGGTGTTTTGTTTCAATTATATAATTTCTTACAAACTGAATTGGGACCCCAGGCCAAGTGGCTGAGTGGTATAAAGCGCTCACCGTTATAGATCACTGCCATCTCACCTCTGTCTGCATGGTTTTGAGTCTTGGGCTCGACCATAGATGTTAAAAACGTTAAAATTAAAATAAAAAACGTAAAAAAACGCATTGTTTTCTCAATAAATAAAAAACAAAAAAAAACATTCCAGTAGTTTTTAGGCAACATAAAAATCAATTTTTTACTTATTTACACGCTACATACCAGTTTTAAAGTTGCAGTGATACAAATATGAAAAAATGTCAGATAACATTGAAATTTTTTTCACTCAATGTTGTTATCACCATCTTACTGATCTGACCAGTCGATGGTTTCCTCCATATAATAACCTGTATGGCCGATGATAAAAAAAAATGGAAGTACCAAATATAAAAAACACAAAAAAATAAAAAAAGTAAAAAACCCCGCGTTTTTTGAGGTAAAATAAAAAACAAAAAAAAAGTTTTTATCATCTATGGGCTCGGCCAATGTGGGTATGTGAGAAAGCTTGCCAGTAGCTTCTCAAGGGTCAGTGGTTCTTCCGTGGTTCTCACAGATTCTTCCTCCACCATTTATACTGGCCACCATGTCTGGCCTATCTTGTGCTGAAAATGTTGTTAAACCCTATAACAACCATAACAAACTGAATCCTAACCTAGAGATGGCTGTCAACTGTAAGCCTAACATGCAGACTGGCAGAAAAGTTGAGGCTAACTACCACCCTTTCGTCAAATTCAAGCAAATAGTCACTAAAGATATTCTTCTCTAATAATAATAAGCCTGTCCTCAACTTTTTGACAAATTTATCTGGCTGGTCCCCTTGTCTCATTATCTTATCATAGGATGAATTATTGTCATCATTGTTAATAATAATAATAATAATAATAATAATAATAACAATAATAATAATAACAATAATAATAATAATATTATTATTATTATTAAATGTTTGAGGTACTTTCCTGCATGTACCCTGTTATAAAGGTTATGATTACTGCATTGATCAATTCCACCTTGTTGTGGTTTATGGAAATCATGTACACAAATCAGTGCACAGAAATATTTTCCATCTCTCAAACAAAGAATTCTTTCAGTTTTGTACAAAAATCCAAACTTTAAAGAGTTTGTCCATCAATTTTTATTATGATGCTTGGGAAACAAAAACAAAATCTTAAGATTTTCATGTACTAGCTGCTGTCCCATTTTGTTTTGGTTCTTCATTTTGGTTGCTTAATGCCTTAATGCAAATGTGCAATCTTATATATGGTTTATTACAACTGATAACTCTGCCTTCAAACCTTTCATAATTAGTCAACAGTACAAAAGAAGTGGGAAGACGACACTAGTTAGGACTCATGACTACAGGAGAATCTCATCATCAATCTTCTTGGAGGACATGAAAACTTATGAGTAAGAAACCAATTCAGATGACTGACATGACTATGTTCAAGTGATACCAATCTGCAAGCCTGATAAATAAACATCCAATTCACATATTTTGTTGTTGTTGTTGTTGTTATAGGGTTTAACGCCATTTTTCAGCACAAGATAGGCTATACATGGCGGCCAGTATTAATGGTGGAGGAAGAACCCGGGAAAACCCCAGAAAGAACCACCGACCCACGAGAAGCTACCGGCAAGCTTTCTCACATATCCACATTGGCCGAGCCCGAGACTCGAACCCACGCAGACAGAGGTGAGATGACAGTGATCCGTGACGGAGAGCGCTTTAGATCACTCGGCCACTCGGGGGCCCCTTCACATATTTTGAATGAGCATGGTAAAGACTAACAATTTCCCTCTGTAACTTCACAGGCAAAATGAAGTGCAACCACTTGCTTTGAATTTAAAGTTAAATGCCCTCATTCTACAGATACTGGTAGCCTGGGATGGCCTGTTCATATTGGTAAACTAGGAAGATGCCTAGGGTGCCAAGTTAAATGGGGCAACAAATCTGATGAGAAATGAATGGGGTGGGGTGCTAAGTTCCCTCTAAGTGAATGGTAGATGTGCGTGCTATGCACGCTGCATTGTGCAAGCATTACGGTGACTTGAGCAAATTATTTAGATCTTCATTGATTGTAATGCATGGGGATGTCTTAGCAGCTGCACCCCCGCACGCACACACAGCTTAGAGGGATTGTTTGTGGGGTGGAGGGGACATACTGCATGGTTTTCCTGAGGCATCAGCTGCTGGCAGCTATTCTAAGGCCGCCCCTGCTGACAGCCACTATTATACCAATCAGTTTCTTATTTAATTGTTAATGGTGAATGGTTTGTGGTATGAAAATAATTATACTGCTATTGTAATAATATAACTTATATCAATACCTGTTTTGCTGGTAATTCCTCATCACTGCTGTCCACATCCTGAGGAACAGTGGTGTAGAACTGCGGATTAAATCCATATCTATTTTGAAGTTTATGAATAATCCGGATGGCCTTATAAACCATTCCAGCCATTATATGTATTATTATTGTCAACAACTGTCACATTTCCAGGAATGTTTTCAAGGTATTCCATGAATGAATCCTACTCAGACAATGTCAAGAAAGTTTCAAAGTTTTGTCTGGAATTAAAAAAACTAATTCACATGACAGACTTCAACTGTAAATATGAAACTGACAACCTGTAAATGTGATAACAGAAGCCCAGTATTAGGATATAAATGAACCACCATAATGCTAAAATTCTCAGCTGGAATGCACTGTCACAAACCATCTCTATTCTATCACCCATTACTGTATATAAAAAAAATACTTCCAGGACTTTGTGACAACCAAACCTGTGAAACATCAAGTCACAGGTTTCAGTAGTTATCCCTCCAAAATACATCATACCTGTTCAACATGTATCCAAAGTTCAATTATCCGTTTACACTGCAGTATGTGTCACTTTGTATTTTCACCGTATGTCACATTCAAATAAGCATTTCAAAGTGGAAAAAATGTAATGTATGCCAGTGACTGATGATGTGTATTTAGACCCAAGCTGTTGCCATCATAAATATTAAAATTTACAAGATCCTATATATCCACTTGTTTCAACACCATCCAAGAAGAATATAACAGTTCTTTTATTTGGTAAATTGTCACCATCTGAGTTTCTGAGAATCTGGTATTGTGATATCAACAAAAATGCTATTCAAAGTTTATCAAAAATATTCAGTCAAAAAAAAGAGATGTGTTGAAATATGTACATGTACATTACTTCAAAGATTGTCAGATTTTAAATCATTAAAAATTATGTAAGAAATTAACTATGAAGACAATATAAACCAGTAATGATCTCAGTTTATAAGTCCTTAATAATGATTGTAATTGTCATCTAAATATTGACATTGTGTTTGTTAAGAAACGTAAACACTAATTACATTTGTATGATTGTGTTGCAATGTATTTTTTGGTAAACAGATGAAACAATTATGCATGTAATTAGCAATATGCAGTTAGATCAAATCACAGCCAAATATTTACAAATCTTTTGTAACAGCATGGTTAAATCAGTCTGTCCAAAAGACTCGCGTGAATTCTTCCCATTATACATGTACATAAAATGAGAAACAATTTTGATAGTGACACAGACAAACCCAAAAGACCACAACACTTGTGACCCATTCACCATGTTCTCATGTATTTGTCTTGAACCAGTCTCTATTTTCTATTTTCTGCATGACAGTCTCTGCTCTCTATTCATAACACAAGCAAATCATCCACTGTGAATAAACAACTTCTCTGCTTGAGACTCTATCCATAACTCAATGAAATCATCCTAAGCGAACAAACAAGTTGCAAAATGACCCAACTACTGTCCCCAGTACAAATCCTTTTCAGCATATGATCACATCTGAGTCCTGTACATGCATAAAACTGTACACATACTCCATGATGGCCTCCAGCCTACAGTTGTAATTAAATGCACTTCAACCTAAAGCACAGGACACACCTACGTGTGTGTTAGTCTGTTCTATACAAAATCATGAATGCCTTCAACATCTACTTCTTCAACATTCAAAACTATCCTATATCTTTCTAATCATCATTATAACCATATAAAACATTCTCTATTCACAGTTAGTACACATTAACACAAGACCCCACCTCCGTAAATAATACAACAGATGACCTGTAATAGAACACCCCCCATAATCTACACTCTTGGTTTGTCCTTTCACCTTGAAAACTAAGGTATTTTTATTTAGACTGGTGAATAAGGAGTTTTGGATGAATGATGAATTTAGCATCACATCAAATTCAAGCCATGACCAGCCTGTACTCATCACTGCTTCTTGCAATAACAAGCCAGATAGGACAATTCAGTATTCTGAAGAGATCTCCCATCCAGCTGAGGTTACAAAGAAAACAACCCAGTCTCTATTTTGCTTGCAATGATCAAGATTAGGGCCTTACTTTGCAAAACTGATGACGTTATACACACATTTAATATTCTAAATGAATTAGGCAGGTCTTTTCTCAAAACAAAATGTGTACACAGAGATTAAGCAAGCATACTGACTGTTAAAATCATTGTCAGTAAAGACAAAGTTATTTGCTACATCACAGTCCAAGACAGAGTAAAAATAATCATCATAAACATTTATCTAGACAAAAATTTATCATTTGGCAGACCTCTAACAAGTACATGTAGCATTGTGGAAGGTGATCTGATGAGTGTATCATCACCTTGTTTCATTAAATGTCTCAAAAACCTTCTAAAAATATGATTTTTAATGTCTTAATAATAATAATAATAATAATAATAATAATAATAATAATAATAATAATAATAAACTATCTTTAACGAGGATAACACATTTGGTCATGGCTGACCCATCTGCCATGTGGTCTTATTTAATTTGTTCTGATCCAAAAGAGATTACAATCACATGGTAGATGCATATACTGTAGTGAGTAAACTGAGTGAAAACGTATGCAGTACAAAAATGCAGGAAACCTATAACCCACACTCAATGTGCAGCACTGAAGCTCTAGTGCACACATTATATTTTTCCTCGATGATTTTGTTAACAGACTGCAAACAGTTAACTTGAATGGTTTACATCTGATAATGAAATATTAAGACTTTTTCCAGCCAATCATCAATTTTTCTGAATAATGTTCACATCACTTATAATTTGGTATGGATTTTAGTAAAACACAGGAAACCACAAATATCTAAATCCGAAAACCTCAAAAATGATGAAAGATCTGCTATAATGGCATGAAAATCTAAGTGTGACATATGCACTGTTTATGTCTTTAAAATTTTTCATTACTCTACATTTATCAGAAGGAGGTTTTGCTACTTTGTGCTAAAACATTTATTTTAAAATTAAAGGTGCAAGCAAAAATGCTATAAGGCTTCAGAATTTATATATATGAATTAAAGTATATTTATCAAATTTTACTTGTATATATAAAGTGGCATGCTTAATCCTGCACACTATGTTTTTGTCAAAAAAAGCTGATGTAAAAAATAACGCAAGTCCAAAATACGTGTAAAGAATAAAACACTTTGAATGGTGCAATGTAAATATGCCCCATATATAACAATCCTCCATGTAGAAAGCTGACATTTTTGTCCAGAGAGCGGATTTCTTCTCTCTGTCACAAAGACCTTGCTCCCTGATCTATAGACCCCCCAAAAGGTTTAGATTTAAATCACAGTCCTCAACCAACCTTTGTGAATGGCTTGTATTTACTATAGTGGCAAGCTCACTTTTGTATAAAAAATGTGTGAAGACTTGGACTGTGATTTTCAAATAATAAGTTTATATCTCAAAAAATGTTCTTTCAGTCATCTTGATGCTTTTACTCCAAAACTGTTAGGCTTCTTCCTTACCCCAAGTGCAAGCCATCCCAAGTTTCGTTCATGTCTGTGATATGAAACTAATGTTATTGTGTGAAGAAGAAAAAAATTCTTCTTTTAATCATTGTGATCTTGACCTTTGACTAAATACTAACAGGCTTCTTCCTTACCGCAAGTGCACTGACCGCACAAAGTTTAGTCCAGGTCTGTGATGCATTTTAAATTCAGGCATAACACAGACCCCTTCAGTCAGTAACCACTGCTCTAAAAGCTCATGAAAGTTTTCACTCAGTTTGTACAGTATAACAGGTATTTTTATACTGTAACTCTTGCACACATGTGGAATAAAAGTCTACCAGTGTTTTGTCAGCTTTAACAAGAAATGGTAGTATTAATAAATTCTCTTTATCATTTTCAGATGGACCACTCCGGTGGCCTAGTGGTTAGAGTGCCCGCTCGGAAGTTGGAGGTTGTGGGTTTGAACCCTGACTGAGTCATACAAAAGAGTACAGAAATGGTACTAACAGCTTAGCAGCCTCGCTAGGTACTCAGCATTAGGAGTTTAGTGTTAGGACTGGTCAGCCTGGTGTCACCAGGACATTGTGTGACTAGGTGGGACATATACTACATGTCTGTGGCATGATGCCCCAGTACCACACATCACTTACTGCCACACTGCAGACATTGTAGCAATACGACTAAAAATTGTTAAGGCTATGTTAAAAATCCAAATCTCACGCACACACATGCACATTTTCAGATATAATTGTATACAGTAATACTGAATAATGTCATTTATATTTTCTGAATCATTAAACAACTATAATTTTCCCTAAACACCTCTTCAAAACTTGCATTTTTAATATGTAAATACAGCATAATTTCCTCATCAATCACAAATGACTAGTCAATCATCAAGAACTGAATTTATGAATCCCCTAAATTCAACCTAACCTAATGGTACCACCAGCTGTCAATCATTGCTTATTCAACATTTCTGTAGACCTCTACCCATACTATGAAAGACTGTTTGATTTATTAAAAAAAACATATGGGATGCTAACTTGTCTGGCTATAAATAGATCTAGTCAACTGATGGCCAGTCACTCTGTGTTTATATAGTAGTCCCCCTCTTATAAGGACACCCCTTCTACACCAGGAAAGTGGTCTTATAAAACAGGTGGCCTTTCTAGAGGGGGACTAAATTTCTTGTGAGAATTATATGTAAGAAAGCTACATACTTCAAAGCACTTAATATCTTCATTTAATATCTTCGTTTAAGTGTAACATTAATTATTAAACTGTTCTTCTTGTTAAAATAATAGACTTGTTTCAACTGAATATACATTAACAGTTCTTATTCTTGGCATAAGCGTGATATGCAAGCAGGTACTGTTGTCATGCACTTTGCAAACACATAATTTATATCTTGGTACATACATAATTCTCTTTCCATTTGCTTCATTTTCCCAATGCTGCTGATAACCTCCTTATCGGCTGTAAGTTGTTTATTCGAGTGTTTTTAACATAAAATTGTTTTATTTGAGTCTTTCCAGCATAAAATTGTTTGGCAAGTCCCCACTCCCCGCCTCACTCGATGCCGTCGAGTAGAATAACCGATATCTTCTACTAAAATACTACGTCTCCATTTACATATGTTAATGTTTGGAAATGATTTATTTGGATGTTGCTAACTGTATGCAGCTTAATTATGCAGACAAAACTTTTGTTGAGTGGATGAAATGCCTTCTTCGTAAAGGTAGCAATAATGTGTTGTCACATGATTTTTCGGTCTTTGGTCCCCTGTTTTGTTCCAGGTCAAGGGTAATTTCTGTGTGTGTGTGTGTGTGTGTGTGTGTATGTGTGTTAATGAACCAAATCAATTTTTAGCCTATGCTGACCCTGTTATGATCTTGACAATTGCTGCTAGTTGTAATCATCAAAGAGAAAAACTCAACAGATGTGTGAAGCCCAAAACTCTATCATAACATTTTTAATCCCATTTCCTGTAAAGGTAGGCTTTTATAAACAATGATGTAATATTAATATTGCTGTTACATGTACTTTAGTCAACACTTCTTTCAGTAACAGAAACTTGACATTGGGAGACATTTATCAACAATAGAGATAATCTGATTACTTACCTTACATCATGATATGAATTAATTGTTGGTTCAGGATACATTTGAGAAGAATAAAAGTGGCCATTCATTAGGAGAACATTTTACATTTTTGTACTAATATGCTGCTTGCTGGCTGTTACGGGGTACAAAAGTTGCAAACAATAACATCCAACACAAAGTATATTCCCAGCCAGTTTTTAATGTTCACCCAAGTTAGGGTTCAAGACAGACTGCTCTTTACAGAGAACAAACTGGTAGTTTTACACCAGGGCAATATTTTATCCACATAAAAAACAGTGATGACAAAATACAGACTTAGACTCCAACTCCTATGGGTCAGAATCTTTATCAGTATCAGATGTGAACTAGGTAGTATTTGTTTCTAACATTACCATATCTGACCGCTTAAAATCTTTTAAACTAAAACTACCATATACACCCATGTCTCCTGTCTTAATGATAATCAATATTTATACAATAAATTGGAGGGAAATGTTATGCATTAATATGATGGCAACACTGATCATATTAGAGGGGTGGCCATTCTTGAGGGGTACTTTTGCATACAAACTCGACGGTGCCAAGGGATTCTGGCTGAATGAAGCAGGTGGCCGCTGGTAAGGGGGTGGGGGGCATTTAAGAAGGGGACTTATATATATGTGTGTGTGTGTGTCTGTCTGTGTAAAAATTCAAACTGTTTTTATGTTACTATCAGAAAATCATGTAATTTTTGTAAAATTTGAAATTACTCCCCAAAAAGAGATACAATTTTAAAAAGAAAATCTCCGGTTTTAAAGAAAATACCATGCTAATTTCCGGTCATGGTTATCACTGATTTTGTATTTGTCCATTAGCAAACAATGCCTAATTCTGACTTCCAGAAATTATGAACACCCCAATGCATGATGTACCCTTAGTTATTGAAACATGTATGTCATTATCCATATGTACAGTATTTTACCTAACAATTACATTTCAAAGCACATGTCACTGACAATAAAAAATGGATTTCAACATAAAATAATGAAAAAATATAGAAATTTCAATTAAACTGAAATATTTCATATTGACTGAAGTCAATTTTGATGCAAAGCAATATAAGTAATTTTTGTTTGGCTTAGATTACAATTTTAATAGAAACTGATCACAGTATGAACCATGCATGAAAACAAACGTTATCATTCACATACCAAAAATCCTTACAGCTGATTACTGAAGAATGACTGCCGGGGAACTTAGTAGACAAGAGAAACAGACTTGCATTCCAACTGGATAACAACAGAGGACACAATTCAAACTCCACAATCATAGAAAATGGATTGTTCAAAACACTCAATATCCCTATGGCAGATTTACTCAATTTATTAATTATGGTAACAGCTGCAAGAAAGGCAGCAGGCCCAGAAGGTTTTGCAACTAGCTGGGTCCAAAATCACACTAATGTAGTTAGTATATGACCAGAACCACACAGATGACCACAATAATACAGAAACGATAATCCTGCCAGTCAAGCCGTTAACTACCACTGACATCAAGTTTTTACTTACAATAACATGAGAAAATCCAAAATTATCAACTTAAACTAGATTCTGCAAAATATATCCAGTCTGAAGCACAAATAATCAACTGTTCTGTAGAAAATCCTAATCACTGTAACTGCCTTCAATTTAATCAACATTCACGTCTGCCACCACTTAGATAAAGCTGGATCCATATATGTAATACTGCATAATGTATCTCTTTGTTACCAGTTTGACTTTATGACATCTGACATTACACTCCTTGCCTAAACTTCAGCAAATATGGCTCAAGCTGAATCAATTGTGAAATTATAACATAAATGCCAGTACATGAAATATGTACAAAAGGATGTGTAACATATGTGAGTCTGCTTTCCTACCAAAATGTATTCAACTTTGATTGAAAGTGTATAAATTTACATAAGCAAATTATTAAAACTGACACAGAAAAAATGTAAACACCAAATACGGATGTTTAGCACTGTCCCTCATGTGACATCATGAACCACTACCTCATGTCTATAAATATAATGCAGGAACAGTTTTGGACAAACAGATAATAGTACAGGAGGCCAGTATAATTTTTCATTTACAAAATACTATCCTTTGAGGAAACAGAAAAGGCAAATTAACTTTCAATCATTACAGTGAAGCAGTAATTAATCTGATCATTCTGAAAATAATTTTCTTGCTGCCTAAATCAACCTTTAAACAACTTGACCAAAAACTCTTGAAAAGAATTTGAGCTAATTTGACAGAAGCCATCCTGACATAATGGAATGTATGGTATGACATATTTCATGTACTGGTATTTATGTTATAATTTCACAACTGATTCTGCTTGAGCCATATTTGCTGAAGTTTAGTGTAATGTTGAAAATTTTTACAAATAATGCCTATCTATCATCAAATATGGCTACCATTACTAACAGTTGAAATGCTTTAAATGGCTTCCAAAAAGACATACTTCAGAATTTGAACAAACTTGACAGCAAACATCCTGACATTGAGGGCTTTCAGGTTTACAACTAAGTGCTCAGCTGCCATCAAATATGACCACTGTTACTAAAAAAACATTTAAGAGACTTGAAGAACTATTCAATAGACTTTGACCAAATATTACAGAAAGCATCTTGGCTTAAAGTTCAAATGATGCCTATTTTCTCTATCAAAATTGGTTGCTGTTTCTAAATTATGAAGAAATACTTAAGATGACTTCTTCACAAAAACTGCTCAGAAGAAATTAAAAAATTTACAGAAAAGTTTAAATGAGGCAGTAAGGGTTTTAAATGTATACACTTGATCCTTATTCATCGTTAAATATAGCCTCCAGTAGGAACTTCGAAAAATGCTTTCATTGGATTTGACAAAAAGCATATTGGCATGAAGGGCTTCCAACTTTTTAGCAATGATGCCTCAGTCTGCCATCATATAATGGCTGCCATTGCTTAAAACAAAATCTACTTTAGTAACTTCTAAAAACTGCTCAGCTGTTGTTGTTGTATGGGTTAATGCCATTTTCAGCACAAGATAGGCTATACATGGCAGCCAGCACAAATGATGGAGGATGAACCCAGGAAAACCCCAGAAAGAACCATCAAGAAGCTACTGGCAAGTTTTCTCACACACCCACATTGGCCGAACCTGAGACTCGAACCCATGTAGACAGAGGTGAGATGGCAGTGATCCGTAGTGGTGAGCACTTTAGGCCACTCAGGCCCCTCTAGGCCCCTCTTCCCAGTACAGAAATATACTTATAACTCCTCTCATTTCGACTCGTTTCATTCGCTTTCCACTTGTTTGAGGGCTACACTGCATGACCTCTGTTCAGAAAAAGAGTGACAGTTCCATGCATTATTAAACAATATTTCATTCTGTTACCTTGGTTACATACTCCATAATTATTTCATCATATGACATTGTTGCATAACAACATAAATGGTTTTATGTCTTGTCCTATCAGGCAAACAAAGTAATGTTGCATACAGTCATTTGGAATTAAACTAATCAAATTATCATTAAATGGTTCGTAAGACTTTTTCAAGTAGTTTTATCGAAAAGAGAATGGTTCCTGGTTGACCATCGTAGTTATGATAATGCATAAGAAAGCAAAAGCATAAAGGCTGATGAAATGCGATTAATTGTCATGTTATTACACTATGCTGTGGTTTTGTTGAATGATATCGTTATGTGCTGCTCTGTGATAATCACATTTTACCTTTGTGCTGATTTTAAATCAGTTTAGGAATCTTGCTATTCCAAACCACAAATATTACAAAACTCATTTCATAAGTTTATTTGAAAGAACACTTATACAATATTATATAAGGCTGGTCAATGTTAGAGTGTATTAATATTTTTTTATTTTTATTTTTATTTTATATTTTAACAATGTTTTAGTCAAGACAGAAAGAGATCTCATAATACGCTGGAATGTTGGAGATACAAACACAATAATACATATATCATTATTTAAAATATTGGTTCCTTGTTGAAGTTCCTGTCAACAAAAGCCTATGACTGTCCTAATTTAGTCAAAACAAATGCAATGTGCTGACCTGACCTACATCTGAGGCTTACGGTAACAAATAGATAAACATCAATACAAAACTCTATTGTAAACAAATGTCAACATTTCCACAACCAAAATGATTTCATACTATTTATATCTATGCATTAAATGAAAAAAGCAACCGTTGCCTTGTCTATAAATGAACAAACACGTGCATAAAATTTCCCCCTGTAGAACATTCAGAGAGTTCGTTAATAGGTACCATATTTGAATATACTGTATATGTATCTTTCACTTGATATATTCAGTCACATTTGGCCATTTTTTTTTATAAAATGGTTATTTAATGATTTTCATTTTTTTAATAACAATGATTATTTCAGATCACAGATCAGCAATATTTGTATAAAAAAAAATTAAATGTCTTCATGGCACTGCCTGGATGACTTCAATCATTTGATAAAAGTTTACTCAGCAGTTTTGGACAAGAAGTCATTTAAAGGTTTTTCATTTCAAATAACAGTGTCCATATTTGGAGATGGAGCTATACACATGTAATCTGAAGACAAATGAAAAGCATTCACGCCAGTATGCACTGTGCAAGTTTGGCTGAATTTGGTCTTGTGGGTCTTGCTGAGAAGATGAAAATGCTATTGTTGATTGATAATGGGAATTTTTGTTCTATTTATAGCAGTGGTGGCATTTGAAGTTGGATTAGAATCATTTGTACAAACTCAAAAGATCTTCCTTCCATAAAATTTTCATATCTGATCATATTCTGTTCAGTGGTTTTTGAGATGTTATTAAACCATTTTTATTCTATTTTTGATAATAGCAGCTATATTTGATGATGCCTGAGCAACATTTTGTATAAATTTGAATTTGAAATCCCTTAACATCTATCTTCTTTGTGCCAAATCTGCTCAAAAATTGGTCCAGGAGTTTTTTTTAAGATGAAGTTGAAAACAGAAATTGTTGACAGATGTACAACAAATGAAAGGCCATTTCCATATGAAGCTATTGGCAGGTATTATCACATACCCACATTCATCATCATTAGTCCTGTAGTCTAGTAGACTGTTGGGGCAGTCTGCACAAGACTGAACAACCAGCTTCATCCATTCCTCTCGATTTTCTGTCTTTCTCAGTGAGTTGCTCAATGTCGAGCCTGTCCACTCTCGAATGTTATCTTTCCACCTCTTTCTCTGCCTGCCTCTCTTTCTTCTTCCTTGTAGCAGCCTTGCAGGATTGTCTTGGCAAGTCCTGATGATCGTGAGACAGGCCCATACCACTGCAGTTTACATTTTTTCACTAAGATCACGAGGCCCAGTCACTTGTCTTATCCTTTGTCATATTTCTTCACTGGTGACATGGTCTTTGTATGTGACACTGACGATCTTTTGGAAACATCTCATATCTGTGGCCTGTATGCTTTTCTCTAAGTCAGATATTATGGTCCATGATTTGGAGGTGTAGAGAAATATGGAAATCACCAGTGAGTACATCAGTCTGACCTTTGAACTGAGTGCAATGTTCTTGTCATTTCATATGGGCTTCAGTTTTGCCAGTGCTGCTGTTATCTGTGCAATCTTGGAGAGTACTTCAGGCTTCGATTCTTCATTGTTACAACTGCCCCCAAATAACTGAAGCTGTGGACTGTTTCTAGCTTTGCACCTTGGACCCTGATGTCAGTGCTGATGCCTTTGGTGTTGGTCATCATTTTGGTCTTCTCTGCACTAATTTCCATGCCGTAGGCTGCAGAGGTTTTGTTGAGACTCTCTACTAAGCTTGCTAATTCTTGCTCATTTCCTGCTAATCCATCAATGTAAGTTGCTGATTGTTTTGCCTCTAATGTTGACTGTCCCTTCATGCTTTTCAAACACATCTGCCACGATTCTCTCCAGAAAGATGTTGAATTGTGTGGGAGAGAGCAGACAGACTTGTCTGACTCCGACTGTCATTCTGAACCAGTCCCCTATGCTACCGTTAAAGTATACTGCACTAGTGGCCTTGTCATAGAGGTGCTCCATTACAGTGATGAGGTTGGCATTGATATTGTACTATCTCATGGTCGCCCACAAGACTGCATGCCCTACCCTGTCAAATGCCTTCTTGAAACCCACGAAGATGTGGTACAGATTGTGCTGGTGTTGGAGGTACTTCTCACACAATATCCAGAGGTTAAAGATCTGCTCTCTTGTGCTGCGCCCTGCTCTGAACCCTGCCTGCTCCTCGGCAATGATCTTTTCAGCCTGTGGCTTTAGTCTGTTCAGCAGTATCCTTAGCATGACTTTGCTTGGATGATTTATAAGATTGATTTTACAGTGGTTTTGACACTGTTGCAAGTTGCCTTTCTTGGGGAGGGTGATAATCAGTGATTGGGTCCACAGTGATGGCCATGCTCCTGTTTGCCAGATCTTTGTGAAGGTGCTAATATCATTGCTTCTCTTCCACCTTGGATCAGTTCTGCTGAGATGTTGTCCACTCCTGCTGACTTCCTCTTTTTTGGAAATCTCACTGCGGCTTCAACTTCTTCACATAGGGTAGGCTTGTCATTGTTAGTTGCTGGAGGGACATTCAGTACCTCTGCAGACATGACTTTGGTATTCCACAAAAAAGCAGAAAATCTGAAGGGGGGGTTTGGGGTCCTACCCCAATGGGGTCTCTAGGGGCAGCGCCCCTGATGCGAAGGTCCTGGGGACCAAAGGACCCCAGCCAAAAATGCATTTTACAACCATAAAAAACTGCTCCTGGTGCAACTTATGATCATAATATATAACAAAATAATCATTTAAAAAACTAACAAACTTACCAAAGGTTTTCAACTTGACTTGAATAATTTCACAATATTTATTGTCACATAAATGTTTATCCAATACTATTGGTGCTTAAGTTATTTCATGTGCATGTCAGTGTTCACACTGTAATTTAGTCACAATTAATTTCTCAATTTTTGCAGCTAATATACTATACTTCTCTCTTTTTATAACAGATCTGTAAAATAAACACCCAAGTACATCAACTATGTATAAATAATCCCATACATTCACTGGTCTTTTTCTCCAATGGACACAACCTGTTGATATTCCAGTCAAGCCCTTTTTGTGGCTTTGGTAAAGATTTGTTTAACCTTCCTTTCTGGCTGACTTTTTGGTTCAATGTGCAATTATTTCTTTTCTTTCTCAATGAGAACCTTTTTCCTTTCAAGCTGGTGCTTCTATTAGCAATATGCAGTGCGCATAATCTGACAGAGAGCTACATCTGTTCTCTCATGCAAGAAATCTTTCTTCTTATAATAATTAAATGAACTTTTTCCAGATGCCTTTTGAGCTTAAATTTTTCCGTATACAGCTTCTTTTGTAGGTGCCATTCCAAACTCTTCCAACCGCGATTAACATAAAGCAGAGGTCACAAAATGCCAGTTCTCTAGTGTTCAGTTTTCTTATAAACTGACCAACTAAATTTACATCAGCTTTTCGCTCCTGCCATTCCCATTTCTATACATTTTTAAACCGTAATCTAAACTTCTTGTGTCATGGTCTCTCTCAACAACTTGGGATGCCATTTTTGCCAAGCACGCTTCTTTCCAATGCCATCAGTTCCCATTACATGAAAGTTCATTGGATGAATTTAAACTTTTGAGCAATCAGAATAATCTTTACGAGAGTCGTGGGCTAACTAATATATGGAATGAATACGTTATAAGGGTCATTGCAGAATGGGACTGAACAGACCGTTTTTAAAAAACCAGCTCAGAGATGATAAAAAATCCTGACTATATCAAGAAAAACTGGATTCAGGAGAGAAGCGGAATTCCACTTTAAAATGGAGAAAAAATCATGTCTGCCTCTGGATCTATTGTGGCCCAGTGGTTGTAAAAGTTCTGTGCAGTACTCTGTCCATCTTTCCAGAATATATTTTTCTTCTGTGAGGCAGTTCTGGCTTTGTCCTGTATAGAGGTAACCCACTGTTATTTTGTGCTTGTTAGAACTTGGACCAGTTGGTATGCTTTCCTGATGTTGTTCCTTTTCAAGTTTCCCTCAATGTCTTTGGATTGTTTTTCTATCCAGTTCTCTTTTGCTTTTTTCATGCATTTCTTGACTTCCCTTTTGAATGCCTTGTACTCAGGGCTGCCCCTTCTGTATTGTTTCTTCTTCAGTTTCCTCCTCTTGTCACACAGATTCAGGACCTCAGCTGTGACCCAGAGCTTCTTGACTGGGTGATGTCTACCAAGGATCTCGCTGGCTGTTTCAGTCATTGCGGTATTGTCAGCATGAAGGATGGTGAGAGGTGCAAATTTCCCACCAATCATTGCCCGAAAAGCTTTTGCTTCTTCAAGATCCTTTAATTCCCTGAGATCAAATTGTATTCTTGTGTGGCTCTCTTTCTTGACCTTTGCATGTAGCATGAAGCACCAAATCATGATCACTTTCTATGTCCATTCTGGGAAAGCTTCTAGTCTTGGTGATGTTTACACTTGACTGTACGTACCTCTTTACCATGATGTAGTCCATCTGACTGTGATGGTCTCTGCTTGGGTTGTGTCATGTCCATCTTCTGGATACTTTGTGTAGGCCAAAGGTGGTTGCCAGCATAAGGTCATTGTAGCTAGTGAACTCCTAGAGGAGCCTCAGTCCTCTCTCATTTGTCTGTGCACTGCAGCAGCATCCTCATGTTCCTTTCCAGTCCATGCAAGCATCCTCCCCTATCTTGGCATTCCAATCGCCTTGCACAACCAGAATGTCTTTTTTTGGTGTTTTATCCACAACTTCTTGTAGCTGGTCATATAAATCTTCCACATCTGTGTCATCATAGTCTAATGTTGGGGCATATGACTGTATTATGGTTATGTTGAATGGAGTTGCCTTGCTCCTGTTTGTCTTCTCTGCCATTGAAGTACTGTTTGTGGCTTTCCAAAGTAATTGTTTCTCCAATGTTCTCACAGAGTCCTAGGATGTTCCAGCAGTATCTGTTCATTTCATATGTAAGCTCCTAAAGCTTTCTTGTTGTTCTCAGTGTTCTCACATTCCAAGTACCAATGGTGATGTTGTTCCTGACACAAATCTTGCTGCTCTGAGCACAATTCATATAATCTGCACAGAAAGGCAGACGCTCCTGCCCTCCACAAGTCTTCCAGCTATGGATAAATAGTGTGATGTTAACACAGCATCATTGGGCGGAAGAACTTCCGAGATGAAGTCAATGTCCAAGTGGAAAGGCTGCCAAACTGCTCAATGGCTACGTGTTCATGACCAAGGCGAGCCACCAAGTTGGAGGAAATTGGCTGTGGTCAGGCCTGGTGAGGGTTGGCCAGGTGGCAGCTGCCCTAGACACACCACACGAAAGATGACAACCATTACCCATCCCATTCCGGCTCGGTTGTAGCCCTGTTCAACAAGGGGCATGCATTCTGTTGTGCATCAGGGCAAAGGTGGAAAGTATTTAACTGGTGATCAGAGCAGCAAGATTTGTCTCAGGAACAACAACACTAAGTATACCCATACTATCTGAGCCAAAACTCAAAACCACATGGACACAGGTGTGAATTTTTTTTGTAAGTACTCTGTAAAGGTAAACAAATTAAATCACTCAGTCATCACCATAAAAATTGTAACTCTTTACACACATACGAAATACAAGGTAAACAAATAAAAACCAAAATATGAATACAAATTTTCTCTGACTGTGACTTATACCCTAAGTTACAAGGGGAAAGTGAACATGCAGAAGTTATCTTAGCTTTATACTGATTTAAGCCAAGTATGAGAATATATCAAGTGGTTTTAGTAATGTATGCAAATGAAAAACTTTAGCCAAACTACTGATGCCTTGACATCAGAATAGCTGCCATGCCTTGCTTCCAACTAAAGTGGGCTAAGAAAAATTTGTTACGATCTTGAAGTTAGCATGACCTTTTATGTCTTCTAACACATCTGTGCATAACAGAGATTCACAAAACAATTGGAAATTGACCAATCAACTTTACGTTGTTCTCTGGATCTTTCTGTCACTGGTGTGTCACAGCTTTCAGAAAGACAAAATCAAGGTAAATCCAAAACAACTCCAACTTTTTGTATCACTCCTCTGTAAAATTCCTTCCTCCTAAACCCCCCCCCCGCAAGAGGTTGTTCAAACTCTTTCTAACAATAAGACACCACATTATACAAAACATTCCATAAAGATTGGATTAGTAATAATCCATATAAAAATACTTGTCTTGGGGTTGATTTGTCTTCAACTTTTATATCCAATATACTTCTACAGTGGACTTTTCATCAACTACAGGGGCCCCGAGTGGCCGAGTGGTTTATCGCACTCTCCATTACGGATCACTGCCATCTCACCTCTGTTTGTTTGGGTTTGAGTCTCGGATTCAGCCAATGTGGGTATGTGAGAAAGCTTGCCAGTAGCTTCTCGTGGGTCGGTGGTTCTTTCCGGGGTTTTCCCGGGTTCTTCCTCCACCACTAATACTGGCCGCCATGTATAGCCTATCGTGTGCTGAAAAATGGTGTTAAACCCTACAACAACAACAACAAAAATCATCAACTACAACATCTCACATATTTCTGAGGTTGAGACAGGATGCAAACAACAAGGATCATGATATGCCATAGCATAATGCACCTGCAGATCAGGGTCTATGTTGTTCTAGTCATTACTCCTATCAATCTGCACAGTTCCATATCTGCTGGCACATTATGTGAAGTAGATCTGTCTGTGCAGTCTGCAGTTGAACCCAACTTAAGCAAGTACATATGGTACATATGCAGGTTTTGATATAGCAATGCACACAATAATGTATACCCTTTCCATTTATATTAATGCTGAAAATTTATGGCAAGCCATTGTGGAAAAATTCTGTATTTTCCAATATAAAAAAATCAGCCCCATCTGTAGGTAACAACTGTATACCTTGTAGGATAACATAAACAGCTCCTTACACAGAGGGTTACAAGGTATGAAGGCAGGAGTTATATCCCTTGTTAAAATGCAACATCTGACATAAGAATGAATTTCTCAGCTTGCAAGCTTTAGTAATGATGTAAACTTTGTTCTTATTCATCCATACAGATCTTGTTATAAAGCTGAAACAAGAGTCCAATGAAGGGAATGGTGATCTAGATGAACTTGAACTTTCCAGGAATTCAATACAAGACCATTTTGTTACTTTAACTGCTTGGTGTTGAAACCGTCTGATATTCTTCAAAATGGGCCATATTTATGTATTTGCAACTGTGAATATCAGATTGGCACCATTTTCATTTGGGACCAACAAAATATCATTTAGGATCAAGAAGAGATCATAAAAAGTCTATGACTTTCAGTTTTGAAGAAGTAATAAAAATAAGAACTTTCAAGATGGCTGCTAAGGTGGATATAAGATCAGAAAAATCTCTATGTAGGATTTTCCAGTCAAACTTGACTGTTTGATCCCAAAACAATAAGATTCTTCCTTACCTGCAGTGTCAGCTAGCCAAATGCTTGGTCCAGTCGTGTGATGCAGAACTAACAGTATTGTGTGGAAACCACTTTTCTTTATTCAGTCATGGTGCCACAAACCTTTAACCCCAAAACTGACATACTTCTTCCTTGCCCCCAAATACAAGCTACTGTTTTAACAAATTTTAGTAATGGTGGCATAACAATAACAAGACAGCAGCTATGATGGCTATATTAGATGCCCCAGCAGCATCATTTTCATTTGTGACTAACTAGATATCATTAATAGACTTCTGGTGAAAGCTCAACATCAATATGACTTTTGACTAAGGTGGCATAACAATAATAAGACTGCAGCCATGATGGCTGTATTAGATGCTAGAGTGGCATCATTTTCATTTGTGGCCAACTAGATATCATTAATAGACTTCTGGTGAAGGCTCCACATCAATATGACTTTTGACTGAGGTGGCATAACAATAATAAGAATGCAGCCATGATGGCTGTATTAGATGCTAGAGTGGCATCATTTTCATTTGTGGCCAACTAGATATCATTAATAGACTTCTGGTGAAAGCTCAACATCAATATGACTTTTGACTAAGGTGGCATAACAATAATAAGACTGCAGCCATGATGGCTGTATTAGATGCTAGAGTGGCATCATTTTCATTTGTGGCCAACTAGATATCATTAATAGACTTCTGGTGAAAGCTCCACATCAATATGACTTTTGACTAAGGTGGTATAGCAATAATAAGCCTGTAGCCATGATGGCTATATTAGATGCTAGAGTGGCATCATTTTCATTTGTGGCCAACAAGATATCATTAATAGACTTCTGGTGAAAGCTCCACATCAATATGACTTTTGACTAAGGTGGCATAACAATAGCATTGCAGCCATAATGGCTATATTAGATGCTAAAGAGCAGCATCATTTTCATTCAGGACCAACAAGCATTAAGACTCGATGGTCATAAACTTAAAGTAATAGGAAATAGCAAATACCAACAAATTTTGTAAAATTCATCAAATAATTTATTTGACTAGAATATAAGTAAACATTGAAAATGAATTAAATCCCAAATACTCCTAAACATTTTATCACAAGTTCAAACGTAAAAAGTTCCAATGGAATTCCCGCAGTATTCCACACAAATTCTGATGTTGAATGTGTTTGAGTGCCTGTAGTCTCGACTGTGTTAATGTGCCAGTGGCCTGGTTTGTGATGATATGCTGACAGTCTATTTATGTATCACAATAACATAATCCAAATATGTCCTTGTCTGAATTCACTATAATTCCAAATTAATGTGCCTGTCCAAGAATAATACTGAACACTTTATAATTCCAGTGAATAACACATTTGAATAAATAAATCCATCCAAAAAAAACCAAACTGAACACAACAATAAGAATCAGTCTGCTTCTGAAGTTAAGGGAAGAATAAGTAATTTTGAAGTAAACATATTATATAAAAGATCAATACACAATAACAGCCAGGATGCAGGCTTAGTATCCTCTATAAGCATTCAAAGTTATCAACAGATTTAGGAACTAACAAGTGGAAAACTACGTCCATGACTCATATTCAAATAAACATGCTTGCCTCCATTGATAATTGTCTGAATATTTAATCCACATTCATACAGAAATATTAGTTATGCATTATGTTGTTTACAAAATAAATGTCACTGGTCAGGTACTTTACATGAACTTTATTTTGGACATGGTCAAGTGCAGAATACAGATGTATATAATATATAATCATTAAGAAAAGTCAACAAATACGAGTAATACGAGTAACAATAGACACTGTAACAAGTCTTCTGGTGAAAACCTCATGTAAAAATGTCTTTCCATTCAGAAGCAGTGACAAGACAATTTTCATGATGACTACCTTGGTGACCATATTTGAGATCAGATTGGCACCATTTTCCTTCATAAACAATTAGATATCATTATTAGACGTTTGGTGAAAACACCACTTCAATATGATTTTCCATTTAAAAGGCATAACAAAAACAGGATTTTCAAGATGGCAGCCATGGTGGTCATACTGGACGTCAGATCAGCACCGTTTAATTCAGGACCAAGTTGAGATGGTAATTAGTCTATTGATGAAAAACCAACACCAATATGACTTTCCATTTTGAAAGAAAAGCAGGAACAAGATTGTCAAGATGGCTGCCTTATTGGACATAAGGTAAACATCACTTTCATTTAGGACCAACCAGACATCATAAAAAATCTTCTAGCAAAAAGCCCCATGTTGATAGGACCCTATATTTGGGAGGAGAGGCAATAACAAGATTTTCAAGATGGCTGAAATGGTGCCCATGCTAGATGTCTGAACTGTACCATTTCCGTCAAAGATGAAGTATACCTTGGTTTAAATGTGAGTGTAAAACAGGCACAGGGAACTTCTAACAGGGTGCAAGCCAAATAAGTGATTTTTAAAGCCACACCCTATTGTACAAATTATCGGATAAAACAGTATCACTTGCCATATCAGGCCCAACCTGCATGGCAATCCTCCACATTGTTACCATGGAGTAACAATAACAAACTTGTGCTCATGAACATACATCAGACAATGAACAACCAACATTCCATCCCATAACTCTTCTTGCCTATGACCAATACACCTAAACAATTATGATTCAATAAAACATCAGTATTTTAATACAGTGCATAATTACTATTAGTGTTTTGCCTGATACGAATGTAAAGCTTATGTCAAATGAATTTAAATGTTTTCTAATCCGCACCAAATATTTTTGTTGTTTCATTTACTAACATATTTTTGTTTTTATATAAGATAATTATCTTTATTACATCCAATGGCACTGGGATTTTTACCTATCAATACTGCATATACAATCTCAGCATGTAAACATGATTATCTTAACCAGGTATTTTGTTCCTGTTGCCTTCACTTTAGATACTTGCTGTTTTCCAATACCGTAATCAGTTTCTGAAAGGAAATACCTCTCTTACAGAAAGCCCATCATCTGGCATTAGGCCTATACTGGCAGAAACTGCTTAGTGATCTAGAGGCATGGAATTATTAAACATTATTGACTCTGCCACTGAATTTTTTAGTACAACACAACACAACAAACAGACATCCAGATCTCCCATACAAAATAAAATTTTCGTCAAATTAAGCTGTGCCGGTCTGCAGGGCAATTTTTCAACCCATAATGTCGCATCTTGATATACCCACTCTTATGTCAGGCATATAAAAGAAAGTGGACTCCTATTAATCTATGGTCACTTATAATACACAAATAGCATAATCCACTGGATTAAAAAACAGCATTCAGTGGTCACACTGGGTAGGTGGTCATAATAAGCAGGCAAACTGCATATTAGAAATTTTTTAGTGGACAGAAATGTTAGATTTTGTTGTTGTGGGGTTTAACACCATTTTTCAGCACATGACAAGTTATACATGGCGGCCAGTATCAGTGGTGGAGGAAGAACCTGGGAAAACCCCAGAAAGAACCACCAACCCACGTGAAGCTACTGGCAAGCTTTCTCACATACCCACATTAGCTGAATCCGAGACTTGAACCCACGCAGACAGAGGTTAGATGGCAGTGATCTGTAATGGATGTAATGGAGAGCTGCAGTTAGAACAATTCGGCCACTTGGGGAGAAATAGTAGATGCTAGTGGCCTCTGACTGTACATGTTTTCTTTTCTATTCTCGGAGTGAGCTGCAGTACCTCAGGCGGCACAGCATTAAACTCCCAGTTCAAGGGCCATGGGTTCAATACCAGCCCAGGTCAGCTGCCTGTGTCATGGTTAAAGGCATTTAGCTCCCATTTCCTTGGTAAAATGTAGATCATAATGTGTAAAAAGAACTGTCAAAACCATTCCTTTTATACATTAGCAAACTGTTTATTTATATATGGATGTATATGTACTAGTACTGTTATGTATATCCATACTGTGTGCTTAACTTTTCTCCTTCATTGTAGATAGTATTTTAAGATAATGCTCATTTATAAACAACATGTTTACATAAGCAAATTTTGTCTATCATTGTAAATTGTTGTTGTTGTGAGGTTTAATGCCTTTTTTCAGTGCAAGTTAGGCTATACATGGTTGATAGTATAACTGGTGGAGGAATTAAGAACCCAAGAAAAATCCGGGCAAAACACACTGACCAATGAGAAGCTACTTGCAAAATTTCTTATGCACCCACATTGGCCAAGCCAAAGAATCAAACCCAAGTACATGTAGTCACAGAGGTGAGATGGCAGTGATCTTATGTTCTTGTTGTTGTGTTTAACACCATTTTCCAGCACAAGATAGGCTATACATGGAGGCCAGTATAAATGGTGGAGGAAGAACCTCCGACACAAGATAAGCTACTGGTAAGCTTTCTCACATACCCACATTGGCTGAATCCAGACTCGAACCCATGCAGAGAGAGGTGAGATAGCAATCGCTTTAGACCACTCGGCCACTCAGGGCAGTGATCTGTAATGGTGAGCAATTTAGACCACTCTGTTACTTGAGGCCACTTATAATAAGTTGTTAATAATATGCTGACATAACTTTGAAGATCAAAACATTTTAGAAACTGACTTGTTTATGTTGCAAGAGTTTAAGGTCAGTCTTGCTTACAGTTAGACTAGAAAATAAACACATTCTGGTACATTATATGTCAAGAGAAACTAGGTGAGCAAATAATTCATTCCTATTTTAGGTCAGTCTGTTGAAATCCTTTTCGATCAGAATTTGCAGTTGTGTTCAGATATAATTTAAGAGGAATTATTTATTTAAATTATTTGCTGGAATTAATAAGTGCTCATTTACTCTGGATTAATACATCATTTTGTAACCTAATTCAAAGACATACTGGATTGGATCACTTTGGTAAATCAGGACATTCAAGACTATGGGAATTCATTCAGGACCCATGCAGACAAAGATGAGATGACATTGATTGGTAAAGACAAGCACTTTAGAACACTTGCCCCCACCCCCATGGCCCCCTTCCATTCAGAAAATGTTACATTATGTGATGAAAGTTAGATTGTCATAGGTCATCTACACATGAAACATGATTCATCAGCTATCGCTGAAAACAATAAAAAATAATAAATTCCTAATTCAAAGGTAACCCATTTGATCCTTTAGGCAGAGTTTACTGACCCTTTTGTGATAGTTGTCCATATGAACTGAATACGTCTTTTTGCAACATGTTGGTGTAGAAAAGAAACTGAATACCTCAAAATTATGCAGGATTTTTTTCCAGTGCTGGTGAGCTGTGGTCATTCAGTTTATAAAGCAGTGAAATGGTAAATCTGGATCATAGGTTCAATACCTGTCCACCTCAACCATTGTCAGTCACTTCAGTGTGTCTTTGGGAAAAGGCACTAACCACACCTTTTCACGTCAGAATCAATGAGCATCTTTCAAACCTTTGAAGTTATTATGCGAAAACCATATTTCTTCTACAGCCACTGTCACCCTGATCCTTGACATTTTGGTCAACAACAAGCCATCAGCAAAGTATTTGATCCAGATTGGTGATGCAAAGCTAATGTTATTGTGAAGAAACTATAGTGATATTGACCTTTGACCATGTGACCCCTAAATCACAGGGCTTCTTCCTTATGCCAGACAGACTGATGTACAACATGATTCATTTTGCCTTATGATGGGTAAATAAAAAGCAGACATTTGCTCTTAATAATTAATGGCTGATATCTGCTGTATTATAATCAGGGTCCAATGGATTGAAAAATATCAGTTGCTGGTCAAAATGAATAGTGGTTATAATATGCAAAGTGTATATTAAGAAATTTCATGGGTACTGAGAAATGGTTGCTTCTATAAGGCAGCTAGCTTAGTCTGCTCGGGTGACTACTAGATCAAGTCTGGCTGTACATGACTTTTTTCTGATGAATTTGCAAACCCTTTTCTTAATATCCTGATGCATACTATTATACAAAACCAGATAAGCGTGTCTCCATCACTAATTTAGATGACATCTTACCCCTTCAGAGGTACAACACAGTACAAGTAATAATGCTTTTTATTCCTAAAATATAGCCAAGTACTTTCTAACATTTTCTTCCGCCCTTCACTGTAATATCAGTTATATAATGCCCTACACATGAAACATGATTTGCCTGCCTGTAGTGTACAACACTAACAAGGAAAAAACATGCTTAATTCAAATGTAACCCATTTTACCTTTTTAGTGTACAACAACCCTTTTGTCATGTTTGTCAATATATTAATAAGCTTCATTTTCTTGACATACTGGTGTAAGAAATAAATTTTGAATCCCAAATTTGGAGGTTTTATTTCCAAGGTCAGAAAGCCATGCTATCTCAATTGGTACAGAGCCAGATGAATAATCCTGTGGTCATGGGTTCAATTTGGGCTGTTATAAAAATGGCAAATTTTCTAGGTTTATTCTGAAAAGTGTGCAATTGTTTTGAACTATATTTATTTTAGAAACTTGTCAACTGCAAATAAAGTGCCCTTGACAACATAAATATTTAAATCAACACATAATTTGTGGGGTTCCAAACATTTTATAGGAAACTGGATTACTGTATGGTCATAGGACCAGTTGAGGACAAGGGAAAATTAACTGCCAGCTCACTTGTCCAGAATGTAATCTTTGAACCAAGCAAGAGGCAAGACATTTCATTAAATTTCAATGGGATACACCAGTGCTGTCCAACCTTTTTGACACCATGGGCCACTGAAAAATGTTTTTCTTGAAGCCAAGTGCTGCAGCAGAAAACTGAAAAGCAACAACTATATAGCTGCTCGAGCTTAGGCGGGCCATTTAAAATCAGCCTGCGGGTTGGACAGCACTGGGATACACATTATGTTTTGACTGTGTCATGTACCACTGTGATGCCCTTACCTGAGACGTCCTGTTCACAGCAAGGGAAATATATGCACCTAGAGAAGATATGTGTAACTTCAGACAGCTATACATCCTAACTAGACAGTAACTGTCATATAATGATATCCAAGTGAAAAGGAGAAACTGATGAAACTCACAACACAGATATGTATCATAACTAGACAGTATGTCATATAAATGATATCCAAGTGCAAAGGAGACACTGATGAAACTTACTACACATATGGGGCCACAAGTGGCCGAGTGATCTAAAGCACTCTCCATTACGGATCACCGCCATCTCACCTCTGTCTGCGTAGGTTCGATTCTCAGATTTGGCCAATGTGGGTAAGTGAGAAAGCTTGCCAGTAGCTTCTCGAGGGTCGGTGGTTCTTTCCGGGGATTTCCCGGGTTCTTCCTCCACCACCAATACTGGCCACCATGTATAGCCTATCATGTGCTGAAAAATGGTGTTAAACCCTACAACAACAACAACAACAACAACACTACATATATGTATTATAACTAGACCAGGGGTGGGCAAACTACGGCCTGCGGGTCGCATGCGGCCAAGGAACAAGTTATCATTCGCACTGACTCTGTTTATGTTACTCTGTTTATCAAATAAATGTGCTTCTTTTGAAGTTTAAGTTGAAGTTTTCAAATATTAACAACATATTAACAACTGAAAATTAATTATGATGTTATTTAGAAAAACCTTTTGTTTTTGCTATTTCAAATATTAATTATTTTACTTAATGAACTATGCGGCCCACGACAAGGTGTAAATTTGTATATGCGGCACTTGCACTGGAAAGTTTGCCCACCTCTGAACTAGACAGTATGTCAATCCAAAGCTACAAGGTCAAGTTAATGCAAAGACAATGTTCAGTGTGTTCATTAATTCTTCAAGTACAAGAGTTTTGCACAAAAATAGGACATTGTTCTTTAATACATTTTGTTTTTACTTTATAAATGTTTATTGATTGATTGAGTATAGGCTGGTGCTAGCATAAAGCTTCCAGGGTAAATCCCTGGACCCCCACCACCTAATGACACCATTGAATGTTATAAGACTGGCATATCTTGTGTCACTTTTGTTACTGTTGTGTCAATACATGTGCATGTACTGTAATGTATATAGAGCAATGCCTCCCACATTATATGAGATAGACTATAAACATAAGGATAACACTGCCCAACTGATGGTCAGTCTAGGGTCATTTTTTGTTGTCTAAAAATAGCAACACTGACATTTGTAGGGCAGTTTTTCTCCTCAATATGAAATTTTTGTTGCAGAAATTGTCAGTTTAAGTTTTTGTTATTTTTTTAAAATAAGCTTTTAGATCACCCTTGATATTCTCTTATTTTCATGTTTGAATCTGCAAAATCACTGATACTTTATAATTGCTTTGATACATGACAAGTATTTCAGTCATATTGATCTTCATGAGTATTAATTTATATTTATTAAAAAAGAAACTCACAAAAGGCAATATTAATTAAATACCAGTATCTCACAAAGATCGCTCTGGTGGCCTAGTGGTTAGAGCATTTGCCTCGGCTGTGGGTTCGAACCCTGGCTGAGTCATACCAAAGACTTTAAAAAATGGTACCAACAGCTGCCTCGCTTGGCTGACTCAGCATTAAGAGGTTAGTGTTAGGACTCAGATTGGCCTGGTGTCAGGATAATGTGACTGGGTGGGACATCGTGCTACATGTCTGCGGCATGATGCACCAGTGCTAGATATCAATATAAATTGTCACACTGCAGACATCGTAGCAATATGACAGAAAAATTGTTAAAGCTACTCTAAAATTCCAAATCACATACACACACACAGTATCTCATAAAATATCCTTGTTAGAAATTAACAGGTTTAAATCATAATTGTTATTGTTAGGCAAGTCACACACTTTCCATGCTCTACACCACAAGGTGAAGACTGGATCACAATATACCTGTAGCAAGATTATATAATACATTACACAAATGTCATCCACACATATTTATCAGTCTATTTAAAAATAAAATATCTGCAATAACCTTGATTCCTTAAAATATGTGCATAAATGTGTTTTTTGTCTGCAATATGAAATTTTAAAGACTTTCATATGCAAAAGTGATTATGATGAAGACGTATTTTATTTCCCCAGAACACAAACCTGAATGGATGGCAGCCATCATAATGGTAAATCCATGATGCAGTAGTCACAACTTGCATAACATGACTGATGTACAACTATAATTATAGTTACAATTAAACTTAATGAAATTAAGTAACCCTATAATTAGTGTATACAAATTTGCATTCAATTTATTCATCTGGATTTTTTTATTAAAAAAAGCCATTAAATAACATACATGTATTCAGTTGTTGCAACTATGGTTGTAATAAAGTTAAGAAAATTATATCTGACATCTGGATAAAAGGTAGGTCCAAAAGTAACTCAATATGTGTATATGTTGTACCAATCAAAGTACCAGTTGCTTGATTGTGATTAAATAGCAAAATATACCTACACTGTTTGTCAAACTTGTAAGAAGATATTAAATCATCCATGAAAGGTGATTGCTTAATCAACAAGGTTCATTTCTTCTGGAACTTGGTTTGACAATTCTTGATAAAATGACTTAAAGTGGCTGGTTATGGCAGGTGTACTCACTATAGGGGGCTTTTCAGAGGCAGTTTCACTGTGTATACTGTATATGCTTGTTAAGAGGTAATGTACAACAGCATAATGCGCAAATAGATCATGATCTTTGTTATCTGCTACACTAATTAGGCATAACACACTGCAGAGACCCAGATCTGCCAGTGCATTATGCAATGGCAGGCCTTAGTCTATGCAGTTTGCAAATGGCTGTAACTGATATGTGACTAACTGACTATATACCATATTATATCTTGCCTTTGCAATATAGCAATCTTGTGTCTTTAATTCAGATCAGCCCACTTTACACATACTTGCATAATTATCATCTGAATTCCAGATGACCCTGCCAATAATGTAACTTACACCCTGTCAAAGAAAAATCAGATCAATCTGAAAATAGTCCCTTAAGCACATCTACTCTAAGCCCTCACCATCTATACTCACTTATAAGTAGAGTCCAACTGCAAACTGCACAGACTCTGATCTGCCATCGTAGATTTAGATCTGTTCAATTTGTTAGGAATAATCAGTAGAATGAACAGCATAGACCCTAATCTGCATGTGCATTATGCTACTGAAGGTAGTCTTATGTTACGTGTTTAGGCTTGAATAAACAGTAACACAAAAAAGAGTGAAAATAACAAGCTTTGTAAAATTTAACACATAATTTATTTCCTTGGAAAAACTACTGTAAAAATGAAACAATAAGAACTTAGAATCAAATCAAAAAATAATTAAAGAAAAATCCACAAATTACATTTTAGAAGTCCTAGTAATGAAATGTTCCAATGAATTCAAGTCCGAGTCCTGATGAAGAATCCAGGATGGAAGGCAATGATTTATACTGTATCCTTTGTGGTGTTGGAATGTCTACAGTTCTGTGTTATTAACAAACAATAATCTGGTCACTGAATTAATGAAATGTCCTTGTCCAAGAATTCTGTATGAGCACTCAAATTTTTCCAGGAAAAAGAATTATTCTTTAAATCTAAATAATTTCAATACTCATTAAAATGTAATTTCCCAAACTGGTCACAAACAAATGAACACCTTGACATTAAGTGTTTAAAGCCCAGACTGAGAGATATCTCTATAAACAATGATTACACAGTAACTGAAAACTCAAAACAAATTCCCGAATGAGGGTCAACTTTCCAGAACCCTCAAGCAGTCTTTACGTTTAAAGCACATAAGTCCCAGTATGACTTTGACAAGAACCTATCATTTTACTCTAAGAATAAGATAAAAATAAAAAGTTGTGTACTTCTCTCACTGATTTCTTAATTAAGGTTGAGAACTAGGTCAGCTTTAGGTGTTTACAAATGAACAGTCAAGGTCAAACTATTTTCTGGAAAAGTATTGAGTTCCAAGAAGACAAATAATGAAATTAAAAATAAAAAGATTTTAAAACTTACAAACAATTAAATTAAATCAAATATAAATTAAATCAAATATACATAACAATATGGATTCACACTCAAATGTACATGTCAAAACTCTTTACTCATAATGCATGCTGTTAAACTTGTATAAATGTGAAATTTTATTATGTTCATTTTAAATCTGCTGTCTGTTTGCTAGACTTCTCTGCAGTCAAGTCTAAGAGAAATTCTAAAACAACAGTCATTCACCCAAAAATGGTGGCAATGGTAGCTGTAAGGTCAAGGCACTGGACACATAACCTGAAAGGTATGGGTTCAATTCCATCCATGGGATCAGCTTGGATTGGTTACCAAATTTCTCTGAATTTTTATTTTTGAAGGTCACTGGTTTCTTTGATTTTTGTAATTAAACCTGGAAGCTTTTTTCAAGAGAATTTTTATTTTTATTTTTCTTATTTCAAGTTAAAAAGCCAAGTACAAATTTTAAAACGTTTTGGGGGTATTGACAATGAATATTTGAAATGCCATAAAATAATGCAAAACACATGTGATAACCCATAAATGACAAATATTTTGGCACTCTGACAATTGCCAAATACAAGCAACTGTCAAACTCCATTTAGCAAAATGTACCAATCATGCTTGAAAATATTTATAAAATTTAAAATGTGGTCAAATTTATAGCACTAATTCTGGCAAATAAACTTCAAAATTTGACAAGGTTTATACAAAATTATTAAAAAAACACATTTTTCTGCAAACAAATTACCATAATTATATAAAGAACTTGTTAGCTTTAAATATTTTAAAGGTTACCTCATTTAATAAAGTGTCAGATATGCATATTTTATGATTTCATTTAATGGGTTAAGCCAACTTTAAGGCAACTGCATCGGAGATGCACAACAATATTTTTGCACAGCAGTGCTGAAAGAATTTTTTCAAGCACAGCCCCAAGTCACAAATTCCACAAGTTCGACTCCACTTTCATGTGACACAAGGGCCCTATTTTTAAAACTATCATTTATCACACAGCACTACTATACTTTAAAAATGAAAAGAAATAAACAAAATCATATTAAACTGTTTTGTGTGTTTATTCAGATCTCAAACTATTAATTTCATGTAAGGAATATTTTCCTTCATGTCCTGATGTCAACCTCTTGCTCTATCAATGTCCTCCTTCCTCAATGGATCAAAGTGCTGATGTTCCTTAGCATCTGAAGTGTCACATTTTACAGTTTCCCATTCCACATTTGATGTTCACAGGTGCAGCATTATAACTAAAGTTTCTCATGAAATCAATTTGAGGTAGGTCTTTTTTTAAATCAAACCTCTGCCAAAGGATTGCTGATTTTTAATCAAAGACTCAGAGACTCAGATGCATTATGGATCACCTTTCATCCCTTCATTACTTGTAATACCTCACAAAACATCCCACATTTGGCTTAAACAGTACAACAATAAGGTAGTCAATTAACAGCCTGTTTTATACAAATGTAAGTCTTAATTTCATTACTCAGTCACACATCATTGCATCAACTTGCATCAACTGGAGAAATTCTGGTCCATAGTAGACTGGTTCTATCTAGTTTCAGAAATGCATGGCTTTCCTTCTCAGCCGGGAGTTCCAGTTGATTTACCTGGCTACTTTTACTTTACACTCTCCTACTTTCAAAAAAGAAACAACCTCAATTCTTGTTGGGTTTTTTTCTTCCCCCAACCCCCTTCCCTACTTTGGCAACTCACCCTCCAACTTGTAATCTAATGGAAGGCCCTGGTAATGCACATACAGAATGTATACAAATTCTATTTTTCCTTTCCTTTCTTAATTTAAAAAAAAACATGTTTATTTTCAAAAGCTGAGGATTTCAACTATAAAGCAGAATGTGCTGTAGACAGCATTCAAAACCTTTTGTCCAAGAGAATCTCATGTAAGAGCCAAGTTTACACTATTAATAGGTAACAAGGCAATCTGTTAACCATTCACAGTTCATATGCTTTGCTTTGTACAAAAGTGTACAGCTTTCAATACAAGTATGGTATGTAGATGATCTTCATAAGGGTAAGACAAAACACATGGGAATAAATATAAAAAATTTACTAGTGTTTCAACAACTTGAAAATAATACTGTGCATTTTGTAAGTGTTATAGAACTTTATTTAAGCAAATTAGATTTTTCTTTCAATGAGCTAGATGGGCACTTCACTTAGAATACTGTTGGGACCTGAATTGGAATCAGACTGGGGGTTCCTGCCAATGAGCTATTGGATTTTTTTAGCACTGGGTCGGGATAAATCTTCTTTGAATGGTACATGCGTTACATTCTGTACATTCGTTAAAGAAATTACAAGTGTGCATATAAGATACAAAACATTTCTGACTTGGTTGGGTTAAGACAGATTTATGGTTTTTGCCACCATGGTTGTATTTAGAATGTTTCGTGGGAAATGAGAAAAGCATGCCCTGACAATATCACACTGCAACATATACTCACTGATGAGTGACTCAGATCTGGAACTTCTATGTTAGAAACCAATATGCTACCCAATGACTTGGTGCACTACTTGGATTGCTTGTATGCACCAGAGATGCACCAACAAATCCTGGTTTGACTGGGTTATTCCCCCTCTTATGTTACATGTTTAGACTCGAATAAACAGTAACACAAAAAAGAGTCAAAACAACAAGCTTTAAAAAATATAATAATTTATTTCACTGGAAAAATTCGTTAAAAATGAAAAAATATGAACTTAAGGTTTTAAGAATCAAATCCAAACATAATCCAAGAATAATCCACAAATAAAATTTTTGAAGTCCTAATAACAAAATGTTCTAATGATTTCAAGTTTGAGTCCTGACGAAGAATCCAAGATGTAAGACGATGACGTACACTGTTATCTGTAGTACTGAAGTCTACAGTTCTTTGTAGAAACAAGAATTATCACTCCAGTTTTGGAAATCTGAATAAATTTTTATAAAAGCTGTCCTTGTTCAACAATTTCACATGCGCACATGTATTTTCCAGGAAAAAAGAAATAATCCTTTCAAATCTAAGTAATTTAAAATAACTCCAAACAGCACAACATACAACTTTGAGAATATCTCTCCAAAAGAAAAGTTATATCATATTCTAAAATGCAAAAAGGGGGTTATGTGATCATGTTCCAGAACCTCGTCAAAATTATTTACTTGTTAAAGATCATGTACACCCAATGTGGCCTTAACAAAAACCAATCATTTTACTTAAAGAAATAAAAATTTTAAAATTGTTTACATCTTATATCAGTAGTCCCATCATAACCTCGACAACAACCAATCATTTTAAAATAAAAATAGAACTTATTTACATGGTTGCTACTAATTTTGAATCAAGGTCAGGATCTAGGTCAACACTTGGTGTTTACAAAATGAACAGTCAAGTCAAACTATTTTCTGGAAAACTTATCATCTCTAGTGAATAAATTTACATTACAAAAGCATGTGATGAAATTTTAAAAAAAAATGACAAACAAAAAATTTAATTGAAATAAATATATATTAAATCTGATATAATTAAATCAAATATACATAACACCGCTTTATGGTGTTTTGCCCAAAAGGCTCACCAATTCATTCACAAGAAAGTAATAGTTCTACATTTATTCAGAAAATTATCTTAATTCCTGAACTGTATAAACTCTTTTCATATTCATAATAAACTTTCCTTTTCTGACTTCTTATAGGTTACTATGTAGTTATAGTTCTGTTTTATTTGTTTTTACAGTTTTAAATTACAAATTATTCATTTCCATCCTTAATACTGTATATACTCAAAATTAGATGACCAGAAATAATCAGCAACACAAACAATCTGAAATGACCAAGAGAATATGGAGGTGGATAAGACACACAATGAGGAAGTCAGCAGAAATCATCTGTCAAACTATAGAGTGGAACCTTCAAAAGGAGAGTGGGCAGGCCGAAGAAAACTGAAAAGGCTCCACTGAAGAAGATATAAAGATGGCAGGAACCACTTCGGGAGAAAAAGGCTCAAAATAGAGTAGAATGTGATGGAGAAGCATTGCAGAAGCCCTTATATGCTCCATGAAGCCCTCTGGCTTGATGATGAAAATTTAATGTGTATGTCAGTCCTCATTTTTATGACTTAGCTGACTGTCATATGATTTCATGTACCATGCTGTATCTTACTCATATGGGGAACATGAAATTTATGCTATCAAACTAGCATTTTTCTAGCAACAATTCTGACAGGCCAGTAAATAGCTGGCCAAAAACAAATGAACAATACGTTTCTTGCTAGTGATATTTTGTAGTGAAAATAATTAAAATATGCTAGTGGACTCAGACAACAGCCTTATTTTCGCTTGGTGAAAATATTACAACTAGAAGGTGGCATGTATAAGAGGTGCACTGTATTATCAGTATGCTGGTTTAAGATAGCATTTTGTTGCAGTGGTACATACTTTGGTACAGTGGTACATACTTTGGTACTTTTCCACCAAATTGGTACTTACTTTCCATCAATAACAAACGTATCCAATTTCCCCAAGTAATCTTGTTTATGAATGAGAGATATTAAAAGCAACTTTTCAGTTTTCATGACAAAAATACTTCAAAAAATCACTGAAGTTTTACAAAATACAAACTGTGGTTGCATTTGTAACAAATTCTTCAACTATAATAAAACTGATATATAATGGTACTGATCATAGTCATACGGAGGTACAAAACATTTTTTGGTACCCAATTCTATACATGCTCTATGTGGTTTAACATAAAATTACTGTAATTGAATCTCTTGACTTTCCATTCCTCAACAAGTTATAATGACAAAACGTGTCTTAGAAAGTGCCGTTAAAACCCAACAAACCATCTTCAGAATCCAAAGAAAGCAAGTGACAGTCTCAGACATAATGAGGAATATGACAAAACATATTGACCACACAGTATATGAACTGTCAACTTATTTGTGCCTGCACCAAAGTTTAGATCACGAGGGCTTCCGTCCAGAAAACATTTCCAGTTTTCAAAGTCATCAATATAAAGTGACCATAATGCCACCCTGAAAATGTAAGTCTCCAGAGTTTTGACAAGCCAATCATATGCAAGGAAGTCTCATTCTTATGTGCAGTTGTCGCTCATAACTAATTTACTTATCCAAGATCTCAATGATATACACTTATGCACAATGTCTGATCACAATCTGTTAAAGCATCTCAGTGTGTTTACAAGAGACTGTTCATAAATGGTGGATACATGATGGGCAAAGGATCATATCATAAGCTCAGCTTTTTGGCCAGTTAAAAAGTTTTAAAAAAATAAAAAGATAAATTAAAAAGATAATGCAATGCAATGTATCATGAATGTTGAGTTTAATACGTAATTCTTTCCACATTCTGTTTCCAAGCAAAAGTGAACCGATATCCTTTTGATCAATGTCATTACAACATAGTATACATATACATTAAATTAACATACCTGTATTTCATATATACATATACATTGAATTAACATACCTGTATTTCATTGTCCATGACTACAGCACTATGCAATCCTTCATTCCCTATTTTACATGCCTACGACAATGTTTTAAGATGTACATGTAGAGTCGGCGTGCCATAATACTTTGTTCTCTAACATATATATATAACCTGAATTCTTTCCATACTCCACATGCTAATGATTCTCAGCACTTTAACCTTTAAATAATGTTCATATGGGAAAAACAAAAGCTACAACACAATACCATGATAAACGACTCCAGAGCTGACAGTCTGAAATAGGGGTCCCTCTGAGCAACTAAAGTACATCCTTCAATCACACCATATTATTGGTCTTCTACAGTACTTAATATCACCTGATGAACAAGATTAGTCCTTATAAACAATTAACAGGCTTTATTTAAACCAACAACCCCTCTTTTAGTTAGAAGTGACCCCAAGCAGTGAACAATAATCCATTTAGTTTAGTCCTAATTGTTTAAAAGTCTGGCAAACGTATGAAGCAAGTTCTGTATAGTTATTGTAATTTATATACTGTATACAGTTTACCTGTTTCAATTTCAGTTTTGAATACTTGGGTCGATAAAATCTCCTGTTCATAATCTGCCTCCACCTCCTTCACAGTGATTTGTATCCCCCTCCACAAGTGATATAAAATCCTTCCAAAAAATTCCACTTCCATGCATGAATTTTATGCTTATTCCATGTTAATTCCATCATTTTAAAACCTGCCAGGCAGAAAACTTTAATGTTCGCAAGGTGTGCCTTTTTCACTGACACCTGTCCGCATAAAATTGAGATTCAGTGTGGAGCAGTTGCTAGCACAGCCTATATTATATATTAAACTGAGACACATTTTAACTTTTAAACAAACTTATGTGAACATGATCCTTTATTGTGGTACTGTTATCATCAGTGACATGCAAAATTGTAAATTATTCAGGTCAAAGTGTATTTGGTGGTATAAAAATTAGGTACAAGAATGATTTCAGACAAGACAATATCTTTCAAAGAAAAATCTTCAAGGCAAACTCTATTTGGTGTTTTTTTCTTTATTTTTTTTAATTTTTAAAGCTGATGTTTATTATGTATACAGTTATAAAACTATTTTCTACACAAAAGAGAATTACTTTCTAAAAAACTGCTTTTGACAATTCACAAATAAAGAGCATATTTATATGACGGATTTTTTTTTATCTTTCATTACCAATAATCATCAATGCAAGGCTATTTTACCATGTAATTATTAACAATTGTGAAAAGATGATTATCCCAGTAGGAACCTTGAAGAAGGATATGATTTAATTATTTTTGACTGGTTGTGTCACATCAAACAGGCTTTTCCAATACAAGATTGAATGTTACTAATTCTGACTGCAGACTATGGAGAGCAGAGACCTATGCATGATGTGCCAACTCTTGCGATTGCTATTTAGTGCAAGTGCTAACAACTTTAAGTTTATCCCAGATGGTCTTTAATATCACTGTGTTAAGCTAATTTCCAATTTACGTTGCGCTAACATTATTTTGATTCAGTTTTCAATACATTCTGAAGTAAAAAAAAAAAAAAGTCAACAGTCATATAGATAACATATTTACTTGCTTACAAGTTGAGTCCTACTGCAAACTGCACAGACCAAGATCTGCCATCACATGATGTGCCAGCAGATCCGGGTCTTTGCAATTCGATGAGAGTAGTGAGTTGAACAAACAAAAGAGACCCTGATCTGCATGCTCATTATGCTTTGGCAGATCTGGATCTTTGTTGTTTGCAGATTAACTCAACTTACAGTATAAGTGAAAACCTATGTAGATAGTAGCAAAATGGTGATCAGTTGTTTAACAAAATCGTGATGATCAGTTATTTTAAACAATCTTTGGCTCAGGCAAACTGGACCGTTCTCAAAATGAATTGTATGAGCATAATGGAGTCTTAACTCATTAACCCCTGGAGGATTTTGTCGTTTTTGCCTGAAATGTGAGTAGAATATACATTCTGGGGCTACTTCTGAATACATCCTAATACACAGACTTCCAAGAGATTTCCCGTTAACCTAATGATTAGTTGTTTTAGAAACATCGTTTTTCATTGGCTATTTCACTCGCGCAGGTGCAGAAGGGTGTTACAAGACCACTTTTTATTCCAAATGCCCATCTTATCCTACCTTTTGCAAAGCTTTGCCTGTCTGTGTGTAGTTCAGACTGGCCTGCCTTAGATCTGAGGCCAAAAGGTCTAAAATCCAGATATAAAATCGAGTTCTGACCACTGGCAAATTTTGGGTGGAGAAAAACTGGGTCCAAAAAATTAGGTTTTTCCCTCTGTATTTTATAGTGCAACAAGAACATCAGAATTATTTGGTATCATTGTAGAGCTACATCTGTCTACCTTTCTATAACACCACCCATTTTAGCGTATCATACATGACCTTGGCACTACAGAGCTCGGCAGTAGGCTACTACCTTCTGACATGTAAATGTGGTGCCAGGGGTTAATGAGTTAATTGTTTCTGCCCTAACAATGCCACAGTTGTATGTCTGTACCATTTGAGGCTTTAAAGATTTTTACAAACTCTGGCCAAGCTTTATAAACAAACAATCAAAATGACATTGTATTAAAGTAAAACAAAATATTTTCAAGTTTTTAGTGATAAACATTGGCCTTGCCTGTAAAAAAAAACAACCTGGCATTTCCTTTTTAATATACTGTTAGCTACATATTCACATAAAAATAGGCTGTTGATACAGAGACCTAAATATTCAACACACTTTCAAGGAAAGACCCTATGGGCATTATTACAAGTTATTTTAAATCCTGATCTTTTTATTTTTCACTTTGAGCCAGTTATAGATGCATGCTACCTGTCCTATCGAAATGAAGTGATAACTGGATGTCAGTGAGCAAACGTTAGGATTCTAGTTCTTCCCAAGCTTTGTGAAACTTAATCTTGATCCTTATGTCAGAACATGATAGAAATATCATCTGCATATAATGAAAGTTTACAATCAGTTTATAAGCAGTACCATATCCTTACAAAGCAGCAGAAGAAAAGGGGCAAAAATACTACCCCAAAATACATGTGATCTTGTCAAAGGTCTGGATTATGTTTGGTTAACACTGACAATTTATTACCCATTGCTTAGCTATGAAACAAACTATTAAATAAATGCAATTCGCATTTGCAACAATTTTTTTTACACAGTATAACATGACTCACTGTATCAAAAGAGATGTGTAAGTTGAGCAATGAGAGCAGAAACTTTAATATGCTAAAAAAAATTTTTTTATAAAAAATCAGTGAGGTACAACTCTCTAACACCTGACACAAGTTCAAAATGATTAAGAATTTAATAAAAATTTCAAGTACAATACAAAATGCTATTTCTAGAATCTTGGATACTAAGTATTCTAATAGGCATAACAGCATAACCTCTACGATCGTAGAGAGTTCGTACCCTAACTATTTATAAATTCATTAGGCCACTTTATATTGACAGATTATCTTACACTAAAAACAAGCCAAAAAAGTAATGAGAAGCAATGTTCACAATTCGAATTCTTACAGATCTTTTAAACATCTTAACAACACCACCTTTCTGATGAACTTGGAATAGATTCCATCAGATACTGTGGCAATATTGGAAGACATAGATGATATCTTAGGTACATGGATAGACATGTTTTTGAAGGTATTCAATCAACATGCACCATTAAAAATGCATAGAATAAAACATGATCATTAATCTGGATGGATTATTCCAGAAATATTGGATGCTATTAAAACACAAGACCACTTGAAAGCTTCTGAGAGAAGAGGATAACATTTGGAGAAATAAAGTAACAAAAATGATCAGACCTGTGAAATATAAGTTACTAATGAAGAGAATTAAATTAGGAAAAATGATCAAAACTGTGAAATATAAACTAATAATTACAATGAAAACAGGAACAAACCTAAAACAACTTTAGACTATTTAATCAATGAGGAGCTGGAAAATCCAAGAACACAATCAATATTCCATCTCTGAACACAGACAGTGTATGTACCAATGACTCTTTACAAATTGCAAATATATTTATTGACTTTTTGATAAATGTGGCTTCAAACCTCAAAGAAATCAAAACACTGTATCAGATTACGTTCATCTCTAAGGATTTTCTGCCGTAAGATTATCATCAGATAATAGCTCTGAAATTTCTGAAATAAGTTAAACTATTTTTTTATAAAAAAAAATATTTGCAAAACATTTGTCACTAAATGAAACAGATTTGATATGATAGGCTTTATGATGCTTTTGAAAGCACTAGCACCTGATACTGCAGAGGCAATTGCATTTAGATGTAATCATTGTCTAAAGACTGCTAAATTTCCACAGTTATGGAAAACTGCAATGGTAACTCCACTCCACAAAGTAGGAACAAAATATGACTTAAAACTTTTTGGCCAATCTCTATCCTTCCACCTCTTTCAAAATTAATTGAAAAGCATGTGCATGAGTTACTTAACTCAATGATCCTAAACTTCTCCATGATAACCAACCTGTTTTGAGGAAAATTTATTCCTTTGAAATGACACTAGTATCAATAGGTGTCATATGGCTGCTGGCTTTGGATGAAGGAAAGTTAGTGGGAAGTTTATCACTGACTTTCAGATAGCCTTGTTTATCATGAACATCACCTAAAAAGTTATAAAAATCTACCAATGATGAGACACAGCTCACAAATGATTTGCTTCACACCTGAACAACAAATTTCTGAAAGTAACTTTATATAGACATGTGCCTGAAAATAAAAGAATAAACTGTGGTGTGCTATTAAGGATCTATACTCTGACCACTTGTTTGTTATTTTCATAAACAATCTTGGACCCCCAGAGAATGGAAATACTGTATCATCAATTGATCTATATAATGATAATAATTTTATAACTTTCTCTGATCAACATAGTTGCAAAACTTGATTTGCAAATAAACTTCAAATCAAGAAATGTCATGTTAGGAGTATTGTTAATAACACAACAAATGTTTCATTACTAACAATATAGCAGAAAAAAGCCAAATTAAAAGCAGATGGTTTGAGTCTTTTCTAAAACAATGAAAACCCAGAAGTGGTTTCCATGGACAAAATTCTTTGTATACTTTTTGACAATAATTAACTTTGGTCTGTTCACACAAGTTTTATTACAAAGAAAACTAATTCCTATTTATGGTTTTTAAAAAATCAAGTATTTAATTCCAAAATAGATCTGTGTGACTTTTTATAAAAGCTACATTCAACCTCATTTGATTATTTAAAAATCATATGAGGAAATATTTCTGATATAACAAAATATCTAACTCCAAAAATTTGCATGTAAAAAAATACTAGATGGGCAAACAGGAAACATTATAGAGCCAATGGATACTCTTACATTACGTGTTTAGGCTCTAATAAACAGTAACAACAGAAAGAGTGAAAAAAACAAGCTTTGAAAAATTAAACAAATAATGTATTTCCCTGGAAAAACACTGTAAAATTGAAAAACTAAGAACTTACGGTTTTAAGAATCAAATCCAAAATAATCCAAGAATAATCCACGAATTACATTTTAAAAGTCCTAGTAATGAAATGTTCTAATGAATTCAAGCCCCGATGAAAAATCCAAAATGGAAGGCAATGATGTATACTGTAGCCTTTATATTACAGATGTGTCTACAGTTCTTTGTTGAATCCCAAACAATTTTCTGGTGTCTGAATTTCCAAATAAAGTTTAAAGAAAAGTCTTTGTCCAAGAATTCTGTATGAGCACTAAAATATTTCCAGGAAAAGGAATTAATCTTTTAGAATCCAAATAATTTGAAAAAAAAAATAAAAATATAACTCCAAACTGTCACAACAAAAAGAACACCTTTACATCCCAGTGTTTTTAGAAGCCAATCTCACTAACTTCTCTATAGACAAAGGTTATACAGTAAAACAGATTCCTGGATGAGGGTCAACTTTCCAGAATTTCAAGAACAGCATAGAAGTATTTATGTCTAAAGACACATCATCCCAGTCAGACTCAATATATCTATTATCATTCACACATTAAAAATGGATTAAAGAAAAGTTGTTTACTTGATTTCAATCAAGGTCAGAAACTAGGTCATCAAAAGATACAAAGTTTTAGTGTTTACGATTAAACAGTCAGGTCAAACTAATTTCTGGAAAATATCAAATTACAAGTAAACAAAATTACTTTACTCTGACATGTAATAAAATTCAAAATAAAAAGATTTTAAAATGTACAAATAATTAAATTAAATCAAACATAAATTAAATATACATAACAATACTTCAAACATACTACCTTTTCAAGAATGACTTCACGTATGAAAAGCCAAAATAATATCTGAAACTTCTGTTAAGTTCAACCCAGTATACCTGAGAAATAATTTTAAATGCAAAGAAACCAGCATGACCCTAAACCTTATATCAATGAGCAGCCAAAACATCTTTCTAATTCCAAAACCAAAGAAAGAATTATTTTAAAACCGTTTATGATACTCATGGGCCATTATATAGAATAACATCGCAAAAGAAATAAAAGAATCTGTTATCGTATCTCTTTTTAACCACAGGTGTGTTAATTCGATGAAATCTAAGTCTTAATTAATAGCACAAGACCTATCCACCTCTTCCAGCTACTTTTGTTTGTCTTTAAAAATATGTCGGTATGTGTTTAACATTCCCTAATCAGAATATTGAAAGTTATTTTATCTACGAGTCATCTGGGTATTTAATTTCTAAGAAGATGACCATGTATATATTACTATATATACACATGTGAACATGTATGTGTGAGATGGGTAGTGATTGATGGCACTTTATATATCAGTATATACATTAAGGTAGATTAGTTTTGTTTTGTAATGAATTGAGTTAACCTCATGAAATAAATTCTTTATTATAATTATTATTATTATTACTATTATTATTATTATTATTATTACATGTGTGCATTAGTCATTATTATTATTATTGCTGTTGTTGTTGGAATGGAAAAAATCACTAGTACCATCATTTACATACTTTGCTGGGGCATCATTAAGGCCTGCACTTTTACATGGGTTAAGACTGAACAATTCTTTGTATAGGTTGTAGTTAGAGCTGTAAGTGACACACCATTTAATTTTCAGTGGATCCGGAAGCCTGAGATTTTCTTCTGAACCTGAATATTTTCTTGTCCCTCAAGATAAGGTATTATTTTTCAACATATATAAGGGTCATAATTTTTTTTCTACAAATCTGAGCAAGAATATTTTTGTGAAGCTATTTGGGGTTGGAAATTGTTAACAAAATAAAATTAAATAAAACCCAAGCCATCCACATTCTCAAAAATGTGGTATGGGCTATGTGAAGTGTTGAAGTATTACACAAAGATTTCTCTATCTGTCCAGTATTAAGTTTAAGCAGACTCCTTCGTTCCTACATCTCAAGTTCCAATACTCAGAACAATACAGTGATACAAACAATCCATTCATTTAAAAATTTTGAGCAAATTTTAACAAATTGAATTCTTTCTTACAAAGATTGTTCATATATATATATATATATATATATATATATATATATATATATATATATATATATACATATATATATGTATATATAAATCTGGTAATTCTGCTCAACAATACCTCATTTCTGTACACATTGGATCACTCATTATTTTGGGCCAAAAATCCATTTTGTATCAAGAAAGAATGAAAAAAGAATGATAATACTTTAATAAGGAAAGGTTATATTCATAATGTGTACAAAAATATTCCAAATTTTGGCTCGAAATGCATACGAACATGTGATTTCTAAATGGCAACGTGAAGACCCACTCCACGACCTTCTTGAACTTGCAACCCAGAAAATCCTATCTACTATGTATTTTTAAGAATCATACAAATAAATACATTATATAACAAACAGAAATGTATACCTTAAAATAACTCTGCATCTTAATCCAAGTAACCAATTTAAAAAATTTTTTAGTAATTTTTCCCGATAAACAAGACATGAAAACATTACATCCTTCTCATTGTTGTTTCTCTTCCACATAACAGCTTATTTTTTTTATAAAATGTTGAACATTACTAAAAAAATTTACAGGATTGGTTTAGCTTGCTTAATATCTCTTGCCATTAATTTGGCATTATTATGCCGAATTTTGTAAAATTAGCTATAAACCTGACCTAATTACTTGACTCAACTGCTGACAGAAACAGTCCAAAGTACTATATTTCATTTATAAAGCCCAATAGATAAACATTACATCTTTTCAAAGCTGTGCACAGAATAGACTGACATATCTCGAGTCATGAAAACACAGGATGATATCCCGTGTGTCCAAAATTAATATTCTTTTGAACAGAATATTCTGGTGACAATTGTCTCTTTTCAAATGGTAAGCATTGCAGTATTTTATTTTCATCAATTGGTCAAATTCGGTATACGTTGTGCTTAAATATTGGAGACGGAAACATTAAGTGAGCAGAAATGCCCAACAGCATTGTATACCACCATGTCAGCCAATTCTGCACACCAGGTAATTCTGTGCAATTATTCATCATTCCTGTAAACATTGGATCACATGCTATTTAGGGTAAAAAATCCATTCTGTATCAAGAAAAAATTATTGTACTTTGACTAAGAAATGTTATAATCATAAAGTGTAAAAAAATATCCCACAAATCAACTCAAAAGGCATATGAAAATGTGATTTCTAGATGTCAATATGAAGACCCACTCCATGACCTTCTTGAAACTGTAACCCAGAAAATCCTATTTACTATGTATCTTTTAGAATCATACAAATAAATACATTATATAAAAGATGGAAATGCATATCTTAAAAAATTCTGCATTTTAATCCAAGTTTCCAATTTTTGCAAGAAGCTGTCCCACACATACAATATCGTCCACAACCCAACTTTTCAACTTGCTGCTAGAATGGCATTCTCACGATTTTCTCTGGCATATAGTCTGCTTCTAAATTCTTTAGTAATTCTTCCCCATAAACAAGACATTGTAAACACATTACATCCTATTCATTGTTGTTTCTCTTCCACATAATAGCTTATTTTTTATAAAATGTTGAACTTTACTAATTTTTATACAAGATCGGTTTAGTTTGCTTAATATCTCTTGCCATTTATTGGCATTGTTACATTGTAAAACTATCTATAAACCTGACCTAATTACTGGACTGAAATGCTGTCAGAAACAGTCGAAAGTAATGTATTTAATTTCTTTGCCCGATGGATAGACGTTGCATCTTTCTAAGCTATGCGAAGAATAGGCCGACATAACGCGAGTCATGAAAAGGCGGGGGTGGTATACCGTGTGTCCAAAATTAATATTATTTTGAACAGAATATTCTTGTGACAATTGCCTCTTTTCAAATGGTAATCATTGCAGTAGTTTATTTTCGTCAATCGGTTGAATTCAGTAAGAGTGCTGCTTCAATATTGGAGACGGAAACCTTAGGTGCGCAGAAATACCCGACAGCATTGTATATAAGCTATAAGGAAATTTACCCTAATTACGTTTACAATATTATTCCTCACCGGTCTAATACAGTATTAAGTAAGACAACTACTTTCTCAGTTGGTGCTGCAGAAAATGATTGGACCCCGTTATATCAATTACATCATTATGATAACAGCGTTCGGTTTCATATTGAAATTTACAGAAGATAGAAGCCGACGAAAGTTCAATACCATTAACATATATGTACTGTATAGTGAACCGTGCAAAGGCATGAAATAAAGTTATTGTTTACTTACCTGTGCCATTGTTGCTAAACAGCAAGGCCCAGCTTCAGAGTTATTAAATGCCGATGCATAAAATGATCTGTCTGACTGTCTGTGGGGTAAAATCAGATTTTCAAGACATTAATAATTAACCTAATACATCAATGACTTCATCCTTGCCGGCGGTATAAGAGTTATTTCCCTTTATTGTTTAGGACACGACTGCTTTCGAGTAAAGCGATTGGTTGAAACTTTGATACCGCGGTCGTTCCAATAAGGTAAACTTCCGGCGAATTTTTACCTGGCAATTTTCGATATTGTAAATGAGTTATGTACAAATATACGTCTGAAGCTGACACTGCTGATGAATATCAGCGCTCGGTGAGAGGTGAATAATTGTTTTGAAATAATTGTACTCGTAGAACCTTGCAGATTCTGCAGGAAACACTTGTTCACAACGTGCCGATTCTTGTTTACTGTAAACGGGTTGGGTGTGGGGATGGTCCTACAACAATGTAAGACGTTTCACATGTTATTTATATTTTGGTGCAACATCTTGCTTTCTAAATAACAGCCTTGTGTAGCGTGTTCCAGAGTCGACTGAGAGATGAATCAGAGGTGAAATTTTCAGGAATATCTTACACACTTGGCAGCCCATGTCGACACTCTTCCACAAATTTAAATCTTCATCTTCCAGTTATAAATGCTTGGTCTGTGTGCAGACATAGTCGCACTGTGGTGAAATATTTACATACGTTATAAAATAACACATAGTATACATGCTAAGACATGAGACATGCAGCACTGGACCTTAAAGGTATAAATGGAAGGCGCTGTAATGACTGTCACTGGCAAGCAGTTCCAAAGACGGATGCCTTGGGGAAGAAGGAGATTTTATATACGTCCATGGAACAGTATATCTATCTGTCTGTTGTCATGGTCTCTGGTTCATGCTTTTACGGGAATCAAGTACCCTGTTGTTGGGTTTTCAACCAGTTTGTTAATGATCTGGTACATTATGATGACCTTGTTCTGTTGATGTCGGCTTCTCAAATCTTGCCACTGAATTTCCTTCAGCATGATTTTGATGGTACAGGTTCATCAATAGTCACTGAGACAAAATCTTGCTACCTGCTTTTGGACTCTTTCTAGTTTTTCTGTTTTGGTTTTGGAGTGTGGGTCCCATTCTGGAGAAATGTATTCGAGCTGTGGTTGTACAAGTGTCTTGTAGCAACAAGCATTGATGTGTTTTGGGCAGGATGACAGGTTTCTTTGCAGAAAAGATGACGTCTTATTGGCTTGTTTGGTTACAGAATTTATGTGGGAGTTCCAAGATAGTTTGCTGTCCAAGATGACACCAAGGTACTTGGCTCCTTTGGTCTCATTCAAGATTTTCTGATGGATAGAATAGGAGGTTTAATGACCTTTTGCTTGTTGCTTATGCATAATTATGGATGGGTTAAAATTCATTAGCCATAGTCTCTACCACTCATGTTGAGGTCTTGTAGCAACACTGAATCTTGTAGGGAATTAATCACTCTAAATCTATTATACTACAGTGCGACCCCACCATAACGCGCCTCGCGATAATGTGAATTCAGATATAATGTGGTCATGGCATGGCTCCCAAAATTTCATATATTCATTCGCACATGAAAATATATTTTTTGTTCAAAGTACATATACATGAAATAGTATATACAAAATTTATTATCATTTTGGCGAAGAGATCACATATGAATTCAAATATAATACAATAGTGACATGGTTCCTGACATTTTGAATACATATTCGTGTATTTTTCTCGTACTGGGGGAAAAAAATTTTTTTGTTTAAAGTACGAGAAATAGTGTGTAAAATGTTTATTATCATTTTAGGGAAGAGTTTGCATATGAATTTTAATATAATACGATCATGGTGTAGCTTCTGAAATTTAATAATTTCACCAGGTTCTTGAAGTGTTATTATGCCAAAATAAACATTATCGGAAATGTTACTTACTTATAACTGATCCAAGAGTAAAGCCAGTAAGTCTTCTTTGTGACTGTCTTCAATTAATTCTGTATAAAATCGTTGCTCAGACAATAGCCAACATGTGTTTCTTCTTTAACTGCATACACAACCAAGCAGCAGACAATGCAATGGTTGATAAAAGATTCTCACAATTTAATAAATATTAAAAAAATGAAAGCCGCCTACATGTTTGCTGGGCTTGTTGCTGTTATTAGACGCAATCAGTTGACCAATAAATAACATCCACTTTATTAGCTGAAATTGAAAGAGTATGAAATTGTACTTGTGTTCAGCTTAATTTTTTTTCAATAAAAGTGACTCGTGACCATTGCAGGCCTACTGCTCCTAGTTCTCAGGTTTTACATGTGTATGGTGTTTGCCTATGAACTCGTTAATTATTTCCTATTTTTTATAAAAATATTTTATCGTTATGGAAAAGCAAGTTCACAAACACAAGTCATTCTGTGCACTTTGCACAATAATTAGTATAGTAATTTCCACACTTTACTTTTGATATTCACAAAATCTGAAGTAAAAGTTATATGCATACTGAAAGCATGTGTTGATTGTTGATTATTCTTGCTGTAGTCATTCAAATGAATAGGCATACAAGCATTAATTATTGGAAGTTTACAATGGATAAATATACACGGGAAAGCATATGTGAAAATTTTAGCAGTATGAAATTTAAACAGGATTTTTCTCCATTTTAATGCAAAATTTCACTTAAATCCGATTTTTCTTGATAATTTTTTTTCTTCATCATCTCTGATCCTGTTTTTTTACAAATGGTCTGTTGAGTCCAATTCCGCAATTACCCTTTTAATGTCTTCGTTCCCTATATTAGCCCATGACTCTCATAAAGAGTATTCTGATTGGTCAAAAGTTTAAATTCATCCAGTGAATCTTCGCATAAAGGAAACTGATGGTAATGGAAAGAAAGAGCATGCTTGCCAAAAATGGCGTCCCGAGTTGTTGAGAGAGACCGTGACACAAGAAGTTTAGATTAAGGTTTAAAAAAGTATGGAACTGGAAATGGCTGGAGCAAAAAGTCGACAGACATTTAATTGTTAGTTTATAAGAAAACTGAATGCTAGAGGACTGACACTTTGTGACCTATGCTCTGTGGTAATCGCAGTTGGAAGCATATGGAACAGCACCTACAAAAGAAGCTTCATATGGAAAATTTGAAGCCCAGAAGGCATCTGGAAAAAGTTCATTTAATTACTATAAGAAGAAAGATTTCTTCCATGAGAGAGAACAGATATAGCTCTCTGTCAGTATATGCGCACTGCATGTTGCCAATACAAGCACCAGCTTGAAAGGAAAAAGGCTCTCATTGAGAAGAAAAAGAAACAATTGCACATTGAGCCAAAAAAGTCAGTCGAAAAGTTAAAGAAATCTTTGCCAAAGCCGCAAAAAGATCTCGACTGGCATATCAACTGGTTGTGTCCATTGGAGAAAAAGACAAGTGAATGTATGGGATTACTTGTATGTAGTTGATGTACTTGGGTGTTTATTTTACACATTTGTTATGAAAAGAGAGAAGTATAGTTTATTTGCTGCACAATTTGAGAAATTCTTGTGACTTAATTACAGTGTGAACACTGACATGTATATGAAATAACTTAAGCACCAGTAGTATTGGAGAACAAATTCATGTGACAGTAAATACATGTATTGTGAAATTATTCAAGTCAAGTTGAAATGTTTTGGTAAGTTTGTTAGTTTTTCAAATGATTATTTTGTTATCTAATCTATTATGATCAAGAGTTGCACCAGGAGCAGTTTTTATGATTGTAAAATGCATTTTTGGATGGGGGTGTTTGGCCACCTTCACCCCCCATATCTGGGGCCCTTCCCTTCGAGACCCTGTGGTGGGGGGAACCACCAGACCCCCCTTTCAAATTTTGAGCTTTTTTGTGGAATACCAAAATCGTGTTTGAAATTTGTACAGACACTGTTCATAGACCCTGGAACGTAATGAACCATATACGTGCTTCGTCTTTCTTAACCTAATTTTGCTGTTGATTTTTCCCATTGAATTCGGACACATAATGATCTATGACAGAATTATTGAATAGTTTAATTATGTTCAAAATTTATGCGGTGGAATTACATATATTATGGATTAATTGCAAGCCCCGATGGTATGATATCATATGGCAAGTAAACGGTATTAATACTCTGTTTAATAATATACTGTATATTAGATGTTGAATTCAGGCACAATAATCTGAGACAAAATTATTGAATATTGTAAATCTGTGTGCAGTTTTTCAATGGAATTACATGCATTATGGATGAACTGCATGCCACGATGACACGATAGTAAACGGTGTTGATACTCTGTTCATCATATAGATTAGACATGAATACACGTATATGTGCCAATGAGTTGTTCTCTGAAAAAAGTAAAATACTGTAAAACCTCACTATTAATGCGATCCAATTTTGTGGACCCCCATTCTTGCGTTATAGCGGAGTTCCACTGTACTTTGTTGTCTTTATCCTACTGGGATCAAAATCTGACAGTAGCAAATTGACATATTTTCAGGTTCTGTTGAGCTGGTTGGAAAGCGATGCAAGGGGTTATGCTGAAATCGGGTTAGGTTGACGAATGTTAACCAAAATGAATACAAATACATAAATATTGAAGAAAGTGCTTTGAAAGGCTTTGTTTTATTCAAGATATTTATCATTCTTTTAACCAGTTTCAACATTACCAGCTTCCATTGCATTCCAACCGAAATTTTGGTCAGCAGAATTTGAAAATACATCCATTTGCTTGTGTGAGAATTTGAATTTATTAAAAATAAGATGTCAGAGTAAGTAAAGTCCACCTAAATTAACATGACTTTAAATTATGGAAAAGCTTTGATATATGCTGCCAAGTGTGTGATTTATTCTTGAAAATTTGGTCTCTACTTCCAATGCCAGTCAGCATTCGAACACGCTAAACAGTGCAGTTATTTAGGCAATAAAATGTAGCATCAAAATAAAAAATATCATGTGATACATCTTATGTTATAGAACTAGGGGTTGGAAGATCTCCAGCCTAAAATGGTATTTTGATAACAGTATCCATCTTTGCTTACTGGACTTTTGCACATGCACGCACGCACACACACACACATACACACACACACACACACACACTGAACCCGATGTTTTGAGATTCAGGGTCTTACTGCCTAAATAATGGCATTGTGTAGCGTGTTCCAATGAAGACTAACATCAGAAAGCAAATTCAGATTTTCTGGAATATCTCAACACTTGGCAGCCATATTGATGATTTTCTATAAATTAAAGTGATAATGTTTTAGTCAAACTTTACTTACTCTGATGTCTTTTCTCAAATAAATTCAAATTCTCACACAAGCACATGAGTGTGTTTTCAAGTTACGTTAGCCTACATTTAAGATGATTGGAATTCAATGTAAGCCAGGAATGCTGAAATCAGTTAAAAAGATGATAAGTGTCTTGAATAAAATGAAACTATCTAAACACTTTCATCAGAATTAATATAATTTTTTTCATTTCATTAAAGAAACATTCTTCAACTTAATTAGCCATTACTGTTTGTTCATAGTTCTTTGAATGAAATAGCTATCTCTTTTTCTTTGCTAATAAAAAAAAATTGATATAAAAGAAGTGCTTAAAAAGCTGACTGGAAAATTGAATTTGCTGTTGGAAAATATGATTTTGCCCCAAACATAAAAACAAAATGAGTAAAAGAATAAGATAAAATAAAATAAGGAATATTATAATGAAATAGAATTATGTTTATTTAAATATTGGTTTTCTTTGCATCTTTGTTGGCAGCTAAAAATTCAGTGCCCATAGTTAAAGTTATCAAAAATATATATGTAAATAATACATGTTGGCATCTATGAAAACTAGAATGTGAATATAAGAGCAAAAACAGATATTTACATGTATATCAACAGAAGAAGGTTTGGAAAGTGTGTGTGAGAGAGAGAGAGAGAGAGAGAGAGAACATGAAAGCTTGTCTAGATTAAGTTATCTTCTGATGACTGAAGGATTTGAGAACACTAATTTTATCCATTTAACAATTATCATTGAGTCATCGTACAACTGTGGTGACATGCATCAAAATATTTGACAATTCTAGTTTTGAAAATGATTTGAGAACACTTAGTTTTGTCCATTCAGTTGTTTGCCAGACAGTAAGTATGTATCGGTCTCCTGTAATTATCATGTAAACAACAGATCATAAGCACCACAAGTGGGTGCTACAATTTTGTGACATCATGCTTTGAATGAAGACCTCCTGGTGGTTAATCATTAGAGATGAGTGCTTTCTATCTTCAAACACACTGTGAAAGAAATGTCACAAGTACCGTAAAATTGGCATCAAAACAATCTTTGAAAAGCAGATAGCTTACAGTCTACAAACTGACTAACTGCTTCAGGCTAAACTAAGACCCAAAGTTGGCGAATCCCGATATGTACATGAAACTGCTAAATTAAATATTATGTTTTTCCTTATATTTTAAAACATGCTTTGAAAATTAAATATTCACATTATAACTTGTTTTTTATCAAAGGTGAGACTGATCGTGGCTTTGACTACAGGATAGAAATGATGCATTCAATAGATGAAAAAGACCAGCTAGTTATGCGGAAGAATGTGTGACATATAAATGCTAAATAAAGTTGCTGATACACATGCCTATGGCAAGATTAAAGTCTATAAAACATGGCTCCTTCTTGGCAAAATAGCTTTCGCAGAGCTAGTGTTTTATGTATAGTAATACCCACAGTACCAATATTAAATAGAATTTCTTGTTTAGATTTGTATCCCTTAATTTTTTGGACTTCCCCATGGACAAGTGTCTTGCAGAAACTTGAGCTTGCTTGAACCAAATCTGAACATGTCCCAGGAGTCAGGCAGGTGGATATGTAAATCCATAATACATGTATACATTTGAAATCAACCAGAATTCCTCAGAATGAAATTGTACCAGTACATTGTCAATTTGTTCTTCAAAATATTTAAATGCAGCATTCATGTCCTATGTATTAAGTTCCAAAACTGAATAAATTTTTATGCCAGTCTCATAAATTTCTAACTGGATTTGACCTTGCAAGGAAAGTACATATATTGACCAGGTCGATGATTCAAATCATAAAAAGATATAATTTCTGACAAATTTATGAATTTTGTAAACAAATTTTAGTGTCAGAATATTACATTTCAGATTCTTTGAAAATATTGGTAGCAGTAAGGACAAACAGTTGACAGTGTTTACAAAAGTCAGTATTTTTTGTAAATTACTTTTTTAATAATTTTCATTTTTATTTTGTATTTTGGCTTCTCATGATCTAAATATATATCATTAAACCAAGGTCTTGAAACAAAACAAGTATTGACTGTAGTGCCTTCAGAAATTATGCAGCTCACACACACATGCATGAAGATTGTTGTTGTTGTAGGGCTTAATGCCATTTTTCAGCACAGGATAGGCAGCCAGGATAGGCAGCCAGTGTTAATGGTGGAGGAAGAACCCGGAAATCCCCCGGAAAGAACTACCGACCCACGAGAAGCTACTGGCAAGCTTTCTCACATAACCACATTAGCCGAATCTGAGACTCAAACCAACGCAGACAGAGGTGAGATGGCAGTGATCCGTAATGGTGAGCGCTTTAGACCACTCGGCCACTCAGAGCCCCTGCATGAAGATGCATCGTCAGAAGTCATTGAGAACTTGATGCCATCTTGGACCTTTACGTTACCATTCATCAGATTGATCATTCAGCAAACCGTTAGATGGTCTTGGAAGTCCTGATAATGACACAGATGTTCTTCTTGTGGGTAAAGATGTGATTTTTCAGCACATGAGAAAATATGCATGCTGGCCACTATAAATGCTGAAGGAAGAACCGGGAAAACCCCAGCTAGACAGAAGACTAGGAACAATTTTCAGTATATATATATATATATATATATATAGAGAGAGAGAGAGAGAGAGAGAGAGAGATAATTTACCCCATTAATGGAAATTCTATCCTATGTTTTATATGGTACATCTGAAACTAAACTAGTTATTAACTTAGGATAGCAGTTGATAGAAATTTTTACTGAGTCAATGGATTATTGAATTCTGTAGTTTTAATTAAATCTTAGCTGATTTAGGTGATTACCATTGATTTCAAACCATGTTATATTACATGAATATCAACCCTTATGCAAGGGGAGGTAATTTAGCAATGTATAGCTACCCACTCACCACACATAACTTCTATATAGAAATGGATTGGGCAATTTTGTATAATATTTTATGGACTGGTCAGAGTACAAAGTAAAGAAGGAGGTTTAATTTATGAGGTATATATAATACTTTTCAGAACGAGCAAATGCAAGCCTACATGGATTGGAAGATGTGTTCAGTGCTACCGGCCCGAGTGCCACCTTTAATACAAGTACAAGGGTGAAAGAGCAGCTGTCAGCTGCTGTACATCCCCGCACACTCAAATGGTATGAGGATGAGGCTCGTCCTCAGAAATACAAAGATGCTGCCATTCATCTTCAGAATCTCCTGAAAAATGACCAGCAGGTATTTAATAGTCAAGTAAAATGAAAATAAATAGAAAAATTGGTAAAGTTCAAACAAAGAGAGACACAGAGTATGATATTGTATGATTTTTGTTTTCCTGGAACCTTCATTGTGCGTGTTGAAAAATTACCATGCCATATTAACATGTACAGCTCTTATTTACAAAATGATAAATGCAGCTGACATAAAATGAATGAATGACAACTGAAGAAATATATTCTTGCACCATACTTACATCTTTAATTGTTTAATATGAACAGCTAATTAGGAATGGTAAAGGTAGGTAATAAAACACCTTTGTGCACACATGAAGAATGCCTGATGGAAAGTGATTAACTGACGATGGAGAATATGGTCAGGAATGGTTAGTTGAATTTAGGATTCACATAGTTTTAAAAGTTTGTGAGCATTGATGTTTCCATCCTACTGTATCCCTGCATTGCTGCTGTGTTTTATTGATCTTCTGTATTTGAATACTTATACCCATAGGAATACTTAATTGGTACAGTTTTATTTATATACCTGTAATAAAGCTTTTGATAAGAATTTAACAATTAAAAACATTTACAACTTTTTGAAACTATTTTTTTGTTTTCTTTTGATGAGGTATATTGAGAACAAAACAAAACAGGGGAGACAATTTTATAATATATAACAGTCTTCAACAGGCTTTTTAGAATCCATCGCAAAGAGCATTTTACCCTGACTAAATTTGGTTGTGCATGATTATATGGCTCTGTTTGACTGTTTTCTCACAATGATCAAGTACTATCATTTTTATTAATTTTTGGTAAAACATCCTGAGAGAGTATTTTTATTGATCAAATATGCCATCATAAAAAATGTACCATTCTTACAGCAGGAGCAGAGCTCTGGAAACATTTGATTAAATGCTTAAAATTAAATTGATTCATGTAATTTTGATGCATTAAAATTACAATTATATGTTTTTGGTCAATTTGTTTGCATAGAATATGCAGTGACACCTCAACTCTTGAGCTCATGCGTGAATGTGTGTGTGTGTATGGATATATATATATATATATATATATATATATATATATATATATATATATATATATATATAATGATATGTATATTTAATTTAATTTGTTTGTTAGATTTACATTTTTTTATTCCATTACATGCTATTGTAATGTAAAAGTGTTTACTGGATTTGACATCGTCCAGAATTGAAACATTGTGTCTAGTTGCTGACCTTGTTCCAAAATCAGTGACAGTTTTGGTAAACAACTTTTTATATTTTTTAAAATTATCTTTCTCAGAGTAAGAATCATTGAGTTGCAGTCAAGCCTGGACTACATATCATTAAGCACATGTCAATTGGTAAACAAACTTCTATTTTTTCCAGAAGTATGAACTTTTGTCCCTCATCCAGGAATCTGTTTTGCATCTTAGTTAGTTGTATAATAGATGCATTGATAGAAGCTAATCAGTCAGGCTTAAAACATCTGACACGTTAAGTTGTATTATGTTGTGATCAGTTTGGGATGAATTTTTTTTCTCCTTCAAATTATTGAATTCAAGTGATTATTTTCTCTGGAAATACAAAAGTGCTCTGATAAAATTCTTGGATAAAGACAGGCACTGGAATTTATACAGAATTCAAAACTGGAATAATATTTTTTGTGATTCAACAAGAGACTGTTGACACATTAGTACAACACTGACTATTACAGACTTCATTGCATTCCATCTGGAATTTCTTCACGATTTGAACTTTGATTCACTTAGAACTTTTCATTGATAGGACTTGTGTTTTTTAATTCTTGGATTCACTCTTTTCTTGTTTTAAAAGCATATGCTTGTAACAGTTTGTTAAAATATTTGCTGGCATGCTGCACAAAGTAAAACTCTATGGACCATTGACACTGGATTGGGGGGGGGGGGGCTTTTCTGAAAGCTAATTGCTTCTTAAATTGACTCCCAAACAGAATTACACTTAAACATTATTCCGACAACTGAAATGATCATACTTTGCATTCTTTATACAGTTTGACCCCACTATAGCATGCTCCGTTATAACACGAATTCAGATATAACATGGTCATGGCATGGCTCCAGAATTTTATATACATATATTTTTTTTGTATACAAGAGATCATGCATGAATAATACAAGACAATCATGGTGTGGCTCCTGAATTTTATATGTATTTTTCTTGTATACAAAAAAAGTTTTTCTTCTTAACTCATTCGGCCCCAGAGGTTTTTGTCGTTTTTGCCTGAAATGTGCGTAGGAACGAGATTTGGGGGGCTATTTCTGAATACATCGTAATACAGCGGTTTTCAATGGATTATCCATGAGAATAATGCCTAGTTGTATTAGAAACATCACTTTCCATTGGTTATTTTGCTTGCGCATGAGCAGAAGGGTAAAAGTTGGAGTTCTTTTTTTTTTTTTTGCTTAATAGACCCATCATTTTCGTATGGAGACCGCAATTTATTCCAAATGCCCACCTTATCCTAGTTTTTGCAAAGGTTCACCTGTCTGTGTGCAGTTGAGACCGGTATGCCTTAGATCTGAGGCCAATAGGTCTAAAATCCGGACACAAAATCGCATTCCGATCTCGAGCGAATTTTGGGTGGAAAAAAAATGGGTCCAAAAAATGAGCTTTTTCTAACTGTATTTTGCAGTGCAACTAGAACTTCCAGATTTTTGGATATCATTTTAGAGCTATATCTGTCTGCTTTTTTTTAATACCACCCACGTTGGTCTATCTTAAATGGCCTTGATGCTGCAGGGCTTTGAAGTAGGGTACAGCCTCATCACGCCTACAGATGGGATCGGGGCCGAATCGGTTAAAAGTACGAAAAATAACATGTAAAAACTTTATTCTGGGATCACATAGGGCTTAACCAATGTTGCAAACTGTGATGTTTTGTTCCTTACTGATTGCAAAATATACTATCTGGCATTTTGTTTTTATTGGCAGCATTGTTGGCTATTTAAACTTGTTTCTACAATCATTGGTTTGGAGTGGAGAAATCCAGAAGCACATATTTTACTGCCCGCATTTATTACCTACCCACCTCCCATGCACATTTTTTGGTACATGTATCATTTTCTTCAGCTAATTGACCTGGCTGTGTATAACACGGTTCAGTCTATAACACGGTTAATTTTTTCCTGTTTTGTAAGGTCTCAGAAAATTGTGTTTTTTTTAAACACAACCATAACATGGTTTTTGGGAGTACAAAATCCTAATTTTAGCATGACATGCCATGCTTCAGTTTGATTAAAATCAGATCTTAGTTTTAATAGTGGTGATCTGATCTAGATTGCATTGTTTTATGGCAGGTATGTCAACATTTTGAAAATACATTTACACATTTCGTCAGCTCAGTTAAATGTTACCTCATACAGGACGGCCCCGATCTAAAATTAGAGGGGCTCTGGGGGGCAGGCTATCATATTTTATTTTGCACCTCATAATGTTAAAAATGATGTATACTGATTGTAATTGCATAAGCATGCTATAATAGAAAGTCTTAAGAAATTTGTAATACACAAGTCAAATTATCTAATAGAATATAAGAACATGTATCTTTATCCCATGACCTGAATATACCACAATCAAGCCTTCTAAAAATTGTCTTTTATATAATTTTCACAGAAATATCATAAGTATGATGTTCATCTTATCTGCTCCAACATTTTGCTTCATCTCTTTCAGACTCCTTTCACCACTCAGTCCATTTTGTCTGTCCCACCCCCACCCCCAAAAGGTCCCCTGCCAAATGTGGAGGAGATGTTAAGCCTTCTACAAAATCAGGCCATATATATGCAACAGCTGGAGGCAGAGAATAGGTTCATGAAGGTTAGTTTAAAGTGTTCAGATACTAAGTTAATACTGCTGACTAACTTAAGATGGTATAGTATTTGGATGATCATATCTTAGGATTCTGTCATGTCAATATTATTTTATATAACAGAAAATAAGCATGATCATTATATGTTCCTTATCTCACGACTAATTATGTAGCTGTTCCTTAGAAATATTGAATGCTACAACTTGGTTGGCATTGGGACACTGCCAACATTACAAATATGTATAGTGTGCTACGTTTACATTTATATATGCTTTACCTGTATACAATGACCTTATGAAACATCAATGACTTCATGTAATGATGAAGCATTATTTATATTTAAAGGTTTAGGAATTAATGACAGGTCAAATGGAATAAAATCCTGTTCTGTTCCCTGTTGGAAATTGAACCATGGAATGAACATTTCAGTGGGTATCTTGAATTTCAACAATTTGGGCAATCTTTCTCAATTCTAATACAAGTGTTGCAGACCTATTTGGCCTGCAAATTTTCAGCAGACCTTTTAAAAATTGTGACAGTGTCTTATGAAACAATTTACATCTGAATAAAATATATGATATTGTGTTATGTTCTCTTCCAACAACTTACTTTAAACAACCACAGATCTTTGGAGATTTGCAGTAGGCAGATCTTGGTAGTGTTCATGCTTGATTTATATCAAACTTTTTTTTTTTAAATGATAGAAACAGCTTTTAACCTGGATCAGGCATCCATGGCCATTTAGAACTGCTGTTCACTCAGTTGTTGAGTGCTGGATGCCAAGTCATATCCCTTTAATTGAGTTATTGTTATTAGTACATGTAATGCAAAATACAAAACTACAAAACCTACATCATTAGCCTTTTCCAGAGAGTTTGTCAGAACTGAAGACATTTGGAGGCAAGATGCTCAGAAACTGCCCCTCCAACTTATTGCCCAGCTTACGAAGTCTTTTAGGACCAATCTGCCTCTACTGTAGCAGAGGGACAATGGCAAGCCAAGGACAAGGATCTCTTCCATCACATTCAGTTCACATCTCAGCCTAATGCCAGAAGGAAACCATACAGGGGAGGCAAGAAACCAAGTTTATCCACCTCCAAGCCTTTTATCTCTTGATTTTGACAACCGATCAGTGTGCACATGACTCCTGCATTTCCAGTCTCACTGGACCACCACGTTTCCTCCGAGTGAATGGGTGATCCAGGACATTTAGGTGGATCTTTTGATTTTATACATCCACCACCTCTTTTCACCTCTCCCTTTTTTCATGGACATACTGTCAGATCAGGAGAAGGATGATTTTTTACTACAGGATATTTGGTTGACAATTGGGAGCTGGTGATCATACAAAAAGCATAATCTTCAGGGTTTTGTCTTATCCAGAAGTCAAGTTTAGGCCAATCATGGACCAACCTATACATCCTGGCACAGGTAGTCAAGATGGAGATGGTGAGATTGATATGTCACTCATTCAGGAGGGATTTCTATCCCATTAGTCTTAATCTGACCAACACTTGTTTTCATGTCCAGTCCCATCCAACATCACAGATATTTTTCCGTTATGCTTATTGCAACATGGTTTGGCAATTTTAGATTCCATCCTTTGTTCTAAACTTCAGCCCTTGTGTTTTTACCAGAATCATGAAATGCATGAACTCCCTATCCTGGTCTCTTCATCAACAGCAATGGCTGTGCACTAGGATGACATTCTCTGGATACAAATGGTAATTTCTATTCTCAAGGTCTTCTATCACTTATCAGATCATCTAGGTGTTCTCGTGAACTTGGAAAAGTCAAATCTTCATCCATCCCAGCATTGTCCATCTGGCTATTGAGTTTATCTCCAGTCTTAGTCTGGTACAGCTTCATCACATTTGTATATTCTGGACCATTGAACTCACTAGGTCTGTTATCTGCAGGATTTTTGTTTATTTCTGCAAGCAAGTTCATGCAGCTCCTTGGATTATTCATCTGTGATGGCAGACTTGATCATTTTCAGCTGTCTTTTTATGGGCCCCTTCCAGGTGAGCTTGATTAAAAAGTCATGAATATGTGTCAGGTATGAACATTCCTGTGTCAGTGGTGCAACCCAGGTTGGCTCATGATAGGGTGACTCAAGCAGAAGTGATAGTATGTACCAATGCTACTGTATACAGTTGGGGTGCTGGACTTTGCTACTGCCTGTGGCATGTGGGAGCCACGGGATTGGCCTCTACTCATCCACCTTCTCAAAATGAAGTCTGTCATCAATGCCTTTCAATTCTTGGAGGATTGACTTTCAGTCAAAATTGTCCTAATTGTGTTGGAAAGCTCTGTTGTGGTGACTTACCTTCTCAAACAAGGAGGCTCCAAATCTAACCTGTGTGTTCTTATTTGGCAGTTTCAACATTGGTGCGAGAAACTCCATATCGACGCATGAATCAGGCATATTCTCTGCAGACTCAATATGATGGCTGACACTCCATCCAGAAATGGTCAAGTCATTCGTATGAAATGGTGTCTCTGTCAGTCAGTCTTTCATGGGGGGGGGCATCTTATGATCAGTCTTTTTGTGGCGTGGTAGAATCTGAAGCTGTGGACCCAGATACATGGCCTGTGGGTTACACTTTCAATCAGTTGGGATGGGTTTTGGGCCTTGCCTACCCTCCCATGATCTTGGTACTAAAATAATCTTGCAGTTGAAGGTTCAGATGATTATGATAGCCCTTCTCATAGTAGATTCATCCACTCAGATCTAACAATAAATCTGCCCAGGAAGAGTCCAGTCCAAACAACTGTGGTCACAAGTGTTCCACCCCTATATGGATCAAAGTCTTCACACTTGATTCTAGTCCAGACAACCTTGTGACAGAAAGAATACAAACCTTTGATTATGAAAAGAATTTCATGAGCAAGAAGACCCACAAGGCTTATAAGTGAGAGTGGCTTAATTCAGAATAATTTTAGCCTTTAAGCCCACACTTTACTGAAGCTACTATCGTACAAAGCATGCTTCCTGATAGTCTTAGCTTCAGCATACAGGATAAGCTAGCTGCATGAGCCTCCCATTGACCAGAACTACCGTCAGTTCAGATTATATGGTGTGTTGGTCCTGTTGGCACAATGGGCAAAACTTGGCTATGGTCAGTCAGCAACCAGAGTGCATTCAAAGTTCCCTCTCTTCCATAGACACATTGAGAGCAGTGGCCATGCAACACACTGTTCATGCCCTCAAGCTGTACCTGAACCACATAGAGGCAAGTCATGTCACAAATAACTACTCCCCTAAACATCAACAGAGCTTTCTGACATAACTAGGGCCATTTTGATTCTAATTCTTACAAAGGAATAAATATACTTAACATATTAAAATATGCTAGTAAGGAACTAAAAGAAGACTTCTGTTTTTAATCCAAAATTTTCACCATAAGTTGGATTTTGCCCAGTATCTTAAACAGCATCACATTTGGCCACCATGCTTGTTTATTGTGACACATATTTAACATATGACTAAATGAACATAAATATCATTAACTTTTGAATATTCAGTATTAATTTGTGGCATACAGCTGTTTTGTAAAAAGAATAAATAATAATTTTTATTCTTTATTTTGTTGTGAGAAATGAAAACATGCTGCCAATATCATTAAGTTTGTAGCACGAATGCTCAGGAATTTCCATACATTCATTAGTGATGAAAACTGCCATAGTACTTTTCGAGTGAAAAAGTACAATGGTACAGGAACAAATACTGTGGTATACCATTAAATACTGTGATGTCTAAGTGTCCACATTTAAAAGTAGCACAGTTGAAAGATTTAGACTCTTGCTTATAAAAAGCATAAGGGTTAAATAATTCATACTGTTCATCAAACCTTCAGTCAGCAAAACGATTTGAAACATGCAGAATTTAAATGAGAATACAAATGTAGAGGATAAATTTTCTAAAAGCTGTGTCATGTGATAATGCATGCTGGTTGATGGGTGTTAGATGCAAATACTGTATGCCATTTTGTCTCATGATTTAGTAGAGAGATCCGTTGTACCAACTAAGAAAGAATGTGAACTTTCCAAAAAGTTGGGCTTAGCAAACTGTTTGTGATCTTCATAATGTTATTCAAGTCAGTCTTAAGTAGATAGACATATATTCATTAGCTTCATAATTTAATTTAATTCTGCTTGGATGATTGGCAGGATGAGTTTGCCGCTATACGAGTCAAAATAAAAGACATACTGGAGGAGAATCAGAAACTACATGAGGAATTAAAGAAAAGTATCCTTGAAGAGATCTTTGGAGAAGAAACTATGATGATGAAGGTAAAGACGATATATATATATATATATATATATATATATATATATATATATATATATATATATATATATATATACATACATACATACACAGTAAAACTAAGTTATCTCATTTACATCACTGGTGACCAGAAATCCTCGACATAACTGGGTCCCTGGGTCCTGAGATATCACGATTCATAAAAACCAGTTTTGTAATTTTAAAGATGTCCTTTGACCTTTATTCCTGTCTCTTACTCTTAGGTTTACTGGAATGTTGTCAGTAAACAGGTCGTAGTATTAGGATTAAGTATTTCTTTATTTGCAATCAGTTTTACTTAGTATAGCAGACAATACAAATAGAAGTTTTGTTAATAAATTGTGTGTCTGCATGTACGTGCACTCAGAGATGTGTGTCAACATGTATGTGCACTCTCAGAAATAAAGACACAATATGTACTCTATTTTTTTTTAAATATCTGCAGTGAATGTAAATTTTGCAGTGAACATATTAGTTTTAATATATGTTAGTAAATAAAATAACCTTCTCTTCTGAAGAGATAATAATTTTCAAAAATATAATCTAAATCTGACCACCCCAGTGTAAACAAAATGGATTTTCTTGTCTTTGCTGACAGTGAGTACAATGTACATTTGCATACATCTGCCATGAATCTACCCACATATATTATTTAATGCAAATTGACACACTGTAATGTGTTGCTGTTGTCAGATTTTACCAGCTGGAGACAGAATCAGAATTTTTAAAAAAAACATTAAAAAATATCTGACCTCACCTAGTATATTGTAATGGATAAAAGAAATCAATTTTTTGTTGCTATGTTGCTTGGCTTTTCTTTCAATGGCTATTGAGATGCACTATTAATAGTGCTGTAAATAATTTACATTTAGTATTAAGATTGAGAGAAAAACCCACCGTACTTGATTTGGACATTACCTGAACGTGTTTTTACTGTCATGGTTTAGTTCTAATTAGCCACTGTTGTATTCTTGAAAAGTTAGATACTGTATTCCTAAAAAAAATGTCTTTCTGTCTATGGACAAAGGGATACAACTCTTACAGGTTTACTCCCCTTTTTATTAGCTAGGTGGTTACCATTATGCCCAGGTGACCAGTTTTCACTTTTGCTGTCATTCTGTAAAGATATCCTCCATAGAATCTATTTAATATTTAAATTTCATCATCCACCTTTTATTTTATTGTGGTGTTTCTCATAGTTTATTTAATCACAATGTTGTTCTATATGGTCTACACAACATTTTTGCAAATTCCAGTCAATTTATTCATTTTTTTTAATTACCATACTGTTTTGTTATTGTCACACATGTGATTCTGATTGGTAACATTCAGTTTCACCAGCAAGGTTTTTGGTGCTGTGATCTATCAGCTATTTCACTTCAAATTCATTTCAGTAACATGGTTTTATGATTTCACTTTGTATATATTCAAGATATATTTATTTGTTGTACACTCTTGTTTGTTCCTCTTTTTTATTATGGAGATGACAGACAGGTGGAACAAATGTTAATGATTTAAGGTTGTAGAGGACAGACGTGTCTGTGCAGACACTTGCGTGTGCACTTCAGTTGGAAATATTTGGACCAAATGTTTTGAAAAAAACAGCTCAAAAGGGCTACAAAAAGGAGCCTGCCCCAGTATATCTAAGCAAGACTTTTAACAAGTACCTCATGTCTGAGTCATTGTTTAGTCTCACAGGAAATGTTGAGGTGCCCTCTCCAACCACCACCCATCCATGCAGATACAGAAACATTGCCAGAACATACTATAAATGTGAATACAGTAAAATCATTGAGAAGTCTCAGGGGTGATGTCCACTCCCCTCACCCCACATGAAGATGCAGAACAGCACAGAATATACTGTCTTGGTAATTACTGTAGAATCATTGATTAATCTCGTAGGTTATGTTGATATGCTCTTACATTCCTCATGTTTACACAGAAGCAGCACCAGTATATACTATATCTGTGGAAACGTAAGAAAGCACTTGCAATTGCAATCAGGCATTGGAATCACATATAATCATTATGAATCAGAAGGCTTTGTTGTTGATTTTTAGGAGTAGAAATGTCATATATTTAAAATCCGAATTGGGATAGGCCTAGGATCCTGCCAATGAGGCATGAGAATCCTGCCAATGAGGCATGAGGATCCTGCCAATGAGGCATGATAATCCTGCCTAGGATCCTGCCAATGAGGCATGATAATCCTGCCTAGGATCCTGCCATTGAAGCATGATAATCCTACCTAGGATCCTGCCAATGAGGCATGTTAATCCTGTCTAGGATCCTGCCAATGAGGCATGATAATCCTGCCTAGGATGATGCCAATGAGGCATGAGAGCTCACAAATTTGACCACACTCATAAAACATGAGGGTTTGAAGGCTATATCACCCAGTCTATTGGGCATGAGGGTTTACATTCAGACTTGCCCTCCAGTCATGAGACATTAGCATGTACCATTTACCCCATCTCTGCATGAACAAATTAAGAAAAGAAGCCTGACTTGAATGTTTGCCTTTTGACCAGTACTGTACAGTTGACTAGCTTTGCAGACCATATCACACCAGCCAGTCAAACTGTCTTAGGTATGCCATTCAACTGCCAACCAAATGTTCAAATGAGCTTTGTATGTTTATCATGGTCTGGAGTCTGTTATCTCTGACTGGCAGGCCAGCCATGCAGGCATTTTGTCCTTTAACTTTTAGTGCAGTCTTCTTTTTCTGCATAACCCTGTTAGGCATCATACAAGAAAAGGAATGGTTGTTACCAGAGAATTTTTAATAGTGATTTATCAACCATGGCAGGTTTCTCCTTTTTCCTCTGGATAAAGTGAATTATGGCAGTCACATGCCCCTATATTTGCTAGCAGGCAGATAGGGGAAAGAGGAGCACAGCTTCTTCTTCCTCAGGTATTTTGTCAATCATCAGTGTTACATCATCACCCATGCCATCTGGCAACCCACCTGATGTGCCATACTACGCCCAATTTGTCAGATTTGGACCAGCCTTTCTCAGAAATCAGTGTCTGAGGGTCTCCAGATTTTCATCATATAAACCTCCCCAACTTTTTATCCTACCTTCTTGATAGACCTCCCAAGCTATACAATAAAAATGGATGTTTTTATATATACACAAAGGGCAGTGTAGATCGTATTAAAACTGAGACATCCTGAATTGACGATCTGCTCAGTTTTGCATGTAACAAAATAACCGGGTGGGATTTTGGATTTACAACAGAACACTTTTGATGGTGTTACAAATACAATGTTTAATAACGAACGACTTGAATGAGCAATTAATTATGATTAATATGTGCAAGTATATGATTCAAATATTGGATCAATTAACATAAAATGCATGGACTTAATAATGAAAATGTGAATAAATGGCTTTACACAGTACAAGCACAAGGGATGAATAATTCACAATGATTTCGCAATGAAAGAATGATGTGTTTTACTCAGATAGTAAAGAAATGTAGTATTTTACTCATATAGAAAAATGTATTCACTCAAATAGTGAGATTATGTAAACAAAGGGACAGATGTACAAAATATCTTTACAGTCCCAAAAACACACTGGGTTTTGCAAACCCCCAAACTTAGGCCACAGCTAAAAGATTACATGTATGGAGTTACTCTCTGCCACCAGCACACTCAGCTACCAGTCACACTGGCCAATCAAGCCATCAGTATTCTAGGTGGTCAATCAAGTAGTCAGTGTCCACCAATCTCAGTCAGCAATGCCCGATCACCTGCTACTCGACCTGCAAGACTGTTTATTCAGCTCTACAGCTGCAATGGTTCAGCTTCACAGCTGCTATGGTAGACTTCAAGGATCAACTCGGATCACTCCAATAACTGCTCACTCTGGTCAGCTCTACAGCTGATCACTCTGGTCACTCGGGACAGCTGAAAATACATCTAACACCGTGTACTATGCATGACACGGGCATATATGATAAAACGTGATTGCGTTATATACAGTAAGATATACAGATTACATTATCAGCACAATAATTACAAAACAACAAACAGGTTCAAAAGTATACCCAACCATGACAGACAAGAATCGTACGGTACTAAATGTTTCTTTAAAATGCAGCTTTATATTGCTAATATAAATCCCTTGCTAAGTCACAAACCAGAATAGAAAATATTTGCATTATACTACGTAAGCCGAAGCTACATAGGATACATACAACAATAAACGTGGTAGTACAATAGCTGAAGATGTGCAAGTCCTTAAAGTAGACTGCTCACTGAAAAGAAGTTCCATAATGTGAAGATTTAATCTTACAATGAGGCATTTATATACAGACAAAGTCATCATACATTGTCTGTGCGCTTGAAGCATCCAGTTTTTCCCACTGAAAGCACTTTGCACGTGCGGCATAGGATGAACCGAACTCACTATTTAAAAATATTGTACAATATACATAAATCACCCTTCAGTATTGTTGTACACAAAAAACAAATTCCGAGTACATGTACTTAATAAATAAAAGGATTTATATGATTCTGTGACATTGCAACAGATGTAGAATGACAAGTCATAGTGACCTCCACAATACAGTCAAGATTGCCTCAATTCAATCCATGTCAAAGGAAATTCTTCTTTCAGCCATGGTTCCTTTCAGGGATGTCCTGATTGAAAAGGAGTTTGGATTTTCAGTTGTGGAGAGAAGCTCACAGGAGCTGAAGATCTTCGACTTTGAGGACATACAAAGGGAATAATATGCTGTCAGTGACTGGCGTCACATCATGATATCACACCATTCTCAGCACCCATTCCTTGACAGTAAACTTATTCTCTCTTTCTCTTTGAAGACAAAAGGTTTGCCTCTGTCACACTCAAGGGATACTATTTCATGATCTCAAACATGCTTAGTCTTCAAGGAAGAGACAGTTTTGGCTTCAGCAAGGTAATCTCATACTTGTGGTCCATTTTGGACATATTCAGACATTTAAGTTTGAGCCACCATATTCTCCCATCACTGAAGCAGCTATCATACATGAATTGATATTTATGATAACATCAACATGCAGAGTGAGTGAGCTACATGAATGGCTCCTGCACCCTCCTGATTTTTAAGGAGGTCCTTGAATCCACCTGGAATTTGAATTTAACAAAAATATCCTGGAAACCTCCTGGAAAATGACTTTTTGTCATAAAATTTCCTGGAGTTTGAAATGAAAAGGCTTAACTAAAAACTAAAAAGCTTGAAATAGATATTGAGGCTAAAGTGATAGAAATAGGTGGACTGCAGACACCTGATGTGCTGTGTAAATCAAAATAATCCTTTGAGCTTTAAAAAAGTTTTGTTTTTTTACCCTGTTCATGTGATATCCATAGATCTGAACTACATGCAGATCAATTCTGACATTTCATTTGTTATAATGACACAACTTGGTTTCCTTTCTAATAACAGGTTGCCTTCACTAGTCAACCAGCAATAACTTTTCATTTCCTCTCCTTGATTAATCCGTTCAAAGAAGTTAAACTGCAGGACCCAGTGCATACCCTTAGATGTTACCTGAAACACAGATTGTTGCTGAAGCTGGAGGCATGAAGGCAAGACATAATCCATCAAGCGTTGGCCACTTGGCTAAGGGCAGGTATTAAGTTACTGTACTTGAACTCTCACATGATCAGGTACAATGATGAAGAGCTACCTTCATGATCTCTGCCTTCGATGTAATGTCTCAATTAAGGATATAATGAAGCTAGTTGAATGGCACATCCACACTTCCTTCTCTAGCTTTGGTATTGTCTTGCTAGGAGGGAACTGAATCTCCTTGGGTTAGTGGTAGCTGCACAGACATTGACCACTCACTATTCATTAAAGCACAACCTTGGAGAAAGACATGAATCTGCCACTTTAGTTGGATTTGCCTGGGAAACTTTTGATGGTGAGAATAATCAAGTATGAAATCCCACAGGGATCATGTATGTGTTTAAATAAATCTTGTCTCATTGTGCTAACTAATACTGGAAGAACATCATCATTTCAGCTGAGTAAACTACTTGGCAACACAGAGGTAGGATGCTCAGCATTTTTTCTTCCTAGTACCTACTCTTCTAATTCAATTTGATTAGGTAACATATTCGATGGAGACAGCAAATTTTTAGCAAATTGTTTCTCTGATAATACTTGCATAACCAGTTCCAGAAAAATCCATCCCATGCCTCTTCATGTTGTTAGCATCCTTTAAGGTTTCACTTATGTGAAAACTAGTACATTCGCAGACTATAGCAACCACTTAGTGGGTAGAAAAGGGAGTTAACATGTAAGAGTTGCTTCCCTTTGTCTAATGTGTAAGAGTTGCTTCCCTTTGTCTATACAAGGAGATGTGTGTATATATAGAGAGAGAGAGACATAGATAGAAAGAAAGAAAGAGTTAAGTTAAGAGCTTGCTACATTGTTACTACACTGTTTCTTTGTTGTATAATTAGCAGATGTGTCACCATCTTAGCATGCTTGGTCATCACGTTTTCCCATTAGTTGGAACACTAAATATCCTCAAAACACAAGACGAGCAATGTGAAAGCTTATCTCCTGAACTTATCAGTTGCAAAATAAATGAATGAAAAATCCATGGTCTGTACTGCAGACATTGCATCAGCCCCTCACACTTCATGGTTTTTGTTGCAGAGTGTCAGCACATGATTACTTGAGAACAAAATATATGAAGCTTAGACAACTAGGAAGAATTTTGTTTTGGGACTTCATCAGAAATGCCTTTTAATTGCATAATTAGGTATTCTCAAGGCAGTACATCAGCTTATTTTCTGCTTATAATGAATTTTTAAAAGCAGAGAGTGGAATCAATTACTGTTATTGAGTGAAATGCTGTTTTAGATAATTGTCATTTCAATAAATAGTTTGCAATGAAATCATTTAACCAGGGAATGATAATTCTGATGCTAATAGAGCAGCAAATACAAAAACCAAAATGACATATTTTCTGGTGTACTTAATAATTAGGTACATCAAAGTTTTCTTTTCCACCACAACATGTTATACATGTTATATCTGTTTTGAATGTTTCTATATTAAATTTTATTGCCACGTTAAATTTTCAGGGAAAAAAATATCTGGCAAGGATACATACACATCATTTTATCCAGTAGGGGTGTAAGATTGAGAGTCAAAAATCTCATTGTGTCAGAAATAGGGATCAGACTGAGTAAAAAGTCCAACCTCTGTACAGCTCTGGAACGAGGTGCAACATCAATTTAGCATGAACCAAATGGCAAGAACAATACAAATTAGATCAGTCATTGGTTTAATTTATTGTATGTTTGCATAAAATAATTTAATTGTCTTTTTTATACTCTGAAAAATAATGAGGTCCATTGCTGACTAGGATAAGGGGATTCAGTTTTTTTTGTCAATTTTCCAGTTTTTTTTCTAGCAGCTATGACCAGACAGTTATTGGATGGTCCACTCTTCATTTAGAAATAATTGTGCAATGATTGGCCACATTATTTTCATCCCTGTTGTTCTGAACCTGGGGTCAGATTTCCAACACCATTGTAGGTACTGCACCCCAAAACTTTCCAGACGTAACCTTGTATGACAAATACATACTGTACAGACCTGAACACTCTCACAAAAATAATTTCACAACTGTTTTTATCCCTGCTCTTTAAAAAGAAAAATTCTGATATCAGCATCATTCTGTTCTTAGGTCTGTCTCCTAAATGGGTGAGTCAGAATTCACAAACTTCATTCACAGATTGCCATGTGGCAACATCTGCCAGAGGGAAATTTTTTAACTTGGGTGGGGGCAGAGTTCAAATAAAAGATAATTGCTATTACAGTGACATATTTAGTTTCTTTCTAAGCATATTGAATACATGTGGTAATAGCAGAAGGACACATATAACAGATAATGTTTAGGAAGAGAGGGTTGAAATGGGGAGGAGAGGAAATACCATTGCAAGCCGTAAAGTAATTCAAGCTAATTTAGCAATAAAAAAAATCTGAATAATCCCACTTTTATTTCAGATTGGAGACGATTTATCCAAGTCCTTTGAAGATGTGGATACAAGTGTGACAAGAGGAAATCTCAAACAGTGGCAGATAGAACTAGTGAGGGAACTTTTCTGAATGCTCTTGAAAGTCTTGGATAAAAGATAAATCTTTAATTCATGGATTTTGTTCACATACATAGACTCTGATTGTTCAGTTTCTTGTATAACTTTTAAAGTTTGAATAAAATGTAGAATTTTTATACTTTTGTACTGTGACAAAATTTGAAAGATATGGGGGCGGGTCAATCTTTTCATTGTCCAAATATGTTTACATCTGTAGGCAGTTTCAGATAACTTACCTAATAGTTCTGTTGGCATATACTAATTGAGAATATTTTAAATGGAATTGAAAACAGGAAGAATTTGAAGCAATTTTGAGTAAGACTTAGCTGTCACTTTTCAGACAACAGTATTATCAGTGTCAGCAGTTTGTAAAGGTTTCAGTAAAAGTTGTTTTGCTTTAAACTCAACATACAGACTCTGGCCTTCTTGTTTTTGTTGTCTTTTATTAGTTCCTCATAGTGTTGCAAATATTTCAGAAAGTGTTTGTGATGAAACTTTTCATGAAGTCTAGTAACATTTTAATCTGTTTTTTAATTCAGGTTAAACACCACATCGTTTATTATTTGTTATCCTTTTGACAGAAATTTGTGAACATTATATTTTTCAGGAAAAATTAAGCACACTGCATGCAGCTAAAACAGAGAGGTTAGAGGTGCAATTAAAGCATGAAAGGTCGGTAGTTTTAAATTTGTGTACCATGTAGAATTTGCTTAAATAATATGTATCTTTCTTTAACCCAGTTTATCCTGAATACACCTATGGTCATAATACCTCATTCTGTCCAGATTATGCCAACGGTAATAATACCTCATTTTATCCTGAATATGATTTTATCCTGAATATGCCTACAGTCGTAGTATTCCATTTTATCCTGACTATGCCTCGTAATATCCCATTTTATCCTACACGTGTCTTGTCTCGGCAGTAATATGTGTTATACATTTCTGATAGTTGTGAAATTTCATCACCGGAAAATTAAATAGTTAAAACATGCCTATGCAGTGAGATTTTACAAAAATGTGATTTAGAATAGTTTTTGCCTGCTTGAAAATCGATCAATAAAATAATGGACGACAACTCAGATGTAAACATGGATCCTGACAGTGCGGGTAGTGACAATGAGGATGATGATTTTTGTGATTCGTGATAATGATGAATTAAATAATGGATTAGAATTGCGTGAAGTTGACAAAAGAGATGATGCATGACTTAATGCACTGTTTGACATTGTTCAGAGATTGAAATGGACTTTGAAGCCTTCTAAGAGGAATGGGTCATAGATAATTTTTCACTATGACTGCAGCCACAATTTAAATTGATTGATTCAACAATCATCAGCTGATGTACAGCATTACTTTGAGTTACTTTGGGAAGATGCCATTTGGAGAAGATATGTACATGAAACCAACCATTACACTGAACAGGAGCATAGAAAATATCCACCCCAACCAAAGTCACCAAATTGGATGCCAGTAGATGTTCCCACAATGAAGGTCTTTATTGGCTTCTGTTTTGCCATGGAAACACTTCGTCTTCCGTCAAGACATAACTATTGACGACAAAATAAATACAGTGGTCCCCCTCTTATATGGCCACCTCATCTGCACCGGGAAAGTGGCCTTTTAAGATGGATGGCCTTTCAAGAGAGGGAACTATATTTGTGAGATGTGTATGTATATGTGTACATAGTAGGAAAGCCATATATAACTTAAAGCAGTTAATATCTTCATTTAAAAGTAGCATTAATTATTAAAATGTTCTTCTTGTCTTAAAAATGGAGTTATTTCAAGTAGCATAGATTAATAGTTCTTATTCTTAAGTGTGAAATGCGAGTGGGATATTGTTGGCATGCACATTACAAAACCATTAAAAAATGTTACTTAAATCTAGGTACATACGTTGTTTCATATATACAATTATTCTTTCTACATTTATTCCATAATCCACTGGTAGAGAATAGTGAGTGACTTGATCAAAGTGACTTTTTTCAGTAAGGGACAGATTTCTCCTCTCCCAACAACCTAGAAGTGTTTTGACTTCTTCTATCTTCTTTGCCTATTTAACTCAAACATATCATGTAAGTTCAAAGAGAAATTCTTTTCATAAAAGTTGAAAGGATGAAATGTGCCAAATTATTTGCATGTCTGCGCATATTTTATTTGTTCCTTCCTATGAAGATAGTTTTAGATTTTGTTACATCACAATGTAGACCAGAAACTGCTGTTAAATTTCTTTGAGTGTTCTAATGGTAGATCTGAAAGACTGTGGAGAGACACCTAGCAGTTAAATGGCATTGTTGGCATACAAACCCAGTGTAAATTCTTTGTTTGTTTTACACAATACCAGTAATATTTCTCTTATTCCTGAGCTCAGTGGAGTGAAGTTATATTCATATGATAAATAAGTATAGAGCTAATGGGGGGTCTCCTTGTTGACACATGCTTTTTAGACGAAATAACTGAGACAAGTAACCATTGTTGATAATGACGTTTTTGGACTTGTTACAGAATACACTGAACCACTGGCAAATAGATTCACCTAAATTACAAGATTTCAGAGCACATTCCAAAAGGTCTCATTTGACAGAGTCAAATGCTATTTCAAAATCAGTCAATAACAGGAGGGCAGACTCTTGTTTCATCAAGGTAGTTCTTAAAATCATATAAAATAAGTGTTTTCACCAGTAAATCTCCCTTTCAAAAATCTTTCTTAGTATCACTTATTATAGAGGAAAGTACCTTCTTGCTATTTAGGCTGTCAATATTCTGATTGCAGTGCACATTTAATAATGAAATAGATCTCCAATTTTTTATAAACCTTCTTTCTTTATCTTCATTTGGAATAAATGTGATTATTCCCTGAGTCTGAAAATCATACAAGGTTTTGCTTTTATATCCAAAGTTTAGAGATCGATAATAAATCTACCCCATCTTTCCAAAACAGTAAATTCATCGGAATTGGATTGGTTTCATGCTTTTTAATGCTAAACCATTCATGAAAGGTCTGCTTGCCCTCACGTGAGTTTTTCTCCGCTGTTATATGTTTATTATCATACATAAAAAATTATGTGTTTATTTGTAGATCACTATTAATTTTGCTTTCATAAAGTTTCTCAAAGAATTTTTTTTATATTCAATATTTCATTTTGATCTCTTAATCTTTTCACATCATCTAACATTTATTCCTTCAATAGTTTGTTACTGTAATTCCTCTTCTCCAGGTTAAGAAAGTATTTTGAATTCTTTTCAACAAAGTCATACCAGGATGCCTTTGATCGTAATGTTACTTGAATAAATAATATTTAACGGATCTTTAATGGGGAATTTTTCTAGGGAAATGAAAACATATTGCAAAATGGATGCATATGCAATGATAGCATGAGTGCAGATGGAGTGTTGAATGGATGCATGTGTAATGATAGCATGAGTGCAGATGGAGTGCTGAATGGATGCATGTGTAATGATAGCATGAGTGTAGATGGAGTGCTGAATGGATGCATATCTAATGAAAGGATGAGTGCAGATGGAGTGTTGAATGGATGCATGAGTAATGATAGCATGAGTGCAGATGGAGTGTTGAATGGATGCATATCTAATGAAAGGATGAGTGCAGATGGAGTGTTGAATACATATGTAATGATAGCATGAGTGCAGATGTAGTGTTGAATGGATGCATGTGTAATGATAGCATGAGTGCAGATGGAGTGCTGAATGGATGCATACCTAATGAAAGGATGAGTGCAGATGGAGTGCTGAATGGATGCATATGTAATGATAGCATGGGTGCAGATGGAGTGTTGAATGAATACATATGTAATGATAGCATGAGTGCAGATGGAGTGCACAATGAATACATTTGTAATAATAGCCTGAGTGCAGATGGAGTGCACAATGAATACATATGTAATGATAGCATGAATGCAGATGGAGTGCACAATGAATACATATGTAATGATAGCATGAGTGCAGATGGAGTGCACAATGAATACATATGTAATGATAGCATGAGTGCAGATGGAGTGCACAATGAATACATATGTAATAATAGCATGAGTGCAGATGGAGTGTTGAATGGATGCATATGAAATGATAGCATGAGTGCAGATGGAGTGCTGAATGGATGCATATGTAATGATAGCATGAGTGATTTACAGTGTTTGAATTAAACTTAGCTGTTTATATATTTAATGTTACAACATGTTGTATGATTATGATGAAATAAATAAAACTTACATAAACTAATGGCATATATATTGTTTCTTGTCTTCTTTAGGGAAGAGATTCAGAAGTATGAACAGTTAGTGGAAGATATGAGACACCAGATTCGACTGCATGAAGCCATACCCACCAGAGAAGACGGCCTGTTGCCTGATCTGTACATAAATGAAGGGCAGAGAAGTTTGCAAAATCAGATTGTCAACAGACTGACCAAGTAAACAGGCTTTTGTGTAACATACATATTACACTGTCTGAAATGTGATATATTTTTTTTACTAGTAGGTAAAATTATTAATTTGATGTTTTTCTTTCATCTATTTGCTTTTTCTTTAATTCACCACTACATCATTATGCCATCATCAGTCAGTTTGGCATTGTCAAAAATTTTGTGTATGCAAAATAAATATGTTTAAAAAGAAATCTGTAGTGAATTTTGATACATAAAATTTTACAGAATAACGTGGTCTACAATGTAGTCCTTTGACTGTACAGAAGTTCTCAAATCTAAATATCATCTTCCATTTTGAGTGCCTATCTCATCCTAGATCCACTTAATTCATTTGTCTCTTTCCTGTATGTAGCAGAAATTGAGAAACTGGTAATGTCGTTTGTCAAATTTGTTTTCTTATTCAACTAAACTGTTAATAAATTGTTACCATATATCTCAAATTTGCATCAAGTGTCTGGTCTATGTTAACAGAATTTGTCAGTGTTATAGCACCAGTCACAGGCAGGATATAATAATTCACCAACCCTTATCATTGGACAACAGAGGCCAACCCACCTGTTAATTGCAGCAAGGGCAGGATTCTGAGGGGTGAACGCTTAATAAATTTTGTCAGTCCTGAATGGTACATTATTAAAAGGGTTCAGTTTATCTCATAAATTCCACTACCTCACAAATTTATCTCTCCTAGAAGAATGAAACTTTTCTCTCCCATCTATATACCATGAAATAAACAAACTCCTACTGGTTACCTCCCCTTACCATCCGTATTTTACCATCAACATGATGTTTAACTGTTTACCATTTTGATGTGGTTAGATGTCACATGAAAATCAACTCGAATTTTATTCCTTTATCTATATGAAGTCTGTATCGTATTGATTATTAATGTATTTGTTACATGTTGGCATCATTTTAGTTGTATGTTGATAAATAATTGTATGAAATGGTCAGATTGTGGACTTTGATTTCTGACTTTGTACTCCGGTAGTGTCTTATTGATGCTTGTTGTTGGTTGTATTATTTTGTACTCTATTAATTATTTTACATTATTCAGATAGTGAACACTTATGGGTTGTTATTTTCCACTGTTTTTGTCAATCTTGTCGATTCAGTTAGTGACAACCAAATACTTGAAGTATAAGAGATTTAGGGTCAGCAGGGATATACATGATGTAGTCCTTGCTAGAATTTTGTGCTCATCTGCTTCACTGTCCAGTGCCTACACTAAGTGTCCAGAGGTCCACAGTTCAGCATTTAGAGTTTCAAAAGTAAAGACATAAAGTTAAAGCAACATTTTGAGCCTGATCCTAAAATGTCATCAGTTTATAGAGCAGTCAGGGATGTTATAATGGTCTCTTCTCCCAGATCCCTCCCATCTAAGATGTTACAGCCCTGTCTACAGCTACAGTTATATACGGCCAGCTTGAATTGCAGCATCAGTGTATCCTTGAAAGATGCCATGATGCACTCACCTAAGACACTGCTAGAATCGACAGCTCATTAGGCAAAAAAAATCCTTCCTCATGCCAGAGCTTGACCACTGGATCTGTAAGTTTGGGTGCATAGGGTATAATGCTGCCCCCCCTTGATATATTTTATCATCCAATCATGTTCTATGCAACCACTGTGGTTGTTGACCAGTCAGTACAACTACTGTACTAGCCATTCTTATCTTTCTACTAGCAGTTAAAGGTCTGTTGCAATGCCTATTAGTGCCATATAGCAGCCACTATACTGTTATATGTGAAGTCTTACAGGGATCATCAGATTCATCCATCTGTTTTGTTGTTTGTTGATTGTTGGGTTTAATGCCATTTTTCAGCACATGATAGGCTATGTATGGTGGCCAGTATTAATGGTGGAGGAAGAATCCGGGAAGAACCACCGACCCATGAGAAGCTACTGGCAAGCTTTCTCACATACCCACATTGGTCGAATCCTAGACTTGAACCCACGCAGACAGAGATGAGATGGCAGTGATCCGTAACAGAGAGCGCTTTAGACCACTCAGCCACTCGGGGCCCCCCATCTGTTTTGAGGCATTCCAGCCAGCCAGCTACTGGACAGATCCTCCAGCTTTCTTTCTGTCCACACTTCCAGCTATCCTTTCAACAAAACAAGCCATGTCACTTACTTTGCCACCAGTTCATCTGTGGGGCCTGATGTTCAGTACCTAACTGTGCTGCACATGGATTAGTGACATGTCCTTGTCGTCCATGCTGCTGAGATTGATCCACTAGACCCAACCCCTGGATCATGACCCAAATCGGGGTCACAAGAACCTTCTGGAGGGTTGCAAATGGATTCCAGGATTTTATTTTTAGTATAGCAGAACTTGTCAAAATGTGGAAACAAGGTTATGAGGCTCAGAAAAATATTGTTATGGGGCACAGCCCAAAAATGTTGGGAATCACTGTACTAGACCAATGAGAACAGTCCTTACAGTACATGTTGGGAGAACCTTGATCAGTTGGCTTCTGTTCCCTTTATGGAATGTACTGCATTTTGTTTGAGAGTAACTATTTTGAAGATTTGCAGAAATTTTATTAGACTAAGAGATCCCAACATCAACACCTGTGAGCCAGGCCTATAAGTTCATGCCATCAGAAAATTTGAAGATGAGAATAAAAAAACCTCCTACCATCTTCTACTGCAGTCAGTAAAGATTAAGAGATATACAAAAGTTTTTCACACAAGATCCAGGACCTTTGCATCCTAGTGGCCTAGTGGTTAGAGCGTCCGCCTCAGATGCGGGAGGTCATGGGTTCGATCCCAGACTGAGTCATACCAGAGACTTACAAAAATGGTACTAACAGCTGCCTCACTTGGCGTTCAGCATTAAGTGGTTAGTGTTAGGACTGGTCAGCCTGGTGTCAGGATAATGTGACAGGGTGGGACATAATGCTACATGTCTGCGGCATGATGTCCCAGTGCTAGACATCACTATAAACTGCCACATTGCAGACATCATAGCAATATGACTGAAAAATTGTTAAAGCTACGTAAAAAATCAAAATCACATCACATCACATCGCACTTCAAAAGCTGTTATTTCAGGGAGCCATTTACCAGCATATCCTCACCCCACTGGTTCAACAGTCAGTCTCTTATAGTGCTGAGTTTTCAAACTTGGAAAAAATCACTGCAACAGTCAACTTCATTGCTGTATAAGGTGGGCAGCCATATATGTCATGCTACATGCAAATTAGTGTGGAATATGGTGGTCACTTAAGCAGTTTTTGGCCTGGTGTTACATTTGATTTATCCCCATGCCAAAATATCAGGTTGTAATCATGCATGCTCCATCACATGAATTGCCATGGTGATTAACAGGATTGTGCATCATTCCATGGTTAATGCCTCTGGCAGCTTCATTCAAGTTAGATCTGGTGAGACAAGGTGCCTTTCTACTCATATTCACTGAAGTCACATCATTCTTTGGGTTTGCTCTCACTTCCCTTTGGTAATCGTCACTGTTCAGTGACCCATATGAAGATTTTTTCTTCTTCTGTTGTTTTTGTCGGTTATGATGACACTAGTAAACATCATTTGTTATATCATACCAGGAAGTAGGAGGTAAGTGCCTTTGCACAGGACACAAGGCAGTTGACCCAGGTTGGTCTGAGCAGATATAAAACCCCATACCCTCAGATTATGAGTCTGGTACTCGACCAGCTGAGCTACCTTGAATTGGTGATATGTGGAAGAAATCAGCAAAAGAGTTGCCTCCATTTGCTGCCAAATCCCACCCAACAGTATCAGTTTCAACCTCAGTTTAATTTCCAAGGGCTGCAAGCCCAGCAGTTTTAGTGATAGTATAATAAAGGGAATATGAAACAAGGTTTTTTTTCCACCAAGCTTCGCAACAATGGCCATTGATATGCCATCCCAATTTTCTACTGAAAACGGGTACCAGACTCCTTTATTTTTAATTTTTTTAAAGATTTCATTTATCCAGCCCCATCATGTTTCATCTTGTATTTCATGATGGATCTAGAGAAGGCAGTAATTTGACAGGAGATCTGCTCTCTACTTGATAAGCAGGTGATAGAGTTCAAAAGCCAAACTTTCAGGCATTCTGTTTGAGGCTTTTTTTGTGTACCCAAATCCAGTGTGAAAATGGACAATTTGAGATCTATCTGACACATATTGAGTCCCAATCAGTTTGACTTCATGCAAGTTCCTTCGATTTGGTTTCCAAGAAACCATATATCAATTATGTATCCTCCCATTTAGCCTCAGGATCAGCCCATGGGTATATACCAAGACTAGCTGATTTATCACCCTATTCAAGTCCACCTGTCAGTTGTCACTGCAGTGCATATGGTTGACACTCGTGCTACTGTCATCTTTGGTGATGGGTAGGAACAGTTTCCTCTCCCATCTCTTTCAGCTGGGTTTTCATATGAATTTGAAAAGTCAGATCTCATCAGCTCCCCATATTCTTCCATCTTGGTATGGATTTTTGTTTACTATTGTCAGTCTTGTTTTTCTCACATCCATATGTGAATTACGATACCACATACTCATCGAGGGTAAGAACTGCGTAGTGTAAAAAGCTTAGCTCTTGTTACTGTTAAATGCCACAGCTTCATGATCTCCAACACATTCAGGCATAATGATAGAGGAGTTTTATATCATAATACGGTTTTCTCATATTTTTTGGCCAGTTTTTTCCATGAATAACCCAGATTAATAACCTTGTTTCCCGAGTGGAGATCTGAGACTTTATTATTGCCATTCACTTGCATACGCTGTGAACCTTCTTGAGTTTCTGTTTTTGAGATCAACCATCAAAGAGACAAGAATTAAATCTTGTGGGTCCACTAACTTTGGCCCAGATGACCACCAGCACAACCTCTTGGTGAGTGCTGGCCTAGCAGTTTTGCAGGGTTTGCCTGGAATTTTTTCTGGGTAAGAAAACATATTGCCCATATTTTTATGTCACATGTTATATGACCAGTGGTTATGTTGCTTTTATGTTAGTAGAACAGTTTATATCTTCTTACAGGGATTTTTGTCATTTTTTTGTTTCTTGAAGGATAGAAGTGGTAGAGGTTGGATGTCCATGCATTTGTTTCTCTTATTAGCAGTTCTCCCAATATTATCGTGAATGAAGAATGCATTTAACAGAGAAAGTTGTTTAGTAAAGAATGATGTTTCTCTGAGGTTACCAACCTGATCACATTACTGTTAAAACTTCCCACACCACCTTGTAAATGCTAACTTCCTCATCAATGTATTTCTCAGCTTAGGGTGTTAATGGTAGGTAGTAAGAGTTAATTCCCTTTATCTTATATATATATATATATATATATATATATATATATATATATATATATATATATATATATAGATAGATAGATAGATAGAGAGGGAGAGAGAGAGATGTGAAAAGGAGGGCAAGAGTGAGGGAAGAGCTTTTTTCTCCCAATGTAAGTACTCTTGGAGAAACATAATTGACAAAAAAACTGACTTATAAGAATGATCATTAGTAACACCTCTACACAGGTCAAGCAAAATTTGTCCAATTTACCCTGAAGTTAGATCTTATTTTTATCTCACTAAATTTGAATAAAAGAGTTGAAGAACCAATAAGATTGGTTGGCATCTTGGACTGTAGTGACGGTAGTGTGGATAAATTGAGATGAGCTTTCATTTGGATTTCAGTTTAAATGAGAAATATCCCTTCACCCAATTTCAGGTATAAATGCTTGGATTGATCTATGCATTATGTGGATAATTCATTCAGGTGGTAAAAAAGCATGGGTAATACTTGAATCTCAGAGAATTTTAAAATAAATTAAGTGCAAGTACTTTTAACAGCATTGTCCCTTCATGGAAGGACCATTAAAAGTAAGTATTAAAATCCATCTTTTTACTCTAAGTTATTAAATTATTCTTTATTTTAATTTCAATATTATTTATTCTTAAATACTTAGCACTGTTTCTTATTTACTCTCTCTCCTTACTGATCTCACCTATAAAATTAAGGCTTTGTATGGAACCAACTGCTTCTGGATACTGCATTGATGCATGTGTATTGAACAAATTAAACTTATTTATACTTATATGCTATATGAAATAAGACAAATACATTTAGAAACATTTTATTGGATTACAGTAATGAAGTTGAATTATCAGATCACTGAGCCTTATTGACTGCTGGAATATATCGGTAAGAAAACAGGGAGAACAGGGGCTTTCTGCATCACATGTGACTTATTTTTCATTGGGACTTTAACTTTGTGCTTTGAAAACAATAATTACATTCATGAAATTGGATATCCCCATAAGAAGAAAAAATGGAACCACTTTATTTACATTTTTTACTAGGGAGAGAGATGATCTGATGGAAATGGTGGGCAGGTTAAAGTCTCAGCTCCAGGAAATGTCATCTCGAGAAGAGGAAGCTTATGAGCAGATGAAGAAAGGGATAGAGCTTGTTGAGGAGGCCCAGCTTGAACAGACACAGGTAAGTTTTGTCTTGAAGAAAGGGATAGAGCTCGTTGAGGAGGCCCAGCTTGAACAGACACAGGTAAGTTTTGTCTTGAAGAAAGGGATAGAGCTCGTTGAGGAGGCCCAGCTTGAACAGACACAGGTAAGTTTTGTCTTGAAGAAAGGGATAGAGCTCGTTGAGGAGGCCCAGCTTGAACAGATGCAGGTAACTTTTGTCTTGAAGAAAGGGATAGAGCTCGTTGAGGAGGCCCAGCTTGAACAGACACAGGTAAGTTTTGTCTTGAAGAAAGGGATAGAGCTCATTGAAGAGGCCCAGCTTGAACAGACACAGGTAAGTTTTGTCTTGAAGAAAGGGATAGAGCTCGTTGAGGAGGCCCAGCTTTGAACAGATGCAGGTAACTTTTGTCTTGAAGAAAGGGATAGAGCTCGTTGAGGAGGCCCAGCTTGAACAGACACAGGTAACTTTTGTCTTGGCTATTATATGCTGCAGAGACAATCTTGCACAACTACAGGATGACTTCTTAATTCCATATACTACATGATAAATTCTTAATTCTTTGCACTACTTGATGAGTTCTTAATTCCAGACTGGCTATTCACAGGGATTTATATTTGGGCCCACACATTTCCTCTTGACTTGGAGATAGATTCTTTGGCAACAATCATTATAGCTCTTCCAGTGTGTACTGTTTGTCATGTATCAACATTTTACACTTACATGCCTTACATCATTTCTTTTGTCATTTGGTAAACAGTGTAAAATTTACTGAAGAATTGTGCCTCACCCAGTGGGGTCATGTGTGAGGCACCAATCTGTTATTGCCTTCTTCTCTGAGAACTGTTCTTCTATGGTGAGCCTTGGATACGAGTGTTTGCTTTTTCAGACCCCAACTAAGTCATACCAAAGACTTCTAACAGCTGCCTCGCAAGGCGCTCAGCATTAGGAGGTTAGTGTTAGGACTGGTTGGCCTGGTCTGAGGATAATGTGACTGGGTGGGCCATCATGCTACGTGTCTGCAGCCATGATACCCGAGTGCTAGACATCACTATAAACTGCCACACTGCAGACATCGTAGTGATATGGCTGAAAAATTGTTAAAGCTATGTTAAAATTCAAAACAACACACACAACACACACACTTCACCTTTGCCCTTGGCTTTGGCAGTATTATTGCACCAGACAACTTGTCATGGATAGAGGTCATGGAGACACATTTGTCAGTAATCTCCAAAGTCAACCGTACCCAACTAGTTTCTACACAGAAAACTATTAATCATTTAGTAGCATATAATGTTCTGTTATTGGTATTCTCATTGTTAGAGTTATTGCCCATTGTGACTTACAACTGGATATAGTGTATGACAGACTTCAGTCTCATTTGCAGATTTTAGTGGATTTCTGTGAAACTTAGTACATTTTACAGTAGTATCAAAAAATTTCATGGGGTACCAATATTTGGGGATTTCATCGTTGTCCTGAAGCATAAATTTAAAGACTCAAGTAAAAATTAGCCATATATTATAAGGAAGCCCCCTCCCCCATTTTTTTACTGTTTTGTGCTTCTTTTCTAAAGAACAACAAATCTGGTTGATAAATCAACCTCATTTCTTTAATCTGTTTTAAAACAGTAGTTTTCATACATATTTGTTTTATTTTAACTCTTTACAAAGCAGAATGATAAAGCATTTTATATTGTTTCAGTACACACATATATATGGTATCCAGTAGCTCTGATTTCCATTGTCTACCTTAAATCATTATGTTGTGAGTTAAGAAAGGATAGAGAGAAACAAGAAAAGGCATAAAATATTGAAAATAATGTTATTACTGAAAATGAAAGAGAGAATAAGATTTGGTAACTTTAAATAAAAATACGATTTAATATTAATTTAAATCGATTCTTCATTATTGTTGAAAAGTTGAAATCCTCCTGAAAGCACATCTCATTTTATGAATCTTTATGAACTTCATAAATTTAAAATACTAAAACTTGCTTGAGGCATGATTAATAATGAACACTGTGCATATATACTAATTACCACAGAGTATTGAAGCTCACACTTTATGGATTTTCTTTCCTTCTTTTATGTTTAGCTATTCTCATCTAAATATTACAACTGATTATGATTAAGAATTCCACAAAATGGAATCGGCAAATGAAGAAAAAATACAGTCGCCCATACTAATTGCAATCAACATTTGAATGTCAGTTTTGTTTAAAGAATAACATAACATTTTGGTGATTCTGTGGTGTAGGTCTATACATGACAGACATATAACAGGTCTAAAAAAAACGCAGCTTGATTTCATTTTGCAGAAATCGAGCAAAATTTGAGCTTTTTATGGAACAGATGCCTGTTTTGGATTTAAATTAAATGTTAATTATTTTACACTGTATCATTATATCTTATCAACTTGCATTGCAAAAGACAAATATTAAATACAGCACAGCCATAAGAAATACTTGTACATACACTTTGATTGTTTGCCAATTTTGTGGCCAGACTCAGCCAAATCAAACATTGTGCTTTAGACAATTGTCAGTTAGTTCTAATGACCATAAAAATAAAAACTTTTGTAACCTTTGTCTTTTAAACAAAAGCACAAAATTCTCCAAAATAAAATAAAATAATGTTTTCAGTTTGAAATGGTATGTGACTTACAGCAGATTGAATCTTATGTGCACATACTGTTTTGTTTCAAATGGAAAGAATTCAAGAAAAGACATCTATTTGATCGTTAAAAATTGTAAGGTTGAATTACACATAAAAATTCTTTAGGATCAATTTGCTAATAGATCCAACAGTAAGAGGAATTTTAGAGCCATCTCACTTTTTATTCGATATGTAGGCCATGATTCAAAAGGAACAGCTTGCAGAAGAGCTGAACAACATGAAGCAGAGGTTCGACACTCATGTCCATGAAGCCCAGATCCGGATTCAGGAGGAGAGGGAGTCTGTCCGGAAGGAAAACAAAGCTATTGTACATGAACTCAACACTAAGGTGATCAACATTGGAAGTAAAATACAGTACATGCATCTGAATGCCAGATGATTGGGGATGATTGCTTGTCAATTGTTGGAGAATTTACCTTTTAGTAATATTTGTATTGTTACATTGCTAAGGGTCCACATGATCCAAAATTTCTTAACAATGCATAATTAACAAACAAATTCTACTTACATTACATTTTTCTGAATCATAGAATTTTTACAATTTAGTTTCATCCCCATTATTTTAATTTCACCATTTATAACGATTGTTATCTTGTATGTTGTATAAAGGATGGATATCCTGACCCTTTTTTTTCCTAGTGAGAGCATCCACATCCCAACCAAGTTACGATGTACATTAGGCTGCACCATCTATAAAAAATAAGCATGTCTTTAACATCGCACTCACCATAGTTGACTCTATTTTTTCAAATTAAAAACATTTGCAATAACAGAACAAGGCTTGTTTTGAAATTTTTAAAGTTTGGAACAATTAAATAATCCTTAGCTAGATTGTAACTGAGCAAGGTAAATACTTTTGAAGACAAAAGTTGGGGTATGATTCATAAAGGATAAGAGGCAGAACATAGTCTTTCTTGAGTAAAGAGTTTGTTTTAGATATGTTTGATATGTTAATCTAATCTAATAGGCTATTGTTTATTGCCACATTAAATATTAATTCAGGAATGATCTGAAATATTGATGTGATCAGTGTTAAAAATCTATTAGCCAACCTGGCATATTTGTTATATGCATACCACAGTTTTGAGTGACTTCAAGCTGACACTAGATGTGCAAAAAGAGTAGCTTATTTTAGAGAGAAGCAGCATGATGTAGCAGGTTTCAATGGTGGCATATTTGTATGTCATATATTAATAAAACTTTGTGCTAATTAGTATGCAAAAAAAAAAATCTGCTGATTCAAAATGTTTAGATTGATTCCATGGCATGATCACACTATATCCTGAAAAGGAATGCTTGGTTTAAATGAAAGAATCATTATTCATTGTGTATCTAAATTCATGGTTACTAGCAAATACAAAATCCACAAAAATCGCTTCTCCACAAAAGCAACAAATTCACAATAAAAATATTTGTCAAAATTTGTCAATATTGATATCAATTTTACAGACCAGTTAGTACTTTTGTACAAAATGGTGCCAGATATTAAGTGAAATGGGGTTTTATGGATTTACTTATTCTTAGAGAAGATGTGTCTTTTTAAACTTCAAAACATGTTTAATCCGAGAAAGGACAACTCAACCCTTTAAAGTAGATTATGAGAGTGTTGCAATACAGCACTTGTCATGCTTATTGCAGAATTTATGGACTTCACAACCATTCAGCTCAAGTTAGACATGTAGACTAATTAAAGTGAGCGTTGCATCTGAATAATAATTTGTCAGTTTGTTTTGTGTTTGTATTCTGGTTCTAATCCACGTAGATTTTGCCCAGTTTTGCCAGGTATTTTGACCTGCAGATCCAGGTTAGTAGTAACAAAAAAAAGTATATTTTTCATACAGTGTACTGTAATTATGACATGTTATATATTAGCTACAATGTTGTAGCCTTACCAAAGATGGGGTACTAATACTAGTACTAGTAATTTATTTGTTATGCTTTTTTATGCTCAGATTACATTTTTTTGCCACTTATATTAGCAAAACTTATGCTTATTCATCTCGCTGGGATGGCATGTATGCTGTGATGGTGTTCAGACATAGTTGTCCATAAAACTAATATAAATTAAGAAAAAATAATACTTAGAAACTAGTACAGAATGAATTTAATTTAGCTGCAGTAAAGTTCCAGTAAAAGCAAAATTTGATGACTTTCATGTTTCTGTATGCTTTGCATCTTTTATTACAGATCCGAGAGTTAACAGATCAGCTTGCAGCCACCCAAAACCAGATGGAGAAAGTGACACGAGACAAAGTAGCTATGATGTCAGAGTTAGAGGATGTCAAAATTCAGCTCAGAAGATATGATAAGGAAGTTTCTATGGTAACAATTTCTTAATAGTGTACATTTTATTCTAAACATTATCATTAAACAGGGTCTGTAGGAGACCTTGAAAAGCCTTGCAAAATGAATTGTTCCCTCAAGGCCTTGAAAACACCTTGAAAATTCTAAATATTGTCTTGGTACCTTGAAAAGCCTCGATTTTCATGAAACCAGACGGAATTAATAAAAAGTTTTCGTTTTACAGAATTAAATAAAAAGAAAATTTTGGAAGAAAAAAACAACACAAAAAAACTCTCTTGCTAATTTTGTGCCAGAAGGGAAATGTTTCCACAACTGGCCACAGTGCAATCATAGATTTTGAACTTCCCATTGCATGAAGCCCGGATGTAGCAGTGGTTTAAATTTGAATCATTCACTTCAACATGGCTGGCTGCTGATTCCAACTTTGGTAGATAGATGAAGAAAAATATAAAGTTTGGATTATGAGATCTTTCTCAGAGAGCTTTGTAAATTGCATATTATGCCAGAATGGGAAAGAGTGCTCCTTGGTCACATGCAGCTGGAAAAAACCAAGCTCTTTTAATGACGCTTAATACAGGCAAAACAAGAAGCCTTTGACAGAAGAGGTATGTCTGTGAATACAGAGATTCAAGTTTTAAAATAGAAACTGTATATTCATAATTTTGGATTGAATGGAAATAGGACAGATGATAATTGCAATGAACACGACAAATCTAAAAATATAGAATACAGCCGAGAGAAATATTAATATGAATTAGTTTAAAATAGTCATGCACTGTTTTTAAATAAGCAGTAATATAAAAAACAAATATCTTTACTTTTTTTGGTTTATGGGGATGAGTGAAAAAGAAAGGAAGGTACTGAAAAAGACATTGAGACAATGACAGCTGCTGCTGAGGACTATGCATTGAAAGTGAAGAGCCATAGGATCATTTCCTTGATCACGACATCAAAATAATTTGAGGAAAAGTGAAAAGGACATAGTTGCTAAACTTAGAGCTCTTGAAAATGTGGGAGGTCATGAATTCAAACCCTGACCAAGTCATAACAAAGACTTCTAAAAATGATACTAACAGCTGCCTCGCTAGGCGCTCAGCATTAAGAAGTTAGTGTTAGGACTGGTCAGCCTGGTGTCAGGAAAATGTGACTGGGTGGGACTTCATGCTACATGTATGCGGCGTGATGCCCCAATGCTAGACATCACTATAAACTGCCACAATGCAGACATCATAGCGATATGACTGAAAAACTGTTAAAGCTACGTTAAAAGTCTAAATCACACACACACAGTTCTTGAAAAACAGCTTGATGACAAGCTACAAGTTAGAACTGAAAATTTCACTCTAAAATATTTTGGACTTTGTAAATAGTGTAGTGTAGACAGAGTAATATGAACTTTGTTCAGTGACTACATTATTCTAATGCCCAGATGTAGGATGTTTAATATTAATGGGAAAGATATCAGTGATCATACTATTGACTTCATGTTTTATTTTTTATTTTTTTTAAAATAAGTTTGCAAGAAATGTTCCTCGTATTTGTCCTCAAGTATTTTCTGAGTCATTGGCTAAGACCTCAGTGTCACATGATTTTGTTTTTATGTGTGCTTTCCTAAGTTGTTTATTTTATACATTTAGCATTATTATATTAATGAATGTTATTGTGTTATTGATAAAATCATCGTGAAAAACATTCAGGGCTGTTCCAGTAAAACATATTTGCCCCCCCCCCGGACAGCACTTAAAAAACACCTCTTTAGGAGCTTATGTTTCAAACAGTTTTGATTCTGACATTGGAAGGTTGGTTAGGAAAATCACTTCTGTTGTGGGTTGTGTTAACAAAATGAGAAACTGCTGGTGGGGTTGTCAGAAAGAAAAAAAGAATATATATTTAAAATTGCATCAAACCCCCTCCTAGTGATCTAATGTGACTAAAACATTGGGTCAGAAAATGATGCCAATACACAATAGCTGGATACTTCGGTTCGACATGAATGGCTGTTAAATTAAATTTGATTGGTTCATTGGGCCCTGGAATAAGCATTTATGGTAGTTTTAACCTTATTCTCATCATGGAAGTTTTACAAATGCATGTTTCGAATAAGGGCCACACAGGAAACCAGAATGGCTGAATTACAACAGGGTTTGTCTTCAGATGACATTTTCAGTCGGCAAATGCTGGCTGATGATAGCTATGATGATGAATTTCATGTACATCAGTCTGTTGGATATTGGGAAAATGTCACTGGAAATACCAATGTGTGATTTTGAGCCCAAAATTGATGTTGAGTGCGAGTTTGATGTATGTGTTGAATGGACAATATGCCAGTTACATTTATTCAAGATACCCATGTCTGAACAAGCAGACTATGGGAATGTTGGACTTAAAACCCTAATACAGCATTATGGAAGAGAACAAATCTAGCATAAGAGGCAGCAAAGCACTGATTCAAGGAAGTGAATCTTTGGTAGAGTTCATGTTAGTGAAAATTCACAAGTCTCAAAAATGCTTAATCACGTGTATTTGGATGCCATGTTTTTTATTGGGGACATAGAAAATCACTTAGATGAGAGTCCTCTGTACCCATGTAATAGGTGGGTGAAAAAATTCAGTGACTTGCCAGTCCTGCTTTAGCCATCTGCTTATTGGGAAAAATATGTTGATCGATTAGCTGTGCTAATATTTACAATGACAGAATTTAGTTTCTGAAAGGCCCCCCCCCCCATGTACATGTCACCATTATAAGACTCAAAGAGTACATCAAAGGAACATGCTGCAATAGCTGGGTAGCAAGATCAAAGGCTTCGACTGGCAGTTGGGTGGGAAAATCTACTGATATTTACAGTGCCTGAATTTAGAGGCAAAAAGACCCAGATATGTACATGTGGTCATTTATAACAGTACATCAAATAAACAACTTTTTTTCATTACTGTTTTCATTTCTGAGTGTAGTAGGTAAGCAGTGCATATGACCTCTGAATCATGACATGTTGAGACTTAGACTTGAATGAGTATTTTGGGGTTCAATGGCAAACTGATGAAAATTGTAACAAGATTCAGGAGAGTGCTAAAGTTGTTAGAACTGATGGTTTTGATGGGACAGTAGCCGAGTGTAAGAAAGTGTGTGATGCATAGCTTAGTGTTTTAAATAAGACCTTCCATGGACTGACAAAATTCAGACTGATGGACAAACAAGAGTTATTTCAGTTTTATAAAGAATGTAGAAATTAAACTCAATGGCAACCAATAGTTCTTATAATTTGCATTGTTTTCTGGAAGGGGACTGCAACTTTTGTTGGTGGGACTCTTATTTTTACCAAAATGGGAGTCATGGACTCCTGTTTAAAATCCTAATGAGACCTCTGGAAAACTTTTCTTTTTGGAACGGAGATATCCAAGAGAGAATACCAATGGGGCCATACCTGTGAGATGTTGAAAATTGCACAACCATAAAAAGAACAGTAACTTGTTCAAGCTAGTTATGCATATGCGTTTCAGACAGCAGGCAATGAAAGGAGTTCTCAGCACAGAATAATATTCATACACAGAGGAGGAGGATCATATTAAATTCAGAAACAATTACCAGATTAATGCTCATAGGGAACATCAGAGAATCCCCATACACCATAATTACGTGTTTGTAGATCTCTAGTTGGCAGAACCACTATGGCAACAAAAGAATAACGAGACAAACTTTCATATCATGCAGATGTATTACCAAATGAAGTACATGCTCTCTATGTGCAAAAATTAAATGACATTAAATATAAGAGAAAAACTGTGTAAACTCAAAGCAAGATGGATACAATTTTTTCCTGTTTGTGTTCTTCCTATGTATATTTTGATCATGGTGATATTTTCTGCACTTAGTTTCAAGCCATCATTTGGTATTTGTATTACAAATTGGATTTCTATTATCTAGTACACAACATTTTGAAGCAGTGTCATTAACTAATGATGAAATTGATGAAAAAATACTTGATGTCATTCTGATATATGGATTCTTTACTACACTTCTAATCTGTTCATCTTGATTCTTTTTTGCCATCTTTTTTAGTTTTACTGGTACCAGTACTTTTAATAAAATTGTAACTTCTATTTCTTGCAATCTAAATAGTTGTAATCATGTATTATTGTCAAAAGGTAAAATGTACTTAGTTTTGTTGTAAAATCTAAAACTATTAATTAGCAAGGGACTAAAGTTGTTGTTGTTGTGGGGTTTAACGCCATTTTTCAGCACACGATAGGCTATACATGGCGGCCAGTATTAATGGTGGAGGAAGAGCCAGGGAAAACCCCGAGAACAACCACCGACCCACGAGAAGCTACTGGCATGCTTTCTCACATATCCACATTTGCTGAATCCTGGACTCGAACCCACGCAGACAGAGGTGAGATGGCAATGATCCGTAACAGAAGCGCTTTAGACCACTCTGCCACTCGGGGCCCCCAAGGGACTAAAGTAAAAAGTGGGCCAACTTCATGTGTGTATTCATGTGTGTAGAAATTATTGCCATATTACAGTGTTGTTAGAAACAACAGAATAGTTGTACAAGATGTATTTTGCAAAATTGTAGAGCTGGAACTTGTATTGTCACCACATATTCCATTTAAATAATAATATCATTATTTATGTACATTCCTATCATTATTTTCCCAGTGGTATTCATTTTCTGATATGATGTTGTTTGTTTTTTGTGCAATTTTTACACATCAAGAATTCTCACAGTATCATTAAAAAACAATGTAATCTGCACCAAATTGAGTTGTTTGAGATGAAATTAATTCCCAATGTCATCACAGTAATAATCGCTATACTACTAGAGATGACATCTCCTTGAGTATTTTGATTTCATTAGAGCCTTAACAGACTGGAACAGTAAGAAAGAGTGACAGATATTTAAGTGTTAGAGAGATATTTAACAATGGCTATTCCTCCCGCCACCACTTCCTCATTAGAGATCACACACACACACAAAATTTAGAGTAAATCCTGAAATCATGGCAGCATCCCTGCATGGGAGATAACTTGACTGTTTTATTTGATTATATTGGTCTCTGGTTATCCCATGTTATTGCTGTTACTTGAACATTATCTTTAACAGTTAAATGAAATGACTTGATTCATATTTATCCCTTTACAATAGAGAAACAATGTATATCAACTGCATGTATCTAAATTAACCTGGGTGATGAGGAGAGAGTTTTCATATTCTTTTTCTGAAGTGTTACATTTTGTGTATTAATATTTACTTTCATTTCTAGATAATGGAAAACCTACTGCTGTTATTGAATAATTCTAATGAAAGTATTTTGCAAGCAGAAAATTCAATTTTAAGGAATAAGATTTAATAAAGACAGTAAAAGAAAACTAAGTTTTCACATTGCCAATCAATAAACTATTATTTTTCAAAAGGTGTTAAAAGTTCTTATAAACCATTAAGAGCTGTTCGGAATGATGAAAGGAAAAACTAAACCTAATATTTATTTGCATGCTCAGACCACCTTTAATTTTTGTTTATATATTTGCAGGTAACAGAGACTTTTAATGCTGAAAGCACAAATGCCAAGATACAAAAGAGCAATGCTGAACATGAAATGAGCAGACTGCGCAAGGAAATTGACACTCTTAGACGGGAAAGAGACCAAGTAAGCTATAATTGGGCAAATTAATATATGCACAGAATCAGTCTAGCATAAAACTGTGATTCTTGCTACTTTATGCAACATTTTTCAGATCACTAGAAGAGAAATCCATTAATTTTGTGAAACAAGGAAATGACTGTAGTATTGAATATGCATAAATCAGTGTTATTTTAGCATTTTTCGAATATACCAGGATAGAAATCCAGTGCAAGATTTAAATAATTTCATTGAGTAGAATACGAGTCTGTCTATCAGTTATGCTTTCTTGGCTTGACAGGTTGATGACTCTGTTGTTCCTCAGCAGAATCATCTGCCTTTGAAAGGATTTCTTTGCTGAGTAATGATTGCTGCATTAGTTTAGTACATCAGATATATTCTCAAATGTTGATTGGCTAAATCAAGGGGTTTATTACATTTCCATTTGGGGCCCCGAGTGGCCGAGTGATCTAAAGCGCTCTCTGTTACAGATCACTGCCATCTCACCTCTGTCTGCATGGGTTCGAGTCTCGGATCGGCCAATGTGGGTATGTGAGAAAACTTGCCAGTAGCTTCTCGTGGGTCAGTGGTTCTTTCCTGGGTTTTCCTGGGTTCTTCCTCCACCATTAATACTAGCCACCATGTATAGCTGTGTGCTGAAAAATGGCATTAAACCCTACAACAACAACAACAACATTTCCATTTTATCCTACTTTGCTGATATGGTATTTGGTACATATGTTCAGTCTGATTCTTTATTACACACCTTAAATTTGTGTATTGCACACCCAGCCTGAAACTACTTTTACAATTTGAGATATTCAATAATAGTCCACTTATAAAATATCATGCATGATTTCTTGCTATATATTTTAAACTATTCAGTAATGCAAGACACATTTGTAATTACAAGAATGCAGTCATAATTACTTTTGCCACTGGGGATAATGGGGGGAGTATCATAAGACACATTTGTAATTACAAGAATGCAGTCATAATTGGGTGAAAAAGGTACTTTTGCCACTGGGGATAATGGGGGGAGTATCATAAGACACATTTGTAATTACAAGAATGCAGTCATAATTGGGTGAAAAAGGTACTTTTGCCACTGGGGATAATGGGGGGAGTATCATAAGACACATTTGTAATTACAAGAATGCAGTCATAATTGGGTGAAAAAAGTACTTTTGCCACTGGGGATAATGGGGGGAGTATCATAAGACACATTTGTAATTACAAGAATGCAGTCATAATTGGGTGAAAAAAAGTACTTTTGCCACTGGGGATAATGGGGGGAGTATCATAAGACACATTTGTAATTACAAGAATGCAGTCATAATTGGGTGAAAAAAAGTACTTTTGCCACTGGGGATAATGGGGGGAGTATCATAAGACACATTTGTAATTACAAGAATGCAGTCATAATTGGGTGAAAAAAAGTACTTTTGCCACTGGGGATAATGGGGGGAGTATCATAAGACACATTTGTAATTACAAGAATGCAGTCATAATTGGGTGAAAAAAAGTACTTTTGCCACTGGGGATAATGGGGGGAGTATCATAAGACACATTTGTAATTACAAGAATGCAGTCATAATTGGGTGAAAAAGGTACTTTTGCCACTGGGGATAATGGGGGGAGTATCATAAGTAACAATGAACAGTTCATGGACTTTTCACACGATCTACTGCCAAGAAATTAGAGTTTGTTGAGGTTGACAACACTTTGGACAGAATGTTTGAAAATCAATTTTTAGTATATATGTAGGCTTAGCCCCAGTTACATATGGGGACATTTCTGAGTGTTACATTAACAAAATTAAAAAGAATTGGAATAAAAAGGTGATATCTAATAAATTCAAGGCCGCATAAGATTTGTACTGAGTTCAGGTATAGATAAGTTTGATACGACATAGAAAAATAAGTCTTGGCTTGACAGCCATAACATATTTCTACACAGTATCAAACTCATTCGTTCTCACGTAGTTTTCTCTATTTATAGAGAACGCTTCGGTGGCTTCATGGTTAGAGCATCTGCCTCAATGCAGACAACGTAGGAATATGACTGAAAAATTGTTAAAGCTACATTAAAAAATCAAAATCACACACACTCTGTTTATTGCTGGATATCTGATAACACTCAGTGCATTTGCTGTGGTGGAAATTGCCACTATATGTCAACATCATTTTGACATCACATTAATGTATTTAAAATACTAAATTTGGGAAGTGTTCAAAAATATTGTTTGATGGACTGTAGTGCTTGAGTCAGATCAGGCCAGTATAGAACAGTATCCTTGTGGAGGGTAATAACAATACTGGCATATCATGTGATAAATTCTCGAAGTCCATTGGGCTAACTATGTGGATTTATTTATCACATTATGCATTTCCCAATCATTTCAGGATATAATACCAGGCTTTAGGAATTACACCTTTTTCAGTGGACAATTTGCCACATGTGTATTATTAAATTATTATCATCTCTCTGAGAATTGTTGTAGTACAGTGTTGTCTGGTGGGGTATATTGTCCTTGCCAAATCTGACAACACCACAGGGGAACAGTTCCCAAGGGATAATACACTGATAGATCAATAGAACACAGTAAAGTGTGATAAGTCTATACCCTAGTATGAAAATGTATCAGGTTTCATTTTCCTGTATATCTGAGGGAGTAAAAATCAAAGCAGTCTTTTGCTTATAAAGACAGTGCACTTTTGTGTGATTAGCTAATAGATGGAATGGTGATAATATCACCAGTGCTTTAGTTTTCCATTAAAATTAAAGGATTTACTTGATAAAATATTAACACTGTGCTCAATAATATTTTGTGATTGTCTGAAATGTGTGTGTGTGTGTGTGTGACTTGCTTCAGTTTTTCCCATTCAGCAAAAACATTTCTTTATCCATAAACTTCTGACCATTTTAAATGTACACTACCTGTATACTGTACATGAGCAGCTATTCAAACTTTTAAACTGATTGATCCATACTTGTCCATCAGAGCTGTGACACATGGCATTCCTGGCTTCAGCTTGTGTTTTGTTAGTTATTTAACAGTTCTGCTTGATAAATTTTTCAAATATGTTACCCAATCATAATACCGTTGAAGTACAACCACTACCTTCCACATCCAGCCCTCACAAACTAAAATTGTAGTTATGAAGCAAAAAGTTGTCTGTCTACGTAGGTCAGTCAGACAGAGTGATCTCCCCTAGATTTAGGACTTGGCATCAGATCCCACATATCCTTCAGTAATTTCTTCCTTGCATGCTGGGTAACATGCACAAAATTCCTAGATCGCTCCGGTGGCCTAGTGGTTAGAGCATCCGCCTCGTATGAAGGAGGTCGTGGGTTCGATCTCGGCCAAGTGATAACAAAGACTTACAGAAATGGTACTAACAGCTGCCTTGCTTGGTGCTCAGCATTAAGAGGTTAGTGTTAGGACTGGTTGGCCTGGTATCAGAATAATATGAATGTGTTCCCACCATGACGCCCCAGTGCTAGACATCACTATAAATTGTCACAAAGCAGACATCATAGTGATATGACTGAATTTTTTTTAAAGCTACGTTAAAAATCGAAATCACACACATACACACACAAAATTCCTATATCAAGAATTAATTGTACACACTTCAGAACAAGTTGGTGGAGTTTCTAATACAGTGGTCCCCCTCTTGAATGGCCCCCCTGACCAGCAGCCACCCGCTCCTTACGGCCAGAATCCGTTGGCACCGACGAGTTTGTGTTCAAAAGTACCCCTCATGAAAGGCTACCTGGCTAACCTGACCAGCGGCCAGCATATTAGTGCAAAAATATAAAATTTACCCCTCACAAGTGGCCACATTTTATTTGAATATATATCCAGAACCAGTATTTTATTCATAACGTGTGTTAAGTAATCCGATTTCTGTTTCCCGAAGTGTTGAGTAAAGTATATGTACTACTAAGGTTAATATTATATCATTTACACCTCACGAGAAGTAAAATTTATTCCATAAAAACTGAGAAAGACTCAAATTTTAATCCATACAAACGGGTAAGTACATGTAATCCAATTAGCCTTACTGCTGTGTTATCATAAGATGTCCGGTTTAGTCACACTGATACTTGTTAAGATTACAATTATTGAACAGTAGTAACAGCTGAGAAGTGGCAGTATCGATGTACATACATAAGTCAGCAGGAAAATGGTTTGATAGCCTTTATGGCTTCCCTTAGTAAGATGTTGAGCTTGTTCACTTTGATAACTAGTGGCTATCACTACTGACAATAATTATCAAAATTACGAATCCTAATTGCCGCGAGGTCAGATCTGCATGATGTTAATGGTACATATCGAAGCTGTTTTGGCTTCTCTCACTTAGTGTAAAGAAATGTATAAAAACAATAGGGTACCAGACTGCGACTAACGAAGCATGTGACAAGATCACTTCCTTTAAAAATACACGGCAATTTGTTTAGATAAATACAAAATTGTTTTATCAGTATTGTGGTTGGCAGTATGAATAACTTACTGCAAAAAGATCAACTTGTCATCGAGGAAAAGAAAAATTCTCAGTTTAGAAGAGAAAGTGAAATTAATTCACCTGACTGAAAGGGGGGGGGGTCGAGGATCCTTGCAGAAAACTGATGTCGGAAAGACTCAGATGAACAATATCGTGAAAGATAATGAAACAATTCTGCAGAAGTGGGAAGGTGAAATGAACGGAGAAAGGAAGATTGTTTGAGCCAGGAGACATTTGTATCCTGATTTGAATGACAAGAAAAAGCAATAATTTTGTCAGTTGAATTGGGATATGACGACTCTACCGCAAGTAACGGATGGTTGCACAGATTTCAAGTGTGACACAATATTAAGTGTTCTGTCCTTAGTGGAGAATCAGCTGATGTTAATAATTAAGTTGTCGAAGATTGGAACAAAAGACCAAACGATATATGCAGAGGATATGACAGCAAGGATATTTTTAATTGTGACGAGACTGGTTTGTGTTTTAGACTGTTACCAACAAAGTGACAGATGATGTGATCTGTAACATAATTATAAACTATATCAATGGTTATTCATAGCATTCTTTTGAAAATGATGACACAGTTTGTTTTACATTTATTTCACAACATGCATGTAATTTTTTAATGAAAATATTAAATGTTTTAGAATTAAATGTATTTGTGACTTTCTTCATATGTATTTACTATTTGCATTTGTCATCCCCCTCTATAAAGGCCACCCTCATTATAAGGCCACTTCCCTGCTGCATTAGGGGTGGCCTTATAAGAGGGGGACTACTGTATAAACAAAGTTTACAGGTTTCATATTTTTTTTATTATTTTGTCATACATTATACTTGGTACCTTTTTGCGTTACCTGCCACATGTGTTACAGATCATTGCAGGTCTAAATAAAACATTTCAAGTGTACAGTAGAATCCAGTTAATTAAGTTATAAGCAATGCTCCATGGTTATCACCTGTAGAAGATCTCACTTGTGCAGTCTATATTTACAGGTAAATTGTCATAGACAGTGTACAAGTCCATTAGCATCTCTTTTGTTAGCTTGAAAGCGATGCTTTACAGGCTTCATGAATATAAGCCATCACTTGATATGTTTGCATGTTATTTTCTAGATACATTATAATCCATAGTCAGTGTAAATTAAAAAAAACATTAGCATCCAGCTTGTTAGCTAGAAAGTGACGCTTGACTGACTTCATCTGTCTAAGCCAACATTTGTGCTTCTTTGTTTACAGGTTATTTTCTTGGTATGGTGTAATTTATAGACAGAGTGATAGTCCATTTGCATCCACTTCATTAGTTTATAAAGCAATGCTTCACTGGATTTAGTTGTATTTCTGTCCATTTGCTTCATGTCCATACAATTAGCAGAACAAAATGCAAGCCATGCATGGTTCTGGCTACAGGGATATTTTAGTCCCAAATGTCCAACACAGTGCTAGGACTATTAATGACTGCTTAGAGATCACCCTGAAATTACTGTTTCAGTCAGGATGGACTTGTGCTGAACAGGGCAGCACAACACAAACTGGCTTATGACATAACAACAGCACTCCCACCTTCCTGAAAGAGCATCACATGGCCCCACTTAGATTGCAGTCATTTTTTTCCAGTCCACTCATTAATGGCCATGTGAAGGAAACATGCAAACATGAGGGACCTGAGTGATCTTTTCAGAATAGTGTTTGGAGGAACAGAAAGGTCAAGCCCCTAAGGCATACCCAGTCAGGAAGCGGCCCTGCAAACCCTATACACCTTTCAAAGCCACTATTTTTAACAATGAATGTGGACAAACAGCACAGAGAGGGGAATTGTTTCTAACCCCACCCCACCCCTGTTTCTGACCATGCCAACCTTCTTACAGAAAGAAATGACATTCTGATGCTTCCATTGTCAAATATTCTGGTGTAGGAAAGACTCAGCCACTTTACCATAAAATTGGTAAGACTTTGCCCAATGATCCATTGATCCTGCAAGTCATTTTGGAGGGCCACTATATTACATTCATGCCCCCCCCCCCCCCAGTAGACCAAGGCTTCAGTTACAGATGTCCCAATAGATCCATTCAGAGCAGACATTCTGCAGCAAAAGTAATTGTCTCATTTTCATACAGGTACTATTGTTGAGAATGGAAACATTGAGTGGTTCTACATGCTGTTCAGGATGGAGACTTCAGGATCAGTTTAGATCTATAGATGTTCCAATTCATGAGTCCTTCATTAAATTCCTGTGGTTCACTTTCAGGGATAATTTATACCACTTAAAAGCAATCCCTTTTGTTTTTCACAAGAATTATGAACAGATTAGTGTATCACTTTAGGACCATCTCTATTTCCAGGACATCCAACTACCAGGATGACTTGCTTCCAAAACACTTGGTGAGTTATGCTTTAAATCAAGACATGAATTCCCTTCATTTTTTTACTCCAACTCAGACTTGGATTCCATATCAGCAAGGACAGGTCAGATATTCCATTTGAACATTTCACCTGTTTTAATGGGATTTCAATTCACGTCTGAACAGAATCTGATGGGTCATTTCTTCCTGTAAACTCTTAGGATGCTGCATTTTTCTGGGTCGAACAACATACTCCAAGTTTTTTACCAGAGGGCCAGTTGGTTCAGGTCTTCTTGAAGGATCTCACAGGTTTTGGAGATGTTTAGTTCCCGGTAGACTATACAGTCATCTGCAAAAATTCTCGTGTTGGATTTAATTCTCGGAGGTAGATCATTGATGAACACCAGGAAGAGGATCTATGGCAGTATTGTAACAGGCTATCTTCACAGGTCATTCAGCAGCTTTTAAATGAGGTAACTTTACAACTTCCACTGGAATTGCAGGGGAAAAATTATTCTTGTCAGCTTCATAAAGGCATATAGAATCATAACTCCTGCCTGGTTCTATCGCAAGAGTTGAAGTTGCCTCACATACCTTAGGGGACTGGAGATGTGCATTCTCTGGTGGTCAGGATAGGTAACTCCCACCTTTTATATATTTTCCCAAGGAATTATGATCTGGTAATTTCTAATTTATTTGAAGAAACCAAATTTTGAAGTCAAATATGTTTCTTCAATATTACATACCCAATCGTAATATGGAAACACTCTCCAAACTTCTCACATAGGTACATCCCGCTCGTGAGAGTGCATTCCACTCCATTAGATTTTATTGCTAAAAGTTCCACTTGGGAGGGCAGAACTTATAAAGTTGTGGTTGTGTTCCTAAGGTATTTGTGATCATGTAAGTATTATCAAAGAATTTTACTTAAAAAATTGTCACCTCAAAAATTGTATTCATTACCATAAGAAGTGGAGTTATCTTGTTCATTTTATGATTTAAAAAGTTACCAATTTATTGTAATCAAACTTTAGGTTATATTTATGGGTTATCGATGAACATATCTGGGTTTATGGGTTATCTATGAACATATCTCGGTAAAGGAAGATATAGAGTTGTCAGCTTTACTTGTTGAATAATGTGGTTTTAGGGTCTTGAAAAGTCATGAGACGGTTTCTTGGCCCCCAACAGCAGAGTTATTAGAATTCCAGAGTCAGGATAGAGAAATTTGGGAAGTATACTGGCAGTCATAATGTACTTCTAGCAAAAATAAATTAAAAACAATTTGAACTGTATGGAGCTTGTAAACAGAAAGATGGATATAGATCTTTTCTGTTACACTTATCTTAATGTATGATATTGGTTACCCAAGAAAATTGAGACTATTTTCAGGTCAGCATTTATTTTATGTTTACAACTACAGGACAGAATGAAGCTGAACACAGAAATTGAGGATCTCAGAAGGCGACTTAACAAGGCAGAAAGAGATCTTATGAACAGTAAAGAAGAATGTATACACCTTACAACCAACACTCAAGCATTAGAAAGAGAAGTAAGTCTGCATGACAAGTCATTGATCATTGATCATGTTGCAGTATAATTACAAGTGAAGTGCTTTGTTTCATTTACTGCCTATGAAAATGTTAATAAATCTGTATCCATGTAAACGGAACTGCTAACAATAAAGATCCTGATCTTCAGTAACATAATGTTTCTGCTGAGCAGAGTCTATCTTGATTACTCCTAACAAACTGCACAGACCCTGATCTGCCACATTTATGTGATGGCAGATCATGGTCTTATAAGTGAGTATATACAGTATGCATGGGAATTCTGTATTTTCACATCTCTGCTTAAGATTTTCTGCTAATTCTTTTCTTAAGGTATGTATGATTTTCACATCAGTTGTGGCATTGCTAGAAAAAAGCAATAGAGTATTGGTCGTACCATGCATTACATTTCATATTAGTTTATGAATTATATGAACAAAAAGTTCTTTCAGCTACATATTTACCTTTGATAAACATGTTTGGTAACAGAACTTTTGGTGAGTAACTTTTTTGTTACAAAAACACCATTTAAAGTTTGTAATCAGCCACAATTACAACTTAATTATTGCTGACTGTAAATCTCAACATGATTATATTTCAGATATATTTGTATGCATAATTACTTAAAATTAGTTTCAGATAATTTAAAATTACTACTCACCAGCAGCATATGAAGTATATCAGATGTGCTAACTCTTCTTTGAATCTCTTTATCTCATTATCCATGTCTTTCTAGCTTCATCTAGCCAAGCTTGCCCGTGACAGTATAGAGCGTGGTAGAAGTGATGATCTCAAAGCCATGACACAAAGGTCCCAACACAGGGAGGAGGAATTGAACTCCTTTATAACTGACATGGAGGACAGGCACTGTAAGCCAGCCTAATAAATCTAGAGTATGAGATGAAGAGTGATATGTGATGTTTTAAGTAATTCACAAAGATAGATCCAATCTGCCATAAGGGTATTCCAGTAAAGCATACTTGGGCCCCATGGAAGGCATTCTAGACATACAGTAATCAACCAAAGATTAAATTTTTAGTTTTTTTTTAAATCATGATTTTATGAACTTGTGAGTAATCAGTACATACTCGCATATATATTTTGTTATTTTTTAAAAACTGCCTTCTCAGGGAACTTTGTGTTTAAATAGAACAGCCCTAAAGGATTTTATTTCATATTTCTTATAATTATCACTGAATGAAAGATGGTCCATGTTATAATATCAATTTAATGTAAAATGAATCTACAAATTAAGATCATTCCTTAGTTTTTGTCCATCTGTAAGTTGATTTAGGATGGGGTTTTATGTGTCATTCTGAACTAACTAGAAGAGGAAAGAGATATATGTGATGAGACAGATAAATGGATAGTGTGTGGATCAGTGGATGGACAGACAGATACGCACATTCTTAAATTACAAGGCCGATTCCAGCTTGTATGGTGTGGGACTGCTCGTGTGGTTAGAGCGTCCGCCTCGGAAATGGGAGGTCGTGGGTTTGAAACCTGAGTCATACCAAAGTCTTACAAAAATGGCACTAAAAGCTCCCTCGCTAGGTGCTCAGCATTAAGAGGTTAGTGTTAGGACTGGTTGATCTGGTGTCAGGATAATGTGACTGGGTTGGACATCATGCTACATGTCTGCGGCATGATGTCCCAGTGCTAGACATCACTATAAACTGCCACATTGCAGACATCATAGCGAAATGACTGAAAAATTGTTAAAGCTACATTAAAAATCCTAATCACACACCTTGTATGATGTGGTTTTGTGTTGTACACTATGCATTCATAATCAGAATTTAATATGCTGCTTGAGTACTCTTCTGTAGGCCTCAAGTAACCGAGTGGCCTAAGCTACTTGCCCTTACAAATCACTTAGATCTCAAATCTGTCCATGTGGGTCTGAATCTTGGTTTGGCCAACACGGGTATGAGAGACACCTTGCCAGTAATTTGCCATGGGTTGCTGATTCTTCTTGGATTATGCCTGGGTTTTACCCCCACAAAATATACTGGCTACCTTGTATGACCTATCATGTCCTGAAAATGGCATTAAACCAAAAAATCAAACTTTTTCCTCAAGCCCCTGCAAACATTTGCATACAGCAAACTTTGTAATATAAACACACACACATACACACACACAATTTTAACATCTTTACCTTTTAAATGTACTTATTGAATGAATCATGCTTATGTTTTTTTGGAAGTCTTTATATTTAATTTTTCAGGTCTTTACATTTGATTCTTACCTTATAACCAACATTATGATGTCTTGCCATTAAACCTTGCTACTATATACATATGTCCACAGGTGTCTTAATGACAATATTCATGAAATAGAGTTTTACTCAATGAATATAGACCATATTTTCTGATTGTAGCTCAGACAGTGACTGAAATGGACACCATGCTAAGTCGTCAGAATAAGCTCATTAGCAAATTGAAAGAGGAATGTAAGCGGCAGGCTGTACTGCTGGAAAAAATTACAAAGAAGAACAGGTATACAGTGTACTTTGAAATTAAAATTTCTCTCTGTTATGCATGTATTTTACCATTTACTTCCATATTTACAGCTGATGTCCATGAAATATCAGAAAAATATTAAAGATTTTCTTAGGGACTACGAAAGGTAACAATAGCAGATGATGCATAGGATCAGACTTTTAATAGTAAACCTTACGAAGTTGAAATAGCCATCTTTACAGCCTTATGTGATATTCAGATGAATCAATATGGATTTATTTTTTCAGGCATAGGTTTCTACGTGCAGGTGTTCTCTGGATTTGTTGTTTCATGTAGACATTTCTAATTGCTGGTATTCTTTTTTGATTTATTGTTTCATATAGAAGTTTCTAATTGCAGGTGTAGTGTACCACAGAATCAAAAGACTAAAATTACTTAATCCTAATATTTGTTCAGGACCTTAAACAGTTAAGCAGTAGAGTTACTGCTTTAAATACATTCTCCAATCATATTAACCTTAGGGAAGATGCTGTACCACCTCTCAGACCAGAAATTGCAGATAGAAGAAATTCATCTTTCACATCCATATTTCATATAGATGAATGGAAGGGAAGTAACTCTTTCCAGCTCTTCCCCTTTACTTATCACCACATTTGGGTGGCTATGGTTGTTTACCAGTATTTAGCTTTGGCTTAGTACAACATGCATTATATTTCATACCTCTCACAGAATCTAAGTTAATCTTGTGGATTATTAACTAAGTCACTATAATATTGGTTGTAAAGGTATTTGCTTCATGTTGCAATCATTATTTCAGAAAATATGTTGATATTTATGTTGATTTCATGCAGTTGTGGACTTGGTTCTCATCTTTTGCTCCAACTCAGTATCAGTTAGTGCCTGTTGTTGATTGAGCATTCTGCTAATTTCTCTGTCAAATACATTACCCAGCCATTTTACCATTAGGAATTGTGTTCAGCTACCTCCAGAAAATCTGCCTTAGTTAGAAGACAAAAAATGTCTTTCCATCAGTATATGATATGGATGAAAGGGGAATAACATTTGCAGATTATCTGCCAGGATTCCTGCTCAATGGCCACTGTATTTTGTATGCTGTCATTTTCAAACTTCTGTTTGCAGCTGTTAACAGTGCCTCCAATGAATCCATAAATATTTCTCTAATTTTTACCATCATCTTTTATGGTATTGTAAGTCAGAATGTTGATATAATGGACATAATCACATTTCCATGTTTCATGGTGAATTTATTGTTATTATCCATGTGATATTGATATAACACTGATATGTAATGCCTCTGGCAGGTATATGAGAGAAGTAACAAGTTATACCTCCATGGGTTCTTGAGATTTAATCAGATGTGGTGATGAAGAAAAAGGCCTACAACATGTGCATATGAAATATATTAATAATTAAAAGTAAACCAATCTATCACATTCAGACAACTCACAAAATGACAAGGCACAAAATAATTATAAAACTATCACAATGTAATTTCTAAAAACATAATAGCACCATGTAGTATTCTGATGTACAGTAGTTATTTTCTTAAATACCATTTACAAAATATTGAGTAACTTATTGCACCCAGAAATGTTAAAGTTAACTTCTGGTGAGTGGAACAGAGAACTTATTAGTAGAAATCAGCGGGTGCATATTAGGCACGTGCAATGTAAGCAACTCACATACTACTCACTCACCATACGTACAACAAAACAACACGTATATGGACATTGGACATCTCTGTACCGAATATGTATACTAAATGTAAGAAAACAATAATATAAACACTGGTTTTCAGTCATTACCATTTGCTTAGTTTATTCAAGCTCAGGATGCACACTTCTTACACCATTTTGGTAAATGTGAGTTCAACTATTCATACAGTTCTTTTTGATTTTCTTTTCCCTCTTCATTGGACTGTATATGGCAGCAGACAATCCTTCAAAATTATCACTTGGTAGACTGCTCTGATGGCCTAAGTAGTTAGAGCATCTGCCTTGGATGCAGGATTTCGTGGGTTCGATCCATTGCCAAGTCATACCAATGACTTATAAGAAATGGTACTTGCAGCTGCCTCGCTTGGTGCTCAGGATTATGAGGTTAGTGTTAAGACTGGTTGGCCTGGTGTCAGGATAATGTGACTGGGTGGGACATGATGTTACATGTCTGCAGCATGAAGCCTCAGTGCTAGACATCACTGTAAACTGCTGCACTGCTATGTTTAAAATCCAAATGAGAATTGTTGGTGTCAGGTGTGTTTGATTATTTGACTTTGCCAGCTGGACCAACCAGCAAGTCGTACTTCATATTAACCATTCCATACAATAATGCCCAAGAACAGAACAGAGCAGAGGTCATCAATGGGAGATGACACTCTAGAAGCATTGTTGCTTATTAAATCAAAACCTGGTCATCCATTTGAATGCCAATGCCAGCACTCAGTTGAACAACTACAGAAGTTGATAAGCGCCTACTATGAAATGAATAAGACAAGTCAATGATCCTCATTCCAGCATACATGTAGCACTGAACTTGACACTGCTTTGCTGTAATGTTCATCATCTAAGCTCAACACTGATGATCATTAATAAATTATTTTTAACTGTTACATGTTTCAAATATTGTAAATATGAAATATTTTGCATCATTTTTGCAGTATGGATCATTGTTTGTATTGTCAGTTTGGTTACAAGATGTAATAAAGATGTGCCAGTAATGTTGTGCATTACTATTGGTGTGCACTTGTGAAGAATCATGAAATACTGAAAACATTCCTGAAAATACTGAAAAGCATTATAAGGGGGTACACAGCTCCATGGCTTTAAAATGTGGAAGTTAAAAAAAAATAATAACCATGCTCAGCCTGCAAATCAGTTTAAACTTCACTTTTCCTGTGGCTGTATTTTTAAGGCTACTGACTGCTCTCCAGTACTCCTTCAAGTTATATTCATTCTGAGAAGGAAGTTCCTGACTTGAACTTGATATCTATTCCTGAGTGTCATCCTCAAGGGATTCTTTCTCATCTTGGCTCAGATCCAAAAGCTGTTGGCATGTTTCACCACTGAAAATAAAACAAAATTAAAAAGAGATTAAAACTTGAAATAAACAGTGAGAAATGCATGATGAAGCTCATTTGACTTGTGGCTATGTTGTTTGTTGGAATATGAAGGTATCTGGTTTAAATAAGCTGAAATGTTTCATCATACACATGGACAAGAACATTTTATCATCCCCTTCATCATTTGGTTCATCATTCATGACACTGAGCTTCCGACGCCTCCACATATTAGAGCCTGACTCACACTGTGTTACAAATGCTGGTTTGAATTTGCAATCTCTGAATCTTGACATAATTTTAACCAGTCTAGTAAAATGATCAACCATGAGGAATAGTAAATTTTGATCTGCAAAGTTTCTGCAAGTGCCACGGTGACTTTATTCCATTTTGAACTGTTTTAATTAAGGTCTTCAGATTAAGTGATTTGTTAGAGAAGAAAAATTGCCTCTGTGCGATAGTGTCTGCATATGGCTGGTGGTATCATTTCCTCCTCCATATACTATCTTAAATTCCACTTGGCTTGAAAAATACAGTGCAAACTTAGGACCTTTGCTATTCACCTGTACATGCTTAAACTCAGATTTCCAAGCATTGTTGAACTTCCTGTAAGATTTCCAAGCATTGTTGAACTTCCTGTAAGATTTCCAAGCATTGTTGAACTTCCTGTAAGATTTCCAAGCATTGTTGAACTTCATCTAAGATTTCAAAGCAATGTTGAACTTCATCTAAGATTTCCAAGCATTGTTGAACTTTGTGTAATATTTCCAAGCATTGTTGAACTTCATGTAAGATTTCCAAGCATTGTTGAACTTCATGTAAGATTTCCAAGCATTGTTGAACTTCTTGTAAGATTTCCAAGCATTGTTGAACTTCATGTAAGATTTCCAAGCATTGTTGAACTTCATGTAAGATTTCCATGCATTGTTGAACTTCATGCAAGATTTCCAAGCATTGTTGAACTTCTTGTAAGATTTCCAAGCACTATTGAACTTTTTGTAAGATTTTCGGGCATTGTTGAACTTCTTGTAAGATTTCCAAGCATTGTTGAACTTCATGTATGTTTTCCAAGCATTGTTGAACTCATGTAAGATTTCCAAGCATTGTTGAACTTCATGTAAGATTTCTAGCATTGTTGAACTTCACACAAGATTTCTAAGCATTGTTGAACTTCATGTAAGATTTCCAAGCATTGTTGAATTTCTCGTATGATTTCCATGCATTGTTAAACTTCATGTAAGATTTCCAAGCATTGTTGAACTTCTTGTAAGATTTCCAAGCATTGTTGAATTTCATGTAAGATTTCCAAGCATTGTTGAACTTCTTGTAAGATTTCCAAGCATTGTTGAACTTCACGTAAGATTTCCAAGTATTGTTGAACTTCTTGCAAAATCTCAGCCTTTTCTTTTTTTTAGCATTAGAAGAAAATGCATGTTTCTTTGGTTTAAATTCAGTTGAACAAAAATATAAGTGCTCATGAAATACTCCTTGAAACACATCTTGAACAATGCAATAAGAATCAAACAAGACAAAAGCTAAACACTTGCGTGTTTCTGCCAGAATTAGTTTTTGTTAAGTCTCTCCTCTTTATCTCACCTCTGTGCCAAAGGTCGGCCATTTTTAATAAGATTCAAAATTGGTTGATCCTTATAATGCATAAAACCTCTTACACATGATGCATCAACTCTTCCGATTACAGCAATAAGATAGTCATTTGACTTGACAGTTTTGTTGTGTATGCATGTTTTCCTTCTTATCCATTGACTTCTTTTTTCAATTTTTTTAATCTTGTAATGTTCAGAGCAATAGATTTCAACTAAAAAACATTGCTGTGGCAGTCAGCTATGAAAACTGTATTCTGGTAATACTACTGGCAGACTTGCATTTATGGAGATGACAAGACCTGTCTGTCCATCATGATGAATATGTGATTATTCTTAACATGTCAGAAGCATATTTTCATATTCCTATTCACATGGCATAATGCAGACATTATGTTGGATACCATGGGGTAGCATCGTGTTGGATACCATGGGGTAGTTTAGCAATTTCAGGTCCTTCAATTTTCAATTTGGCCTGATTCTAAGCCCTTTGGCATTAACCAAAACAAAGGACTGCGGCATCTCCCACTACAGGACATACTCATCCACAGCAATGACAGCATACCTGGACATACTATAATAACATGTAGGTGACTCATTTTCAAAGAGGGGGCCCCAAGTAGCTGAGTGGTCTAAAGCGCTCTACGTTATGGATCACTGCCATCTCACCTCTGTCTGTGTGGGTTCAAGTCTCAGATTCGGCTAATGTGGGTATGTGAGAAAGCTTGCCAGTAGCTTCTCATGGGTCGGTGGCTCTTTCCGGGGTTTTCCCAGGTTCTTCCTCCACCATTAATACTGGCCGCCATGTATAGCCTATCGTGTGCTGAAAAATGGCATTAAACCCTACAACAACAACAACAACAACAACAACAACATTTTCAAAGAGATGTGAACTGCTTAATACTGAGTGGTTCCTGTCATAATTAATGGGTACTTTTCCATGATCTCTGACATTGAGACGTAATGGAAGAGATGATATTGACTGACCTTTCTGAATTGTAGGACAGTTTTGACATATCCAAACCAGGCTCCCTCACCTTGTCCTGAAATTGAGCCTATCTTGATATTGACATGACTGAGTTCCTCTAAGTTTGAGACCTTTGCCCCCCCCCCCCCCCATACTGAAGCAGTCATTATTAAACACTTGCTTCCTGATAGCACTAGTTTGATGTTAAAAGTGTGAGTGAATTGAATAAGCTGTCTATGGACCAAAACTACATGCAATTCTGCTCCAGTGGCTCATCCGTATTAATAATGCCAGGTTACCATCAATAGGAAATGAGCAAATAAATATGCTATCTCTCTCTCTACAGTCAGTCCCTCGATAGAGGCAAAACTGCATGACCTAGTCCACACACTGAGACTCTATATGAAGTGCTTTGAAAATATCTGGTGAGGTCATCAAAGTCTTCCATTGTTTAGGCTGCCCAGTCAGTGCAAGTCCTCCATCAATTTTTAGCTTGACCATAGGGCCTTTTAAGTCCAGACACATCATATATTTTTTGGACATGGAAGATCCTTTTTGCCATCAGTCTAAGTTGTAAAATGCCAGTATAGCTGTTGGCCAGCGAGCCAACTGTATTCCACAATCAGTGATAAAAAAATCCATTACTTTATTGTGCCAAGACAAATTATGGCACATGCCCACCCTCTAATGTTACCACCAGTTCAAATTTTTACAGCTTATCCTTTGGGGGGGATATCAAACTGTACACAGGGATAATGGCATTGCCTCATCCCAACATTCTGGGATCTTTTACTCTGATTTTGAAAGAATGTGAGATGATGACAATCCCAACAGCATGTGTGAGGAGAACAGTCCTACAGTACAGCATAAGGAATACAGTTTTAAAGCAGCAGTTGAGGAAATCTACATAGTTCTGCTGATTTCCTTGTGCCCAGCCCCATTAGCCACAAGCCAGGTGTATAAGGTCAAAACTTAAGTGGATGTGGAACATAAAAAGAAACTGCCTTCCTTCCCTCTTCCACAGTCATTGAATGTTTAAAAAAATCTCTAAGTGTCTAACATTACCTTCAGAACCATCTACACCTTTCCCTCGATAACTCATGTACAACGGGTTCCAAAAGCATAGTACACACTATAAGCGAGTGCACGGGTTATCGAGAGACCTCCATAACTATATGAAATGATGCTATCCTCGCTGGACATAGAGAAAACCGCAAATGGGGGGGGGGGAACTGGTCTATTTAATGGCTGTTTTAAAATCACAGTGGTAATAATTGTCAATAAAGCACTTTTTCTAACCAAGTTATTTGTCTTTTTTTTAAAATTACATTTATTTTCAAGATGCCCAACCACTGAGAGATTGTTAACATTATTCCAACTGGTTTCAACAACTGTCACATGTACGGAAAACATTGTGTTATGTTTATGTGTTTTGACACTGCATTATGTTGTTGTTGAGTAGTCTGGTTCCCTGATATGTGTACTTCCTGCTTTGCTCTCTACTATAATGGAATGCAACACAAGGACCATACTAATCAGGGAACCAGACTAGTTATTGATTCAAATTCACAACCAAACAAGGTTCCTTTTATTTAAAAAAAAAACAAAAATGGAATGCTTGGTTCATAAACAGCCGTCATTGTCAAAAGTCAGTTTTTTTTGTTGTTCTTTTAGGAAAATATTGATGCAATGATTTCATTGCAAGTAATAATGAAACTTCTTCCCATTATTAAAACATATCTGTGAAACAGAATTGTATGTCATCAAGTATTTATTTCGCTTGGTTGTCTTGCTAGCTTTAATCACAGTTGTGAATGAGCATGCTAATTTAAGGTAGGTTAACTATATTACATTCACACTCGATCGAGCCTGCTAGCTCTTACGCAGGTTGGATTTGCATGCCTTTTAACTTTCATTTATTTCACCCCCTATATTTGGTACAAAAGACTAATGTTGTAATACAGGGTAAGGTTTTAATTCAGTGCAACAATACAACAAATACCAATCTGATTGCAACAAATATTTATGCAAATTAAGTATCAAAATATCATTGGTACTTAGATCCTCACAGAAACACTCACAATTATAGCTATTACGGTAGATTGACATATTTCACGTTTGAATACAACATTGCACATTGTATTTATGATCATTACACTTAAACCGAACTAAAGGATATAACTAAAACACATTTCACTTGATAAAAAAAACACTTATTTAATTGGTATTTATTTATTCTAGTGCTGCCTTAAGTTTGCATTAGTGCATACTGTTATTTATGGTGTATCAAGAATGTAGTTTGGAAAGAAATTTTAACGAAATGCATGACTTCTTTTTAAAAGTTGATAATTTAATAATGTTAATTCACGTTTCCAGGTCGTATCAACCATTTTTGATGATAAAACAAGAAATATATCAAGGTTTTTTTTTACCAATTTTGATCACGATTGTCTTCAAATTCAACAAATAGGTGTCAAATTATTGGTACTTGCTAGTGAAAAAAATGGGATCCACAACGGACCCCATGTTATACGTGGGTTCACGAATTATCAGGATGCGAGTTACAGAGAGAGTGGTTGTTCTCTCCATGGAAGTATCACACATTCACCATCATTCAGCATTGAGTTGCTATCCTTCGACAAAAGCATTGCAATGGTCACTATTACCAACCTTCTGTTTTGTAAGGTGGATGAAAATGTCTTGCAGCCCTGACTAGTTTGAAGTCAGCATATCCTTACGATGGGCATAAAAGAGCACTTTTGCTGGATTCACCCATTGATTTGCTCTGTCATAAAAAGTCATTTGCTTCCTTTTCTCTTACCCGGGTATTGTCATCTTGGTTTACATAGCTGTCAGTTGTGCTGGTCTGCTCTTAGGAGTGTGATTTATTTTCATATAGGGAAGAATCCTTATTTCCTCAAGGGTAACCATGGTGGGTGTACTCAGCATTGCCATCTCATCTGTTCTCCTAAAATTTACATGATCAGGGAGTGTATTCAAAGGAGAAAGCAAAACATGTTAGCAAATTAAGTTTCTTGAAGAAAACTTACCTAATCACATGTCTATGAAACCCTTCCTCACAGAGGTAGGACTCGAGCTAAAATGGAGTACCTAGCAGTGGTAAAGGGAAGTAAGAGGAATGGTTGGGAAGGGTTCCTTCCCTTTTTCTATATGGAAAGACAAACTTTTTAGTATTTCCATTATTGTTTGATTATTCATGAGGTGGCAAAGCTTCTTCCCAAATGTGATAAGATAAGTATTCATAATTTACTTAAATACTTTATATTTAAACTATCCAGGCAGTAGGCAGAATAGATTGCTCAGATTGGTACATTTTGCATCACTTGTCTGGATATAATATCAGTATACCCGGTAGGTGTCATTCATTTTGCTGAAAATGTCATCACTCTGTGTTTAAACATAATCTTTTCAGTCTTTCAATTTCTGTGGAACTTGCAGTAATGTCATTGTTTATTAATTTACTTTGCATTTATGATTACTTGCTTCTAGAATTTGAATGAAATTGCAAGGCTGGAGTACCAGTCTTTAAAGTAAATATATAAGTATGTAGTTCATCTATGCATGTTATGATGTCCTAAAGGTGCAATTACAAGTTTTGGCTTTTGTATGTCAGCATAACTAAGTCCCAACATTGCAAGTTTTATTTGAATATTACCAGGTTTTGTTTCCTTATCAAGAATACATTTTGTGTCCATTAGGCCCTAGACAGTTGCTAAACATATATGATTGTAAATTTTAAAATATTGATTACAGAAAACATTTCAACCTGCCATTCACTACATTTCCATATTGAAAACTAATTATGTGACCAGATTTAATGATGCCTTTGATACAGTTTACAGTAGAATATAATTTATTGTCTAGACACACGATTCAATTTGATAATCAGTATTGAAGCAGGTGCCCTGTCCCCATTCTACTTCAGCCTTCTCACACAGTTCACATGTCATGTAAATCCATGATTGTCTGAAACTTGTTTATTCCCTACTACTACCTGATGATGAGGGCTGTTCAATATACTAATATTTTTTGAAAATATCCATATAAGTAATTTTTTTATTTTTGTTGATCATTTATATTTTAAATAATAGGCATGAGACTGGTCACCTGAAGCATCAAAACGAGGAACTCCGCCAGAGACTGGAGCGGGCACTGACTAGACTACATGACCTGGAAGAACAGACAGAGCAACATACTCGACTACAGGAGAAGATGAAGGAGAGGGTGAAAATGATGGATGATCATGCCCAGCATCAGGGAACACAGGTAAATTGATAAGTACAATCATACCTTAGTATATGGACTACATGTGAAATCAAACCAAAGATGATAAAATGGGTTAAGATTTGTGATGACTACCTGCTGCCTCATTGTTAGCATGAATCCTAGTCCTCATATTCAGAATATAAAAATGTTTCTCACCAATGCAAAGCATATTTTTCATTCTGCAGTTTCGTAAACTGGGACAAAAGTAGTTTTTAGCTTTTCTGGTCATATACCAGAAGAGTTTATGGGATAGTTTTTTAATTCGTCATCCATCTGTTTGCACTAAACTACCTGAGGTATTGCCATGAAACTTTATGCACATACATGACTTATGGTCTAATTGGTCCTAAATGCAAATGGTGCTGCTCAGACTTCCAATACAGTATCCATGGCAGCCATCATCAAATCACTACTTTACTAAAATGGATGGTCATATCAAAATAGCATTTTGACTAAAAGACTTATTGTGATGTCTAGTTGTCATAAATAATGGTGCCAAAATGATGTCTAGTATGGCCACCATAGCAGCCATCCTGAAAATCTTATCTTTACTCCCCCGAATAGAAAGTCATATTGACACGATGTTCTCACCAAAAGACTTTTTATGATGCATTGTTGGTCCTAGATGACACTGGTGACAATCTTATGTCTAATATGGCTGCCACAGTATCCATCTTGAAAATCATGTTTTCACTACTCTTCTTTAATGGATGAGAATTTTAACATTAATATAAATATTAACTGAAAGACTTCTTATGAATAAATAAAATAAAATGCTGCAGATCTGATGTTCGTTATGACTGCCCCAGTAACTGTCTTAAAAATCTTGTTATTGCTACTCCTTCACTCACACGAACAAAACATATTGCCGTGGGATTTTCACCAGAAGATGTCTAATTGATTCTAAATAAAATTGGTACCACTTGTACATCCAATATGGCTGCCTGTGCATCCATCTTGAAACTCTTGTTATTGCTACTCTTAAATGATTGGTCATATCAACATCGGATATTTACTATAAGACTTATTATGATGTTTAGTTGGTTCAAAATGAAAATGGTGCCACTCAGACATTAAATATAGCCACATCATAATTACTGGTTCTCCTTCTTTAGTTGATCAAAATAGTCTTAATCTGACTAATGATATAGCAACAATTGTCATACGTAAAATATTATTTCTCCTAGATGACTGGTCATATTGACATTGTGCTTTGACCAGATGACATCATGTGATGTCCAGTTGGTTCTGAAAGGAAATCATGCACTATGGCTATCATGGCAGCCTTCTTAAAATCTTGTTATTGTTACTCCTCCAAAATGGAAAATCATATCAGCATGGGATGTTAACCAGTAGACTTCATATAATGCCTTGTTGGTTCTAAATTTAAAATGGTGACATTCTGTTATCCAATATGGCCAAAATAAATTTGACTTAAGTGTTTCACAGCATTCTTTAGAGGAATTATATCCCAGTATTTTCCCTGATCATTTTTTTTTAATTTGACCAAATTTAGCATGCACCATTAAGTTTATAAAACTTTGAATTAGTTTGATTTCTGTCACTGCACATACAGGAGTTATATGGTCCCCTAATTGACTATCCTTTGGGATTGTTTGATTTTAGCAATGTGTGACATGTAGTTTTAAATATGGTTAAAACCTAATAATGAATTTTTTCCAGCATTCCACATTATCATTTAGAACAGTTATGACACCTGATTTTCAATCCACCAGGCTTTGGTTTCTGCAGCATTTTGTTAGCATGGATTGTTGTATTTCAACCAAACTATAGACTGATGAGACCTGGAATGTGCCAGATTACCAGCATTCCACTTTATTTTTACCTGAATGCCCTCTATCATTAACTGTGTTTCCCAACACAGATTCCTCAGTTTAAGACCATACTGAACAGATTGTTTTTAGGAGGGCTCTTTGTAATGCCTTCATGACTAATAGTGCTAGATTTAGATGCCTCAAGGTGAATTTATTTATCTTGAGGTAAAATGCTCATTTACCTAATTCACAGAAAGAGAAAAGGTGGAATAAAATTTGTCTTCATTTCTCCTCTGTCTGTGTTTAGAAGTTGGCTATTCACAAAGTAGGTTAATATAAATATGAAAGTAGCAATGAATTTGAAAATTACTGCCCAATTACAAATCTAGTCTGTCCGTATATTAAAGCTTTGTGGGACTAAAAGAGTTGTCAGAGTGAAAGAAGTGTGCATGTTTGTAGTTTGCATCTTGTTTAATTTTCTATGACTCAGATCAGAGTTGTATTTGCATGGATATTGCCAAGGACGACATTGTATGCTTCCCATCATTACCTTTTAGACTATTCTTAAGTTAAGATTTTTGCCATAGGAAAAATTAATGACTTCCATTTTAATGTAAACTCCTTTTACTAACTTTTCTGCAATAAAGTGATGTGAGATACATCTGTATGTCTAAAATAATGTTGAAATTAACACTGTTCCATGAATGGGATGTTCTCTCTCCTTTTCCTCCATTTGACTATAATTGCATTAAAGCAGCAAACTGATGCCAAGACATGAGTGCTTATTTTCACAGAAATTTATAATGTGAGTAATTGTGTTTTCCAAGCCATAGCAAGAAAAAGAGTGATTTTATTCAACAATTACCGTAAGACCTCATGTGAAATAAGCACAGACACAGTGCTTCATGAAGGGTCAGTGGTATGATCCATGTAACATTCCCATTTTCAGGCTGTTGTACTTATATTTTTTGTTATACATGCCTCAATATTACACGTGTTTTATTGAACATATAAGTTATATTCATGGAACATCTTATCATTGTTGTCATATGTCATTGTGGTGTTATATGATAATATGTAAGTTAATTTTCAAGTTGAATTTTCTGCATTAAAAACATAATTGGGTCAAAATCTTTTAACAGATTCTGGAGCTACTTGCTAAACAAACATCTCTGATGAGAGACAGACAGATACTTGCCAGAGAGTTGGAGTTTCTCCGACGACAAATCACCAAAGCCAATGATGAAGATTTGGATAAATATTTCTCATCAAATAAAAATCTTGTGAATGAAGTCTTACAAAACATGAATGTAGAAGAAAAAGACTTTAGAGAATCCTACATTACTAAATCGAAGGAACATGCAAGGATTGAGGACTTAATAGATGAACAGTAGAATGAGGACGTCTCACTGAGAAAATTGATAAGAAGTTTTTAATGGTTTCCTTAAAGTTGACCCAAAGTAGCAGGGCCAGTAACATTTGTGAAGATGATTTACTTTGTTATCAATAAGTAACTGAAACCTAATTTAGGAGTGCTTAATAGTTACAGAATGGATAGTGTTACAACTCTGTGGTCTTAAACTAAGTAACAGGAAAGAGCAAAAAGCAACACCTGTTTTAAAATTCAAAATATAATTTTATTTCCTTAAAATACAAAAGTGAAAACTTAAAACTAACTTACAGTATGCTGAATAAAATCCTAAATAGTGCTAAAACTCTATCCCAAGTCTAAAAGTATCAAGTATTCCATTGAGATCTATTAGTATTCCAAACTAAGTTCAGGCTATTTAATGTGTCTATAGTCTTGATGAATCACAATTATATAATCCAAAATGTCTTTACATTAGTTCACAATAATTCCAAAGCAACTACAAAATCCTAAACATTTGAGCACTTTGTAATTCCATTTGAATCATTGAAATAAATTAAATCTCTCATCTAAATTAAATACAATGACTCCTCCAAGCCTGATGTTTATGCTAGGAATAATTAATTTTCTGTAAATCATCACTTATTTAAAAACCTAAGATGTAATACAGAAAAATATGAGAGCTGAATATGCAATCTAGACCAGTCTAACTTTATCAGCAAGGTCAGGTACTTTATCAGGTAGCCAATCAGGAATTAGGTTATTCTGGTTTTTCAAGAAAATCCATGATCTAAACTCGAATCTCATCAACATGTTTACTTCTATCCTGAAACTATGTAATGTATTTACTAAATGACCTAATCTTAAAGTACAAACACAACTGTAATGAAAATTAGTATTTAATATGTTACTTACTAAATGACCCTTACAATCTATTATCATGAAAATTAACACACATACTTTAAATATACATTACAGTTGTCTTGTGCTGATTCCCTACAAATTTTCTTTTCTCTCTGGAAGTCATAGAATACAGACTGACAGTTTTTGGAAACTCTTGAAAAACCATGAGATAAGATTTTTCATTTTCCAGGTCTGACAAGAAACAGAAACATTTTTTTCTTTTTTTAAGTTACTGAAATGGTTAAAACCAATTGGATGTCAGTAAATATTGATAGGTTGGTAGCTGTGAGGCGAGAAAGTGGTAAAAGTAAATTTATAAAATAGCTTTAAATGTCGGGAAAGATTTCCACATTCAGTCCAACCATTATCTTCTGCATCTGTTGATTTTATTTTTTACCCATAAAACTTAAAGGGAATCACTTAAAGAACTTGCTGTAGGTATTCAAATTTGCCTTTAAATGCAAGAATCCATTTCAACTATCACAAGCAGATAATCTCCCAAATGCAAGGATTCATTTCATCTATCACAAATAGATAATCCTTCCACAAACACAAAACTTAATCAGAGATTATGTCCCAGGCTGCATGGGAAAATCCTCTTATCACTAAGCATGTTTTCTATAATGCAGTACAATTTCCTTCATTCTCCTGTACTGTTTTTTTATTAGATGTTGTGAAAGACATAATCTTTCTTTTTGTTATGGTCCTTTCCTCAACACCAGTGGGTACTTGACCAATTTTTGTAGCTTTCTGAGTAGTTATAAGGAGCACTGCTCCAGAGTTCCCTTGGTTAGATAAATTAATCAGTCAGATCTTTACAAGAAGAAAAAATGAAGACAGGAATATTTAATAGTGGCAAATTCAAGATTTTGAATATAATAATAATAATAATAATCATAATAATAATTACACCAAATATTTGAAGCAGTAATAAAGATTATTTCCAAGACATGTGACTGTATGCTTTCAGGGGAATGTAGAAAATGTTATTTGTTTCAGAAATAGTATTTGTAAGAAAATTTGTCAGAAATTAATTTTAATGATTGCAAATGGTGTGTAACAAAAAACTATTTGAATACATGGTGTATAGATGATGAAAAATGTAGCTAATATAGAATATTATAGGGAATTAAGACAAATTAGACAACATTTTTCACATTAAGTTTTCAACACAGATTCACTGCCAGAAGGCATTTTTTGTTTGAGTCAAAGCGGCTTTAGGCAAATAGCAAATTATGACCACAGTCTTCTTTGTCATTAACAGGGCTTGAAATTAAATGCTAATCCACTAATCCAAGATAAGGCCCGTCTAATTTTATTTTCTACTACATGGCCAGGACAGGTGGTTTCAGAAAATTTATTTGTTCCACCTACATTTTCATTTGCCCCAAAATTTGCATGCCTTGTCTAGATTTGATGAGATGTATGCATTTTAATCCATAGGAAGAAGAAAAAAAATAATGTCCAACTTAATTGTTTGTTCAAACGGCTTACATTTGTATGCATGATTTCTTGCTCCAATGTGGTAGCACCAGTACCTTAAACAAGAATGGAAATCAGATTCCTCTGATTCTTTTCTGAAGATCTAATCAATTGACAGAACAAAGTCTCATGCCCTCAGCCTGTTCTTGTAATTAGCACCAAGTTCAAAAATATTCTTTGTGGCATAGAAAGTGTTTCCGTATCAGAAAATGGGTTTCTATTTTGAACTAGGTTATAGCTATTACGCTGTGTTGAAGAGAGCTCTCATTTTATATTTTTTTTAAATTTCATTTACTTTAAGTTTGAAAAATGGCCTTTCTTAAAGTAGTGTCAGTTATTCTAATTTCAGGGATTTTTTGCATTTGCAGGCTAGTGTCATTGCATATACTGTGCTGCAGGTTTTTATGAGGTCCAAGACTGTCATGAGACTTGCTTGATTAAATCCCAAGTTTGTCTGTTCTGTTGACAAATACACAAGCAGAATTTCCCAAAAAGAATAATAATTTGCAGCCCAGCATTGTGTTGATATATTTTGCAGTTTATTATGATGTTTTTAAAACATTTCAATTACCTGCAGTTTGTGTATTAAGCAAACTAAACATTATTGACTGTACCTGCCATTACCACCTATCATTATTAGCAAAGGATGAAAGATGGTTCTTAATAAACTCTATGTATAGTTTTGGTGGTCATGTTAATAGCAGTAGGCTTACTTCATCACAGTGCAATTGATGTCTTAGTCTTGCACATCAATCATTCATCTCATATCAGAAAGGCCCACTGACCAGTCTATTCACACAGCTAAAGTTGGTTTCAGTTCGCATCCCAAATTGTATGGGTTGGATATTTGGCTTGACTAATGTGAGAAAGTTTGCCGATAACTTCCCATATATTCTTCCTGGCCCTTTCTCCCCAAGTATATTGACTGTCGTATATAGCTTATGTGTTGAAAAATAGCATTAAACCTCAAAATACCAAACAAAACATCCAGTGCTGTATGCAATCATGTATTAATACAAACAATTTGAAATAAAGATCATGGTAGTTCTTCTAACACATGCTTTAATAATTCCATACCCTTCTTTTCTCTGTTAATGCAGACATTATACATGCAGCAAATCCTCTAATTATCAAGGTGCTCTAAATCTGAAAACAGCCATCGTGTTGTCTCATGATTTCTTCTGGCATGGTATACAGACTCCATTTTCCAGCTCTTCCTGGTTACTGACTATTTCAACAACTTATTTTTTAACATTTTACTGGGTTTTATAAAAAGTTTTTTCCCCCAGAAATAGTAATTCTTTCACTGGAAAAAATGATGACAGCTAATTACGATGCATTCTTCAGTAGCATAGGTTTGTTCAAGGGTGTCCACCCATTCAGGTTCATGTCAGCTACCAGCCTTTCATTTCAAGTGTTGAAATTACCCATACATGAGCTTTGAACCAGCAAAGGTGAATCATATAGTGTTTACATTATTGGAGACAGAAAATAGTATCAAAATATTCAAGCCATCGAAAGAGAAATTTTCTGTTTCCATTGTTTCAGGGTGTTTGCATAAATAGAGTTCTATCTGCAGCATCAGGTAGGGCTGCAGACTTGAACAAATTTCTGGGAGCCCACAATAGCCAGGGGTCCCACCGCCATCACAAGCTTTAATTCATAGAGGCTTATTGTATAATTTTTCCTAGGGCCCACAAATCCTGTCTGCAGCCCTGACATCAGGTACCATTCATGATGCCATTTGAGACCAACTAGGATATTTTATTTCTTTGTCAATCTAGTGATCTCTAATTCAGTTGCGTCTTATGCCTCTTGCACTGTAAACGTCACAGTTTCAAATCTCTCAAACTTCAACATCTTTTCTTAGTTTTACATGAGACATTCAACACAGTCAGTTCCATTGATTTTTTTAAAATCAGGTAAAGAATGATTTTAAAGAAATGTATTAGTGGATTGGCAGTCTTCATTTTTTGCAAGATGTCAGTTAAAATGTCGAGGTAAACAAAATTGATATTGATATATAAAAAATACCTTCATATTCTTACAGTCACCTATACAACGCTATACTCGTGTTCCAATATTAAACAATTGGAGTAAATTGTACTGTTAAGAAATTAGTATTTTGAGATTTATTTACCTCGTACTCCTAGTTGTAACTGTGATATTTGTCTTTATTTGTGTATAGTATTTATAATAAGTGACAGTTATGTAGATATTTCTTGTTTGTTTTGTTTTATTGACATCATATTTACCTTAAAATGTAAGATAACTGTTGCGTATACTAATATGTGTAGAAAAACAAAAACAATTCTGAATTAGTTTTTTAAATAAAACAAGTATTTCAGTTTCTCATGAAAAAACAAAATTTTGTCCGTCTGCTCAATATATTCATATGTATGTATTTTTACAAGTCTGTGCTCTAAAAATAAGTAACAGAAAAGAGTGAACACAACAAGCTTTATAAAATTTAACAAATAATTTATTTCCCTAGAATGCAAAGTGAAAAATGAGAAGAAAAAAACTTACAGTAGTGCGAATTAAATCCAAAAATAATCCAAGAATTATAAAAACAAGTCCTATCAATGAAAAGTTTTAAGTGAATCCTCAGTTCAGATCCCCATGAAATTAAAGATGGAAAGTGATGATGTCTGTAATAACCTTCAGAGTGCAGATGTGTCAACAGTTTCTTGTTGAATCACAGAAGATATTATTCCAGTTTTGAATTCCGTATAAATTCCAGTAAATATCTTTAACCAAGAATGTTGTCAGAGCACTTTTGTATTCCCAGGGAAAATAATCACTTGAATTCAGTAATTTGAAGGAAATAAAAATTCGGCCCAAACTGGTCACACCATAATACAACTTGACAAATCAAGTGTTTTAAGCCCAACTGACAATCATTTATCATAACATCAGTTATACGACAAACTAAGACGCAAAACAGATTCCCAGATGGGGGTCAAGAGTTCATTCTTCTAAAAAAAATAGAAGTTTGTTATCAACTGGCACATGATCAAAATCACGTAGTCCAGGTATGATTGTGACTTGGTGAGTCTTACTCCAAGACAGATTAAAAAAAAAAGTTGTGTACTTGAATAAGAATTTGGTCAACCAGCTCAAACACATATAATCTAATGTACCTATTATTAGTTGTTTACATAAATGGAAAAAAGGTCAATCAGGTCAAGCTGAAATGAACTCAATTTTGGACATGGTCAAGTCCAGTAAATAATGTTACATTATTTATTTTAAATTTAAACTAACAGACAAGTAATTAAATTGAATATACATAACAGTATGTATGTATGTATATAAGGACAATGCTTCTTATTTTGCTTATAGTACAAGCCACACGGGTCATGTAGGCATTCAACACCGAGTATTTCAGTAAAGGTGTCATTTCTTAGAATTTGATTCTACATACCTTTAAGTGAGAAGTATTCACTTCATTTGGATTCTTTTAAATCCATATTCCTTTGGAAGGTCATTATTTAGACGCCCCGATAGGTGCATAAGGCAAATTCAATGTTAAAGTACGTAGACATTTTTGGAAAGGTGTGATCCACTACAACCCGGATTGAATGTCGCACTATGATGTCACAATGAAAGCTACGTATATTGATAAAAAAATTTGTACTATCTTCGATTGTGACAATTCCACTCAACGCGCTCTTATTTTGACCAAAGTTTATTACATGGCCAGCATTGTAAAAGTCCATAGCAATATATAATTTTCGTCTGGAAGTTTTTTGGTGACAGTTAAGGTACCGAACATTCAATAATCAGGATTTAATAGACTTTGGCAAAAGAAAATTAGTGTTACATTTTAAAAGAACAATTTATATTTAATTTAAAATTGTTAAATGTTCATACATGGCCCATGTGACTTGTACTATAGCAGTCAACACAGATGATCCGTCAAGGCCTACTAATCTTATCTAAAAAGGACATCTGTCTGACTCGTTTGTTTGACACAAATATTCTTTTGGCACAAATATACTATCAGCTTAGTGGGTGTACCAGGATATTTATAACTTGAGACTAGTATACAGGTATATATATATATATATATATATATATATATATATATATATATATATATATATATATATATATATATATATATATATATATATATATATATATATATATATATATATATATATATATATATATATATATATATATATATATATATATTCAGTCCCAGAAAAAATGCTAGTCAAATATTAGTAATGGGTCAATATTTACAAACCTAGTCACCCAACATATTTACTTTGATGTACTTGCAAGTATGTTTATCTACTGTAGTGGCATTACATGAATGAGCACACTAGTGGACCTTTAAAGACTGACACCTATGAACTTGATAACAAGGAGGACAATATATAACACCGGAACTGGAAACCCCAGAGAGCTCATAAATATCAGCCGTTATATTTTGGTCATGTTGCACAGTAAGAGTTCCCTTTTGGTCGTGATGCGGGTTGCAGATCAAAGGCACGGCAGTAGTGGCGAACGAGAAATTCTGGCCCTTTTTCCACAAAGTTTTGAATTTTTGGACCAATCCCAATGAAAAATTGTTTCATGGAACTTCTGGGCCTTCAGTGAGAGACCACCTCACTTCACCCCTTGGGCAGTTACGGGGGATGCTTGGGCGGTTGCTACGCCATTGCAGGGTAGAGGTGAATTCCCCGTCAGGCTAGATGTGCTTTGGGATCCTGGGTGGCCAAGTTGTCTCAGGTGCTCGCCTTTACAAAGCAGTGACGGGCCCCTAGTGGCCGAGTGGTCTAAAACGGTCTCCGTTACGGATCACTGCCATCTCACCTCTGTCTGCGTGGGTTCGAGTCTAGGATTCGGCTAATGTGGGTATATGAGAAAGCTTGTCTGTAGCTTCTCGTGGGTCGGTGGTTCTTCCCGGGTTCTTCCTCCACCATTAATACTGGCTGCCATGCATAGCCTATCGTGTGCTAAAAAATTGCGTAAAACCCCACAACAACAACAACAACAAAGCGGTGACATATCACCGCTGCGTGGATTCGAGTCTCAGCTCAGCCAACGTGGGTATGTGAGAAAGCCTGCCATTAGTTTCCAGTGGGTCGGTGCTTCCTCTTGAGGTAAACAGGCAGGCGGGTACCATGTGCTGAAAATGGCATTAAATACACAAAAACAATAGAAAACATTAAATAGTTCTTTGGTTGAATATCTGTAACACTGTTATTTGGGAAACAACAGTTGAAATTTCTTCCTTTCCTATTTTAAAGTAAGATTTTACATTTTGCTAATATATATATATATATATATATATATATATATATATATATATATATATATATATATATATATATATGTGTGTGTGTGTGTGTGTGTGTGTGTGTGTGTGTGTGTATGTATATATGTGTGATTGTGTGTGTGTGTGTGTGTGTGTTTCAGTCTAGCAAGAGATTGCTACCTTTCCAGTCATCCTTAATTTTTAAAAATTTAAGTATTAAAATATGCAAATTAAATAATTATTGTGTTAAACTTTGTAGCAATGAATTTTATATGTACCCTTTGACCAGTCTAATTACTGATTTAAGCTGCTTTCAGATGACATCCAAAATGGTATCTGGCCCCACATGTATACTAATAATAATAATAATAATGCAGAGATGGAAATATTTATAAAGTTCATCTTACATGTGTTTTAACATTTCCAGACCATTCTTTCCCCCCCCCCCCTCATTAAAGCAAACAGTATGTATTGAGCTGATGCATGGTCTGATGTTTTAAACTATTCTTTTATCTTTTATTGTATTTACATTTGAAAACTTATATCTTTACCTTATATCTTCTTGCACTGCATGTTTACATTTTCTTGTAAGGGTCTAGCTTCCTGAATGTTTTTTTTTAAATACAAAGTATAGGCACAGTATAGCCAGAATTATGCTAACTTAAACCGTACCGTAATTTTAGCACGCTCATAGCAATATCAGTGGCGTGTAAAAGTACACATGTGTCTAGTAACATTCACGGACATAATCTGAAAGTTGCCTCCTACTTCACTGTCCGTCAATTTGACCATGTACTTTTCCTTCATCTTTCAAATGATTGGAAATACATTAAACATCTGTAATGAGGCTTAATTTGTCGTCTTCGGTTAAGTACCATACTTGTGACCCAAGGTTTCGCGGGTTCGATACCCACCAAGACTAGCCTGTCTCGGATGCCTCATATCCTTGTGTAAGGCTTTTAGCTGTCATTCCCTTGGCATACACATGGTCAATACTGTGCTAAAAATTATGTTAAAAAAACACCAAAATGTCTTCTTTTGTTGTATTCACTGACCATTTCACTCTCGGTTTTATGACACGTTCAAGTGGTTAGGGTTGTTCTATTCATGAATGAGTCATACAAAAAGCTGGTCAACTCCCAGGTGTACGTTCTACTGCAAATGAAATAAGGGAAATTTTCAAGTCGATACCGTGTGTGTGTGTGTGTGTGTGTGTGTGTTGTAATTCTTGTTGCTTATTGCATCATGTGTATTTTTTCCTCAATATTTGTGATTAGTTTCTTATTCAGTTTTACATCCCTACATCATTTGCAACTTCGAAGTCAATCCTACAGTATATTTTTGTCTAAAAGAAATAACCGAGATGATTTGAATGATTCACGCAACTGTTGCTAGTCTCCTTTATTTTCTCAGAGGGAACTGTACACGCTACTCTTTGAACTGCAGTTTTCCGCCCCATGGTGAGGTTTCCTGACTATCACGTACAAATTAATCAACATGATCTATTATATAATTAAATGGCATGGTGACAATAAGAACTCAAAAAAAAATTATTTCTACAAAATCCATTTTTGATAAATTTTGAACTTAAGTAAATTCTTAGGCATGGCCGCGCTATAATTCCTTTCGAGTTAGATACAGTAATTTTGTTCTCAAAATTGTTGTATTTTCCTACTATGAACATGTTTTCTATATATGCTACCTTGCATGATCGACGTGTAATCTATCAGAAGTGTGAAGGTCATTCACTGAAGCTTGCTTTAGGATTTTACATTTTTGTTTTCTAACACAGTAAGCATAGAGAACAACAAATCAATCAAATCTAAAGAAATTTGTACAAATGACTAGAAAATCCGCAAGATCGTTTACTCAACTGCAAATCTGCACACTTAATGATATTTCATCTGATTGCGGAAAAATCCGTGTTTTTAATTGAATTCGACAGTCACGCTGAGTTCGTCTCCGTTCCATATTTAGCTGATTCCCACTATTCACAAAGGCGTTTATTGTTAACCTAGACTTCAGTTATTTTCACGGCAAATCGCAGGAAAAAAAACCAACAGTTCATACAGAAGTATTGTTATGCCAAGATTACTATAAGTTTTCATACTGTAGCATATAGATAATAATTCATTTTGATATAAATAATTGTACAGTGTTACAACAATCCCCAAATTTGTCTTAAATAAAGTCGGATTAAAGATATTAGTCTTATTAAAAATATGTAAACAGTCACTGAAAGGCAAATAAATAACCCAGTAGCGAAGCAAGAAATTCTGCCCCTAGCCTGCAGAACTTAGTGATGGAGCCCCCCTCCCAATTTATACAAGGTACATGGGAGCAATTTGCGAACCCCACCCTTCCCCCACCCCAGGCAGTTGCTTGGCTTGCTTTGTCAGTTGCTACGTCACTGAAATAATCGTCCTTTATTTAAAAACAGTTGGTTAAATGCGGCCAAGATAACCCTGCCGAGTGAATTTTAATGTATTAAAACATGCGTCATAGAGAACATTACAGGTGAAACAGATAATGAAGAAAACATAGTAAATACTTCGCATACGTGGATGATATCAATATAAATACTAATTCTTTTAAACTTGTACAAGGTCAGTGGTTGGGGAGGGATAACTTGGTTGGTCGAACATTTATAGGCATGTAGGTGAGTAGGTGATAGGTTTTGTAGTGAAAAAGGAAGGGAAGGTGAAGGACGTATTATTTATTATGGCATGTTACATGTAATCACATTCTTTCTTGCTTTGCTTAGCTATCAGCACAATCGAAAATTCGGTCAAGTTAACGTTGTCAGAATAAAACGCACCTGTCTGACTCATTGGTTTGACACACATATTCGACCGACATTTACCTACGTGCCAGGTTTGGTATAACCCTGGGGTTCTTTGTATGTGACAGAGCGTATCGGTAATAACATTTTTCAAATATGAATGGTCCTTAATATATATATATATATATATATATATATATATATATATATATATATATATATATATATATATATATATATATATATATATTTGTTCGTGTTATAAGTAAAGACCATGCTTAAAGTACATGCTTTTATTGTCTAGTCGGTGCGTATGCGCTAAGACTGACGTAACCTTGAACTTACTAAAAGTACCGAAGAGTTATGTCCTCGTTTTGTTTGGCTGACAACTGCTGCACAGTTCCGGTGCCAATTTCGGTCGGGTAGTTCATCATTACATCAGAAATATTGTACCCGGCAAGAAAGAGGTATAGAATATCCTGGTCTCCCATGAAACTCCGCACACGAGGCCATGCAATAAATTTTGAACGGCTGATATCAGTAGCGGAAGTAATACAGAAGTAAATAATAACGAAATAGCCTTAAGTCAGAAGCATCGAAGGAGGCCAGGATGCCAGGCTAGTAATATTGGACCGTCTTTTCCAGTCTGAGCAAGAAAAAATAGCATTGTAATAGTAAAAACTCAAAAGAGCATTGTTCACGACACGGTAGTTACATCAAACGCAACTCAGAATATAATTTGTATTGTGTTTTTGAGTGCCTGGAATGCAAATAATCAGTCACACCTTATAGCAGGGGTGCACAACCTTTTTCGGCCAAGGGCCAGATTGCATTTTCTTGGATCACTTGAGGGCCGAAAACACATTTCTTTAACATAATTACTGTTCACGGGCGAAATTTCTGTGTTGTTTTAATTTGCCATGAGGGCCGGACAGAACTCGTTCGCGGCCCGGATGCGGCCCTCACCTCTGCATTATAGAGTACACAAAAACTTCAACGATTTTATGCGTTAGTCTGGTTCCTGCTTTGTTTGTTCCCTGCACTGCACTTAGCATACTAAGCAGGGAACCAGACTATTTGTGCTTTTGAGTCAGTCACTGCAGAATACTCTTTATGCCGCTTGTTGGTATTTATAGTGTCCTCTTGACCTAAAATGGGCATCCTTAACGAACGTGTATATGATGATACTTAAAGTGTTGTAGAAAATCGCGGATGAATACACTTTAGTACGTGCATCTGATGGCATTTATAATTGGGGGGGGGGGGGGGGGCGGTCCTTTGAATTTGTTTGGGAAATTTTGTGCTTTGTGTGTTTGATAGGCACACTGTTTAGGCACACATTATAAAAGCAGAGGAGATGACAATTTTACTTGCGCAATCAGTTTGGGAATCTGATCAGGTAAAATAATTGTCCATCACACGAGCGATTTTTATTTGTACTACATGAAAGAATACTGTTTTTGAAGAGACAAAAAATGTGATTTCTGGGCCCAAGGGTGTGGTATTCGGCTGTTCGTTTTTCGATAAACTTTCTTTATGAATATTCTTCACGTGATATGTACCCAAGGATACTTTGATATAGTTACTTACAGTACTGCGCACATTCTAAAATAATTATACCAGAGGTAATTTCAAGAAAGTTCTAAAGATAAAACTGAAAATCTGCTTGACTTCCGTGTTAGTTAATGCAAATCAATTTAGATAACACAATATTTTCAATATATTTTGAAGCGTGCTCATGAATTAAATTCCAACGCTTAATCTTTCCATTTGACAAGCTTGTTTCTTTTTATAATTTCGTTTTGATATTATTTTCAGTTCTAAATATTTCTTGCTTAGCCTTCTGTAATTCATGTATATGAAACGTTCCTTCCAGTTATTGGGTATGAAATTCATACCACACGATATTCTTTTGGTTTTCCCTTCTCTTTCCAAAATAGAATTATCATGCAGATTCATTTGAAAAGAATTCATTTACTTTTTTTACTAGCCTCTTGTCGAATCATTGTAATGCTACTGTGCTTGGTGTCATTATATTTATCTATCATTTTCTGCAAGACATATAACTGTTTATAGATAAGTTTACCGTTTACCGTAAATTATTTCCACAAATCGTGTTAGTACTCTTTCTAAACATGTTTTATTTTAAATTAACAACCTTGGTCAACCTATAAATTTTGAGGTTTCCTCACATGTACGATTGTTTCAAAGGCACTGATAAAGTCAGTGCCCGTTTTATTGTGGATTGGTATGCTTCGTGCATATTTATTGAGTATGTCAATAACATTTAGCATATGTTTATATCCTTTATTACGTTTAATAAGTGTTTTCATATGGCATAGATCAGCCCAAAGTATAGAATCTATTTTATCATTTATAATGGGGTGTTGTGAGACTTTATAATTATTGGTTTTTGTAACTCCTCAGCTAATTGTTTAGTCCATTTTCGGCGCGCTCAGCGCCCTTTTTGTCAGTGTTTTTATTATTTGCTTTATCCTAGCTTTATTTGTGATTGGTTCTTGTTACTGTTTTGACGACAGTCTCAGCAAGTTTCTCAGCGACAGTTTAAAAAAAAAAGAAGCAGATTAACTTCAGACATCCTCTGACCATCACACTGTTTTGTTTTTGTTTCTTATTTGAGGATTTATCTTCGCAATCAGCAATCATGGGTCACGCATATGCCATAAAGTTTGCAAATAGGTGGTCTCTCTGGGTTGGGAAGTTCATTGCCTGGTCCACAATAATGTTTTAAAAGTTTTTTTTATTAAAAGTGTTTCCAAAAACTTTGGTAATAAATTAATTGCTTGCTCGCCTTCATAATGGTGAATTACGTCATATACATAATAAAACCCACACGTATTCGAAATAATATGTTTAATATGTGTACTATTATAAGTAAATAGTTTTTCACTTTGTATCATACACCTTTCAATCATCTCACAGGGAGAAAGACCGAGTGAATCTGACTATTCAATTTCATTATTTTAGGATCACTGTAAGTAGCCACCCAACGTGTACTATCGCCTTCAAAATAGTTTTTAATATTAACAAGAAAGGCTTTGTTGTTCTGATATATTTGGCAACATCTCTTTAATTAAACAATATCTAAATTATTCATTTTTCTTTATGATAATTCTTCGAGTTTGTAAACTTGTAAGAGGCTTACTTTGTTGTAAATGTTGTATTGTTTCTGATTTAAGATAAAGATGCAAATACTTTTTGTTAAATAACGTTCGTTACCACACGTCACTGCTAATGTTAATCCTTGATCAGTGCCTAGCTAAGATACGGTCAATATCATACAATAGACTTCAAGCAATGCCGACACGTAATGGCCAACAAATCATCCTTGTTCGTTCTGTCTTGATTGTGGACATACAAATTTTGAATCAAGATAGTGGTTCTTATATTTTGCTTTCAGAATAAATTTTATTTGTGTCTTTGTTAGCCTCAGTTTGTTACTTCCGTGTTTCTGGCATTGTATTATCTTATATAAAATATAGTTGTTTCCTCCTGTGTGAAGGTGTGGTTCCTAATACCACACCCAGCTGTGACTTTTTATATTGCCCCAGTGATAGCACCACTGGCGGCGACCAATCCTAATGTAGCATGAACCCTTCCTAGTGTAGGCAATTGTTGGAATAAGGGATTTTATAGATGGCAAAATGATGCTTATAAAGCCTCAATGTTACAACGTTATGCTACTTGATCCTTCTGTTAGCTTGTATGCAAAAAATATGCCGCATTTTCTTTGCCACAAGGAAGATTAGAACTTGTTGTTCATTATTGAAAAACTGTGCTGCGAAAATGAATCTGTTTTAGTATCATCTCGCTTGGTCGACGTTTGGTAAAAGATCGGATAATATTATCATTTTTATGTTGTATTAAACTTTAATCTGATACTTTAAAAATGGTCTTATATTATATCATTATAAAATAATATTAATCTATCAGTTCCATTTAGTGTTATATGTCTGTCGCTCAATACTGCACAATATGCATACTATACTCCATCAGTGCAACCAGTTGCAAATTGTCTCATATATAAACATACATACAATATATATATATATATATATATATATATATATATATATATATATATATATATATATATATATATATGCCAAATTTTTCATGGTGTCTTTTATCTGTTTTGATATCTTATTTTGTTGTTGGTTTTTTGGGGGTGGGGGGATAACTTATGGTGGTTGGGGTGGGGTAATAATTTGTCCCATAAAATCAGACATTAACAGCTTTGCTTGCTATTCAGCTTGACTTTTTGCTTCTTTGATAGCTTCGGCTGCAAATTTAGATGCTCATGGTTTCATTTCGGGTAATTTACTCAATACCATTTACTACCAACTGATACAACTTATTTGATTGCATTTGACACATTACTATTACTATTACATTACCGTCAATAATTTTCTTTTCCCTATATCTTTGACGTTTTGAGGTGGGGTTTTTTGAGGTGGGGGTGGGAAGAAGGACCACCTACCAATGGTGAGCAACTAGCAAGCTTTCTCAATACCCACATTGGCCGATCCTTGTTTTAAATATATTCGTTTGTTAAAATAGGATGTGTTACTCTTTCTCCATTTAGACCAACCTATTTTGCCAAACTGGCTTGCTGTACGCATTGAAATACTTGTTAATTGGTACATTTTTCAATTGGCACATATATATTCTGTAAACTACCTAGGGGTCAATGCTATGTAAACGAACAAAAATCAGTATTTGTACCATTTATTCAACTATTTTTGATCAAACTACATCTTATTAACAGTGTATTAATTTCTGTTTACCGTTCTGTTATTGTTGAATCTTCGCCTAATAAGATAAAATAAGATAATAATTCTTTATTTCAGACTACAAAGTCCATACCTCTAAATTAAAATATAATTATAAAGTAAAAACATTGTAAACATAAAAGAACGTATATATCATACATACAAGTATACAGATACATTCAAAACAAATAATTGTGCCATGCAGTGTTAAGAAGGAAATTAAACGGCACATTTAAATAGTAATTTGTTCAATCTACTAATAATGTGAGAATTTAAATGAATGTCATGGTTCCAAAGAGAATTTAATATACAGTTCTTACTATTAGATCGTCTTGTCATCATTAAGAAAACATACTTTCTCATTACTTCATCAAAACGGAATACATTATGATTTACAAACATGCTGGAGGCACTGTTCCACCTAGGAAAACCTATTAGAAATCGAAGACTATTATTATAACCCATAACTAGTTTTCTTTTCATAGATTCACTAAAGTTTGTCCACAGAGGAGCACAATACATAGTGCAGCAATAAGATTTGAATAATCTAATTTTAATATTCAATGAACAGTTCTTAAATTTACGTAGAAGCATGTTTGTTCGAGTACACAAAGATCGGTAGTGTCTCATCGTATCTTCATTATCAGACCGATTGGATTTCAAAATATGACCCAAATAGGTATAACTGTTGACATACGTAAGAGCATTGCCGTTAAGATGTACAGGGGGAGGAGATGGTGATTTGAAAGAAGTTGACTGAAAGACCATGCATACTGATTTTTTTGTATTATAGATGATATCATTCTCAAATGCGTGTTGTTAAGAAACAATGCATTTGGTTGCAGAAGTCACCCCACGCAATACTGACTGAACTTACGATTGAACTCGTCTATCTATATATATATATATATATATATATATATATATATATATATATATATATATATATATATATATATATATATATATTAAATAACAAAGGGGAAAGAATACCCCATCCCATCCTCACCCCATTGGTTACATGGAAAGCGCTGCATATTACTCTTCCCCATCGTACACAATACAACTGTTTGCCATACCAGTTAACTAAAATATGAACTATGTAGACAGGTATTTTAATATCAATCAACTTTTTAAAGAGTCTCCAGTGAATGACCCTATCAAATGCGTTGCTAGCGTCTAAAAAGCATACAAATACTGGGCTGCCATGATCCACATAATAGCTAACAGTTTCCTTAAAGGCATATATGCATAAAAGTGTTGAATGCTGCTTTTTAAAACCAAACTGATTATCAGAGATTGTGACTTAACATCTTTGCAGTATGATGCATTCAAATATTTTTGAAATAATAGTCGTAAGAGCTATGGGTCTGTAGTTTTTTTTTTGTCCGCCAGGTTACCAGTTTTGCTTTTTAGTAGCGGTATAATTGTAACTTTTGTGAAATCATCTTGTACAAAGTGATGCACAAACAATCATCAAAAGCACATGAATTCTAGTATCTGAAAATTTAAAATGTTCCACATATAAAAAATCTGATCCTGGACATTTACCGCCTTTTTGTCTTGTAATTGCATTTTGGATCTCAGATAATGTGATTTCCTCAATAGGAGCAGAAGGGGTATTCAATGCTGAAAGCACATGCTTCTTATTCGATTCATTTTTAACACTATTGAGTAAGTCTTCCAAATGATTTTTCCACATGTTGCATATATTATTCTGACCATGGTTCCCGTCAATGCAAATTGGTAGTTTATTGGAAGTTGTAGTATTTTGTTTAACTTGCTTCCAGAATTCACGTTGGTCGACATTTGCAAATTTTTGTGCTAACGAGTTTGCTCGATGTTATACTTCCTCCATCTTACATAATCTAAGAGCATACTTAAATTGTGCTCTTGTTTGGCGCATTTGGTTACTGAGATGGCCGTGACGAGGTTTACCGTTATCACGCCACATAAGGTAAGCATTTCGTGCAAATTCATGTAATTCTTTGACAGTCATTCCAGCCTGGTATAACCCGGTGACCGCGTTTGGATTTACTAGTCAAGTTATTACCAGAGCTCGACAAAGCTTTTACTGTATCAGTGTATAATCCATTTATCTGTTTCGTATGCACCTGGTTAGTGCAGCCGTGGTCATTACAGATCGCAACACAATGTGGGATCTCAATCTTGCTTAATAAGAATGCAGATGTCTGAGCATAATTCAGTTTTTCATCAGAAGTAAGGTCTAACCAATTGATGTTGTATTTAAAGTTTAAGAGTTCACTGGGGCATGAATCAAATCTGGGAAGTAGATCAGTCTTAACAGTCATTAAATTTGGACGATGGTCGGACCCTACTAGGGTGTGAAGTATTCTCATATCACTTATAGCGGAATGAGCAGACTGTGTAGAGACACAATTATCCAACCAAGACACTATTGTGTGAATCACTGATGTAAGTAAAATTTGTTGCGTGGTCTACGATTAGTTTTAAGTCCGATATGATATAACCATATTCGTCACAAAATAGACGAAGTTCATCTCCAAAGGGAGTGGATTTGAGCGTATTAGCATTCCAATCGCCTACTACATAAGCATTTTGAGTATTAGCATTTTCTACAATATAATTAATTTTGCCCAAATAATCTACAAATTCCCCCAAATTTTCCGCAAGATCACAAGGTAAATAGATATTGACAAAAAGCAAAGAGGAATCCCCCGTATGGATATTAAAATCTATTATTCTGGGATCATCGATGTTTTGTACTTCTATAATACTTGCGAGAGATCTACGGTATAGTACCCCGACACCTCCGTAAGGTCTGCCTGTATGAATATCGTTAGAAGATTTGATTGGCGATTCCCCTGATCCATATAACTCGTCGTGTACGGATGAGAGACAGTCTAACTCACTGTCGAAAAGCCACAATTCTTGTAAAAAAAAAATAATATCGGAACTATCCAATAAAGTTATTACATTTTGTATATTTCTTGTTAATGAACGACAGTTATAAAATGAAATGCGTAAAGTATCCATTATGTATAATCTGAGTCCAGTTTGTACTTGGTGATTAATTGTCAAACCAGTTTTGCAGTTGGATTTGAAAATAATTATGGATCTGAGGGTATTAAAATTTGCTATTTATACCTTTCAACATATTTTATATACTTATTTATATCATTAATATGTGCTCGTATATGTAACTATGCAATCCACACCCGACCATCGTAGAACTGAAAATTTTTATTTGTTGGTATTAGTAGTATAGATAAAAAAGGGGCTTCTGGACAATTTTAATTACTAGGTCATAAATGTGCTTGAGAGGGACCCTTTTATCTATACTGCTGTGTTTGGGGATTTGGGACCAGTTTATTCTTGAAGTAGCTATGGGTGTTCTGTACAACGTTTTTCTTGAGGGTTCTGGAACACTTGTACGCGATAAAGAGAGAGGGCCCCCATGGATCACCGTGGTGATGAATGGGGGATCTGGGCCACTTTTTTCTGGTCTGTATCGTGATCTCATGAAACAGCGTTTCTATGTCCGTATGCGAGTGTGTGAATGCCATCGGCGGTGTAGCGCTTATCCTCAGAGGGGGCATGGTTCTTTTGCGATCGTGATGCAGTACATTTAGGCTCGAAGTCCGATGAATTCCGTGATGGATGCGCCGTGAGCTTCATCTTCGAAGTTTCCTATCACTTTTCTATTGTCGTCGCAGTTGAAGGGACTGTCTTGTGGATACTCGCTGAGATATAACATTTCTCAGTGTTGATACATGTCCGCGAAGACATCGTCGGTGTGAATGTTGTACACAAGAGTCAGTATCGGACATGAGTAGCGTGGCCTTGTCTCCGTACTTGTATTTGATGAAGTCGTAGTAAAACCCGAGAATAAGCGTCTTGGCGAGATTGAGAACAGCACCGCCGACGTGTTTGTCCAGTTTTGGATTGGTTTTTCTGGATTCGATCGCGACGAGTTCCTTGTCAAAGATTTTCTTGTGGAGAAGGGCATCGTTGGCCACGAGCTTATCTCGTCATCATAGGTTATTGACGATTTCGATTTTCTTGCGTTACCGAATGTTTTACATGATTTTTTTCAGAACACGCTGTTGTTCATGAGTTTGAAGAAGTCATTGTCGAATGCCGTGGTGGCGCTGTCTAGTTTTGTTGTGTTGAAGTCGATGTAGGGTTTCATTCACGGTGACTGATGATATTTAAACGCACGATGTTGGAGAGCTTATTCGAGCGATCGATGGTGTAATTTATATTTGGTTTTGTGGGCGAGACTGAGTACCAGTGTTTTCACATTATCATCTCCTATTTCGGTGGTGGCGCTGGCTCGTTTTGTTGTGTTGAAGTCGATGTAGGGTTTCGAATTCATTTGTTACAGTTGTTCCCGAGAAAGCATCAAATTGTTTACAAGAATTTGTTTCTTCAATCGCTTGTTATTTTTTGTCTCTTTAGGCTGACAAATTTTAATCTCATGTATGTATAGACAGGTTTATCTGGCACTGAGCCAGTTTACATGGATGCTACCATTCTCTGTCACGTGTTACATTTGTCTATATACTCTTGTGAATTCGTCTGTCGCAGTATCAGCTGATTTGTGTTTATATTTAGTGTTTCTCGATTGTACATGTATAGATGTTTTTATTATGGATATAAAAGCAAAGTATAAACCAGGTAGTGGAACTTCTTGTGCAGCAGTGGAAATACAAACAACTCAAGAAAAATAAATATATGGAAAGAATCCGTACGTAAAGCACACGCGCGAGTTTAGTTCCATACAAATTTCACATTACGCCGTCAGACGAGCCTCTGAAGCTCGAGTGGATAGAAGCCTTAAACAGAAAAATACTACCAAAAAAGGATTTTGTTTGTTCAGAACATTTATTATATGGAAGGTTGACCGAAATAAATCCATTTCCAATACTTAAATTGGGGTATAAAAAGAAACTAACTCCTGGCAGACGCAAGATTTTCAAAGAAGATAGGAAAGTGAGAAAACGAAAAATTGATAGAAACTGATGTTGAGCCTGAATACAGAATACGAGGTCACTCAGATAATTCAGTAAAAGGGCTTTCCCATGCAACTGGGATTCATGTTAACGAACATTTTAGACACTGTATTGGTACTCAGTACCTTCAGTCGGACTTTAAAGGACGAAGTGAACATTCATATGCGAAGGAGTGAACAGACTTCCAAACACAATTTACCCAAACAAATATAACCTTGACAAATGAAAAAGAAGTGGAAAATCTCTGTCAGCTTCTTAAACTTGAATAACTGACTGTGATGCCTTGCTGTAAACATATGTAAATAAACAGGTGTTCTTCACGTTGGTGAACTGTATGGTTCAGTTCAACACTTTTAACTTTCAGTTATTATTGGTAGATCAAATAATGTAGTTTTGATAAAGCTTAAACTGAACATTATATATAAGGACCTGAGTCGAAGATTTTGAATTTCAATAAGTCTTGCTTCTAAAATTTTAAATTCTTGGATTGCAGTAATGGCAGATAAATTGAAGTGTTTGTTTGTTTCGCTGCTGCCTGAAATAATACGCGCATGTTTTCATAAATTTTTCAGTAAAAACTATCCACGTACAACACGCATAATAGATTGTGAAGAAACTTACATTCAAAGACCAGCAAACCTAAAGAGCAGAGGAGAAACATAAAGAAACTATAAATGTCATAATACTGCGAAATACTTAGTTTGAATCTCTCCACATGGGCAAATAATGTTCATATCAAAAGGATTTGGTGGTCGCGTTAGTGACAAATTTATTGTTCAAAAAGTGCTTTCCTGAATTATCTCTTGCCAGGCGATGATATCATTGCACACCGTGGCTTTACAATAAAGGACCTGCTCTTTCCCCTGAGGGTTAAGCTCAGTATTCAATTGATGAGCGTTTCAAGCTGGGTTAAGTAACATTTGAGGAATGTGATGTGCGTTTGATCTACTTTGATGGTTCAGTCGTCGAACTCGTGCTGAGACCACTGTTAATGGGTATCCTAAACGACAGATTTATTTTAATTTCAGTCATCTGGTTTAATTCCACAAGATCCGCTACCATGCAGGAGCCGCTTGCAGGTTCATTTGCTCTAAGTATTCATAAGAATTGGCCACCACTGCAGCACGATGTGTTATCGTGTACTGAATACTGCTGTCATATCTGTAAAGATGATAAAAAGCATTAGCTATTTTCTCCACGTTTCTATTGATGTTTTCGTCTGGTCGTTGTCAGCTTACGATGCATTCTGTCTGTAAGTATCGTCGAACAGTGTTTGACACAACGCGATGGGAAAAGACAAAGTAGGCCTTATGTGCCTTAGAGTATACTGATGACGCCGAGACGACCATACCATTTCCATTTTTCGTGTTTCCGGACAAAGGTTATCTCCACAGAAATATGGAACAGCTTATTTAACATCACCACGAGCAACAATCAGCATGTGACATCATTTCCATCGATTCATCAAGAAATGATCACGAATTCTCCAGGGGGTACAACATCACAGACATCGCCAAGGAAATCTCCAGGCTGATCACGGCTAACGGAGACATCTCTGCAAATATTAAAATAGAACCCAGCTTCTCCACGATGAGAACCAGAACCACGCTCTCGGGAAATTACCTCGTGCGATTTGACATCGACCACTTGATCAGATCTCTCCTAGGTTTTAGTGTAGGGACATCTTTATCACAAAATGGAGTGTATGAAGGAGATCTTCCCGTGACTATCATCGACGTGAACAGCCTCCTCAGCAATTGCTCGATCGCTCAGGGATCATTATCCTCGGTCAGTTCGGCCTCCAACGTGATTTATTCCATGTCGATTACCTTTCCCCCTGGGATCGCTCATACAGATTCGTCCTAATCCCTTCACTTATTATCCCATCCTAAACACGTACGCGATCTGTGAAATCACCATGTGACTCACCGATCAGTCCGAAAACGCATTCGATAATAACCATGAAAGATTCAGCTATCACCTGGATGTACGGCGAAAGGTCGTATGACATAAAGTCTGATAACGAAGTCCAAAAATTGCTCACAGATAATAAAAAAAGAAATCATGACACGATTACGCGTGAAAAGACTTAAAATCTTGGTTGGATTTTTATCCACGTTCTTATATTCGATGCGAGCATCTATTCCAGGCATTGCCGCCAAAGCAACTCCGTTTGCCCTCAAATCGGTAGAAGCGGGATCCACCTGAGCAGCCCTGTTGATGACACGGATGTGGGACAAAATCATGCCAGTGGCAACTCAGTTCACAGCAACTCCGTTGCCATCGCAGGAAATCCCAAGACAGTTATCTGCTCTGTCCAAACAGATAAAAACAGGCTCTTCAGAAAACGTCAGCAGTTCTTAGCGACAAATCCGAACGAATTTTACAGGATCTGGAGAGAAAGGTCGGTTTACAAAGTACACTGGCAAAGGCTGTACAAGGTACATTGTCTCTTGGTACTTTCATATCCAGTTATGGATTAAAAAGATTGTGGTCAAAAATATAAAATGTCTTTTAATAACATAAACGGACGGGACGTTATTATGTAACGTCAATCATGTACTCGAGGATTAGTCACCGATTACATTCATCGGAACGATGATACCCCCGTGTATGATTCCACCACCGAATACGAGTATGTCGAGTACCGCGACACAAACATCACCAACTTCAAGGCGAACACGCATCGAAAAATAGATACGCGTGATAGAGATCTGTACCTGCTTCCCCATAAGGTCTTTCTGGAAGTCCGCGGAAGATAGTGCGAGTTGATAATGGTTTGGTTCACAATGCTGGATCGCTTATCATGCTCTAAAACAACGAATGGTAGTTATTCAAGTCGGCGCAATATCAATTGACCAATAGACCGTGGAAGAAATCAATGGCTACTTTCCTCAAGCTAGCATGATCCTGAAAATCTGACCATATTCAGCGATGTTACATGCGAACGTATGCCACCAACATATGGTGATTCAAATATACAGCCGCTGCAGATGCTTTGAATTCTGAATTTACTGCTTACAGTAGCGTCTGTGGATAATGCGGATGTGCTGAACGCAGCCAATTTCAGAGCCAGTTTCAAGTTTGCACGTAATGCCACCTACAACGTTGGATTCGCCGATGCCGGTCTCGAGATCTGTATGTTGATTCCTCTCAGCAGCATCTTTGGCGTGTGTCGAGATATCCGAACGGTGTTCAACTGAGTCGATAATATGCTGGTGCTGAAAAGAGAATCATCCGCTCATTACATCCACAGACCAGCAGTAGTTGCCGTGGACGAACAATTCAACGTGACGTGGTTATTGTTGTGGATGCCCAAAATCACCTCATCGACGGATCACATGCTCGAGCTGCAATCGACATTGGATAGCTTCACCAAAAAGCTATACGTCGAACAACACCACATTTACATTCAACATATTTCTGCTGCTCAAGTGACCGTATCGTGGAGTCGCTACCAATCCAGGTAGAGTTCTTCCAAGAGGCGTGTTCGTGGCATTTCTGTTGGCAACGCAACGAGATAACCCACTTCGAAACGAACGTGTTATAAAATTTCAGTCTGTCTCGCATTCACGTCGGCGACAATTCTAGATAATATCCAGAGCGAGCATTTGAGTGAAACTTCGATGTCTCCACTCGAAATTATTATCGTGCGTACATGATACTGATTGAAGCCAAGCACAAGTACCAGGACGTGGACACGGGAACGCAGTTCGTGCCAGATGATTTCGCTAACTTGTATGCCATCTTCCACTTTGAATTCTCCAAACTTTCCAAACGTCTCAAAGATTCTCCTGCCTACATCGAAATCCGATGGACTGCAAATCCAGGCAACGATTACGTCTGTTACGCGCTGGTGACCTCAGACCGATTCATTACATTGGACGTACTCACTGGAAAAATGAATATCCTTGTATAGATAACCATGCCCAAGAGAAGTGGGTGTTGTCAACACAATGGAGGCTCGGATGCCAGCGCGATCATTCCCTTTGTCAACACCATGTGGCGAAAACTGTTTACGTCCATTCTTGCACCGTTAGGGTTACAAACCAGGTGGAATAAAAACAAAAAAATAATAGCATTTCATACATCATGTCGTCGTACATTCCAAAAAGATGTCATGCTGTTACAATAGCAGCCACGCATAAAAGACCTATATCGATCAAGCTTAAGGAGTCGGCGTTCACAAGATGAAATAACTCATGTTGACGCATCGCCAAGCTACCTAGGTGATCTTACATAAAGCTGCATGACGAGTCATCGTTCTGAACATGGACGTCATTTCAATTTTTTTCAAGGGGTGGGGCAAGCCTTGATTGGGGGGGGGGACTTGCCGGGCTTGTTAATTTACGTATATAGGCAACATCAAATTTACATTTTACAGCACATGCAAATTCAGAGGAGGGAAATCTCCCCGCCCCTTCCAAGTGACGTCCCAGGTACTGAACTTGTCGACGTCGCAGCTGTTCAAACAAGGAGGATTTCTCGCACCTCTTTTAGGAGGAATCGCTGCAATGTTATTGCCAGGATTGCTTGGTATCGGAAAAGGACTTCAGCTTCTTGAAACTACGCGTGGCAAGGGACTTGCTTGAAGAGGAAAAAATATCTTAATGCATAAAACACCCCTGTCTAACTTTGACATTGATCACATCTTAGGAATCAGCGTTGAAAATTTCAGTCTTTTCTTAGGATCAACTTCCTGAACATATCTCATCCGACGAGAGCTGCGTGATTAACCTACAGAATTATTGCAATGGACAATGCACTCACAGAGATGTCGAGTATTTCTATTCGTTCGATTTACCTCCACCCGATGAAATCTGCGGTTCCTCCAGTAGTCACACAAAGAAACTGTGTACAACTCGTTACAGCTTCAAGACGTCAACGATAGCACGTGTTGATGTTACTGCATCGACTACATTCAATACAGGTATGAAGGACAATTTCCCGTCTAAGTGATTTTATCACAACTATAACATCACAAAATGAACTCCTCGTGCTTTATGTGCAAAACCAAAAGGGAGAGCACTGACCCCGTCGAGGTAGGCACCATATGGCATTGCCTCATATTCAACTAGAAGTGTGCCTTGTGTGGTTCCTAAAATTCCGCTAAGGCGCGGAAAAACAGTTTCCTACCACAGCGGAGACTACTAAATTGTAGACTATGCTGCGACTTAGTGTCATGGCTATAAATAAATAATTTACCATTGTTGGCACTGTGACATGGACACGAGCTGAGAGGACCTTCGCGTGGAACGACGAAATCTTTGAGTGTGGGACTGTAAATGCTGAGACGAGAAACAAGTTCTCGGTGGAGTCGTGGACATCCAGGTGCTGATCGGAAAACTTATAAAGATCTCGTGGAGGATCGACTTAGCCAGGACATAAATACACCGGACCGTGGAATCTCTTAGAACAACAACTGGATGAACACGATCAGCCGCTGCTGGGTCAGGAGCACTACAACGGTGTCTATGCCATCGCGATGTAACACGATCTATGTTACCGAGATCATCCCGACGACAAAGCGTGGTCCGACCGAGTCATGCTGAGGGACATAAATGAACTCGGACCTAAACTTTCAGAGAACGGATAGACTGAGTCCTTGTGCGGGGTATCATTGGCACTAAACATATGTTGGGTATAAGCATGCCTCGAATCGTAATTCCCGGCGTTGGTGTAAGCAGTACAACAGGTATGCGTGCCATCGGGAATGCAGATAAAATGAAAAAAATCAGCCGTGGTAGAAGATCTTTCGACACTGGCAGGAGGACTTCATATACCAGTAAGAAAAGATTTTCGACGACGCAGTCATCGCAGTAGCCCCAGACTATATATGATCGGTAGGTCTCATCGATATGAGAGATAACAGCGCGTACAACGATCATTTCAACTATCTCATGATGGTCATCGACGTGCTCAGCAAATACGCCTGGGTAGGAAATTCCATCGTTGAAGCGTTGGATACCATTACATGTAAACATCATAAATTATGGGCATATCATGATAGTGAATTTTGTAACCAAACCGTCTTAGATTGTCTTCAAAAAATAATACTGGCCTGTACAACACATACAATCCCATCAAAACGGCCTTTGTCGAGCGTTTTAACAGAATTCTCAAAAATCGCATGTGGAAAAGATCCACTAGCGATAACACCAACCGATGCTTATATTTTTTTGTCAGACATCGTTGATCAATATAATCATGCATGGTACCGCAGCATTAAGATGACGCCCACTGAAGCATCCTCGTTAAACCAAAAACTACAGCTCGCACATGCCTTATGTGTTTAAGATCCAAATTCAAAGTAGGTGACCAAGTCAGAATCAGCAGACAAAAAATAACTACCTCTGAAAAGGAATACAACCCTAACTGGACCTAAGAAGTATTCGTCGTCGATACCATTAAAAAAAAAAATTACAGTCACATACACGCTCAAAGATTCATCGGGGGTGGGGGGATCCAAAGTTCTTTTTACGAGCAGGGGTTACAAAAGCAAACAAAATCTCTTCAGAGTCGGAAAAGTCATCTCCACCAAAGGTAAAAAATCGCTCATCAAATGGTTTGGTTATCCTGAACAATTCAACTGGTGAATTTCAATAGCATCATTGACATCATTGTCTCATCAGTAAAAACACTTCCGAAATAATCTGATCATAACCCTCAACTATTCTCTTTCAAGCTACCGTTTTACATTTCGCAGCTTGCTCGTGCAGACCCATGCTCTCAAATAGACGCATAAACAGATACTCAAATTTTTATAAATTTCGCACAGCCTTCCAGCTGGACTCAAGTCACCTCATTCAGCAACTAATAAAACTGATCTCGCTGTGACGATGAGAGCTGAAAACGCTTCAGTTTAATCTGTATGTAGTATTGCCTATTGTATCGTTTCATCGGATTCTGATGGCTATAGCTACGTCTCATCGTTCTCGTCTTCGCTCTCCTCACAATAGATCATCTCAGGCACATAACTCAAATCCTTATTTGCGTACCCTATCAGCTCCTTTGCACGCTTCAACCACTCCGAGGACTCGTCCTCGCTTAATTTCAGCACTTTACCATCAATCTTCTCACTCGACCCCAATCGATCGACACTCCATGGATACCATGGAAGAGACATCATCGCTATATTACAAACACCTTTAATACACATCCAACAGGAATGCAGCCCAAAAAAGTGGTCCATCACAACGGTGGTCCATGGGGCTCTCTCTTTAGGGGCCGTCCATTTAGTACGTACGCATGGGGGGTGGGGTGGGGTGTAACACAAATGCATACGCTTCTGTATGGGGGGTTTACTGATAATGTACGTACGCATAGGAAACTGAAGTGGGGGGGGGGGCGCCTCGTTCATGATTTGTCTAATACATAACCTGTTCGACTGGGTTCAGTCGGCGTTTGAATTTTAGCGGACACTAGACAAACTGTTTAAAGTTATGCAGCTTATTTCTTTCATGCAGCCAGACATTCGGTGGACTATCTGTTTTTTTTTTTAAACACGTTAATATTATTAATCCTTTACGGCTTTTGCACGGTTTAAATATAGGCCGTTCTATAGAATTGGTGGGGGGTGGGTGCGTCAACATTACGTACGAGGGTGGGGTGTGTAAAAAATGTACGCATATGTACACAGAGTGGGGAGGGGTCATGCCTTGCCAGATATTTGCGTACGTACTAAATGGACTGCCCCTTTTATGACGTAAACGTCTTCCAGAACCCTCAAGAAAAAAGGTTGACACAGAACACCCAATGCTATTTCAAGACATAAGTTGTCCAGAACCCCCATCAAGGGGGCTCTCTTGAACACTCTTTATCACGTAGTGAAAAGTGGTCCAGAACAGCCATTTTATCAGACTACTGATATTTTATCAAACTATCAGTACCGTACTGTTATTTTACATGTTTTGTTAATATCAAGCAGTATCGGTGTTTTATCAAGCCATCAGTATCGTACTTCTGAGCTTATTAGTGATATTTGACACCTACATGTTTTGTTAATATCAAGCCAGTATCGGTGTTTCATCAAGCCATCAGTATAGTACTTATGAACTTATCAGTACTATCTTACACGTTTTGGTTATATCAAGCAGTATCGGTTTACTAAATAAAGTTTACAATAAAATTTTGACTTTCACCCTGACTTGCATTCTGGGAATCTAAAGATGGTGTTGTAGATGCCATTGTTTTTGTAATATTATTATACAATATCACATATAGTTGTCAACATTATTGTTACATTTATCCTTATTTTTTATTATGTTATCATGGATTTTGGATTTTAAAATAATAGGTTCAACAATTTCACTATCAAAAGAGATGCTTGTATTACTGAACATATATTCCATTTTTATTTCGGTACGTTATATTTCATTGCCAGCCTTGGGAGATCCTGTTGTTGTTTAAAAATATTTTGTGCTTTGTCAGTATATTTTGCTTACCGTTCCATTTTGTTGTTGTTGTTGAGTTTAATTATAGTAGCGTTCGCACAATTGTGCATGTGCCACTTTTTTCTGACTGCACCGCAGCCTGCTAGTTGTTCCTGGGGAAGGGGATGGTGCCACCTCCCCCAGGCTTTTATGGATTCAAGGAACCCTGATAGTTTGGCCTCAATCTGTGGGTCCATAAAGGTCCCTACAGTTGAATGGTTGGCTGTCATTAGTGGGAAGGAGAGCTCGGGAACGGTCCTGCTTGCTTTACATCGCTGGTTTCTTGTTGCATTTGCCTTTTTTTTCTTTTCTTTTTTTGAGATTTTTTTTTTTTTTTTTCGAGTTTTTTTTTTTTTTTTTTTTCCTCTTCAAAATGTTCTAAAAGGAGGGGGGATGTTCTATGCTGTTTATAGAGGTTCTTAGTAGATATCATGTATGAAGAGAGATTTTCAAGATTATTATGGTATTACTAGTCGAGGTGTTTAGGGTGTATTTCCTACGTTATGTTATTTGTAAGTTTTTAGATATTACCTCTTTAAGTTATTTATTAATTGATGTTTTTAGAGACTGAATGTTATTTATACTTTATTTAGCAAGAGACCGGAGTCCTAGCCGATTACACGGTTCGTTAAAGACATCTAGGACAGGAATCCTAGCTGATTACTAGGTTCGTTAAGGACATCTAGGGCATCCGATTTTGCGGTTTCCTTAGTCTTTTATAGGTGCTTCGTAAGTGAATTATTTTTTAATACTTTTATAAAATTGAATGATATGTTATGGTTTTTTATGTGGTGGCTTCTACATTTATTTATCTAGTTACTGGGTCTTTTGGTTTTGTGGGGATAGTAATTATATTTTGTTCCTAAGTCCTGCTGAGTCTATGAATTGATTTATATTTTTATATGCTGATTGTTTATTTTTATTAGAGTCCATAAGTAACTCTGGGTATGTGTGTGGTAATCCAATCTCTTTTTGGTTTTTGATAAATATTTTCCGAGCGAGTTGATATTTTGGGCATATATTGAATACGTGGTCCATTTTGTTATTGAATCAATCGAATCACAGTCAATCTACGTTCGTACAACACATTTACCGTAAACGTAAACCCGGCTGGTTTGATGCTCTTCGACACACCATAGCAAATGAAGAAGGCTGATCCTTGGACAAGGCACTTTGCTCCAATTACCTCGGCACTAAGTGACCTACTTGTGTTTATGTGACGTAAACCACCAACCCAAAACAAACCGAGAGGTCATTGAAGCATAGTTATTGCAAGATATACTTTTGAACGATCTGAAAAACAGTGGCCTTTGCAATAAACCGGATTATTGCCTATGTGTTGCTTTGAGTAAAGTTTATAAGCAATTCAGACAATACCAAACTACAGTGCATAATTTTCAAAGTCCTCGGGTTCAGATTTATTGACCATGGTAAAGTTTCTTACAAGGAGAGTGTGGAAGGACATTGACTCTAGTAAGGTTCTAGTAAGGTCCTAAGTCCAACATTGACTCTTGTAAGGTCAAACATTGTATACATTTATTTAGTATTAAAAAACGCAATTATAACCATATTTAAAAATGGCGACATGAGTATGCATTCTGGTGTACTGACCGAATGACCGAATTTGGTTCGCGCCACAAACTGTGCAGAACAGACACTTTGATTTTGTTCCAGTAAATAAACACACACACTCATCACATGCATATTGCATTAAATTAACATCTCTTTTAATGTGTTGAAGTATTGGGATAAATCAATTTGATTTACAAAAAGCAACATAAAAGCAAACACTATATTGGCATTTCTAAAAAGAAACCTCAGACACTGTTCTCAGACATGTAGACGAACCGCCTATCTAGCGCTAGTCAGATCCGTGTTAGAGTATGTTTGTGTGGTCTGAGATCCGTACTACACTTTGGATGCTGATATAATCGAGAAAGTTCAACGCCAGGAAGCTAGATTTGTATCTGGTGACTACAAAACAAGTGAAGCAGGATGTGTCACCAAATGTTTCCTGACCTTGGTCTACCAACACTCCAAGAACGGAGTAATATGATCCGTCTTACATACCTCAATAAAGTAGTCGAGAGGATAGTGACGGCTTTTGCACAAATATATCTTTAAAACCATTAAGACAAAAGCGCCAAATTAAAGCCTAATGTGTTCCTAATTTTAAAAATTTACACATTACAGAAAATAAGAAACAAAAAAGTAGATGTTTTCGTTGTTGAGCAATGTAGAACAGAACAATTTAGAAATTCTTTCTTCGTAAAAACAATTATGGACTGGAATCATTTTAGTGCCAGTGTTACATGCGCGAAAACAGTGGAGAACTAAAAGACAACTGTTGAACAAGTCTTCTAACGTTTTAGTAGCTCTCTCCTCCGGTGCAGTTTGATGACGTAACTGGCCCTGTACTATATACATGCAGATTCAGCTTCAGAAAATTGTTCGTATGTCAAATTGTGATCTGCGAATGGCATATGAATACGCGTATAAATATGGTTTCAACGGTTAGGCTATTGTTTCTATACTATCTGGATCAGTGTTGAATTTACACTTATTAATCATTCAAATATGAAAATAACCAGAAAATATAAATAATTCCGTTTTCTAAATGAATTAAACATAGTACACAACTTGATTAAAAACCCTCTCTGCTTTTCCTTTAATTCCCCCCCCCCCGGTCTCTCTCTCTCTCTCTCTCTCTCTCTCTCATGCATAAGGCATACACATGGCACGCCAAATCGTTCTAAATGGATGAGCTGGAGCAATCGTAGGGTGAGCTTGGAGAGATCGTAGTGTGAGCTTGAGCAATCTTAGGGTGAGATTGGATAGATCGTAGGGTGAGCTGAAGTAATCGTAGCGTTAGCTGGAGTAATCTTTGGATGAGCGGTAGAAAACGTTCACAATAGAAACGATTCCGTTTGGATTTCAGAATAATCTCCCTTTGTGTATTTCGGTCCTGCAGTAAACGTGCTTTGTGATTGAGTTGAAATAACCTGTTTCCTTCAATGAATAATTATGGAGAGAAACGAAACTGACGACTTCTTAATAGGCGTAAATTCTTGTCTGCAAAATATTAATAGATTTTATTTGACACAAGATTTGTTTGGAATCGAATACCAGATTAGAAAACTGGAGGACTATATCGTGTTATTATTAGCTGTCATCTAGTTGCAAAAAAACATTTTACAGGGACTTGACTATTCTATCCGCGGAATACTTTCAGGTCTGTAAAATCTGCTAGACATGGTCGACCACGTTATAGTGTTTCCTTCGATCAAATAGAATCATTCGGTGAAACTGGCATCACATGGGACAGAATTGGCTCATGTCTGGCAATTAGTATCTCAACTTTATATAGAAGAAGGACAGAAATGAATTTACCGGACACATTTACGGACATAAATGACCGTGACCTTGACAGTCAAGTTCTTGATATATTGCATAGTACGCCTAACGTTGGCGAATCTTGTTTCAAAGGGAACCAAGATTGGCGAATCTTGTTTCAAAGGGAAATGGGGCCCCGAGTGGCCGATTGGTCTAAAGCGCTCTCCGTTACGGATTACTGCCATCTCACCTCTGTCTGCGTGGGTTCGAGCCTCGGATTGAGCCAATGTGAGTATGTGAGAAAGCTTGCCAGTAGCTTCTCGTGGGTCGGTGGTTCTTTCCGGGGTTTTCCCGGGTTCTTCCTCCACAATTAATATTGGCCGCCATGTATAGCCTATCGTGTACTGAAAAATGGCGTTAAACCCTACAACAATAACAACAAAGGGAACCTTCTGGCGCATGACATGCATATACAGAGATGGCGTTTGCGAGAAAGTGATCAAAGAACTGATCCAGTGGGAAGAGCCCTGAGAAGGAGGAACTGTATAAAAAGGAGAGTATATAATTTAATCATCCATGTCACGTCGATACCAACCACAAACTAATACAATGGCGTATCATTTTTCACGAAATAGTAGATGGCTACAGCCGACCGATTATAGGTATTCGTGTAGCTATAAATAACAAGACACAAACTGCATTAAAAAAATTGAGAAGGCAGTGAATATGTGTGGTCTACCGCATTGCGTGAGAAGAAAACAGAGAAATTGCTAGATTTATGTAATGAGACGTGAAGGCAACAGTGTAAGCTTTTTTTGCTGGTCGCAGTGTTCTAGCACTAACCTCTTAATGCTGAGGGCCAAACGACGCAGCTGCTTGAACGATTTTTTAACATGTCTTTGGTATGATTCGGCCTGGGTTTGAAACCACGACCTCCCGCATCCGAGGCGGACACTTTAACCACTTAGGCCACCGAAGCGGTATGTTGTGAAAGTCTTCAATTGTAGAATAAAAGCTAACTTATTGACGAACAAAACACTGTTTTCTTTACTTTCTTTGACCCCATCCATCATGTATGCATGTATGCATGCATGTATGTGTGTACGTCATTGATCATTGGGAGGAAGTGTGTGTGTGTGTGTGTGTGTGTGTGTCATTGGGAGGAAGGCAGAGTTATTCTCTTTCAAACAAGCGAATCGATTGAGCCGATACTTTTCTTAGGCTATTATAGATATTTACTTCGACGTTTGGTCTGCTTAAATCATAGTACAAGGTACATGTTTGGTTACCTACAGAACATTAAGAGCAGGAAATAAAAATGCATGATATTAGCGTTTGCAATGGAGCCATCAAAGTAGCTTTTTTTTCATTTTTGCAAAACAATATACCGCTGTATACACTGTATAAGTTAATGTTATCTATGTTACATTTCCTTCATCAAGTACTTGCCTGCCAAACTTTAACATTAGTTATAACTATTTTTCGTTGTTTTCGAGTCTAGAATTAAGCTTTGCCATTGTTAAAAAAAACCCACAAAAAACACCCACCCACTCCGATAAGAATACTCCCTGGTGAGCAAATCAATACAATAAACAGCAGCATCAACCATTTCATTTGTTTAACAACAATACATATTAGGCAAACTTCTTACATTTCAAAGTAATTAATTCAGCACACCTATGATCTCTCCAAGCTCGCCCTCCGATTACTCCAGCTCACCATACAATTACTTCAACAAACCCTACAATATCTCCAAGCTCACCCTACGATTGCTCCAGTTTACCCTACGACGTCCCCAAGCTCACCCTACGATTGCACCAGTTCATCCTATGATTGCTCAATCTCACCCTAGGATTGCTCCAATTCCCCATATGATCTCTCCAAGCTCACCCTCCGACTGCTCCAGCTCACCCTACCATTAATTCAGTTTACCCAACGATCTCTCCAAGCTCACCTTACGATTGCTCCAGCTCATCCTACGATCTCTCCAAACTCACACTACGATTTCTCCAGTTCACCCTACGATGTATCCAAGCCCACCCTACGAGTGCTTCAGTTCACCCTACGATCTCTCCAAGCTCACCCTACGATTGCTCCAGCTCACCCTACGATTGTTCCAGTTCACCCTTTGATCTCTCAAAGCTCACCCTACGATTGCTCCAGCTCACCCTACGATTACTTCAGTTTACCCTTCGATCTCTCCAAGCTCACCTTACGACTGCTCCTGCTCACCCTACGACTGCTCCAGCTCACTCTACGATCTCTCCAAACTCACCCTACAATTGCCCTAGTTCACCCTACGATCTCTCCAAGCTCATCATACGATCGCTCCAGTTCACCCTTCTATTACTCCAGCTCACCCTACAGTTACTTCAACTCACCCTACAATATCTCCAAGCTTGCCCTACGATTGCTCCAGTTCACCCTACGATTGCTCCAGCTCACCCTACGATTGCGCCAGTTCATACTACGACGTCTCCAAGCTCACCCTACGATTGCTCCAGTTCACCCTTCAATCTCTCCAAGCTCAACCTATGATTGCTCAATCTCACCCTAGGATTGCTCCAATTCACCCTACGATCTCTCCAAGCTCACCCTCCGATTGCTCCAGCTCACCCTACTATTAATTCAGTTTACCCAACGATCTCTCCAAGCTCACGCACACCTTACGCTTGCTTCAGCTCATCCTACGATCTCTCCAAACCAACCATACAACTGCTCCAGTTTACCCTACGATGTCTCCAAGCTCACCCTACGATTGCTTCAGTTCTCCCTACGATCTCTCCAAGTTCACCCTACGATTGCTCTAGCTCACCTTACGATCTCTCCAAACTCATCCATATTGCCCCAGTTCACCCTACGATTGCTCCAGCTCACCCTACGATTGCTCAAGTTCACCCTACTATATATCCATGCTCACCCTGCAATTGGTCCATTTCATCCCACGATCTCTCCAAGCACATCCATGTCGCTCTAGTTCACCCTACGAATGCTCTAGATCACCTTACGACTGCTCCAAACTCACTCTAGTATTGCTCCAGTTCACCCAATGGTCTCTCCAAGCTCGCCCTACGATTGCTCCAGCTCACGCTACGATTACTTCAGTTCACCCTACGATCTCTCGAAACTCACCCTATGATTACTCCAGCTCAACCTACGATCTTTCCAAGCTCACCCTACGATTTATCCAGCTAACCCTACGATTACTTCTGTTCACCCTACGATCTCTTCAAGCTCACCCAATGATTACTCCAACTCACCTGACAATCACTCCAAGCTCACCCTACTATTACTTCAGTTCACCCTACTATCTCTCCAAGCTCACCCTACGATTGCTCCAGCTCATCCTACAAACTGCTCGAACGCACCCTACGATCTCTCCAAGCTTTTCACCCTTCGATTACTCCAGCTCATCCATTTTGAACGATTTGGCGTGCCATAGGCACACATACGTGGAAATATGTGAAGTGAGAGAAAAAAAGAGTCTGAGGCGGAAGTAACCTTTCAACTTGAACTTAACCAAGTAACCGACATGAAAATGCGTCGTCGAAATGGTTCATGTACTCTTGCCATGGGGTTTATCTATAGCATACACAATACCAATGATACAAAGTTGCAAGCTCCTGTCGATTGTGTTGGTGGGTTTGGCAGCCCACTATTCAACCAACAGATAAACATAGGTATGGACAGTGAAAAAATAATCTTATGGTGACTAACAGTAAGTCTCCAAAACCCCCAGTCCCATCCCACCTCTCTCTCTCTCTCTCTCATCTTCGCAAGAAGAAAAACGAGCGTGCAGAACTACATTTTGTAGCGGACACACTGGCATGGATGTTCACTCCCTCCGTCAATGCATAATTTCTTGTTGTCAATATTAAACCCGTTGCAAATGCAAGTATTGAATTTTGGTGTGATATAAATAAAATCGAATTAATAGATTATTCAGAACTCTGATTATTATGACTTGTGTCTGTATTTCTATGATTATCTGGGATTTAATTTACAATACTGTAGTTTCTTTTGTTTTTACACTTTCACTTTGTATTCTAGGGAAATAAATTATTTGTTGAATTTTACAAAGCTTGTTGTTGCTCACTCTTTTCTGTTACATATTTTAAATGCATAGGCTCGTAACATATACATATAATCAATATATTTACAAATAACTAACAAACCATTGATGGTCACTTTCTGCTAATGACAATTCCAGTTCATTTAATCGCTCTCATAATTTTTCCATGCTTCCCTCAGGATCCGTACCCCAAAGGTCGGACGTTGAATCCGATACATACTTTGCGAATACGTGCTATGTTTATACAATATTTTAGTCGTACTATTAAAATGACGATATAATTGAAAGTTCTGTTAAGTTTAGTTCCACTCCATCTCAGCGACACTTTGGACGGAAGCTATAAATACTATATCTTCTACACATAATTCCAGTATGGACAAGTAAAATTACAAGGCTGCTGAATTCCACCCGGCAGTGTAAGGAGGTGATAAGGTAAGTCAAATAAAGACGGACACCCAGAAGGACTTAGGGTATTACATTATTCCCAGCGCAAAGATGTTGGAATATAAAACAGATGCATGGTTGGGTAACTGAAATTAAAGAGTTGCGTGGAAGTAAGCAATACCACGTAAGTATTATTTTCTTGGTCAATTCAGGCCAATTTGTATAGATCATGCATAATAAACTGATTTTAAGATATTTAAATAAAAGAATACATCCTATTAATTACCGCCAGCTAATATGAACAAGAGTACTTACAAATGAAATTTACATGCAGAAACCACATTCTTCATTCAGTCTCAGTTTCGTTGACCTTTGACGTTTGTACCACAAAATCAACAGGGTACTTCCTTACCCCATGTGCAAGCCATCCTCAAAGTTTGATAACTGTAGATGCAGCCAACATATAACATAATACGATCCTTATAAAAGTGAATGCTTCAACCAAAAAATACCTATGAGAACAGTTAAAACACAAAGTAACTCATATACAGTAGACAACAACATTTAGGCAAAATATTTTAATCTTTTAATCTGAATGGTGCATTCAAGAAATATAATGAATACAAGCTATCACATGGCAAGAGGAACAACTCTCTCTCTCTCTCTCTCTCTCTCTCTCCACACACACACACACACACTTATCTTTAAATACTTCTGAATGAATCCATTATAATCAAGTTCAGTTAAATCATCGCCATGCCCTAAACAAACGGACCAAGAATTAAATGCAGTTTTATTTGTATATATCATTTGAGGTTCATGTCATGACGGACAGTTTTAAAACTAATGTGTCATTCCAGACCATCTGCTCCAGTGTATTATGAGGAACAACCTTTAGAAAGCCATATCCTATGTTTTTCTTTGTTGTTGGTTTTTGAAATGACAGGCTGGTTGGATCCGATCTAAAACTGTCTATCATTAAATAGTCGTGCGTTAATTGGTTGAAAATCTGAAGCGTAACGATCCCTTCAAATGGCCAGGGCAAGGAAGCATCATCATCTCCTCTCATTATCACAAAAAACACCGTCATGCATCTTTCGGTGCCTATTCCATCTCCATTCAGGTAGATCCTGGAGCACATTTTGTATCCGTTGGAAGTAAAGAACGGGTTGCTATTAATGACATAATGACTATCATCCATAGCCCGTTGTCTCTCCTCTTCATATCTGTGGATGGTAATAATATTTATGCTGACCTCAATACTCTGTCTCGTAAATGAAGGTCCATGGTTGTCGTGTGACAAAGGAGAGGCCCGAAGGGTGGCTTGAGTGGTTGTTAATCTCATCTCTATGATTGCAGCCTCGATCTCTTCCAGGTGAGCCATTATAATAGCTTCCCTTTCGTGGCCCTGTTCCATCTGTCTTGACAAAAGCCGAATAATGTTTCCATTTCTTATCAAATCTTGTCGAAATACTTGAACCTCCTCAGTGTGAAGCCTGTTGTGTTCTTGTTGGTTGAGAATTGTCCGTCTCAGTTCATCTATATTATTCTGAAGCATCTCCATAACTTCGTGAATGGACCTGTTTCTGTTTTCTAATTGTTGTATTCGATATCGTAAATCCGATGAAAAGTCCTGCAATCTATTGCTCGTTCTTAATGTTTCTAAATTAGAATTGGACATAAATATCACAAATAATTCAAAATGATGTTTATTGTCGTTGTTTTCGTGCCTCGTGGTTTCTTCATCCAATGCTGTGAAACTGCAGCCTATAGAATGGAACTTGCAATGTCGAAACCCAGAGGTTCGAAAATCCATTTTCCTTCAAGTTTTCTTTAGCTTCCGGAACGTTTAGTCCCGAGTTTGTTTTTACTTCTAGTCAGTATCTATAATAATAATATTAATAATAATAATGATAATAATAATAATAAATATGTGAACTGCATTTGTTCACCATCGACATACCCCACACCCTTTACAGCATACTTCCAAACCCGAACCCCCACCCAGCACCTCCACCCCCCACCTTTCCAAAATAGTGACCAGGACTTATACTGCAAAATACGTCACATAAGATGTGTTTCCCTGCTATATCTACATATATATGAAGTTTGGTCAGAAATATTTTAAAATGTCATTTTAATTGCAATTTGTTTACGTTTAACCTCTGAAACGTCCCAATGCTGGAACCGCAAAATGGAAGAGGTTAACCCCATTGATAACATAATTTAAAACATCGTGAATCTCCAACCAGCTGTTTAGATGTAGTAACAAAGAAGTATGCGGATAAAAGGCACTTTTCGACACATTAAAATACGTCTACACATGTATTGTTTACGTCTGTGTTAGTACAATGAACATGTATGTTTCTTTGATTATATTTACTATTAATCTAATCAGCCTTGAATGATCACGACGCTAACAAACTAAATATAACATACTTTTAGTTTCAGAAAGAATTGTAAGACTAGCGTTTTGCAATTATTTTAAAATCTAATTCAACCATAAACTAGTTCATCCTAAGTACTAATATATCCCTCGCAACAAATTAAAGATATTGACGATGGGCCTTACAACGGTCGAGTGTGTCTTCAAAATCTTCATATAATACAAGATGTCGTATAAGAAACAAAAAAATTAAAATGTCAGGATACAATTTAACTTGGGTAGTGATGTGTTATGAATAAAAAAGACTGCATATTTACCTGTTAAACGAATGAATAGATTCCTCTGCGAATCTTTGTAACAGATAACGATGCCTATGACCCAACACAAACTTAGATTAAGTCAACTTTAGCGTAGGCACCTTCATATGATTTTTACCGATATAATTATCTAGTTAGTTGCATGTATGTGCCAGAAGACTTCGACTGTTAGATAAGACAAATTATGCGGAGACGCCTGTGAACTGCACTTACAGTTTCCAACGTTGATGATTAAGCGAACCAGTCAAATCATTGAGTTATATCATTGCGCTTTGTGTGTGAATATAATAAGTGCAACAATGGTGAGGTCATACGAATCAGTGAATATAAAAGCTTGTATCATAGTCGATAAGGAAAAGAGGCTCCGATGTGTTTTTTTTTTTATAATTTAAACAATGAAACAAAAAGACTTAAAACTGATCTGAAAACCATATACAGATTGAAAAAAAGACTAGTCATTGTAAAAACAGATCATTAATAGATAGCCAAATTAGGATAACAGGTGTTTACAAAATTATGTAAGTAAGAAGAGAAACCTGACTTTACAGAGACGTAAGTCTTCATCGGCACACTTGTTTGGTGTTTTGTGATACACATATCTTTATCAACTTCACAGAAAAGGAATACACAAAAAGTTCCTAATTATTCATATATATTTGTTAGTACGTTTTATTATCACTTGAATTCAATTAAGCTTACAATTTATATAATTTACGTCTCCTGTATATCATATAAATTTAAATAATTTAATATATATGTCAGATTGCAGATTTACTTTTTTGGCATATTTCCTCCTTTGTTGCAATAGACTCGCAATTCATATTCGGATGAAAAGAGAAATAGTAGATTAGATTGTAAGATTATTTATAAAAGCCTTCACTTCTAACTGACCCTACTAAGTGCTCTCTCTGTCTCTCTCTTTCTCTCTCTCTGTCTCTCTCTCTCTCTCTCTCTGTCTCTCTCTCCAAAATGTTTCACTTCTTTCCCACACATGCGTTTGTTAAATTCAGGCTTTAACTGTATAGTCTTTAGCATGTATATACGATTCAAATGCTTTGCCCACAATGTAATTCTCTCTCTCACTCTCTCTCTCTCTCTCTCTCTCTCTCTCTCTCGTTTGTATGTATGTATGTATGTATGTATATATATATATATATATATATATATATATATATATATATATATATATATATATATATATATATATATATATATATATATATATATACATACATACATACATACATAATGAACCACTAGCTTTAATGGAGCATAAAAATCAATTAATGCGTTATCGGTCTGACAGCCGTTAACGAGAGTACTCTTTAAACTTGTGATTGAGTTTTGATTTTCCACTCGGGTGAGCGGGGTCGGGGGTGATAATAAACTCGTTTCATTTAGGCAAACTGGAGTACATGCGAGCTTTTACGGAGCATAAAATCAATCAGTACGTTATCGGTCTGACAGCCGTTAACGAGAGTACTCTTTATACTTCTGACTGAGTTTTGATTTTCCAGTCAGGTGAGCGGGGGTGGGGGGTGGGGTGGGGGAGGAATAACAAACCTGTTTCATTTAGGTAAACTTGAGTACGTGCAACACCAGTTCATCGAAGTTACTATGCATTTCTATAAAGACAGCATGGGGTTCGTAAACTCTAAAAATTATTGCAAACAATACCACTAACAGCACTTTGGAACAATGCGCAGTTTCACGTGTAGAGTTTAAAAAGCGATTGCCGTGCAGACTTCTAGATACACGGTGTGTATGGTTGTTGTTAAATAGGTTATTATGGTGTTGTTTGTTACTGGTAGTAGTAGCTTCGAGCATGTTTTCGTAATCTGGATGAAATCATATCTCCACTGTCACGTGATTGTAATCAGATATGGGCGCTTCCTTGAATGGTGTAACAAATTGTGCAATACACACCCCATTTGAGGTTGTTAATATAATCCGAAAATATCACCTATCTAGGTCTCTCGGCAAAGAAAACAATGAAATTTAAAATTAGCAAGTTAATTTCAGGCTTCTGGTGGTATAAAAATGATAGGCTGCTCACACAGGTCTAACTACGACCGTGTTCGGTTTTTAAGTTAAAAGGGATGACATTCCAGAGATTAGAGTGAACCGGATGCAGGTTGGAAATAATAGTAGCCACTCTCTGCGACGAATGGTTCTTCACCCATATGGATATTTCATTATAACCATCTTCTCTAGCCAAGGTTCCGATGTGTTAACCCTACCCTATCTACCCCTTCGCGGATCGAGCAGATAGTTCTGTGCTTCTGGTCTGTGAATTTCATTGGATGCGGCGGCAAGCCTCCGCATCCAATAAAAATGAAGTTGTTCAAATTTGAAAACAATTCCTATATGGTCGAGACAATGAGAGCACACAGTTTGAATGGACTGACAAATAAGCAATTTTTATCTCCTGGTCCGTGTTTGCACAAATACCTTTCACTCAAATAGACCTGTAATGGCTTCTGGTACATAGTCATACTTTCGATATACAACTTACAAAGTATCCTTTTTAGGTCAATTGTCTCCACCATTTTCGGCCGATGTAAAATGCACCACGCTATTGGATAGTTGACATTAAATACTAAGGGAGTCATCTCATGAAATCCAATAGATGTCGCCAGGAAAAAACACCAATAAATCTGTTCGATCCGCCAATGTGTAGATAGGGTTATCATATCGAAACCTTCGCTAGCGAAGATGCATTATAACAAGACAGACGCTTTTTCAATTTACCCCCCCCCCCAACAAAAAACAAATCGTAATCGCGAGGTTCTTAAAAAGGGGAAATAAGCCAACAACATATATACTGCCTTTGAATTTGATGCCTGTTTCAAATTATTGAAGATGTTAAAGGTCTATTTATGTCTGCATACTCAGTCATTTGTAGAAACTTGACATCATTCCACTGAATTGTTTGCACGTGGTGGTTCTTACTCGAACGATCTTCTCGAGAAACTCGCTTCCGTTTCCCACTAATACATTTGTGTATTTACGTTTTGTTGGTTTTAACTCCATTTGTTTTAGCACACGACAGCCTATGCACGGCAGCCAATATATTTGGTGGAGGAAGAACCTTGGAAAAGCCCGAGCAGAACCAATGACCCACGGAAAGCTACTGGCAAGCTTTCTCACATACCCACGTTCTCAGAGCCGAAACTCGAAGCCACATAGAAAGAGGTGAGATGACAGCGCCTTACACCACTCGGCCACCCATTATTGAGAACAAACACCAAACTAACCAAAGACGAAAGTCAAATTAGAGATCTGGCAGTACAAAACATATGAAGATTATAGAACTGTTTGATTCTAACAATTAATTTATCTTTTCCCGTATCGTTGACATAGGATCTAGGTTCTTCTTTTTACTACCTTCTTTTTCCCATTACTTTCCTTCATTATTGGCATTATAATGTATACTTATGAACTTAATTTTATATTTATATCAACCATCTCAGACATTTTGTATTATGAAGTACTTTTTCTTTGGAAAAGCTGGTAATAAGTTGTTTATAACCTAGTTTGTAGAGCCCAGTTGCATTGTTTTCTATAAAAATACGGCTGCATGAGATACGAAGGGAGGAAGAAAACAAGCCGAGTTGTACTTGTGGTGCCAGAATGAGGCTCTCGCAAAATCAGAAAGTGTAATTTGATTGACTGATGAGACGAAGTGATGTTTAACTTAGTTGTGATGATAATTTCACTAACTTTTAATTGGCTGATTGAAATACACATGCTGCATCGGCGTCTGTATAAAACAAAATGATTAGTGATATCCTTTTAAGAGTATACTAAATATTTTGGCATGAGTAACTAAAGAAAATATGTATAGATTAGTTATGAGATAGCAAGAAATTTTGTGAAATTTAGCTTGTACAAAGATTAATTAAACGCATTCTGTGAAGCATTTCATTATATATATATATATATATATATATATATATATATATATATATATATATATATATCCAGAACGAGTCAGAATTTTAGCGTAATTTCCAGAAGTAAAGAAAACGATAAAGACGATTTCTGATTCAGTTTCACCATACTCTCAAAAGAGACTTGAACAACACGCGCTTGATTCATAAAACTAAGATATTCATGATCATATCCAAAAGTAATTCTGGTTGTGATTTAATGTGAAGTTTGTATTAAAAAGATTCATTTTCGATTACCTATACAAAATTTATTATTGATCTAAAAATGATAATGAAATAAGACAAGCATCATTAAGACTGTACCTACATCTTAATTTGCTGCATCAGTATTACTTCCGGCATTAGAAAATCAGTTTCGTCATGATTCGGCTTTTCTAGTGATGTCATCTCCACATTATCGAAATCGAAATAGAATAAATAAACATCGTAAAGTGCTCTTTCTTATATCTAGTCCTTGTTATTGACGCTATGACCCAAGCTATTTTTTCTAGTATATCTCGTCTCCACCATGATGTTAATATTAGATCAAGGTATACTTTTCACGCACCGGCCTAACCCACATGTCTGGGCCCATGCCAAATAATAAGGCTGCTCAAACTCGGTCAATGCCGATAAACATATTACCGTTTAAATGACGTGTTTGGCCACATGTTGCAGTAATGAGTCACAAATTATCTGCCATCCTGCCTTACACTTAACCGGAAGAAAAGAAAGAAAGAATATATATACAGTATATATATATATATATATATATATATATATATATATATATATATATATATATATATATATATATATATATATATATCACAAAGTTCAGAAGGTAAATTACTTGTCAAGAATATGAGAAGGATGTTTAAATATGCGTAATGAGAAACGTCCAGGCTGGGATGTATTCACCGTTGTTTTGTATTGTATTTCAAAGATGATGGGCTATTTATGAGATCAGTAAAATGTGGATATACACCAGTATCATTATTATTTACTTAAAAATAATGTATCATACAATGCATGCCAACACCAAATAAAAATATATATGGGGATGGGGGGAGGTTAGGGACCAATATTATTGTTGAATGTAATTTACAGAATTGTTTCAGATTTCATTGCAAATAGAATAATAACTATTTTACGTTCACGAAGACCATAAAGGATTTTATTTCTGGTAGATTTATTGGGAAAAAAAATTGCATTATATAATATTTTTAAAGCGGGTATTAAAGATATCCATGGTCTAATTGTGTCAGTAGATTGCTAAATGTCATTTGGTACAATTTCCAGGAAATTGAGAGATAAAACTTTTCGGTACTTTAATTTTGTATAACTGGTGGAAGTAATACCCAGATAAACCCCAGAAGGAACCATCGACCCACGAAAAGCTACTGGCAAGCCTTCTCACATACCCACATTGACCGAACTAGAGACTCAAACCCAGAAAGACAGAGGTGAGATGTCAGTGATCCGTAACGGTGAGCGCTTTAGACCACTCGGCCACTTGGGGCCCATCTAGATAAATTCAAAAGAGTATAATACACAGAAAATTATGTACAAATATATATTTCTGGTTGTCAAATACAACCGTCGATTAGTACATGCTAATGAAATTATTTCCCATCGGAAGGGAGGCTTGAAATCGCAAATACAGATGTGTTGTATGTGTCATAGGGACAAATATTTGTTTTCGTCTTTATCTGGTGCTTGTTTAGGAAACGATTACTATTTCCTTCTTTTGGAGCTGAGTTAAGCGGGAACAGTTTCACCACAGTGGTCATTAGTAGCTGTTATGGCGACATTCATTAATGTCCTTGTTCCGACCAAACTGTAACGACGGACATGTAAGAAACAGGAAGCTGGTGATCTTGCATTTAAAAAAAAAATGCTTTCTCTCTGGTCGTAAGTTCCAAGCCCATGGAGAGATAACTGTCGTATTTTGATTCTAAAATCACCAAGCAATTCCCTCATATATACATGCCCCACACCTTCCTTCTGACCACAGACGAAGTCACAAAATCAGTCATTTTCTAAATGATTGGTTATGTTTCAGTTCAAGCTCTTCTGTATGGTCATGAGTGCAAAGCCCTGGGAAGGAAAGCTGTTAAACTCTCCGAAGAATCAGGAGATCTGTACATCATATGCATACACAACTTGTAAACTGGCAAGGTCATGGTCTTTTGAAAAGGAAAGCATATCTGTATCAGGCAGGGAAGTAGGCGAGACATATAATTTCCTGGAATTTCTTGTGTTAAAAATAAAATACAGAACGTGATCATACTCGGTCAAAGCACAGGCACAAGTGATAATCTTCTATGTACAACAATTTTTACACGTCACTTACTCTGTTTATTACACACAAATCGCACTATCACGCGAACAGATCTTGACGTAACACATTTATTAAAATACAACAAGCATTATCCTACAGATGCAGTGTTCTTGGTAGAGGACATCCACGAAAGCACTTGCTAATAGTATCACTGTATCAAAAGATTTATTAAACATCAGTCTTTGTGCACTGATCAGAATGGTACAGGTTGGAATAAAGAATGATTATTTTCCAGCGCCTGAGGAAATCCAGCAGTATCTCTACCTACCAACCAAGCTACTTTACAACATACCTTCCCGACTTCCCGCATACATAAGAATAGGCAAACACATACATACATACATACATACATACATACATACAGGCGGTGGTGAAAATTAGTGATCTGGACAGGGATATAAAATAGATTAACACGCGACCCCGTATGTAAAATATAGCAAAATGAAATATAACATAGCATGTGAATGATTCACTTTCTCGGAGAAATAGAGTTACAAAATTATGCACAATTCAATTAGCCGTTCTGCTGCTCTGATGGAACACATTTCATCGAATGATCAAGTGACTGATCGAATTCAGATTGCCGGCATGACAGCATCACCTGGTGCTTCCGGTCTTTACCAAAGCATTGCGTGTGATCGGTCAGCCTCTCTCTCTCTCTCTCTCCTTCTCTCTCTCTCTGGACCATCGTAGCAAGATACGATCGAAGATCTATGAAAAGACGAGCGTAGAGGATTTTGACTTGGAGTTTTGCTTGTGTCATACGACGATGCCTCTGAACCTATGAATGGCCTATGAATGATGGTAAAAGTTAAATCAGACGGACCAAAGGAAGAGCGAGAGAGAACTCCATGCGCAGGTCAATGGCTGGTCGTTCAGTGTTTGTAGAGCTCTACTTCATTAATTAAAACCATCTTTCATGTGTAAATCATAAGTGTGTTCTAAGTTGATTTAATCAATGTGAATAAAAATAGAAACTCAAAAAAGAAAACAATCAATTTATCAATATGCAAAGGTGATTGTAAATAGCCACAAAAGGCACAGCACAACATTTTGCAGTTCGTGAAACAAGGGTAAAGTTAGGTAACACTAAGAAATGTCAGTGTACATAATCATTGCTTAATACTCGTCATGGGGCTGAATCTAATTTTAGATCTTGTGCTTAGTTTATTATATTTACGATCCTAGAATGAGGAAGTCATGTAAATGACAGGCTTTTGCAATTTCCGTTTAGCGGGAATATTTTACGGGAAGACACAAATACGAATGTTTTTCTGGACCAATGTACGTCTTTGTGACTATAGGTATAAAATAAACAAATGAATTGCATGTAAATTTATTTACTTTAATACCTCCTTGGTCATATCAATTTACACACTACATTAACTTATTACGTTTTTACCTGAAAATCTTAAATATCGCTTAATATCTCCTTGAGACAGAACTCCCCGATTTTTATTATTTTTTCGAAGTAAATTTAACTATTTTTAATCATAGTTGTAAGAATTTTTTGCATGACTTTTTCTTCCTAAATATTAGATAGTTACACAGAATCTAATCAATGTATCTTTAACATATACAACAGTGTTTGGGAAGTATTTGCAATTCAGTGTTAATATAAAGTATTTGAAATTCGGTGTTAATATACGTCAGTAAGTTTATAAAATACCATTCTATTTTCATTCCGTGACAAAATTTGAAAAACAAAGGAAATGGTACCACTAAAATATTTAGGCCACTGTTCAGTGACTGAATTGGATTATTCAACCCTCATGATTTACATAAAACTCACATCTTGCTGAATCTGTATTTAATATTAAAATACCAGATTAGATCTAAAGTTTTAAGAGATTTCAAGACCATATCACATATTACAATCTTGCAATGTTTCCTTATTTATATAGCATGGGAATCAATACAGCCAAAGAAGATCAAACAATACTGGTACGCATTGTTGTTGACTTCCATATGACAGTATTTCACCATATTTGTGCTTGAGAAGGTCTGTTTGAATTATGCAACAGAATAGAATATCAGTACCAACTCAGATCTAACAAAGACACGAGATTATGTACTCGCCCACCCAACCCACCTCGCCCCACCCTACCCAAAAACAAGTGTAAAGGTGGTGCTGTATTGCATAATGAAAAGTAGAAAAGAAAAGAGAAGAGAGGATACAAATAGTGGATTTCGCCCAATCTCTTGTGGAAGCACGGTATGTATGTATGTATGTATGTATGTATGTATGTATGCATGCATGCATGCATGCATGCATGTACCTACCTACCTACGTACGTACGCACGCACGCACGCACGCACGTACGTATGTATGCATGCATGTGAATTGTTTGAAAGTAGTGATAAGGGGCACTTTAGCCTCACGTAGACTTTTATGCTAAAAAGGGTCCGGCACTATAGCCTTACGTAGACTTCTGTGTTAAAAAGGGTCCCACCACTATAGCCTCAAACTGGAATTTTACATGGGCCTGTTTAGACTCAATAGGAACTGACGTTAAGGTAGTCGACATTGGCAACAATGTTGGGTAAATGAGGACATATAAGGAAAAACACATTGGGAACGTATAGGGACAAGGGGAATTTGACGTGGGGAAATTTAACATGGGTGGGACTATAGCGGGACAAGGGAAAGTTTAATATAGGTTGGGACTGTATAGGGACAAAGGGAATCGAACACAGCGAAAGTTTAGCGACAATGGATTGGTACTGTCTAGGGACAAGGGGAATTGAACATGGGACTATCTAGGGACAATGGGAATTGAACATGGGACTATCTAGGGACATGGGGACCTTGAACATGAATGGACCTGTCTAGGGACAACGGGGAAATTGTATAGGGCCAGTCTAGGGACAAGGATGGTGCAGGACCAAACACAAAAGAGACAGAGACAGACATATACTAATACAAGCCCGAGATTTATTTATATATAAAGCATTACCTAGACCTGAAATTTTGTTGAAGTCGTTTGCGTGTATTTTGTCGCAAGAAGAGAACATAGCTTGAATTTTTAAAAACACCTTTCGGACAAAATAGTATAGTAGATTAATCAAAATTCAAGGTGTTCATGAACATCTATCTGCCTCTCTATCTGTCTGTCTGTCTGTCTGTCTCTCTCTCTCCGCTGACTAAAGTCCAGTGTCTTTGTTTGAGATTCCATAAATTAAAAAGTGGAGTCAAATAGTTTCAAATTTGAAAGATATCACACACCAAATATGTATCTGCTAAAAAGCCATTATAGAAGGTGAAGTTTGTGTAACTTGTAAAATTACGTATCAAACACATGACTAAATTGTTCATTCTAGACCGTTATACGATAGGACTGCGATGATTATGTGTAGTATCTATGAAGGTGAAATGAGCTCACCTATGGGGGGGGGGATATTTTTATTTTACAGCTTTAGATTATAAAAGAAAGATATCGATATAAAATAAGAACTGCAACCTCAGATTTCACTGTCAACTTTGATATCACTATATAGAAAATAAATTTAGCTGAACTGAGCAATAATGAGTCATAAAAGCTTTATTTGAAAAAGTGGCACGGTGAAACAAATTCTGAATACCGAAACAGCGGCCTCGATATTCTTGCCTACGTGACTACAATCAGATACCGGTCGCGTCTTTCATGGGTGCAACACGCTAAATATAGATATAGAATATTCAATAAATGAACAAATCACTGCAGACATCATATTTTTATGATGTCTTATTTTAGACAAAAGCTACAAAAAGAAGACTGCAGTTAATACAGTAAAGGATGGTAGAATTAGACATCAACTGTTAATTAGAGGTGTAACATAGTTTTTGGTATTGTAGTTATGACAACTTATGGGGATAAAGAATGATTGTGCTTGATTGTGTTTCATTTCAAAACTACCTGGGGTGTGCGTGCGTGTGTCTGTGTGTCTGTGTGTGTGTGTGTGTTTTGGATTTTTAACGTAGCTTTAACAATCACTTAGTCATATCGCTATGATGTCTGCAGTGTATCAGTTTATAGTGATGTCTAGCACTGGGGCATCATGCTGCAGACACGAAGTATGATGTTCCACCCAGTCACATTCTCCTGACACCAGGCCGACCAGTCCTAACACTAACCTCTTAATGATAAGCGCCAAGAGAGGCAGCTGCTTGTACAATTTTTTATAAATACTTGGTGTGAGTCGGTCAGGGTTCAAACCCGCGACCTCCCACATCCGAGGCGGACGCTCTAACCACTAAGTCACCGGAGCGGTCCAAAAAAAAGCTTGGTAATAACTGTTCTAATTACAACTGTAATTGGTACTGTTTGATCTGGTAAAAAAAATCAGTACTATATCCTTTCCAAAAAGTACCCCCATAATTGTCGGGTGAAAATTTAGCCAATATCGACACTCACCCCAGTATCATTATGCATGCGTTCGAATATAGTATTTTAAGATATTCCGGATTGAAAGGTCACGAGAAAGTTTTTCATTTCATTTGTAATTTCCAGATATGTATCTGATCTCGGAAAGAAAGAAATGCGCGGAAGAAAGTAGAAAAGGTACTTATATCATCTTCATCAGACATTTAACGTACTTCAAGAAATATTGATTTGGATTTACCACGGTTTCCTTATTTATTTATTATTCATTCTCTCTGATCAAATATTCTGGAAGGTGACACTTAAGATAATAATCAATCCAACGTAGAAGTAAGAAGTAATAAATATTCGGAAGGAATGTAGCATCTGGGCTTAATCACAGACCAATTATATAAACACAAACAACAACAATTTAAATCTTGGGAGACAATCGTAACAACGTAGAGACCAGAGACTCATGAATATTTGCACAATTGAGTCGAACTACTAGCTTTGATACAGAAGTAATTGATTGCCTGACGAAAGGTAACAGATCAAAACAAGCAAACCCTGACAAAGTTCGGTGGAAAATGCTTTATTTTTTGGACATAAATCTTCAAAGACAACACGAGAAAGTGTTACCTTAGAAGTATCGTAATATACAGTTGCAACAACAACGTATAATTAGCCAATCGATTAAATAATATTTAAGACACTTAAGAAATGGTTTTCGTTAAAAAAAAGTCTTCGCACGGTGTTTACCAGAAGTCTTTGCATCAAAAGTCAATCTCAGCAGAGCAATATTTCATTTCTTACTGGCTTACAAACACCTGCATTCTTTTTTGTATTGATCTATCGCAATAAGAAGAAATGTTTTCGAAATGCGGCACCCACATAATAAAATAGTCATACATAGAAATACCACAACGAATGACTGATGATACGCTGTTGTCAATTTCTTACGAAATGTGTTAAAATAAAGGTTAGATTTTCTTAATCTGTACAGTCCTGTTGATACCAAATGTATTGTATTTCATCTCGCGTTACAAACTATGATTTCAATCCTGAAAAGACACATGACGTATAATAAATTTGTGTGAAGAACGGTTTGACAATTATTTCGAAGATATTAAAATATTAATCCATAAATGCTATAGAAGAAGAAACAGGTACATGATATTTCTTAAACATATTATTTTGTAAGGATAATTTCGAGGAGGCTTATTTATGTATACTGTTGATACGTACGTTTATTAATGAAGGCATACATTTGCGTATAGTGGATAGCATTGGACTGTTCCTCGGAAGTGAATGATTGACTGATTGGTGTTTGAGTGCAAATCAGTATACTGATTTTAGCGCCAAGGCAATGGACTCCTTACGCAATACGTGTTTCGGACGAGTTGCCGTTTCTGATATCAGCCCTAAAAATCATAACGAGGCTTTCATTGCTGAGAGGATATTCTTTATGTTGATTTGTAAGTGGAGATCGGCATTGGAAAGTCTGAAAATACATCATTTTCATGTACTTATGGTGATGATAAACAAATATGAGCATTCAGACTACAACAACAATAGCAACAACAACAACAACAACAACAACTACAACTACTACTACTACTACTAATAATAATAATAATAATGATAATAATAATAATAACAATAAACAACCTATTCCACAATTTAAAAAATAAATAAAAAACACACACAACCAAGCAAATAAAAAAAATCTCTTAGAAATTGGATTTTCACTAAAGATTTGTTTTGGAATGTATTTCATATTGTTTTGCACTAAACCAGTTAAATCAAGTTCTTTTTCAGTTTTAATGATATTTAGCAGATGATGTTTAGAGGAATATACAGTTTAGCTATCAAAACATGTTTTAAAGTATGTAGTTAAAACAAACTGTAACTACAGTCAGTGGAAAAAATCACCATCCTTGCAAATTAAGAAGGTAGCAGCCGTCCATACCCTTTCTGTCGAATGTTAATTTAAAATAAAATTTTCCTTAGTCCCATTAGACTAATAATAATGTGCAGATTTTAGTGTGTAGTCAAATTTACGAGCCTCCAATCAACGAACTATTGTTAGTTTCAAACCCAGAAAATGTCTACATAAATCCATTTTCAGAATCCTGGATCAAAGTCTGACAATTATCGAAACAATTGTAATTTAAAATAACATGATTCTATTGTTTTGGTATTTTAATTTAAAATAACATTATTCGATAATTTTGGTTTTTAAGTGAAATAACATTATTCTATAGATCAGTATTTTAATTGAAATAACATTATTCTGTGGTTAGATATTTTAATTAAAATAATAATATTCAATAATTTGGGTATTTTAATTAAAATGTGATTATTCTATAGTTTTCTTATTTTAATTTTTATAAAAACCCAAACATTTGTCTATAGATTAGGTATTTTAATTTTGCACAACATTATTCTATAGCTTTTGTATTTTATTAAAATGACATTATTCTATAGCTTTTGTATTTTATTAAAATGACATTATTCTATAGCTTTTGTATTTTATTAAAATGACATTATTCTATAGTTTGGGTATTTTATTTTAATATAACATTAGTCTAAATCCTTGGTATTTATTTCATGAATGTGGTAACGTTTTGCGTACATAAATAAGGTCTGCTCCTTGAAACATTAATCTGACACGTCTTTAAGCGAAAAATGCAAATGCAATTTCTTTTTTCAAAATTTGTTCCTTTCATCACTGTTTTTGTCTTATCTACTAAATAGTCATAAATGGTCATAAATCTGAATGAAATTCATTTCTGATATTTAAAAAAATCTCCAGTCCACTATGCATTTCGCAGAGTCATAACAGATTGAGAAATGTTGGATGTCAACATCACCTTTACCCCAATTATTTTAACCATGAGGCGTCATTTGTCCTGCAAATTAAGGCGCAGGTGTGCGATATTAGCATGGTTGTTTGTTTGCTGACACTATCGTTGTTCAGATTTAAGATTTCTTTTCATTGTTTGACAGTTAAGCACGGTTTAACGCTCATTAGAGTCGACACTAAGGTGAAATTTCGTCGGAAATGAAAAGACAAATGTATAAGAATCAGCTGGAAACGATTTTTCAAGTTGATGCAGTTTATGAGAGACATTGGCGGCCAGATTCTGGAACATGTATCCCCAACTCGTTCCTGTTGTGGATCTCTTATTACAATCGATTCAATCCTTTTCTGTATGTTGCGTGGTGTGTCTATTCGACATACCCCACACCCTTTACAGCATACTTCCAAACCCGAACCCCCACCCAGTACCTCCACCCCCCACCTTTCCAAAATAGTGACCAGGACTTATACTGCAAAATACGTCACATAAGATGTGTTTCCCTGCTATATCTACATATATATGAAGTTTGGTCAGAAATATTTTAAAATGTCATTTTAATTGCAATTTGTTTACGTTTAACCTCTGAAACGTCCCAATGCTGGAACCGCAAAATGGAAGAGGTTAACCCCATTGATAACATAACTTAAAACATCGTGAATCTCCAACCAGCGGTTTAGATGTAGTAACAAAGAAGTATGCGGATAAAAGGCACTTTTCGACACATTAAAATACGTCTACACATGTATTGTTTACGTCTGTGTTAGTACAATGAACATGTATGTTTCTTTGATTATATTTACTATTAATCTAATCAGCCTTGAATGATCACGACGCTAACAAACTAAATATAACATACTTTTAGTTTCAGAAAGAATTGTAAGACTAGCGTTTTGCAATTATTTTAAAATCTAATTCAACCATAAACTAGTTCATCCTAAGTACTAATATATCCCTCGCAACAAATTAAAGATATTGACGATGGGCCTTACAACGGTCGAGTGTGTCTTCAAAATCTTCATATAATACAAGATGTCGTATAAGAAACAAAAAAATTAAAATGTCAGGATACAATTTAACTTGGGTAGTGATGTGTTATGAATAAAAAAGACTGCATATTTACCTGTTAAATGAATGAATAGATTCCTCTGCGAATCTTTGTAACAGATCGACGATGACTATGACCCAACACAAACTTAGATTAAGTCAACTTTAGCATAGGCACCTTCATATGATTTTTACCGATATAGTTATCAAGTTAGTTGCATGTGTGTGCCAGAAGACTTCGACTGTTAGGTAAGACAAATTATGCGGAGACGCCTGTGAACTGCACTTACAGTTTCCAACGTTGATGATTAAGCGAACCAGTCAAATCATTGAGTTATATCATTGCGCTTTGTGTGTGAATATAATAAGTGCAACAATGGTGAGGTCATACGAATCAGTGAATATCAAAGCTTGTATCATAGTCGATAAGGAAAAGAGGCTCCCATGTGTTTTGTTTTTTTTTAAATTTAAACAATGAAACAAAAAGACTTAAAATGTATATGAAAACCATATACAGATTGAAAAAAAGACTAGTCATTGTAAAAACAGATCATTAATAGATAGCCAAATTAGGATAACAGGTGTTTACAAAATTATGTAAGTAAGAAGAGAAACCTGACTTTACAGAGAAGTAAGTCTTCATCGGCACACTTGTATGGTGTTTTGTGATACACATATCTTTATCAACTTCACAGAAAAGGAATACACAAAAAGTTCCTAATTATTCATATATATTTGTTAGTACGTTTTATTATCACTTGAATTCAATTAAGCTTACAATTTATATAATTTACGTCTCCTGTATATCATATAAATTTAAATAATTTAATATATATGTCAGATTGCAGATTTACTTTTTTGGCATATTTCCTCCTTTGTTGCAATAGACTCGCAATTCATATTCGGATGAAAAGAGAAATAGTAGATTAGACTGTAAGATTATTTATAAAAGCCTTCACTTCTAACTGACCCTACTAAGTGCTCTCTCTCTCTCTCTCTCTCTGTCTCTCTCTCCAAAATGTTTCACTTCTTTCCCACACATGCGTTTGTTAAATTCAGGCTTTAACTGTATAGTCTTTTGCATGTATATACGATTCAAATGCTTTGCCCACAATGTAATTCTCTCTCTCTCTCTCTCGTTTGTGTGTGTATATATAAATTCTCTCTCTCTCTCTCTCGTTTGTGTGTGTATATATATATATATATATATATATATATATATATATATATATATATATATATATATATATATAATGAACCACTAGCTTTTATGGAGCATAAAAATCAATTAATACGTTATCGGTCTGACAGCCGTTAACGAGAGTACTCTTTATACTTCTGATCGGGGAGGAGAAGGCGGGGGGGGGGGGGAGGAATAACAAACCTGTTTCATTTAGGCAAACTTGAGTATGTGCAACACCAATTCGTCGAAGTTACTATACAGTTCTATAAAGACAGCATGAGGTTCGTAAACTCTAAAAATTATTGTAAACAATACCACTAACAGCACTTTGGAACAATGTGTAGTTTCACGTGTAGAGTTTAAAAAGCGATTGCCTTGCAGACTTCTAGATACACGGTGTGTATGGTTGTTGTTAAATAGGTTATTATGGTGTTGTTGCTTACTGGTAGTAGTAGCTTCATGCATGTTTCCGTAATCTAGATGAAATCATATCTCCACTGTCATGTGATTGTAATCAGATATGGGCGTTTCCTTTAATGGTGTAACAACTTGTAACAAATTGTGCAGTAAAGACCCCATTTGAGGTTGTTAATATAATCCGAAAATATCACCTATCTAGGTCTCTCGGTAAACAAAGCAATGACATTTAAAATTAGCAAGTTAATTTCAGGCTTCCGGTGGTATAAAAATGACAGGCTGCTCACACAGGTATACGACCGTGTTCGATTTTCTTCACGTAATAAATTAAAAGGGATGACATTCCAGAGATTAGAGTGAACCGGATGCAGGTTGGAAATAATAGTAGCCACTCTCTGCGACGAATGGCTCTTCACCCATATGGATATTTCATTATAACCATCTCATACTCAGTCATTTGTAGAAACTTGACATCATTCCACTGAATTGTTTGCACGTGGTGGTTCCTACTCGAACGATCTTCTCGAGAAACTCGCTTCCGTTTCCCACTAATGCATTTGTATATTTACGTTTTGTTGGTTTTAACGCCATTTGTTTTAGCACACGACAGCCTATGCACGGCAGCCAATATATCTGGTGGAGGAAGAACCCTGGAAAAGCCCGAGCAGAACCAATGACCCACGGAAAGCTACTGGCAAGCTTTCTCACATACCCACGTTCTCAGAGCCGAAACTCTAACCCACATAGAAAGAGGTGAGATGACAGCGTCTTACACCACTCGGCCACCCATTATTGAGAACAAACACCAAACTAACCAAAGACGAAAGTCAAATTGGAGATTTGGCAGTACAAAACATATGAAGATTATAGAATTGTTTGATTCTAACAATTAATTTATCTTTTCCGGTATCGTTGACATAGGATCTAGGTTCTTCTTTTTACTACCTTCTTTTTCCCATTACGTTAGTAGTGAAGGGGGATATTATAGGGTCTATGGGATTTATCATTAAAAACACCCTTGGGAACATATAGGGTCTATGTAAATTTAACATGGAGAAAAATCGTGGGAACATATAGGGTCTATGGGAATTAACATGGCCAAAAACCCTGGGACAATATAGGGTCTATGTATATTTAACATGGCCAAAAAAAAAACCCTTGGGACTGTATAGGGTCTATGTAAAATTGAAACATAAAAAAATAAAAAATAAAATAAAAAAAAGGGGTAGGCAATGGAAAGGCTATCTCTTTTCGAGAAATATGGGGCCCTGAAAACGGACTTTGGGTTTTTTCTTCTTCTTCTTTTAACTTCTTAACTTCTTCCACCATCCTCTTATTTTGTCCATCATTCCTTTCTTCTTTTTCTTTTCTGTTTCCGGCAACCAGTCCGGGTGGCCCATGGCCCGGAACTTCTCTTGGATTTTCATCCAGTTTGTGTTCAGTTTTTCGAATTCATCCCTTTTTTTTCTATTTTCTTCTTCTTTTCTTTCCTTTGACCACTTTTCTTTGATCTTCTTGACCTCTTCGGTCAGCACATTCCTCATTAGTTCTTCAGCTTTCTTAAGTTTTTCTAACCCCCACTTCGCGAAACACCAATCTGTCCATTCTACAATGTCTTCTAGAAAGCACCTTGCACTCGTCACATGATCTATCGCTTCTTTTAACTTACCCACTTTGACATACGGTGGGTTAATTAAACCTCTGATTCTCTTCTCCTCATCCTCTATCATTTCTTTTACAATATTTACGGATAAGTGGAGGCTGGTTACTTGTCTTGAGACGAAGTCTTTTGTCACTGCATACCTCCATTCCTGTTCAACCCTTTCTACTACACTCAATCCATCTACCATCCAATACCAACTTCCCATAAGATCGTTGTATAAAGCTGAAGCTGCTGGCATCTTCTTGTTTGCTTATTCCGTAGAATGGGTTCCAATGGCCAACACTGTTAGTTTTATACTCAAAGCGCGAACGTGAAGGAAAACATCCCCTAAAAACATAAAATTGATCTTACCTAGATCATGACCCAACAACGCGCGGACGTGAAGGAAAACATCCCCCTACTTTCTCATTTCATATAATAAAACCCTAACTATACTCTTCACATACGCTAAGAAACCCATAATCTACTATTCACACAAACATACCTGAGCTCTTACAAACACAAACACACAAACACACAAACGCATACCCTCACACTATCTTAAAAAAGAGTTAGTGTTTATATACACACTACTCTACCTACACACATTGGCAAATTGATCGTTATTTCTTTTCTAGAGTATTGGGTAGCCCTGAAAAGGGCTGTTTTTTTTTGAACTCCTGATGCACCTATCTAATGGTTGCACCTTCCTGGCCTGGCGCCACACACGCATCTTCTTCCCCAGTCTTCTTTCACCTTTCTTCTAGGGAGCGCAGAGGGAGGATGATTCGCTTCAACACCCCAATCCTCTGTCTCGGGAATATTGAACGACATCCTCTCTTCTCTTTTCTTTTCCTCTTCTTCCCTCTCTCTTCTCTCCTCCTCTTCCTTCTTTACTCTTGCTTCTTCTACTATAGCCTCCGCTGATAGTTCGTTTACTATGCGCCTGGCATATTCCAGGTGCATCTGGAGTTCTAACAGTTTCACTATTCTGCTATTCATTCTTCTGGCTGTGTTGATCAATCAACAAGGGTAGCTAGACTGCCCAGCGAGTTTCAATTTATAGTGAAAGCGCGGACGTGATGGAAAACATCCCCCTAATAACATAAAATTGATCTTACCTAGATCATGACCAAAAAAAAAAAAAAAACAACAACGCGCGGACCTAAAAGAAACACTCACTCACTTTTTTATGCTACCCATCACTATTTTAAATTTTTTTATAAATCACTTCAATAGACTATCCACATACGCAAAGCAATCCAATCTAACTCCAAATATACACCTCTAACAGCCAAAAAAAACCAAACATCATTTTAATCTACTATCCACACCAACGTACTTGATCACTTACAAACACACAAACACTCAATCCTATACACAAACACATACCCTCACATTTTTTTGAAAAAGAGTTAGTGTTTATTTTCACACTACTCTACCTACACACATTGGCAAATCAATCGTTATTTCTTTTCTAGAGTATTGGGTAGCCCTGAAAAGGGCTGTTTTTTTTGTTTTGCTATGGCATTCTTTTTTTAGTTTCTAAGAATGCGATGTCCTCTGAGGATAGACTTTCTGGCGATAGGTCTGCTTCTTCGGAAAGAGAAGAAGAACTCTTTGGTGTCGATACGACAATCGACAAAGCCTCTGTCAGCTTCAGGTTGTTGCTGCTGCTGTTGTTGTTGCTGCTGTTGCTGCTGTTGTTGCTGTCTCTGAAGTCTGTACTTCTCTGTCCATTCTTCTTTCTCCCTGTTCATTTCTTCTCTGAAGAGCTCTTCTATCAGGTCTTCAGTGATTTTTAGCATTCTCACATTCTCTATTTCTTCTGGCTTCGGTATCAGACTGTGTCTGACCCTATGCAAATTCACGTAGGCTTCGTTGAGCTTAGCTAGTTTGGAGCACATCTTCGTAGGAGGATGAGTCAACAATGGATGGTTAGACTGGAAACAACCCCGGTTCTTAAAGTCAAAGCGCGGACGTGAAGGAAAACATCCCCCACACGGTTTTCGAGCCGCAACGTTTAGTGAGTGTCATGAGAGGGATAGTAAGAAATCAAAGAGCATCAATCCAACATTCTTATAGCTAAACAAACCACAAAGGCATTTTTTTTCAAAACACAACATTTTTTATTCAAAAATCACTTAACACTAAACAACAACTCTAACATTTTTTAACAATAATCTAACACTATAACACTATAACATCAAACAATTTTTTTTCAAATCACAAACATTTTTCTTCAAATACAATCTACTTTAAACAAGGCTGACAACGTTGTGAATGAAATTGTGATTTCCACTGTTGGAAATCATTAGGCCATTGATGGACACTACGTTTCCTAGCTTGAGACAAAAGATAAGCATAATGGTCACAAAACCATCGATCTACTTTCACATCGTTTCTAGCAGAAGAACGAGGATCGAAATGAGTCACTAAATGTTCTAAGGAATAGCCCAGGCTGCGATGATGCAGAAAATACACACAGTACTGTCCACACACCAAGGAATCTGTGCCTTGTAATTTCACATTATTGAATCGGGTGGTTTGAGCATTTCTTCTCATAAAGTCGATGATATCGTCTTCCAAAGGGGGCAATCCGTACGAATCGAAATATTCCACACATCCTTCTTGAGGAAAGTAGACGGCTACCCAGTGGGTTCCTGGGAGATGACTGTCGTCCGTGTTGATCACGTAAGCTTGATGGTCTTTAGGTTTGCGATGAGGGAGTTCATCTTTAGCACAGACGACAGGATTCCAAGAAGCCGTATACGAACAGTGGTTCAAAAGGTAATAAAGTTCCCAGGTATCCATTTGTGTTGTTTTCTTCTTCACAGGTAATAATAAGTCGTCAATTCGATCCTGACTTTTTGCTTGAAAATGTCTGACGAATAAACGGTTATTCGTTCTGTTTCCTCACTCTGATTCAGGAGAGCTTCGATACGATGGATCTCTTGAGTGGTTAATGGTGGACAAGAATGTTCACGCAAGTCTTTATACCACTGGTGCAACACGTCTTTGTTCGAGATGAGACTCCAAGCTTCGTCCAGATACTCGTCCAATTTTTCTTCTTGACTTAACATTAGGCATTTATCGTGTTGAATTTGACTGGGATGATCGTTTTGACATCCATAGCAATTTTTCTTGATCAATTCCGTCATTTTGTCGACCAAGTGTTTGGCAAAACAGGAGACTAAATGGGCTTCTTGTTCTGGCCATCTCGACTTCATCATGATCACTTCTTCTTTTTCCACAGTCTCCTCACATTCCATCTTTAAAGTTTCTCCACTAGGTAAAGAGGGAGAACAGTCTTCCATGGTTTCTAATAATCTAGAATGACTTCTCTCAAACTGTTGATTTCTATGGTATTATCGAATTCTGCATACAGGATGACGTTCACTGTCTTGTCCAGTTTATCTGCAAACTGAAGTTCCACACGAATCTGGCCAGATTTTATAGGGTGGAAATGTCCCTCGTCGCTGCCTTGGTCTGGAGTGAAATCGAAAGCCCACAAAGCGTAGCCTCCTGCGTAATCGTCGTACGTAATGCCGTGACTGGTATTGGTTCCTAACTGTCCGGTGGCTTCGTACAGGGACAAGTACGATCTCAAGTAATTCTTCTTGGCAAAGTCAGGTTCAAAAGGTCGGGTACACAAGGTCTTGCCATCGCGACTGACTTCGATTTTCTTCACGTTAAAGTGTTGAAAGTTGAAAGGATTTTGAGCGAAGGCTCCGTTGAAGGCTTCATTCAAGACCATACCAAGGATCAAACGTTTGGGTAACTGTCCTTGGAACAGATGATCTTCGATCATGGAATGATGTCCAACGGGAATGGTGAACGTTTTCACTTCCACGCGTCGTATGGGATACTTGGCGGTCGTTCTGCTCAACGTTTGACTGATGTCGTTACCTACTTTGGGTAACACTTCCACGCGTCGTACGTAGAGTTTGGCCTCTTCGATTTTGCTTTTAGGAGCCTTAGCATCCTCAGCCAACAAATGGAAAGCGGTACTGCTACGATTCAGTCTCAAGCGGACATTGACTCCGTTCAGCAAATATTTCTCTTGCAACCACATGTCCAAATGCAAACGATCCATCAGTTCTAAACTCTTCTTATCTAAGATTTTGAGTTCTCTTTGCTCAAAGCCGCTATTGGTTCCATCTACAAGGTCGAACTTGCCCGCTTCGTCAGGTTCCCACAGCACACAAGCATTGAGATGGGTATCCTTGGCATCTATTCCGTACGTCAAGAGATTTTCCAGGTAGGCACGGTAAGGGTAAGTATCCATGCTGCTGCTGACCAGTTTGTTATTCAAGTACAAGTCCCTCCACTAAACAAGGAATGCATGAAATTGTTGACGGGAGCTATATTCTCAGTGTCATCTACTGCACCATCATCCTTATCTAGAACTTTGACTTTCAAGTACAAGTAACTGCTATTCAGATCGATGTAATCTTCGGGCTGTCCTTTGATTTCAAACTCGATGGGAGCTGAGGCTGTCAATGAGGAGACGGGATGAAATTCCACCCATTGAGATTCTTGCATCGTCATCATGGTGGGGGGCATGGCAAACAGATCCAGTTCCGTCTTGGAACAAGCGCAAGACTCTCGGTGCATCATTTTTCTCTGTGTCTCAATAATCGAAAACGTCTAAGTCTCGAACGGTTCTTCTTTTCTTAGCCTTTCTCGCTTGAAGTCTGGTGAAAGGGTGTTTTCTTCGTCGTCTCTTTCTGCCTTGTCCTTGCTGAATGCCTGATTCGGTAGCGTGCAGGGCATTTATAGGTGTGTCTCGTCGACCCAAAAGGTCTTTGCCCGTTTGCAGCAAGACGTTTTTGCCTGCCCTCATGAAGGCTTCTTTAGGGTTTTGTTTGTCGATGATGACATTTTGGAGAAATTCTTTGCCTTGTGTCAGTGCCGCATCTGTCAAGGCGTGCAATCCGCGTGTCACCATCGGTTTCAAGACTGGGGCCACCGAACGAAAGGCCGATTTTAACATGTCTCCTAAGCCGTGTCCTCGCTGTCGTGCAACCCCTCGGTACACTGGATACATGACTTACTTACGAGTCGTGATAAAACCGTTTTCGAAAATGGAGTTTCACCGTGACTTTTCCTTTGGTGAATGGAATATTTTGTCCCAAATCTCCTTTTATAGTAATGTTGACCGTGTCCAAATACGACTTGCTGACCGGTAAATAGTGAGGATGGACAAATTCGCGGTGAACGTGGTAAGTGTTTCCACCTTCCTCGTCAGCGTTTGCGGCAGAATCCACTTTGAAAGGAATGACACGCAGTAACGGCACGGAGGTGTGTCCCACCACGTTGTACTCCACCACATCGGAGTACACAAACATCAAATTCAGTCCTTGGTTCAGTTCTACCGGGGTACGAAAATACTTGGCAAAAGTATCGTTGTCAGAAATGACTGATGATTCGCCTTTTTGTTGTTCTACTTTCTTCCTCAGTTCCATGTCACCGCCCAACATGTCAAACAATTCAGGACAAAATAAGAAAGACATGAATTTGGGCCCCTCAGGAAATTTCATCAGGAAGCGACGAGCTGTTTTGTGGTATTCCAGGGTGACAGTTTGTTCTTGACATTCTTAAAAGCTTCCCCAAACACGCCATTAAACTTGGTGGCTATGGTGCTCACCAAATGTTGACCACTAAAATAATAACCTGAGGGAATGAACAACTTATAGTCGGTCCAGTTTGGATTTTCTTTGTTACGGTTTTTCTTGTCATATTTGCTATGGGTATCCATCCACTGTTGCAATTGCTCGTCATGAACTTGCACCGTAAAATAATTTTGATTGGGAAGGACATTGAGGACTTGGGTCGGGTGAATCATTTCTACTAAAGCCACTTCCCAATGGGCTTCGTGATCTAAGGGGATGGCTTGAGGTAATTTAGCCGTGTAACAGCACAACGTGTTATTGGGAAACACCTCCATGGAACTGTCACTGGGTAAGGTTAAGTAAAATTGGTTTTCGTGACTCATAATTCCAGAGTTCTGTGGCTGTCCGAGGGGTTAGTGGACGTCAGAGGCGTGTCTCCGCCCAAAATGGGGTTCTGGTTGTTGTTGGGGTGGTGACTGACACTGGCACTGGACACAAGGTTCCCGTTCGAGGAGAATTTCAGGGAGGGATTGGGAAGCAGGTAACCGATGCAACTGCTCAATAAAATGGTCCACAATTGTTTGTCTCCTTGTTGCAAACTCAAATTGGCAATGGCTGCCCCGATGACACAATACACCACGAAGATTTGGCAGAAAAAGACGATTTGCGTTTTAGGCACACGTTCTCCACACCACACCCACAAGGGTTGTTTTTGTAAATCTTGCACAGAAGAACTAGGGGAAGAAGGAGTGGTCGACGTAGCTGCGTCTGCTGTGTGAAAGGGCATGATGGTCACTTCTTCTTTTTATAGTCGATGACTTGCGAAGCGTCGATCCAAGAATCAAAACTGGGTGGATATCCTTTCCAACGTACTTTGACTTCTTTGACACGTCGTTTGCCCACTTTACGGGTTCTGCGTTCGAGAATGCTTTCGATGTCGTACACGTCGTCTTCTTTTTTGGTGACACGTTGTAACTCGGGCAAATAAAACGTTCCTTTGAGCACTTCTCCGTTCATGTCTTCCAATTTATAGACGGCAGGATGACGGCCATGCACTCGTCCAGTGACGCGAAACAATTCGGTCGTCCAGTTAGGTAAGTAACCTTTGTCGAAAGTGCGTTTGGTTTTGCCAATGCGCACCCAATCTCCTACGGCCAACTCTCCACTTTTCTTGGGGACAGCCCTCGTCGGGGACGTACCAAACAGGCGCTTGAACACCAACACTTCGTTGTCGGGAGTCACGTCTTGCGGAGCACGTCCGATGCTTCGATGGTAAGATTGGTTGTACGCTTGCACCAGGTGCGGTAAGATGTCGATGTACTTCAGAGTGTGGTGGTGCGTAAAATATTTCCACATGCGTTCTTTCAAAGTGCGTTGAAAACGTTCCACGATGCTGGCTTTGGTTTCGGGATTCTCGGTGGTAAAAAAATGAATGTCACGTTTCTTTAATTCTTTTTGGAAAGCTTGGTTCAGAAATTCGGTGCCTTTGTCCGTTTGCCATCGAAGAGGGTGACGACCGCTTTGTTTCAACACCCGTTGTAGGGCTCGCACTAACTCGCTGCTCGATTTGGAAGTCAAGGGCACGACCCAGGCAAATTTGGAAAAGACGTCGATGACACAAAACAAATATTTGTAGCCACGATTGTAGCTGGCCAAATGAGAGACATCGGCTAAATCGGCTTGCCATTGATGATCGATGCCTTCCACTCGGGTGCGACTTCTGGCAAACTTGCGTCGAATGGGTTTGTGTAAAGTGTAGGTAGCTTGTTCTTGTAACCATCGTTGCACTTGAGGTAAACGGAGACTTTTCAGTCGCGTTTTGGCAGCACGATACAATTTTTGAACTCCTGCGTAACCTGCAGGATGGGAGGGATCGTAGTAAATGCTGGCTAAGACTTTTTCCATTTTTTTTTGTGTTGGTTGGTGTGTTAATAAGACACCCACTCTTGGAGGATGCTACTCTTTTTCTCTTGGGGTACTTTCTTGGATTGCAATGCTTTGCGTGTGCGGCCAGCAATAGGTGTCGAAGAGGAGAAGGATGTCTGAGCGGGGGATATCGGTTCTTGTTTCACTTCTGTCTTCACTTCTGTCTTCACTTTCTTTTTCTCTTGTGAGGAAGAAGGGGTGGCCATCATCTTTTTAATCCATCCAATTCTGGAGGTAGGTGGTGTTGTTAACTTGCGTACTTTTTCTGGTGGAGTTTGAAACCCTTCTTCTTCTTCTTCTTCTTTTCCTTTTTCTGTCTTGACCACTGGTACCGGTACTGGTACTGGTGATGGTACTGGACTTTTCATCAAGGTCTTAAAATCTTTCAAAGTGGGTAGAGCTGTTTCGTCTAAAGCTTTCTGGTGAAAGAGTTGCAGTCGTTGCAAGAGTTGACCGTACTTTTGCGATTTTTCTGTTTCGGACAAATCTTGGCGATCCATCAAGGATTGCAATTCGTGTTGTAACTGGGACATCTCGCTCAAATTGGGATTGGGAGGTAAATGTGGGGTGCGTTGTTCTTGCCACCGATGGTATTCCATCCATCGTTTGTAAGGCACTAAAGCTAGTTTTCGTCCTTCCATGGGTTGTCAGGGGTGAATTCTGAGATCTTGGGACTTCCGAGGGCCTTTTTATCTTGCTCCCACCAGTCCTCCCAACATGGTTCCCAAGACTCCTTTCAGTATGGGACCTAACAAGAGAGGCAAAATGCCTCCATGTTGCACTAACATCTTCTTTTTTTGACGAATGGGAATTTTCTTTCGAACCATTTGGCGAAGAACGTGACGATGTTTGCTTAAGCATTGTTTCTGGTGTTTGGACAAAGGGATCGTGCCTTTCAAAACGTTCAAACAACATTCGCACACGGTATCGATGACCTCTTTGGAGGCCGTTTGAATGAGTTTTTTTCGTAGGAGTGGAGAAGCTTTGGACAGGACAGATAACAGGTCCCCATGTTTGGCTAAACGTGGTGGCAGTCCTTTCCTTTTCTTTCCTTGGGGTTTTCTGGAGGGTGACATCTTTGAGTCTTTAGGAGCACCAAAAAACACTGATACCCTACTCGGTCACAGGCCTTTTTTATACTGGAACGCGTCGCCATTGATTGTCTTTACGGCGTATCAGTTTGAGGACAGGCATGACACGTCGTGCAGGGGTACGTAACGGACTAAATCGAGCCAGTTCTTGCTTGGACAAATCCAGTAAACTTTGTAACATGCCCGATCTTTCATGGACTTTGATTTTGGGAGAAGGTACTTTGTGAGCAGCAGCCACTGCCACTAAATTGGACGGTCCTGCCACTGGGGAAGTTCTTTTGGGGGTCATCAACGGAGAAGTTCTTGGTGTGATCAACGTCTCCAAGTACTCTTCAGTTCCTGGTGACATCAACGGAGAAGTGGATAAACGTGAGGCTGCCGGAGACGCAGTCACCGCTGTGGCAGGTCGTGGTTTGCGAGTGTAAGGTTGCGTCCTGGCCGAAGTGCCTCTCTTGCGACTAGTTTTCTTCTGTGGACTTTTCTTTTTCTTGGGGCTTCTTTTCTTTTTCCGGGGTGGTGTCTGGTAAGAGGAGGGTCCCGCCACTGGAGAAGTTCTTCTCTTTGGGGTCTTTTTCTTTTTCTTCTTGGGGCTTCGTTGGACTTTTGTCTTGGGGATAACTTTGGGGGCATTAGGATCCCATCTTAAGGGTGAGCGAATGATGACCCCTCCTAGAGTACCGCTCCCTCCAGGTTTCAAAATGATTTGTTTTTTGGTTTGAGTGTCGATGCGGGGATCGGCCAGTTGGACCAAAGCGACTTTGTTTCGATCGAAAAAGCGTTTGGTTTGATGAGGAATCTGAATGATTCCTTGGAGTATTTGACGTGCCGTCACCGTGAACCATCGTAAGACTTCTTTGAGACTAGCTTCTAAGACACGGGCTCGTGTTTGTGGATTTTTTTCTCGACTGATGCCATACAAGGCACGAATCAATTTGACGGGAAGATGCGACTGAAGGGACGTCATGTTCACACTGTGTGAGACAGACGAAAAAGGGTCTGAGGTTTTAATAGATTTTTTGATGGGGAGTGAAATGAAGTCGAGGACGGAGACGTGTACAGGACAGGCCCTCCGTCTTGGCACCAGTGGTGAAACAAGTGGGTACGAAATCGCAAATCCTCGGGAGTCGTAGGTTTCAAATCGACGAGTAAATAGGCGTGTGGCGTTTGAGTGGCATCGTCGTACGCCTGAGTCAGCCAAGGCGTTCCTAACTGTTTGGCTAAGACTTGCACTTGCGATTTATCTCGAGGGTTTTTAAACAAGACCACGTAATGCGCATTGAGACTGATGGTGCGATGGGCTTTACTTTGTTGAAACAAATTTTGGGTGATGTAAACGACACTGGCATTACGGTGATGCCCTTTGCGCGTGAACCACAGTTTAATTTCTTCTTCGTCTTCTCCTAACATGTCGTCGAAAATGACCAAATGGGTTAGATGGGAGTCAGAGACGATGCCGTCGTCTTCTTTAGGAATGCCTTCCACAAACACGATGGAATCGCCTTGACTTTCTCGCAAGAGGCTGTACGCCGATTGCCACTCTTTGTAACATCACACGATCCGTTGAGGGGGCCGATCGATCAAATGATGTTTATGTTCGATCAAACGTTTGACGAATTCGGTTTTGCCAGAACCGCTAGGTCCAGCAATGAGCATGTTAAAGGGATGGCGAAGATACAAAGCCTCCCAACTGGCACGATCTAAGTGTTCGTCGATGACTTTGACAGTAGAGGAAGAGGGAGCAGAGACAGTAGAGGTAGCCATGGTGTGAGAAATGTCACTTGTGACACGAAAACAAACAAGACAAGAGTTTATATACTTTTTCAGAACACGTTTATTGAATGTTTTTTTTCAAACATGAATACGAAAGACAAAAATACATAAAAGCCAAAGGCTTAAGTACAACAATAAAAGGCACATGATAACGATGAACGTGGAATAAACACAAGTGTCTGTACAACAATCACATGTTTTGGGTAATGTTCTAACCAGTTCTATAGTAGGGGGTAAGGTCACACAAGTGTCCTCCCGAAAGGGCCTTTCAGGCCTGTCCACGACAGTCCTGTCCTGGGTGACGGGTTCTTCTGGCACCGTCACTAACACGGGTTGAAAAGTAACTTTTTTCCTTGAACAACTCTCGTGCATACTGGACCACTTCTTGGGTCCAAGCCTCAAAACCCCATTCTTTCCAGGCACGGACATCTGTCCAATGGGGATGTAAGTCACAAGCTACACACACATCGTCATACACGTCTTGGGTAGCTAAAAGTTGACAAATCTTTTTTTCCTGTTGAGGTCGAGAAGTATCCAGATGAAAACGCAAGGCTTTGAGCAAAAGGAGTTTTTCGTGACCATTTAAGGCCATTGAGGTGGTAAGTACTGATCGTAAAGAGTCCACAAAGAATCGGCTGGTAAACGAAATCCCAGAAAACAAGTCACTAAGACACACACCACTTGTCGTCCCAAATTGAATGGATACAGTTGTTGTAATAATTGATGGTAATGATCCACGGTTTGAATATGGTCATTGAGTTCCTTCCACGGAATCTGTTGGATGATATACGACATAAGTCGTGGCATAACAGCCTGTTTTTATAGTCTCTTTGTTTCGAAAAGAATACACGTACTTTCTAGCCAGAGATCTTCGTTCTTCAGTTGGGAATGTAAATCTTGCATACTGTAACCGAAACGTCAGAGTTCGATTAGAAGTTTCCTCTTCCGCTAAGTAGATTCCACGTAACAAATGTTGGTAATCCTTTACCTCGTCTTCCTCAATGGGTTGCTCTAGGTGAATCTCGAAGTAACCAAAATGATCAACACGTGAATCATCGGGGGCCTGGAAGTATTGAACAAGGTCTGACCACTGAAAGAATTTCTGACGAATCAGTTCTCTTATACCATTCAGGTACCAGTGGTTAAAGATCTGGTGACGTAACGGATGCAGTTGTTCTTTACGTTTCACTTGTATTTTCACCAGCTCTCGGTAAATGCGTTCTCTCAACTCCACAGGCAAAGCACGAATGTTCTCTAGCAAAGTATCCATGAATAGGTCATACTAAATCCTCTTTGGTCTGACACAAGAAATGTACTCTTTGCACAAACATGGTTTCACTTCAGTGTCGAATTTAAATCGTTGAGTCACTAATCTACACATTACAATTCGTTCAGAAGTTTCCTCTTTCACTAAGTTGACATTGTGTTCAAGATGTTGGCAATTCGTTAACTCTTCCTCTGGAATTCGATGCAGTACGTTTACAATGATGTAACTACAATCGTCCATACCAAACCAATCCTTTTTAAAACTAGAGGATCGTTGATCAATGTCTGTCCGATGGAACACTTTCAATTGAATCAATCCTTGTATAGCCTTCAGGTACCAGTGGTTCAAACACTGGTGACGTAACGGATGCAATTGTTCTTTACGTTTCACTTGCATTTTGACCAGTTCTCGATAAATGCGTTCTCTCAACTCCACAGGCAAAGCACGAATGTTCTCTTGTAAAGTATCCATGAACAGATTATGGTAAGTTACTTCAATGTCTCGGTCCCACTAAGGGTAAGTAATGACAATTCGGTGACCATCGAGCATGTTCTACGTAGGCCGAATCTTGCGGTTCCCAGTGGTGAAGTGACACACCGCAACTGAAGCACTTGACTTTATCTCCTTCGCCCAAGTAGAAAAATCCGGCTCTGGCTAATTCTTCAGGGGTCGGTCCTCCCAGATACTTTGGCCATTTTCCTTTGAACGATTGAAGACGATTTTCAAAGTCGCAGTATTCCGACAAACGCACAGGAAACGAATATTCGTCTTTCACAGGTTCGTTTCGATGAGGGTTGAGTGACATGGGCAGGAGTTTGTTCAGGGCTGGATGACATCCGTAGGGGGGTAGACGTGAAGGTGAACATTCCCCTTTAAAACGAAACCCAGTAAAATGTCAAAGAGGACGAGCAGCATCGCTTTCGCATCCCACAGGTTTGACACGCACAGCATCACTTTCCATGATAGGGGTAGGGGCACTAAAGTTCCCATGATGCTTTACGGCATCGCTCAGGTCACAAGGTACAGCATAGTATCCATCGCAAGTCTCACAATCGCACTCGTCTGCAAACTCCGTTACGCAATTACAATGGTAACCACATGGACAATCGCAGTTTCCTTCCGGACATTTTCCGTCGCAATATCTGGGTCTTATCCATCCAATATTAGTCACACTAGAGGAAGATACAACTTTTTTACAATCCCCAAACTGGAACGATGTCTCTTTCAAAGTATTCATCTTGTTCGCTCGGTCTTGGTAGTCACGATGAACTATCAATCTTGCCTAGGGTTCCTTTTTATATACAGACCAATACCGACGTGACCGTACGGTAAGGTGAAATGATTGGGAAGTCGAACTCGCTTCTGGTATACAATTTGATAGATTTTTTCCAAGGGTCGACTGACGATGTGGTGAGTGGGTAAACGTACAATTTTGTTCGGTTGGTAGGTGGTCACTTTAAAGTTTCCATCCTCTCCCGATTGCAAGGCTTCTTTCAATACCCCAAAGTTGACCACTCGACTGGTACGATAATTCAGAGTCAGTCCTTTCACTTTGCACGTCGTGTGCACTTCTCCTTGTTTGTCCCGGTATTCGTAGCCGTAATTTTTGGGACCGCCACTGACGAAACTTAAAATCTTGTCGTCGGGATGCTCGTCTGTCCAGGCTCCTAAACGGTCTCCTTCGATGTTAGGGTGATGTTGAATCGGGTGATGGATGTAAATGCAACTGTCCGTGTCAAAGTACAGGACGCGTTCCCCTAACAGTTCTAAAGCTTCGTACAATTTTAAGCGAACATGGGCTGTCACGTAAGCCGCAATGATGACATTTCCAAAAGGGTCGTCTTGTACAAAGTCCAGATCTTCTTCGTAATTGACCAAGATCAAATTCTCTCGAACGACGTCCACGTGTTTCATGTATTTGGTTTTGTCGTGAATCATCTGGAAGTAACGGGAAGGTTCTGTCAAATATTCCGTCTTGGGTAAACACGGTCGTTGTGCCATTTTTACCCCACAAGCAATTTAACATCACTTTGGCAAACGATCGCCTGCCTTCGTTTTTCTCGATGTGGTCTAAAGTGATGCCTTCTTGTTCGTAGTATTTCTCTTTGAATTTTATTTGGTCTTCGGGAGTGTGACACCAGGAAGGATAGCCGCTGGCTTCTTGCTTCAGTTTCAAAAAGGCATCCACGTAGTCTGCGAAAATGCCTTTCTGCGTGGGGTCACCCTTGTGGTATTGTTGTGTCTTGGGAAAGTGACAAATTTCGTACACTTCTAACAGTTGGTATCCCATGTCCAGAGCTTTGAATAATTCCACGCTGACCCAGGTTCCCGTCAAGGCACGTTCTTCCTGGCTGTGATGGCAAGGTTGGTCTTGGTTGCACGTTTCGGCACAAGTACGGCACAAGGGAAACATCAGTTTGCCTTGACAATGGTGAGGTAAGACGGGATGGTATAGGTTCGTGGGAGGCAAAACTTTGCACTTGATCAAGCCTTCGTATTGTCGAATGTTGACCAGGTCGATGTGTTCCGTCAGCAATTGCGGGTGCCCTACAGGAAAGCGACAATATTTGCACACGTAGGGATACAGCGAACACACGTCCAAGTATTTGATTTCTTCTCCTTTCTCTTCGTCCGCTTGGTACAGCAAACAGGTGGCATTGGTCCTTCCTCCGTACAAACTATCCCTCGGGTTCAGCGGGTCCATGAACTGGTAACTTTCCACGAGGCGTTTAAACTCGGGATCGGTTTTCATACGGTGATCGTACTCGTGTTCCCACATTTCCACCACTTGGTATCCTTGCTGTTCTAACTTTAGGCGCCGCTGACAAGTGTCCTGGTACAAGTCTTCCATGGTTCGTTGCAAAAACTGATTTTTAGTGCCACAGTCAGGGTAACAAACAGGACATCCGTGAAATAAGCAACCGTTAAACTCGTACACGATCTTGGGGTTTTCTAAGTCCCAGCCATCGACCGAATACGTTCCGATGGTCTTTTCGCCCCCTCCGTTGCGGGTATGCTGAATCCACTTGTCTTCCTTGTCGCACAAGTAATGTAACCAACGTAGGGCTTTGACCGAGTATTGACGTTTGACATAGTGGGTCGTTTGAGGACTGATGACAGCCACGGTGTTTTCAGGCATGAATCGTTGGCGATACACTAAGGAACACGCTTTGGCAATGGTGCAAGCTTCTTTCAAAGGATCGACCCCTCCGTGTTCCATGAACAGTTCTCGAAATTTTCCACAGCAACGCCGTAAAATGTCCACGTCGGAACGACAATACTTTAGCATTTCTTCCTGAAAGTCGAAAGGGTCCGAGGCGTGAGCCTGGTACCAAGCGTAGAAAGCTTCTCGTTGTTCGGTACGCATGTTGTCGGGGTCGTAATAGTGAGCCTCAGGTAAATGGGGTAGAACGGCGTGTTGATTGGCTTCCGTATTGAAAAAGTGTGGAAAGTACCCTTTAGCCATTTCTGTCATTCCAAACGTTTTAGGCATTCGACTCAAAGGCATGGCCAAATAGCTCATCGAATCTTTAAACTGCACTTGTCCCACTTGCATGAAAATGATTTTGGCTCCGTTCAAAGTCACTTTAGGACGTTCGGTGCCTTGTTCCGTATAGTACCTCAAAAGAAACTGTCCATCGTATCCGGAGAAATTGTGAGCCATCACCGTGGCATGACGATGACAATCTCCGTAAAGTTCGATGTCCTCTTGGCTCCACGTCTTGTCGATGGGGTCTAAGACCCATTGGGCAAAATCGGCTAACGTGTTCGGTCCCCGAAAGATTTTTTCACGCCCTCCAGGAATCTTGCTACAGTGAGGACAATGACTGAAGATAGGTTCTTGAATGCACTTCTCGCACGCTCGATGAGCCACGCAGAAATTAGGAATGTGAATGCCAGTCTCTTGCATGCATTCGAAATCGAAAAAGATGAAATTGCCTTTCTTCTTGTGACCATCCTCTTTCTCTGGTGGGGGCTGGTATTTTTGCACGTAGCATTGGTGTTCCAAGTCCACGATGTGGTGACAAATGTGACATTTTTTCTTTCCTGAACATACGTGTGCCTTGGTATTATTGGTACGTATGACTTGTTCACACGTAGGGCACAATCTCAGGAGTTGACAAGCGCATTTCTTCTGTGAACCTTGCGTTTTCAGATGTTGTTGGTAATAGGTAGGGCTAACAAACGTGCGCAGACAAGTGGAACAAGGCACTGGTTCTTCGCTCAGACAGGGTGAAGAGGCCAAACATCCTGAACATTTCGATCCACAATGCTTGTGTTGCTCTCGATTATTATAACCATGGTCACATTTCTCACAGTAATAACCGTATCCCAGGAATCCGGTGATAGTGGTAATGGTATCGAAATGGTCATCGTGATGATAAACGTGAATGTATTTTCCGTCCTTAAAATCTTGCCCTCGAAACAACAGAGACCCGCGCACTTCTTGAGGGTACACTTTCAAGGTGTATCGTGGAGCTAGGGCATCTTGCAATTTTTGCATCTCAGGAATGCCACAGGGTGTGTCTTTGGACATGCCAGCTTGTCGTAACAGGAGTTCTGCTTCACTTCGTTGTTTGGCTCGGTCCGATTGTTCTCCCAGTCTCTTTTCCATTCTACCGTGTCGTTCTTGTTGGCATAGGTTCGTCCCACCACGATGGCACGGGCTAAACACATCTGGTCATGAGGATTGTGAATTTGGACAAGGCTACGCTTAATGCTGCGAAGGTCGTTCACCAATAACATCTTTTTGCGTCCGGTCCCTTGAGGAGGAGAGACGTGGGTCATGTCCAATGTGGCTTTTCCATCGCTGATGTCAAACTGGTCATTAGATTGTTGCACGTGTTGAATCTTGTCCATGACTTTGGAAGAGGTCAATTCTGCAGGGGTGCTAAACTCGATCCAAACAGGGGATTTCAAACCGTCGTGTTGTATGGAAAGTCTCAAGCGGTCGTCTTCTTTGGGTTGACATTGTCGCTTGAGTGCAGTGAGCAGAGAATCCCACACTCCGGTGATGAACCCTTCTGCTTTCTCTAACGGTACTTCAGACTTGAAATCTTTAAACTTCACCGTGTATTTGTAAGCCGTGGTTCTAAATTTTCTAGAGGAGCGCTTTTCCGTCTCTCAAATGGAATAGTATTTTTCAGGGTTGACTAAAGGTGGTGAACTTGGTTTAGAGGTTTCAAATTCTGGTTCACTCATGTCCTCTTCAAAATCACTGGCATGAATTTGTGCCAAGATTTCACCCCTGGTTCGAGGCGATAGATCACGTTTCTGCCTCTTACTTTCTTCTTCTTCTTTCTTCTCAAATGAATGGGATCGTTTCATCTTGAAAGCAAAAAGTCAAATGACTCAAGTTCAAACACCATGAGCTACTTTATAGTCATAGCAGACCAGCGTATATAAAAGGGTGTGTGTCTTATCTTTTCACTATTCATTTCACTCTCAAGCCGAGCACAACGATGGAAGAGACTAACCAGATGGAACGTTTCGTCAGAGCTTTGCGAGGGGTCATTAGAAAATTCTCTTCAGACCAGCCTACGGACTACTCTCCTTCCTTTCGAGATAAAAGTCAAGATACTTGCTATATCTGTCAGAAGAAAGGGCATTGGTCTTCAGAGTGTCCAGACCGTCAAAAAAGAACAAAAACAGGGACTAAAAAAGACAAAAGTCAAGATACCTGTTATTATTGTAAAGAAAAAGGACATTGGTCTCCAGATTGCCCAAAAAAGAAACAAGAGGAGTCAGAAGAAAAGAAGGATTCTTCAGAAGAAGAGAGGGATTCTTCGGAAGAAGAGAGGGATTCTTCAGAGGAAGAAGAGGAAGAAAGAAGACAATTCTATTTACAAGAGGCAAAGAAACAGGAGAAGAAGAAAAGAAGAAGGGAAGAAAATGAGGAAAAGACGGTGAAGAAATTTAAAAAACAGAGAGAGTAAACAAGGAGAAAGAAGAAGTGAATGAACTTTTTATTAAAGTGTTGTGTTGTGAATTGTGAATTGGATTGTAAAAAAATGGATAAAAGAATAAATGAATGATATAAGGTAAGTGTCTTTGAGTTTTGATTTTAAAATAAGAACGTACACTCACGCACTCATACACAGACACGTACTATAAGGGTAAAATGGGTGGGGTTTATTTTTGAGTTATTGGCAAATTGAAATTGTATTTCTTTTCGAGAAATGTGGGTGGCCCTGAAAAGGGCCTTTTTCTCTTTATGATGTAGGGGTGAGTTTAAGCAATCAACTTTAACTGCCTTAAGCCTTTGCCACGGCCAAGGCCTACTTCTGGACTGCGTAATGTTGATGATGATGATAATGATTGGGTTGAAATCACTAAGGGTGGTACGGTAGGCTTAGTCACAGGGTTGACGTGTTTAGCTCGGGAAGGTCGTATTCTCTTCGGTCGTGATAAAGAAGTCTGATACATTTGTTTCAGACTTCTTAACTCCGCTAAAATGTCCAACAGTACCGTGACCGTTTGATTTTCACCCTCTTGTTTCTTTGCTGCTACTTCTTCTTGCTGTTGTTTTTTTCTTACCTCTTCTTCTTGTTGCTGTTGCTGTAGGAGAAAAGCCTGTTCCGCTTCCTTTTGTCGTTGTATAAATTTCTCCAATTCTTCTTTCTGTCTCTGTCTAAAATTCTCCACTTGCGGTAATGAAGAAGGTAACGAAGGTTCCGGAACAAATTCTTGCGAGGAGAGAAAATCCACAAAATCCCAATTCACCTCTTCTGAAAGTAAGTCCGGGTTCCCTTGGGCAGTCTCCCCTGCTGGTGCACCCCAATGGATCGTTTTCTGAGTTTCCGTCATGTTGAATCACTGTCGCATAGATTGACTGCACACAAGCGCTAGCGAATCTATATAGACTACGTGACGTCACAGACTGCTCTCATCGGATTGGATGCGGGCTGACTGAATTCTGTAACGCGTGTTCGGATTGGTGAATGAACTCAATCCGTTTCAATCCTTCCTGTACCTATAAATAAGCGCCGTTCAATGCATTGATTCACCTGTTCTCGTCGCTTCAAGATGTGGACTACAGTTGAGTCATCCACCCTTGTGTCTTCCATGATGTTTCGGACAGACTTGCTCATGTATGTCCGATCCAAGTGGACCGTTGTCCACAGGACAAACACCAGCCTGTGGATACGTAGGATCTACGTCGAAAGACAAGGATGCCTGAAAAGAGTGCTGATGTACGGACCAACAGTAAGACGCAGCCTAAGGACAAGAAGAAGACCAATGCGGTGCCCTTTATGTTAATGAATACATTAACATAAACCCAAAGGCCCTTTTCAGGGCCAGCCATATTTCTCGAAAAGAGATAGCCTTTCCATTGCCTACCCCTTTTTTTTATTTTATTTTTTATTTTTTTATGTTTCAATTTTACATAGACCCTATACAGTCCCAAGGGTTTTTTTTTGGCCATGTTAAATATACATAGACCCTATATTGTCCCAGGGTTTTTGGCCATGTTAATTCCCATAGACCCTATATTGTGCCAGGGTTTTTGGCCATGTTAATTCCCATAGACCCTATATGTTCCCACGATTTTTCTCCATGTTAAATTTACATAGACCCTATATGTTCCCAAGGGTGTTTTTAATGATAAATCCCATAGACCCTATAATATCCCCCTTCACTACTTACGTTCTTTCATTATTGGCATTATAATGTATACTTATGAAGTTAATTTTATACTTATATCAACCATCTCAGATATTTGTATTATGAAGTATTTTTTCTTTGGAAAAGACGGTAATAAGTTGTTTATAACCTAGTTTGTAGACCCCAGTTGCATTGTTTGGTATAAAAATACGGCTGCATGAGATACGAAGGAAGGAAGAAAACAAGCCGAGTTGTACTTGTTGTGCCAGAATGAGACTCTTGCAAAATCAGAAAGTGTAATTTGATTGACCGATGAGACGAAGTGATGTTTAACTTAGTTGTTATGATAATTTCACTAACTTTTAATTGGCCGATTGAAATACACATGCTGCATCGGCGTCTGCATAAAACAAAATGATTAATGATATCCTTTTAAGATTATACTAAATATTTTGGCATGAGTAACTAAAGAAAATATGTATAGATTAGTTATGAGATAGCAAGAAATTTTGTGAAATTTAGCTTGTACAAAGATTAATCAAACGCATTCTGTGAAGCATTTCATTATCTATCTATCTATCTATCTATCTATTTATCTATCTCTCTCTCTCTCTATCTATCTATCTATCTATCTATCTATCTATCTATCTATCTATCTATCTATCTATCTATTTGTCTATACATATATAGAAGTAAAGAAAACAATACAGACGATTTCTGATTCTGTTTCACCATACTCTCAAAAGAGACTTGAACAACACGCGCTTGATTCATAAAACTATGATATTCATGATTATATCGAAATGTAATTCTGGTTGTGATTTAATGTGAAGTTTGTATTAAAAAGATTGATTTTCGGTTACCTATACAGATTTTATTATTATTGATCTAAAAATGATAATGAAATAAGACAAGCATCATTAAGACTGTGCCTAGATCTTGATTTGCTGAATCAGTATTACTTCGGCATTAGAAAATCAGTTTCGTCATGATTCGGCTTTTCTAGTGATGTCATCCTCACATTATCAAAATAGAATAAATAAACATCGTAAAGTGCTCTTTCTCATATCTAGTCCTTGTTAATGACGCTATGACCCAAACTATTTTTTCTAATATATCTCGTCTCGACCATGATGTTATTAGATCAAGGTATCCTTTTCACGCACCGGCCTAACCCACGTGTCTGGGCCCATGCCAAATAATAACACTGCTCAAACTCGGTCAATGCCGATAAACATATTACCGTTTAAATGACGTGTCTGGCCACATGTTGAAGTAATGAGTCACAAATTATCTGCCATCCTGCCTTACACTTAACCGGAAGAAAAGAAAGAAAGATTATATATATATATATATATATATATATATATATATATATATATATATATATATATATATATATATATATATATATATATATATCACAAAGTTCAGAAGGTAAATTACTTGTCAAGAATATGAGAAGGATGTTTAAATATGCGTAATGAGAAACGTCCAGGCTGGGATGTATTCACCGTTGTTTTGTATTGTATTTCAAAGATGATGGGCTATTTATGAGATCAGTAAAATGTGGATATACACCAGTATCATTATTATTTACTTAAAAATAATGTATCATACAATGCATGCCAACACCAAATAAAAATATATATGGGGGTGGGGGGAGGTTGCGGGGAGCGACCAATATCATTGTTGAATGTAATTTACAAAATTGTTTCAGATTTCATTGCAAATAGAATAATAACTATTTTGCATGACTTAATTCACGAAGACCATAAAAGATTTTATTTCTGGTAGATTTATTGGGAAAAAAATTGCATTATATAATATTTTTTAAAGCGGGTATTAAAGATATCCATGGTCTAATTGTGTCAATAGATTGCTAAATGTCATTTGGTACAATTTCCAGGAAATTGAGAGATAAAACTTTTAGGTACTTTAATTTTGTATAACTGGTGGAAGTAATACCCAGGTAAACCCCAGAAGGAACCATCGACCCACGAAAAGCTACTGGCAAGCCTTCTCACATACCCACATTGACCGAACTAGAGACTCGAACCCAGAAAGACAGAGGTGAGATGTCAGTGATCCGTAACGGTGAGCGCTTTAGACCACTCGGCCACTCGGGGCCCATCTAGACAAAGTCAAAAGAGTATAATACACAGAAAATTATGTACAAATATATATTTCTGGTTGTCAAATACAACCGTCGATTAGTACATGATAATGAAATTATTTCCGATCGGAAGGGAGGCTTGAAATCGCAAATACAGATGTGTTGTATGCGTCATAGGGACAAATATTTGTTTTCGTCTTTATCTGATGCCTGTTTAGGAAAAGATTACTATTTCCTTCTTTTGGAGCTGAGTTAAGCGGGAACAGTTTCACCACAGTGGTCATTAGTAGGCTGTTATGGCGACATTCATTAATGTCCTTGTTCCGACCAAACTGTAACGACGGACATGCAAGAAACCGGAAGCTGGTGATCTTGCACTTTAAAAAAAAATGCTTTCTCTCTGGTCGTAAGTTCCAAGCCCATGGAGAGATAACTGTCGTATTTTGATTCTAAAATCACCAAGCAATTCCCTCATATATACATGCCCCACACCTTCCTTCTGACCATAGACGAAGTCACAAAATCAGTCATTTTCTAAATGATTGGTTATGTTTCAATTCAAGCTCTTCTGTATGGTCATGAGTGCAAAGCTCTGTTAAACTCTCCGTAAAATTAGGAGATCTGTACATCATATGCATACACAACTTGTAAATTGGCAAGGTCATGGTCATTTGAAAAGGAAAGCATATCTGTATCAGGCAGGGAAGTAGGCGTTACACACAAATCGCACTATCACGCGAACAGATCTTGAAGTAACACATTTATTAAAATACAACAAACATTATCCTACAGATGCAGTGTTCTTGGTAGAGGACATCCACGAAAGCACTTGCTAATAGTATCACTGTATCAAAAGATTTAATAAACATCAGTCTTTGTGCACTGATTAGAATGGTACAGGTTGGAATAAAGAATGATTATTTTCCAGCGCCTGAGGAAATCCAGCAGTATCTCTACCTACCAACCAAGCTACTTTACAACATACCTTCCCGACTTCCCGCATACATACGAATAGGCAAACACATACATACATGCATGCATACATACATACATACATACATACATACATACAGGCGGTGGTGAAAATTAGTGATCTGGACAGGGATATAAAATAGATTAACACGCGACCCCGTATGTAAAATATAGCAAAATGAAATATAACATAGCATGTGAATGATTCACTTTCTCGGAGAAATAGAGTTACAAAATTATGCACAATTCAATTAGCCGTTCTGCTGCTCTGATGGAACACATTTCATCGAATGATCAAGTGACTGATCGAATTCAGATTGCCGGCATGACAGCATCACCTGGTGCTTCCGGTCTTTACCAAAGCATTGCCTGCATTGCCTCTGATCGGTCAGCCTCTCTCTCTCTCTCTCTTTCTCTGAACCATCGTAGCAAGATACGATCGAAAATCTATGAAAAGACGAGCGTAGAGGATTTTGACTTGGATTTTTGCTTGTGTCATACGACGATGTCTCTGAACCTATGAATGATGGTAAAAGTTAAATCAGACGGACCAAAGGAAGAGCGAGAGAGAACGCCATGCGCAGGTCAATGGCTGATCTTTCAGTGTTTGTAGAACTCTACTTCATTAATTAAAACCATCTTTCATGTGTAAATCATAAGTGTGTTCTAAGTTGATTTAATCAATGTGAATAAAAATAGAAACTCAAAAAAGAAAACAATCAATTTATCAATATGCAAAGGTGATTGTAAATAGCCACAAAAGGCACAGCACAACATTTTGCAGTTCGTGAAACAAGGGTAAAGTTAGGTAACACTAAGAAATGTCAGTGTACATAATCATTGCTTAATACTCGTCATGGGGCTGAATCTAATTTTAGATCTTGTGCTTAGTTTATTATATTTACGATCCTAGAATGAGAAAGTCATGTAAATGACAGGCTTTTGCAATTTCCGTTTAGCGGGAATATTTTACGGGAAGACACAAATACGAATGTTTTTTCTGGACCAATGTACGTCTTTGTGACTATAGGTATAAAATAAACAAATGAATTGCATGTAAATTTATTTACTTTAATACCTCCTTGGCCATATCAATTTACACACTACATTAACTTATTACGTTTTTACCTTAAAATCTTAAATATCGCTTAATATCTCCTTGAGACAGCACTCCCCGATTTTTATTATTTTTTCGAAGTAAATTTAATTATCTTTAATCATAGTTGTAAGGATTTTTTGCATGACTTTTTCTTCCTAAATATTAGATAGTTACACAGAATCTAATCAATGTATCTTTAACATATACAACAGTGTTTGGGAAGTATTTGAAATTCAGTGTTAATATAAAGTATTTGAAATTCGGTGTTAATATACGTCAGTAAGTTTATAAAATACCATTCCATTTTCATTCCGTGACAAAATTTGAAAAACAAAGGAAATGGTACCACTAAAATATTTAGGCCACTGTTCAGTGACTGAATTGGATTATTCAATCCTCATGATTTACATAAAACTCACATCTTGCTGAATCTGTATTTAATATTAAAATACCAGATTAGATCTAAAGTTTTAAGAGATTTCAAGACCATATCACATATTACAATCTTGCAATGTTTCCTTATTTATATAGCATGGGAATCAATACAGCCAAAGAAGATCAAACAATACTGGTACGCATTGTTGTTGACTTCAATATGACAGTATTTCATCATATTTGTGCTTGAGAAGGTCTGTTTGAATTATGCAACAGAATAGAATATCAGTAACAACTCAGATCTAACAAAGACACGAGATTATGTACTCGCCCACCCAACCCACCTCGCCCCACCCTACCCAAAAACAAGTGTAAAGGTGGTGCTGTATTGCATAATGAAAAGTAGAAAAGAAAAGAGAAGAGAGGATACAAAAAGTGGATTTCGCCCAATCTCTTGTGGAAGCACGGTATGTATGTATGTATGTATGTATGTATGTATGTATGTATGTATGTATGCATGCATGTACCTACCTACGTACGTACGCACGCACGCACGTACGTATGTATGCATGTGAATTGTTTGAAAGTAGTGATAAGGGGCACTTTAGCCTCACGTAGACTTTTGTGCTAAAAAGGGTCAGGCACTATAGCCTTACGTAGACTTCTGTGTTAAAAAGGGTCCCACCACTATAGCCTCAAACTGGAATTTTACATGGGCCTGTTTAGATTCAATAGGAACTGACGTTAAGGTAGTCGACATTGGCAACAATGTTGGGTAAATGAGGACATATAAGGAAAAACACATTGGGAACGTATAGGGACAAGGGGAATTTGACGTGGGGAAATTTAACATGGGTGGGACTATAGCGGGACAAGGGAAAGTTTAATATAGGTTGGGACTGTACAGGGACAAAGGGAATCGAACATAGGGAATGTTTAGCCACAATGGATTGGTACTGTCTAGGGACAAGGGGAATTGAACATGGGATTATCTAGGGACATGGGGACCTTGAACATGAATGGACCTGTCTAGGGACAACGGGGAAATTGTATAGGGCCTGTCTAGGGACAATGATGGTACAGGGCCAAACACAACAGAGACAGAGACAGACATATACTAATACAAGCCCGAGATTTATTTATATATAAAGCATTACCTAGACCTGAAATTTTGTTGAAGTCGTTTGCGTGTATTTTGTCGCAAGAAGAGAATATAGCTTGAATTTTTAAAAACACCTTTCGGACAAAATAGTATAGTAGATTAATCAAAATTCAAGGTGTTCATGAACATCTATCTGCCTCTCTATCTGTCTGTCTGTCTGTCTCTCTCCGTTGACTAAAGTTCAGTGTCTTTGTTTGAGAATCCATAAATTAAAAAGTGGAGTCAAATAGTTTCAAATTTGAAAGATATCACACACCAAATATGTATCTGCTAAAAAGCTATTATAGAATGTGAAGTTTGTGTAACTTGTAAAATTACGTATCAAACACATGCCTAAATTGTTCATTCTAGACCGTTATACGATAGGACTGGATGATTATGTGTAGTATCTATGAAGGTGAAATGAGCTCACCTATGGGGGGGGGTATTTTTATTTTACAGCTTTTGATTATAAAAGAAAGATGCCGGTGTAAAACAAGAACTGCACGCTCAGATTTCACTTTCAACTTTGATATCACCATATACAATATAAATTTAGCTGAACTGAACACTAATGAGTCATAAAAGCTTTATTCGAAAAAGTGGCACGGTGAAACAAATTCTGAATACCGAAACAGCGGCCTTGATAGTCTTGCCTACGTGACTACCATCATATATCTGTCGCGTCTTTCATGGGTGCAGCACGCTAAACGTAGATATAGAGTATTCAATAAATGAACAAATCACTGCTGACATCATATTTTTATGATGTCTTATTTAAGACAAAAGAAGATCTCAGTTAATATGGTAAATAATGGTAGAATTAGTTATCAGCTGTTAATTAGAGGTGTAACATAGTTTGTGGTATTGTAGTTATGACAAAATGTATCGGGATAAAGAATGATTGTGTTTGATTGTGTTTAATTTCAAAACTACCTGGATTGTGCGTGCGTGTGTCTGTGTGTTTTGGATTTTTAACGTAGCTTTAACAATTACTCAGTCATATGTCTGCAGTGTATCAGTTTATAGTGATATCAAGCACTGGGGCATCATGCTGCAGACACGTAGCATGATGTTCAACCTAGTCACACTATCCTGACACCTGGCCGACCAGTCCTAATACTAACCTCTTAATGCTGAACGCCAAGAGAGGCAGCTGCTTGTACAATTTTCATAAGTCATTGGTGTGAGTCGGATAGGGTTCGAACCCGCGACCTCCCACATCCGAGGCGGACGCTCTAACCACTAGGCCACCGGAGCGGTCAAAAAAAAAAAAAAAAAAAGAAACGCTCGGTAATAACTGTTCTAATTCAAACTGAAATTGGTCATGTTTGAACTAGTAGAAAAATCAGTACTATATCCTATTTAAAAAAATACCCCCATAATTGTCGGGTGAAAATTTAGCCAATATCATTATGCATGCGTTCGAATATAGTATTTTATGATATTCCGGATAGAAAGGTCACGAGAAAGTTTTTCATTTCATTAGTAATTTCCAGACATGCGCGGAAGAAAGTAGAAAAGGTAATTATATCATCATCTTCCGACATTTAACGTACTTCAAGAAATATTGATTTGGGTCTACCACGGTTTCCTTATTTATTTATTTATTATTCATTCTCTCTGACCAATCATTCTGGAAGATGACACTTAATATAATAATCAATCCAACGTAGAAGTATGAAGTAATAAATATTCGGAAGGAATGTAGCATCTGGGCTTGATCATAGACCAATTATGTAAACACAAACGACAACAATTTAAATCATGGGCGACAATCTTAACAACGTATAGACCATAGACTCATGAATATTTGCACAATTGATTCGATCTACTAGCTTTGATATAGAAGTAATTGATTGCCTGACGACAGGTAACAGATCAAAACAAGCAAATCCTGACAAAGTTCGGTGGAAAATACTTTATTTTTATGGACATAAATTTTCAAAGACAACACGAGAAAGTGTTACCTTAGAAGTCTCGCAATATACAGTAGCAACAACAACGTCTAATTAGCCAATCGATTAAATAATATTTAAGACACTTAAGAAATGATTTTCGTTAAAAGAAAAGCCTTAGCACGGTGTTTACCAGAGGTCGTTGCATCAAAAGTCAGTCTCAGCAGAGCAATATTTCATTTCTTACTGGCTTACAGATACCTGCATTCGTTTTTGTATTGACCTATCGCAATAAAAAGATATGTTTTCGAAATGCGGCACCCACATAATAAAATAGTCACACACAGAAATACCACAACGACTGACTGATGATACGCTGTTGTCAATTTCTTACGAAATGTGTTAAAATAAAGGTGAGATTTGTACAGTCCTGTTGACACCAAATGTATTGTATTTCATCTCGCGTTACAAACTATGATTTCAATCCTGAAAAGACACATGACGTATAATAAATTTGTGTGAAGAACGGTTTGACAATTATGTGTGAATACAATTATTTCGAAGATATTAAAATATTAATCCATAAATGGTATAGAAGAATAAACATATACATGATATTTCTTAAACATATTATTTTGTAAGGATAATTTCGAGGAGACTTATTTATGTATACTGTTGAGACCTACATTTATTGATGAAGGCACACATTTGCATACAGTGGTTAGCATTGGACTGTTCCTCGGAAGTGAATGATTGACTGTTGCAAATCAGTATACTGATTTTTACGCCAAGGCAATGGACTCCTTACGCAATACGTGTTTCGGACGAGTTGCAGTTCCTGATATCAGCCCTAAAAATCATACCGAGGCTTTCAGTGCCGAGAGAATATTCTTTATGTTGATTTGGAAGTGGAGATCGGCATTGGAAAGTCTGAAAATACATCATTTTCATGTACTTATAGTGATGATAAACAAATATGAGCATTCAGACTACAACAACAACAACAACAACAACAACTACTACTACTACTACTACTACTACTACTACTACTAATAATAATAATAATAATAATAATAAACAACCTATTCCACAATTTAAAAAATAAATAAATAACACACACAACCAAGCAAATAAAAAATTTCTCTTAGAAATTGGATTTCTACTTAAGATTTGTTTTGGAATGTATTTCATCTTGTTTTGCACTAAACCAGTTAAATCAAGTTCTTTTTCAGCTTTAATTATATTTAGCAGACGATGTTTAGAGGAATATACAGTTTAGCTATCAACACATGTTTTAAAGTATGTAGTTAAAATAAACTGTAACTACAATCAGTGGAAAACAATCACCATCCTTACAGATTCAGAAGGTAGCAGCCGTCCCCACCCTTTCTGTCAAATGTTAATTTAAAATAAAATTTTCCTTAGTCCCATTAGACTAATAACAATGTACAGATTTTAATGTGTAGTCAAATTTACGAGTCTCCAATTAACGAACTATTGTTAGTTTCAAACCCAGAAAATGTCTACATAAATCCATTTTCAGGATCCTGGATCAAAGTCTGACAATTATCGAAACAATTTTAATTTAAAATAACATGATTCTATTGTTTTGGTATTTTAATTTAAAATAACATTATTTGTTAATTTTGGTTCTTTAAGTAAAATAACTTTATTCTATAGATCAATATTTTAATTGAAATAACATTATTCTGTGGTTAGATATTTTAATTAAAATAATAATATTCAATAATTTGGGTATTTTAATTAAATTAACATTATTCTATACTTTGATATTTTAATTAAAATGATATTATTCTATAATTTTCTTATTTTAATTTTATAAAACCCAAACATTTGTCTATAGATTAGGTATTTTAATTTTACACAACATTATTCTATAGCTTTTGTATTTTATTAAAATGACATTATTCTATAGTTTGGGTATTTTATTTTAAATAATATTATTCTCTAGTTTAGATATTTTAATTTAATATAACATTAGTCTAAATCCTTGGTATATTTTTTCGTGAATGTGGTAACGTTTTGCGTACATAAATAAGGTCTGTTCCTTGAAACATTAATCTGACACGTCAGTAAGCGAAAAATGCAAGTGCAATTTCTTTTTTTCAAAATTTGTTCCTTTCATCACTGTTTTTGTCTTATCTACTAAATAATCATAAATGATCATAAATCTAAATGAAATTCATTTCTGATAATTTAAAAAAATCTCCGGTCCACTATGCATTTCGGAGAGTCATAACAGACTGAGAAATGTTGGATGTCAACATCACCTTTACCCCAATTATTTTAACCATGAGGCGTCATTTGTCCTGCAAATTAAGGCTCAGGTGCGCGATATTAGCATGGTTGTTTGTTTGCTGACACTATCGTTGTTCAGATTTAAGATTTCTTTTCATAGTTTGACAGTTAAGCACGGTTTAAAGCTCACTGGAGTCGACACTAAGGTGAAATTTCGTCGGAAATGAAAGACAAATGTATAAGAATCAGCTGGAAACGATTTTTCAAGTTGATGCAGTTTATGAGAGACATTGGCGGCCAGATTCTGGAACATGTATCCTCAACTCGTTCCTGTTGTGGATCTCTTATTACAATCGATTCAATCCTTTTCTGTATGTTGCGTGGTGTGTCTATTCGTGCGTATGTGTTCTATTTATAGATCAAGCTAGTCTATAAGGCACAATAGAATAGTTGAAATCAGCTTGTTATTTAACCGAGTGCTTAACATACAGTAGTGTAACACAACAAATAACCAAACTTATTAAGTTATTTAAAAACTGTAAAAATCCCTACAAATTTTGGATGATGGGTAATTTCTTCGGCTCACTGAACATCAGCTTATTCTACTCCTGGGTCAATAATTGCTTGTTACTCATTGATTTATAACAGTTAACTGCACATGAAAATGAACACAGGGCGGAAGGGATTGGTCAACGGTGTACGAATGATATGTCCAACAGGTACCGGCAGTGAAGAAATATTGTAACAGAACCCAGCCTCCTTTCTCTAATAATCTTCATGTTCTTTCTACCGACAGGCTTTTTAATAAGTTAACGAACATCTTCGATTTCCACGCGATAGAGATCAGCTGCATGAACCTGTTGGGTTTAATTAACGGCGCAAAGGGTTCAGTGCATTCTTCGGTGAATTCTTCTCGGGCAGAATGTCGAGCGGTTAAGTTATAGCTAAATTTCGCGTTAACACTATACAATTTTATATTTTCGTATCTCTGCTAGTCCATGTCTATAAAATGTTCTATAGCTCGATTAGGAACCATTGCGCATTGGTAGTAAATTACCAAATATGGTTCGTTCATGATATTTTTTCCATACACGACTGCGGTGACGGAATATGCATTTTCATAAGAAACTTCAAAATTCTTGTAGTAGACATCACAACAACATTTTGTTCTCGACGACGTTGCTCACGTACTGGGTCAAATTTACCCCGGACAATCCCCTGATCATCTGCTAAGGTAAAAAATTTAATCCAATCAAAACAAAAACCAACCCAGTTTGCTTCTTCTAATATTGATATAATTTTTGTGTGAGCATATTACCCATTCGTCCCGTCGGATATAATATAATATCATCGTATTCAGAAAGGTAGTTTGTCGACTCAAACGGAGCAAACTCATCCAGGTTCTGTTATCATCATCTTGTCGAATAAACTACACAGTACTGTTAATCTAAGCATTTTTTTTTCTCCACCAGATCTGCAAGACAGGTCTAATGTTTATACTGGAGATATATACATTTTATACCATGACTGTTTTGGTCATTCATATTTAAGTGTATTTGTAGTAATGAAATATAAACATATGCATATGTCAGGGATGCGATGTGATGCCCACTCCTTATGATGCTTTGGTTATCGTTATCTAGCCCAGATCGAGTGCACAATACAATAAAATATGAAATTAAAGGATGGAATAATAGAGATCTGAGCCGAGATATAAAAACAGAGCAACACGAGCCCCATATGAAATATATAAAAAATTTAATCAATTACAGAAACAAAATGAACTGAACGTGACATTTGAATGATACACTTTCTCTTAGAAATATTTACAAAATTAGTCGTTCTGTTCTGCCGATAAAACAAATTTAATTATATAATCGAGTGAATGATCGAACTCAAATTGCCGGCATGTCTGCATAACCAGGTTGTTTCCGGTCCTTTCTAAATCACTGTTTGGTGACAGATCAGCATTGACGTATTTATTTTCTCTCTCTCTCTCTCTCTCTCTCTCTCTCTCTCTCTCTCTCTCTCTCTCTCTCATTCCAGCATCTTCCGGTCATCAACTTTGACTTAGTTGTAGACTGCTCTCTTTTCCATTGTGCAGTACAGATATGGAGCTGTTTCCCTTCAAATAAAATATAATACGCAACTTAAATATTTTGTCAGGTTTTATTCTACCTTTGATCGAACAATATTCCTACTCTCTTTTACTCAGCTATCGTCTTATCGTAACTCAATAGAACTAAGCTAATATGGTCAGTTCGCAATATGATTCACAGACACCCTATTAAGATAAGTATCTTTTCTGTCATCTAATCGCATTTCTGACTGGAACCATGACATAACTAGAACTCTTTGATAAACTGTTAGATTCCGCTGTGAGTTGTAAAGTACTAGCTGAACGATGTCGGTTGACACACGCCTATTTCTCGATCACAAGAATCCACAACTCAGCTACACAAATTAATTGATGGACTTTACGTCTTGTCTTAACTACATTACTCGTTAATTAGATTCATTGACATAGACATGGAAAATCAATTCTTAGCATGTATGATCCATATTATTTAAGACAGGTAAACTAATTCTCACAATTCGTATCAGAGTAGTATCTGAAATCCCTACAATACACGATTTCTTTTACATACAACCACTTAATCCGAATACATTCAATATCAGTGATATGTTGCATGACATTCTAACCATACATAATTCATATAACATTCAAGACCAATGCACGATTAACTTCTTAACTCACGGAAAATTGAAGTATGAATTTAAACAAATAATTACAAACTTACATTAGTGAACATATTGTCTGTGATTGAGACTCCCCCTTTGCTTTATTGAGACTCGCTCTTACAATACAGCTGAATCTCTTTGATTATGGATTTCGCAGATTCTTCCAGACCTCGGTCGCATGGACGATTCGTTTAACGAGAACAATTTCTTGTTAATTTCATCGGAGTCCATCAGAATTCCCTTTCTGGAGAAAAATTTGGATTGCCGACGTTCGCAAGGAAATTACTTGAACTTCGTCTAGTAAACACCCCCTCGTTTGCGTAGTCAAACAGGATTAACTTTCTCTAACCGTCAAAATGTTAACACTCCTATCGAAGTCAAAATATTTCTCTCGAGAAAAATCAAATTGAATCTTACAATCGTCTTAACCATAATATCCTTCACATCTTGGCAACTTAGAAAATGAATTAAAATTCATCCTATATGACGTAAAATGCAGGTCTGACATTATGAAATATAGATCATGGAAATTTATAACACTTTGAAGATTTTTTATAATTATAAAAAAAAATAAAAAAGTAAAAGAAAATAAACTTTGAATGTGTTCACAGAACAAAGATGCTGATGCCAATAGGGTAAACTTAGAAAGCAAAAGTTAAAGATGCATTGTTAAGTCCAAAGGTCATTTGTGGACCATAATCTTGAATTTTCAAGGAAAGAAAAGGTAATCATTTAACTTGGCGAATATCTTGTAAGTTTATAAACACAATACAATTTTGTGTGAAAACAGAATTTGTGATGTAAAGATATTCTCCTAAATCAACAAGCCATGTCTTACATTTTCACATACAGTCTTAAAATAAAACTTTATCTAGCCGTCCTTGCTGCTAAAATCTACCGTCGTTGATTGCTATTACGTGGTTCTTTGCAAATGAACTAATATTAAATTAATGTTGCACCGAACGGATATGGACAACGCAATGTTGTGCCTCCGTAGGATATTGACAACTCTATTTGGTCCATCCGCAGGATATGGACAACGCATTGTGGTACCTACGTAGGATATGACAACTCTATTTGGTCCATCCGTAGGATATGGACATCGTTATGTGGTCCATCTGCAGGATATAGACAACGATATATGGTACCTCTGTAGTATATGTCATTTCAGTTGTGCAAATACAATAACGGTTTTTCAGTTTACCGAAAAAATATCATACATCTTATGTCCATGTTTGTTGAACTAGAGATTAAGTTTTATAGTATTTTTAGATGCAAGCATGTAGTTAACTCTGAAAAATTGAAGACCATATTTGCAAATTTCTCACATATGAATTCTTAATATTAATAAAGCCCGCTGGTGAAAGTAAATTGTAACTGGATGACAGTATCATATAAAATTTTACTAATAACAAAATCGAAATGCTCGCAATGAATCCATGTTTCAGGAAATGTACCCTAGTGTAGGGAGATTATGCATTCTGAAGTATTTAATTGGAAGTCAGTGAATTCCTTTTGTTTACATCATTGGATTCTTTTTGAAATTACTTCTGAACCATGTGTGTTAAAAAGACATTGTTGAAAGACCCGCAGTTTTCTGTCCTAATAGTGTGTGATACGCTCTGTCTGAAAGTAAAACTACGTGGAGACACACATACTAGGACCATTAGCAAGGAATGTTGCAAATGGTCTGAGAGAAATAAAGGAATACATATATTATAACAAATTAGTAGATGGCAAACATAGTTTATATTATCAGCAACATTACATTATTGCTTTGCTCGTGAGTACGATAGAGTCATTTATAAGAACGTTATAGATACCGTGCAAAACTTTATTTTACTAAACGGGAATTAAAGAATGTGATGGAAACAATTCTACATATTTATTCAGAACCGTCGATTATGGTCATTTGAAAGTTACACGCCTTGAAGAACATCGATTGTCAGAAGAAGATACTCCAGCCCTCTATAGTGAATACAGAGCTCCTGAGTTTTATACAACGGAATGGGAAGTAAATGAAAATGGAGGTCCTATGATGAAATAAAATTAGCTCATGCGTTAAACAATACAGTTGCGCCTGAATAAAGCACAGTAATTTCCGAATGCAAGCAGAGAAGGTCGGTTGCAGAAAGACTGGATGGAGGGCAGACTTTCACAGGCCAATACCCCTATGCAGAGGTAAGAGAGGCTGCAGTGTTGATAAAGCGGATCTCTACTGCCCTGGCCATATAAACTGGTGTCTTGTGTTGAATGTTCCCCTTATTGTACGGAACAGACCGGTATTGATGTCTTTGTAGAATTTAGCGGCTATTTTGATTCCTTTACCGACATTGCAGATCTAATCAGACATATTTTGTTTAGTGACCATAGTACATTATGTCCAAATATTGTATTCTTTCGTGCTGGTTTATTTGATAAATACTAGCATGGAACAAGTTTCAGAAGATTTCATGTTCAAGAATATATCGTCTTTGAAAGCGAAATTACTGGACATGTCTCCACTGTACCAGATAAAGAAAATGTATGCGCTTAAAGCACGCATTCAAACAAACCTCTGCACTGGAAGGCGTATATATTGTTAGAAGAGTGACATTTGGATTTACTTTTGCTAGTGCAAATTATTATGGAAGGCTTCATTAACCACAAATGCTTCTGAAAGGCAAAGAATCCAGTGAAATTACTAAGTACAAAGGGTTTACAACTGTACTTAGCGTATGACAGACTTTTAAATATCTTCAACAGAAAACATATAGGAATCATTCAAGACAGGGATACACTGGAACTTGCCAAGCACTATCAATGCATAAACACCGTGTTTGAAATAAGAGCTGAAGCAGGAACAGCAAGAAGCTTAACAGAGTCAGAGTTGAAAGCAAAATCTGCTTGGTCTGTCCTATTACAACTCCTATATTAAGCGTTACTCAGTTTTATGTGAAAGAGAAGAACGAGTGCACCAGAAGATAACTGGGATAAGAGATTGTTTCGTAAACTCAATGTTGAACAACCTTGTAAGACTGAAACACAAATGTTATCTCAATCCTGGTGAAAACGGATCACTATCTGAGTTGTGCACATTACTACTCACCTTATAGGGTTTACCACATAAAGCTGCCATTAAAAGAACTTGGCATGCTGCTCAATGCAGACCCAAAATTGCCTTTGCATTCAGCTGCATGAAAGAAATTGAGCTTACAAAAGAGGAAGGACGGATGTGCATTCTAGAAGAATTCCCATATGAGTCAGGCGTTAGAGAGAGGTATGACCGGTTGCGAAGATAAACGTTTATACCTTGGTGGTCCCTGATTTCAGAAGGTAATACTATAAATAATTATTAGTTAAAGTTGTAATAATATTGTTATTGCATTAATCATGTTAAATTCAGTTTGTAAAGAGCGGCAAGTAATTTATAAAATGAACATAACAATTTAAACTAACAATGCATACGTTTACTTGCAAGCTAGAAGAAAGGTGATCTCCATTAAAAAATAGCCAAAACTCGATCTTATTTAATTTAGCCGAGTTGTCAGAAAATGGAAAATGAACATGAGTTGATTTATTTATCATTACTTAAGACATTTATTGAAAGTGCCAGATATATTATGCATTATTTGCTCTCCCTGAACACTTCCAGAAGTATGTTGACTGTACTGTGCAATACAATTTTCTGCAAGGGATCAAAACCAGGAGGATGGCATAACTTCCGAAATATTACCTGCTGATACTTTAGAAGCAGATCAAGCAGATCTGAGTGATGATAACATGCCATTTCTGAAGCTGGAATAATAATTCCTGATAATGTATCTAGACGAAACAGTTGACATTTCAACTGCACCAGAGTCTGAAGATGAATCAAACAGCAACTTTTCTGTATCAGAGTTGGAATTTCAAATTCCTCCCAAAATAACTTTAAGATAATTTATCGATCACGAGGCTTCTTTGCATTGATACCTTTCTTCAGGGTAGTGTGGATGTGTGGGAAGATACATTTGAATGACAAAATAGATACTACTTGATCACATTGATGACTCACAGAACAATGTTTTTAATATAGACTATAAGAGAAATGTGACTTTTAATCAAGACAATAAGGAAAGATTTTGCGTAAAACACTTATTTCTATGCTACATTTATGACAGTCATTATAATGGATGAATAATTAGACTTACACGTTAGGGACTGAATACGACAAGTAGAAGAGGAAACAGTTTTGTGAAACACATATCTAATTTAGCATTTGAATGCTAGTAATATTTTTAAGGATGGAGAGACGGCCGCTGACACTAAATCATATATTCCGCATGATCATGATGACCCATTCTTTGTTGATGATGTGGATAAGGAAGAAATGGTTCTGAAACAATTATCGGAAGATGTATCGTTAGAATCACAAAACTGTTTCGACGAGAAGCTGCCACATATTGAGAAAAGTACATGCGACCATGTCCAGATGTGTCATGAAGTGCCCGATTTAAATTATGTTGCTGGAGCTGGTGCTGATGATGAGATTAATGCAGTCGATGCATCTGTTGGTTATTTTGGATTTAGGTGATTTCGGCCTCCGTCAACTTTATGCAGACTTCGAAAATCAGTTACCATTAGAGACGATGTTATACACAAGAGAAAGGAAGTACGTGATGATGTGCTGTTGCAAAGTGGAATACTAAACCCAAAACATGTAGTAGGGGAGATAAGAATATTGTTTGGTCCAGATAACAAGATAAGAAAATGTCTGACTGATCTTATGAAACTAAATTGCAAGTATCAACATTTTCTTAAAGCATTTCCATATCTCCATCTCTGACAATACAAAAAATACCATCCTATTGCTACCTAGAAAGAAGCAGGTCTCCTGCTGCTTGAAGATGGAACAGTTAGAATTTGGCAGTTGTCTGTGAATGTGCAGGTGTCTTTATGACACATAGCAATATTAAATTAATGTATGTGATTTGGCACGGAATTAAAGCCATTGCATGTGTAAGGATACGGTACTTTAATAAGTATGGCGCAGGCATAATTGATTCTTAATGAGGTTCCGTTGACAATGTGTTAGGCGAACTGGCCAAGAGGAGGAGAATTATAATTTAATTATCGAAATGTACAGGAGTTGAATTGTTGCATAAACAGCGTTGGTACAAATTAAAATATTTGTCATACGTTGAAACTTTGCAGAGATCGATTTATTTAGGGAAGCGGAGGTGCGTGTGTTATAATGGCGGTTGGATACACCTAAATTAAGAATGGATAGGTTACGATGAGGGATGTGCTTCCAGGCGAAGTTTCATATTTTATAAACATTTTACCAGGAAAAAAAATCACAGTTTCGCAATTGGCGTAGTCTCAAATGAATAGCAAGTATTCTCCCGTAAAAACAAATAGAAAAAGATACGTGTAGATGCAAGTCTTTGAGAGACACGTTAACCAAAGGTTATTTATTGTCAACCTTGTGTGTACATGTGTCCGACTTTAGTCAAGAAGTTATGAAGAACAAATGTTAGGCTGCATTTATTTTATATATCAGAAAAATATCTTCCACGACAGAATGTCAGAACGTCGGAATGTCGAATATAAAGATTCCGCATTGAATAGTAAGGATCTCTAGCGCATTAAAGAACTCATGCCTAAACTAAGAGTTAAGACCAGAGGGAACAAAGTGTTGCTGTACATGTCAACTCCAACCAACAAGCTACTTTGAATTTGGAGGGTGACCAGCAACCCGATCAGGTTATGCAGACATGCTGGAAAATAAGTTCTAAATGCCCAATCAGTTCACGATGCAGATTTGCCGTATCCAAGTAAACGGAACTGATAAATGCATTTTAGAACTTTAAATTGATTTATTATTGAGTAGATATGTATTATATAATTGGTCTTGTACAATTTTATTTTGTTTATCTAATTGATTAAATCTCTATACGGGGCTCGAGTTGTTCTATTCTATACCTCTGCTCATTCCATCCATCAATTTCATATTTTTGATATTCGCTCGACACCGAGGTCCATCATCCTTTAGACAGCGATAACCAACCATTAAAGGTTACAAAAATACACACCACCATCACAGTAGACGATAGTGAAAAGATGGAATGGTCCAAATTACTGTCTGCAGAGTGCAGAGACACATCAGTTAGACTGGTTTGGAGGAACAGCGTGTAAATACACTTAGCTCTATTTGTTAGGTTTATGCAGCATACTCCTTATGACGAATCTGAAATTATTGTGAATTTGATGGGAGCGTCTGGAAATAATCTAGGAAAGATTTAGAAAGATTGGGATGATACAAACTGCAGTGTTTAATACAAAAAGGATATAAAATAAATGCAACATTTGCTTTCTATGTCGAAATGGTGAACCATTGTGATGAAGCTATTGACATTGCTCTGGCTGGAATTATGGGGATTCTTGGTGGTTACTATTTACTTTGTCTGCCGTTTGAAGTCATCTTTGCCATTTGTCTTTCTAAATGGAGCAACTTCACAGTGAAACTGAAGTTGTTCTTTTTAGAAAGGCAATTGGCAAAGATGACTTCACAGCAGACAAAAGTAAGTAGTAACCACTTTCTACCGACACATCACTGTGAATTTCTCATTGGAAGCACAACGTGAAATGGAACATAAAGGTTTTCTGAAAAGCTTCAGATCAGGATCAAATATGGATGCTATTTTACGAAGCATGGCCCTGATCGATGAATTAGAGAATGTTCACCACTAAATCACAAAGAATGAAAAGTTGCGAGAGTCAACGGAAGACAGGGATGAACATTCTCTAGGTTTTACCATGAAACCAACAGATCTGAAACAAATCTTCCCTACCATGTCTCTTATACTGCAAAGAAAGGGACTATAACTGGAAGCTAGTATCGTACCATACAATAGTTACTTTAATAAATGCTTGATGGTGTCACCATTGGTATCAGAAGAAGCAACAGAGAATGTTGGCATCTATTTGATCGAGAATTTCATCAGCCAAGCGTCCCTGATAGGACATACACCACATGACAAAGCATCATCAAAAAATGTTGACTGGCCTAAATCGTTAGTTGAATGATGAAAACATGAAATCAAACATCTTTAATCGAACTCTTTTTAAGGCCAAAATAGTTATTAGAAGTGAAAGACAAAAGAAAGAAGAGAAGCGTATCAAAACGGTGACATCTTTGAGAAACATATAGACGGCCTTAGTTCAGAGACGAATGTTTATCAGGCCATTTTGAAACCAGATTGTTCAAAGCCCAAAGTAATGAAAGCAACTGGAATATAGAGAGCTATTATAATCTTGCTTGTTAATCGCTTGAAAGAATCAGAAAGTGTTATTGATAACACAAACATAGACCTTCTCCAGGTCAGGGAGGATGATTAGCTGAAGTTATTCTTGTTTTTATTTGTAAAGAGAAAGCCATACCATCTGCCATGTTGAACAACATTAAAGTAGCTACGCTAGAGTTTGCAGGGGTAAAGTTCAAAGCCAAATTAGTGAGTTGCAAACAGTATTTAAACTTTGTTCCGAACAGTATATTAAATGATCTATTGAAACATATTCATGCGTTGAAGTGAATAGTAATATGTTAAGAAAAGTATCAATTCACCCATGATGACTCTTAAGCTGCCACAAGAGAACAGCGAAAGAACAAATAAACATGTTTACATGCTGCTATGTTGACAGTCCAGCATCTCAAAAAAGAGCAGGTCAACCTTTGACGAGAACTTCACCGTGAAGTCATCTTTGAAAGTATTTTAGATTAACATATGCTTTGTATTGATTGTCACACAGTGTAAAGGCCAGTACTGAGAAACAAATGTAGAGAACATATAGTAAAATTAATTGTGTTCTATGTCCTGTCAGGGCAGCATTGATTCAACTTTAAATTGCTATAAATTTTTTATTATTAAAGATAGACACATGAGATTTTCACACCACGTGTATATTGACTGTAGCAATCGGAAAATATAATTAAAATTTAAATATTTAATTAAATTTTGTTTATAAATTAATTTTAAAAATTTCAAAATTTAAAAATAAATGTTTCCCTTTAAATTCACAGAAATGGTATCTGTTGGAGATGACACTCATTATTATTAACAGCAATGTATTTCTACACCATACAGAAGTTGCAATGGAGGATTTTTTCAAAGCCTGTCAGCGAAAATCTCATTAAATTCTGTAATAGTACATAATAGAGTTTGTAAAATATGGACAGGAAATGTAACAGCCAATGGATTATATGGCCTATTGTCATATAATGATCCCGTGACAAACACATGGAAGAAAAAACATGTTCACAGACTAGCACTGATGGTGAAGTTGAGAAGTCTGACTATACCAAAGGAGCTAGATGCATCCCATTTATGCCATAATAGTTTGTGTGTGAATGTGGATCATCTGATTCTAGAGCGTCATTCCGTTAACAATAATAGGCAGTATTGCAAAGGTTATGGTCATTGGATTGGCCATGGTGACTATCCAGACTGCATGATAAAGTTGAAATTGTAATACGGAATAAATTCAGGTATCATGATATATCCTTTACACCCACCCACATCCATATCAATTTATGTCTGTCATGGAAGGAAGGATGGATGGATGGATGGATGTGATGAGTAACAAGGAGAAAGGAAAGAGTGTGGTCTTTATTTTAGTAGACCATTCTGGTATGACAGTGCTTTCTTAAATACATTCCTCCCTCCCTTCTTTCCTTCCTTCCTTCCTTCATTTCATTCATTCATTCATTCATTCATTCATTCATTCATTCATTCATTCATTCAGCTAGTCTAGTATGTCATGTCTTGTCATGTCATGTTATTTTAATTTTGATTTTTTTAAATCTTTATTTATTTTGCTTTTTAATTTCTTTATTTGTGTCTTCATATTCAGAGAAAACTGTTTCGACTTCTCCATAGGTCTCATCAGGTGGTAGTTAGTAACACAACTGCACATAACATGCGTTGTGTTACCTACGGATTTCCCCACTACAGTTTTCCCTTCTGTACAATGTGTTCTTCATGGTGTCTTTGAGCACTTTCATTTTGCACATGGAATTAAGATAACTTTTTCTGTCTGCAGTGTCCATTGTCTCCTGCTAAACCTTTGCATAGGAGTGATCGTCCTTGGTGTCTAGCAGTCCTTTGCAGTAGTCAGACTTCCTATTTTCTTGCTGTGTCCTGTACCTCAGATGATCCTGTATCATTTTTCCTCGTCTTGCTAGAATACGTTTCCTGGTTTGGAGATGCTTTTGATACAACTGATGGTAAGAGCGGTCTTTATCCATTGTCTCCAGTGATCTCAGAGTCCCTTGTTGAATGTTTACCTCCCAAGTGTGTCACTTTTATTTTCAGTGATGATCCCAGGCTGTTATTGAGTCTGTGTATTGTTGAATGCACTCTTGCCTCAAAGTTTCTGGAATAGTTCAGATGTTTAGGTAATGAAACACTGATTGATCTGTTCACCGCCTCACATTTCTGTGTGTTTGTGTTCAGTCGCAGTCTTTCTACAACATCACAGGAGAGTTTCATTTTCAGAACTTCTAGCAGGATATTCTTATCATTTTCTGTCATGTTGAGATGAGTCATTTGATGAGGGCCCAGGTATGCTGGTCGCATCGACCAGCTGTTAGTACTTCCTCCCCCACAGACCTTTGAATAATGCCGGCATTTGGAGCAGTCCCCTGAATAACAGCGCAGAGTAGCATCCAGTACTTGGGGAAGTTGACATTTAATTTTTGTAACATCACCACTATTGTCCTCCATCATTTGCTTGAAGATTAAACCGCAACGTGCTTTACTATCATGGCTGACAATTTTCTGTTTGAGCCCTTTTCCTTCTCTTGTTCTTATTCCTGGAAACATGTTTTTACTAAATATTGCAGAATTTACAACGTTTGAACTGTAAACGACCCAAATGGATGGGATCCGACAGTCTTTCTACTTTCCACATTGGATGCAGAATGGTGTAAGCATTTTGAAAGCCAGCAGCAGCCTGTGCATCTCCATCTGTTGTTGCATGTCTAATGAGAACCTCTTGCAGCACAAACTTGTTTTCCATTTCTCTTGTCATTTCATACTCTGAATGTGGTGCAACTGGTGACAGATTTGCTGTGCAGTCAACATGGCCTCCTGGACATTGCACATCAAAACATTTCCCCTTCAGCCATGTTCCAGTCCAAGACAACTTGTTTTCTACTGTAGTCCCCACAATGTACTGCTTCTCTGTAACAGTTTCGCAGGCAATTCCAACAGCTTGTGATGAACTTTGACCGGGTTTCTTTTCATGTCCAAAGCCAATGGCATTGTATCTTGCATCAAACGCAACATTTATTTGCTCAGGATGCTGAACATTAACTTGTCTGACTAGTTTCAGCTTGTCTGTCATGTCCATTTCATTGAGCTCCACAGTTGCTTTTCTTACAAGGTTGGAGGCCCTTTGCATAGCATTTAAGCTAGGTGGCGGAATGTCAGTGACTGCAAGTAAATATATAGCCATGGTGTTGCCCATTGGTGTATCTTGTAGTCCAGTTTTGCTTTGGATGATGGTCGTATAATTTTTGCAGACCCAGGTGTGCCATTACAGTCTGGTGCCTGAACTGACTTGAGACCCCCATTTGTCGGCTTTGTCACTGCTATGAGAGGGAACTTGTCTGCAACAGTTCTTCTGGTCACTGGAACAGATGCAGCACTGGAACTTGGTAGAGTATCATCAGTCAGATATGTGACTCCTTTATTATGTGGAATATATCCAGGTTTAAAAAGGTTGTCTTCCTCTTCTTGTACCCTTTCATGGTTTCAGTTACAATAACTGCATGTAAAATAAAAGAATTATCCTCTCTCTCTCACTTATATAACTAGCAGAAGGCATGCTAGCTTGGTTTTAGAGAACTTTCCCAACTCTTAAATTTTACTGGAAGCCTAACATCTGAAGACTCCTCCCCTTCATGGGTGGAAATGATGTCATGTACTTGGTTAGACCTAGCTTGCGTATTTAGATGCTACCAGATTTCAGGTTTTACCTTTCATTGACAAGCTCTGGTTTCATTGGTTCACACCTGATATGGAAAACCATTGATATTTATGACAAAGGAATGGAGAGACTTTGCCATAGAAAAAATTTTGTCAACTTCAGGTTTTCATTAAAATTTAAGTTAAATTAAAATTTTCATATCAAAATATGCATTATTTTTTTAAATTGAATTTTCTAAGAACGTTAAACAGTCAAGTTTAATTTCTAGTAATTTCCAAATTGGTGTTAGAACTAAAAACTAATTACAGTTTATTTGAAGTGTTTATCTTGATTAGCAAAATCACAATTAAACTTTAAGTTTTGTTTAATTTTGAAATTCGGCCATTTGGAATTGGCTTGTGCTTGTGTTACATTGGTTTCAGCTAAAAGCCTGTAACTGTCCTATTCATGGATGAAATTCCTTAAAACTTTGCAGCGGTATTTAAGAGACATTGATTTGATCACGGATGGAAGTTATGTCCATGGAGGTGAAACTGTCTAACCCTGTCAGGAATTGGGTCGCAATTAATACTTCCAGCTCAGTACCCACGAATGTAGTCTAGTCTATTTTTAGAACATTTTGGTGGTGATAGAAGAATTTTATTTATGCATTTTTAGTAGGGATTTAAAGGTAACTGTTTATTCTTGATAATTTGATCTCAGGGTGTTGTTATCTGTGTGTATTTCGGCGACAGTGCACAGTGAGTAATAAGGCCTTGGTGATGATCTGGAAGTGAAATCGGTGTTATGTTTACATGCTGCTATGTTGACAGTTCAGCATCTCAAAAAAGTGCAGGTCAACCTTTGAGGAGAACTTCACTGTGAAGTCATCTTTGAAGGTATTTTAGATTAACATATGATTTGTATTGATGGTCACACAGTGGAAAGGCCAGTTCTGAGAAACAAATGCAGAGAACATATAGTAAAATTAATTGTATTCTATGTCCATATAACTAGTGGAGGAAGAAACCGGGAAAATCCCGGGAAGAACCAGAGACCCACGATAAGCTTATGACAAGTTTTCTTACGTACCCACAGTGGAGGAACCCGAGACTAGAACCCACGCAGACAGAAGTGAGATAGCAGTGATTTGTAACGGTGAGCGCATTACATGACTCGACCACTCGGGTCCGCTGAAGTTTTCTGTCCTCCAAAACATACACCAACTTAAAGGGGAAGCTGAATTAGCACAAATTGACTGGATGTAGGATAGTGTCACTAAACTCCACGATGGTGATGCTTTTATAAGTATTGTCTCCTCAGGAGATAAAGATTCTTTAGTCAACCATTTCTTCCCCGTTTCACAGTGTTGGCTAAGAAAATCTGATGGAAGATATAAATATCAAATGTTTTTGATGCTACAGAAATGTGGGAAGCTTTCAGATTTTTAAAACATCACAAAGATTTTGACATTTTTTTGGAACAGAAAACGGGCGACAAGAACATTGGCATCAAGACAGCTTCAGGTCTATGTTTAAAAGATAACGACTACTTTCCCAAATTGCATGAGTTGTCGCATTGGAATATATTGACATTATTTCTGCAGCATTTAAAGTTTTAAGATACACTTTTCAGGAAAATTGGAGATTGATAATAACGTTTACATAGATTGCGTGAAAACATTATGCTGTACAAAGGTTTGTGATACAGCAAAGATGAGTTTTCAGGCGATACAGCACCTGACTATTCAATCAAAAAGAGGACAGACAATACAAAATTAAGATACCCGCAGTGCTGGATGCCACTAGAAAACGCCATATCAAAACTATGATGTCTGATGAAATATCATATAAAATATCTACAAAATTCAGGTCAGCCATCAGCTTTGTTGCCAGACTTCATGAATGAAGGATGTCTTATAAGGATAGCCTCAGAAGAAATTGAGTATGATCTTGACCAGACAGTTATATTGATGATGATCTGACTGAAAAACTGCACAATGCAAAAGTGGTCTAACAATGACCAGCCCTCTGTGTTGTTTCAGTGTCATTGATCGTCCGTCTCAAATTTAATAAAATATTTCCGATGGCAATCGGCTAAAATGGTGAAAAGTCACTGCTCATTTGTAGTTTTGCTTCTGGTATAAATTTTTGCTGCATTTTAATAGTGAAATCAGTTATGTTGATTGTAACTGATTTTCATTTTCAGTTGTTGTCAGTAACTGCAAAGATAATAGAATTGTTTATGTAAGACTGAACTCTAAAGCACTAATACAATATCGTCATATTCATCCTACACTTTTTGAACAAAAGGAAGGGATTGCCATATAAACTCTTTTATTATATGTTGTATTTGATCATGTGTCACAATTGCACAATAAACAAACAGTATTGACCCAGATCTGTCACTGCATAATGTACCATAACATATGGGTCATTGATATTCACTACACATAGCCAGTAGAACAAAGATCATAAAAGCATCCCTGAAGATGATAGAACTCTGAGTTTGAGATTTTGTGCCAGCCAATCACAAAGGACGCTACTTTTATAATATGAATTTTGATTGGTACAGACTGAACACTCAATATAAAACTCATTCTCAGAGTTTTATCATTTCCATGCTAGATCTGACATGCATTATACAGAACTGATTGTATTTTCTGTTTCAGGGCATTTTTGCTTGCATGATATAAATCAATATAGATGGTATTGATTGCATGATATAAATCAATATAGATGGTATTGATTGCATGATATAAATCAATATAGATGGTATTGATTACATGATATAAATCAATATAGATGGTATTGATTACATGATATAAATCAATATGGATGGTATTGATTGCATGATATAAATCAATATGGATGGTATTGATTGCATGATATAAATGGATTTAGTATATACTTAAGAGTGAAATATGGAGATTTATTGACGAAATAATTTTCATTTTTTTACGTCAATATAATTTCAGATGTGAAAAAAATCCTTATATTTTCACATGTGAAAAATGTTTTTATCACATGTTAAAATATAAATTTCCTATCATGTTATTGGACGCTTGAATGTGTGTGCCCACAAAAGATAATCAGTCATGCCATGCGATGCTGTATTGTGTGTTCCCACAAAAGATATTCAGTCATGCCATGCGATGCTGTATTGTGTGTTCCCACAAAAGATATTCAGTCATGCCATGCGATGCTGTATTGTGTGTGCCCAAAAAAGATAATCAGTCATGCCATGCGATGCTGTATTGTGTGTGCTCACAAAAGATAATCAGTCATGCCATGCGATGCTGTATTGTGTGTGCCCACAAAAGATATTCAGTCATGCCATGCGATGCTGTAATGTGTGTTCCCACAAACGTTGTACATGAGGCAGCAAAAATGAATACTTTGTGAGCTATAACAAATAAATAAAAACTGCCTTTCGTTTAAGAAATAGAAATTGATCCTTCATACAGAAATTTGACCAGACGCAGTTTGTGTCTCTCTGAAGTTATTTCCTCTAACTTCCATGACAACAACAACAAACCCGCGGTAATCCATTGCTGCATCGGACTTCCATTGTTTTCAAACAGGGTCAAAAGTCACGTATATTTATATGATATGGTTATGAAAGTGAAGTGAATTTACGAGAGGAGGTGGGATGAGCGCGTAGTGGCGAGAAGTGAGTTTCATCTTCTAAACTTCGATACTGGAGCAAGTTAGGTATATAATAACTAGCTAAAATACCATGTTTTTGGTACCACACGATGAATTATATCTGGTATTAACGCAGGAAAAGACAAAAATATCCTCTATTTTGTAACATATGTCCGATGAACTAGAGTGGCCTATTGAAATTAAATCATACTTAACAAGTTTATATCTCTGACGTATATCAGTTTTATGTTAACCAAATAACAATTAATGTCGCCCAACTATGTCATCTTTGTTGATATAAAGCCTATACAAATATGATATACTTGATCAAATTCGTCAGGTTCTTATAAGCAGTACCTATAGCTTCATAAACGAATGTATATTGTCTGTAGCAAAATTAATTATTGAAAAATACTTATTGGACATTCACAGATCAGCAAACCCCATAACTTATGTTCGATATTAATCGCGGGTAGTCGGTTGAAAATGTGATAGCTACCAACCATTTGCTATTCGACTCAGTGTGTGAAAACCCAAAATATAGTAGCGGCCCCCTTCTAGACAATCTTACAAACTGTATCTATCTTTTTCATCTGCATGACGATCCGCAAAACCTGAAAGCACACAGGAGGAATGCGTCTCTCTCTCTCTCTCTCACACACACACACACACACACACACACACACGCGCTAAACTGTTTCAGAATGGAAAGGTTATTGAATATTACGGAAAGGAAAAACATATGCCAATCGCAGTCGTACCCCTATGAATCTTTTTCCCATTAACCAAAATATCACTTTGAATACATTGAGTTAGCCACACACACACACACACACACACACACACAATAAAATTGTATACTCGTTCAACTTAGTGTTTAGACAAGATCCTCAGCAAGTTAAAACGAAAAATAATTTGGAAAGGTACTATGGCACCAATGATTTTTCGGGCGACAATATTAGAACGTGTCGGCAAATGACCCATTACTAACTAAATGTTTTGATTATTTACCTGTGTTTGCATTAACATTCGTATTTTATTTGTTAGGTGACTGTCAGCTACTTGGCCTAGCAGCGGGTGGCAGAGTGGTCTAATGCGGTCGACTTTATAGATCACTGACATCTCACCTCTATCCGCGTGGGTTCGAGTCTCGGCTTAGCCAACGTGGGTGGGTACTATTTTGTTTCAAAAAATCAGCGTTGGTGATGGTGGTGGTGGATGTTCCAATTAGCAAACAATTCAAATTAGTGTTCTTGAAAGCATCATTGTACAAACATGTTCCCCTTGCAGTGGACACTGGGGAGTAGTTGACCGTTAACAAATAGTTACGTATGTTAACTCGGTATCCTTTTATGAGCTAGGTCGGACATGTAACGTTCCATTTTTTTTATAACAAGAAAGGTATTGCTGGGATCCCTGAATATTTTGGGAAATCTAGTGATTCTAACTCTAATTCTTCAGAAGATCAACGAAGCCCTTAAACAGAAAGCAAATATATATATATATATATATATATATATATATATATATATATATATATATATATATATATATATATATATATATATATATATATATATATATATATATATGCTAAAGTACTTTAGAAAAAGCCCAAACAATATAACTAATGTTCACAAACTTGATACCAGATAGATTAAATTGTCAGCGACAAGACTGAAGCAGCGACAGAGAGAATGCGTGGTATCATGCAGTTTAAAATAGCACCGACAGAGGACAACAAGGGCACATATTACATGGGATTCGAGCCTCTGACTTACGTTGCATTCTGTACTCCTCGTTGTTGTTAGTTTTACATTAAACATCACTGCAGGCTCCCTCTGTCGTAGAATTACCCTCCGCCGCTTGGTATGCAGGGTGTAAACATTATTTTGTGTTATTAGTCTTGTTTGGGTCATAAAGATGAGCACAAAAATGAAAATAAATACATAATACAATAAAATAAAATAAATATGGTCCGTGTAAACATGGACAAATTTCGTTCTTATTAAACCTGGAAGCCATAGGCCTACTGGACAGCAGATGTACTCCAAGTTTGTGATAATGGATGCACGGAGAACGGACGGACGCATGCGTTATTCTATCACCTGTACGAAGTCCCTAAATAGTAAACCTTTAAACCAGACCCGAGTTTTAAACCAGATGTTCAACAACTTGATGACGTCATCATATTTATTAGGCTAAATTCTAGTTAGTTGAGTGAGTCATTTTTGTATCTTTTTTTCTTTTTATAATGAACATAGGGGATCACACATGGTTTGCCGAGTTTACATATTTTCTACCGTTTTGACGGGTTTTAGGGAGTATTTTGAACGCCGGAGAGAAGCTTGATGATGAGTTAGTATCTATTCTTTCTGCTAACATTGGTACTTTTTAAACCGTTTTTTTGTTTGTTGCGTTATCACTACATTATGAAACACCGAAATTAGACGTTTAGAAAAACAAATTACTATGCAAACAAAAACAAACGACCCCCAAAATGACCACACCCCTGGTTTAAATAAACATTAAGTCTTATGGAAATGTTGATACCTATATGTATTAATAGCTTTACACAAATCGTTTCCGAGTGGTTATTAAAGACTAAATCTTGTCTCGAATCCTTCTTTATCTTGATCTGCCTGATAAAAAGAATACACCCTGATATCGCGTGTTTCAAACCAGTTGAAACCGGCTGTATCATGAAAAGACACTGTTTTTATTTTAAGTATCCTGTTAGGAGATTGCCAAAATGTAAGTTGCACTGTCCTATAATTCGTGCTTGTTTTTTATCTTTTCGTTTTCCATCAGTCATAGCAATATTACTATTTTAGGAAATCACATGATATATTCTGGAGTTCCCCATAGGCTCACTACATTGATTTATTTTGAAATAGTACGTATTGCCCTATATCTAGCTACAGGCACTGTTGCCATGAATTGACGTCATATGACGCCACAATAATTGATGTGCAGGACTAAATCTGTTATTGCCATCTCCCGGATTAAGTTCTTCCAGGGCCCTAAGCACAGAAGATATTATGGTGGCTGCCACCCCCACCCCCTACAAAATGTGAAACTCGAAAAAGAAGTATCAAAAACTGAAAAGGTGGGAAAATGCTAGTGTTATTATCATTCCAAATCAAAATAATCGAAACGGTCATATATAGTTTATTGAATTTATCATCAACAATTCATTTGAATTTTTTTCTGATGCTCCTGTTCGGCTAGTGCATTAGACGTGCTTAGTGTGCTTAATTGGTAATCCGGCCCTGTACTTTGGTCATATTTAAAACTCGTGTTTACTAACAGGTGTAAAGACTGCTTGTTTGGGACGGGGCAAGGCAAGATGTACTTGATCATTCCTGATGGAATATAGTGCCTGCATTCCGTGAGGTTTCTTTTATTCTTGTACTTTTTGTTCACTTATTTACTCAAGACTCCTTTACGCGTCAAAGATTTTTAATTGGCAGTTTTGATTATAATTAAGGAAATAATCGTTTCGTGATTATATTTCGGCAGGAATATTGACATTCTTCCCAATAAGCTAAGACTATCTTGTTTAGAAAATGAATGTTAGACGTTTGCATACCTAAGTGATGAAGTAGAAATGCACATGACAGGTAATTATTCAGTGCATTCCTACCAGTTAAAATGATATCGAAAATTAGGAATATGTCAACAGAGTATGGTAATTTATATAGCATTTCGTCTATGAATTATATATACAGTCTTCAAATACATTTGACATATCATGCTGTGAAAAGTCGTCACGGGTTACATATTTCGTGAATTGTAAAAATCAAGGTATGGGCATTGAAGACAGATTAACCCACACACATAGGTGGGCAAAGTAAATCTTTATCTTTTTTCATTAACACATAGCTTGCCTGAATGCATACTCTTTCTATATGTATTAAAGCAAGTGAGCAGCTAAAAGGTGTCCGACCCGAGGGCCGCAAAACAAGATATGGAAACTAAATATAAATTGTAATATGTTCTAACCCCCCCCTCCCCGTTTATTTTTAAATTTATTATTTTGATTCTTTGAAATTCTTAGTTCATCAAAACTCCGCTTACTTTGATCATGACTTTTCGAAGTCTTATCATCCTCAAGTCGACGTGATCCAAGTTGGTCACAAGTCACATGTCATGGATCCATTCATTTTAATGGTGAAATGTGTTGGTGACAAATCTTAGCTGCCGAAATAAGAAGGGCGATACGTAACGATTGCAAGGTCACAATGAGGCTTTCTTTAAAACAGTTAACTGGAATTATCCTCGTGTGGCTAACCCAAACACAACTTACACGGCCCAATACGGCCAAACAAAAGAATAACTCGGTGACATTAAAATTATGAAAATCAGAGGTGTCATAAATGCAAAACCCGGCGGAATATTTCCATTCTTCGCAACAATTCAATCACTATTAGTGGTTGCTGCTCCCGCTGTTGCAAAAGCTGCTGCGTTAATGGCAGTTGGAGCTGCATACAGTAATGCTCTAAAAGAATTGCGTGCACTTCAACCTTCAACAACATCACGAGCGTTTCTTGATTTTACATCATCAGTAAGAAAGTATATGGAATGTCTATTAACATTTACGGATGCCCTAGAGCGGCTCTGATCAGGTTTGCAACATTAGCGCATTTGACTGAGTCAACCAACCGGTTTTTCTGTTGACTTTGACCCATGCGAGATTGTAATTTGCGAGGATCAAACTGGAAAACTTAAAACATTTAATATAAATGATGTTTTGAAGCTATGAAAGACTACGTCGACACAAATAAAAGCATTTCGAGGAAATGAGTTGAGATCTTATTATGAACGGAAATCAAATTCACCCGATTCAGGAGCCGTTCGATAATACTGAAGCTGCAACAAAGCAATACGTAACTGAAAATAAGTGATATCAAGGTCGTGGTTGGTAACACCGAATTTCCAAAATCTACAATGGGCCATGAGCTACCAAAACCAGTACTTAACGTATTTGGTTTACCACACATAGATATTAATGGATGTTATCCCATTAGTCTTAAGACTTGCTGCGGATAGATCAAGATATTATTTTTTATAGTGTACACGTTTATCATCACATGGGTATTTCTTGGTATTCGATTAGTAGAGTAGAATGTTGTTGGAAGGTCCGAATATTCTTGATTCTAGGGATTCTTTATTCAGGTTAAATCTCAACGACAAGTCACTTAAATAATTTATGGTTGCAGGCTTATTTAAGACTAACAAGGAGGACAAACAGAGATACGTGGAATACATATTGCGGATGAAGAGGTATTAACCGTCTCTGACGTTTGTGTTTAAGATTTGTTACTATATATATATATATATATATATATATATATATATATATATATATATATATATATATATATATATATATATATATATCGAAAACGTCTTATGCAATTAAGACCTTTTTGCAGTGTCAGCTATGTCAGAAATATAGGTACAAAAGGTTAAACGACACATACGATAATTGGTAGCCTTGCTGAGCAAAATGAAGATGCAGAAAGTTGTCAGATATTTTTTTTTTCATTTTTCATTGCTGGATTCCACTTGTACCCCTTCCTTTTTCTGCAATGGTTAGTTTATAAATGCTTTTTTTATTATGTTTCTCTCTTAACATTCTTATGCAATCAATACTCTGCTATCACTGACCGTATCGATTGGACATGTTTTCATTCCCAGGTCGGTGTGTTCGTACATGGTCAAAGTCAGCTGATTTCTGATTGTTCATGAATCCATTTATTTAAGCGTGAAGAAGAGTTTGGCAAATATTAATTATTTAAACTATTAGCGTCACATTCCCTCAAATTCGACTTTTGACCCCAAACAAAACCCCCAAAACAAAACAACAACTACAGTCGGGAATTTGATAAACTATTTGAGTTCCCTCTATGTGCTCCAGTGTTGAAAAAGTTCCAACAACACTGTAACAGGATGTAATTCTTCTAAATGTGTGTCACAAACAAAACAGCTGCTGTTCTCTGTGACACGTTTATGTCGCAAATGTTTGTCAGTTTTTCCTCAGATTTATATTTTTATTCCTCAGTAATTTAATAGGCAGATGTTAAGTCTCTCCACTCAAACTTGCTCCTTAAAAGATATAATTCCACAGACCGTATATTTTAAACTCTAAAGCTGAAATGGATATAAGCGAAGTTTGGTAGATAATTTTCATTGTAGAATATCTCGTGCGAATTAAAAGCATCAGGTAAAATTTTCTCCCAACGTGGGGCATTTCTAACCATGCAATTAATCTCCACATGACTCAATGTCTTTATTACTTTGTCTGGATTTTGCAAAGTATAATCTCTCTCTCTGTCTGTCTGTCTGTCTGTCTGTCTCTCTCTCTCTCTCTCATGTTTGATTCACTTTGCGAACCATCTTCACCCGAGACCTCACTGCCAAACATTCTGTGCTAAATACTGTTGTCAAACTCAACTGTGATTTGTTGGTCTAGATACTATGAATGGACGGGTCAGCCTTTTAAAAAATCGGAATGAGACCCTTGGTCCAATTTGAAGGAAATTCTTCATTTGTAATTGGCACATCCAGTTCCACAAATACAGGTTCGCATAAATTCTCAGTTATACTTTCGTCTTGTGTGTTTACACTTTACTCTAACATAACGGGATCATTTTCTGATAAGGCTGTTGTGAATATTTTAAAGTATTAAAAAAAGTCAAAACAATCATTTGAATGATTATTAAAACTTTTAGAACTTTTAAAAATTATTTCAAAGCTGACGTGGATTTCCTTATCGTAAATCATGCAATGTTTGCCCTCTTGTTCTAAAATACAGTACCTTATGCGTTCGGCAGAATTTTTGTATTCATTTTTTCTTCATTATGAAATTCCTTCTAGTTACTTTCGATTATAGGATTTAATTTTAATCAAATCATTTTCGTAAAGTTTCCATTTGTTTCTACATTCACCATTAAACAAAGGAGCTTTAGCTTTAATACAAAGATAACATTTCCCACCCTAACAAAGCACCTTTTATTTTCAAAATATCGAATTGCACTTTTGATAATAAAGAGCGTCAATGCTTTAGCTTTCTCAACGATTGATTTTTAATCTACAAGTCCAATAGTAATACCATTAAAATGTTCATCCTATTCCACAATGTCACTTTGTATATCAACTAGGAACGCGGTTTTAAAATCTGGATTCAATTTGTTTTGAAGCATTGTACATTTTACATAATCCCGATGATTAATTGGAGTTTTTAAGTTGAGGGACAATGGAAGATGATTTGAATGTTCTGTAAAACTATAGACTCTGAAGTTTTTTAAAGGAGCACAAAATAAAAAAATTCTGAAAATTTGATGGAACTGTAGACCGTGTAGAAACAGTTTTAACCAATGCGTCGTACTTCATGAATTTTTGCTGTAGTTCATATTCTTTATTCGTTTATTTTTATTTTCATATATCACATCACATAAAGGACCTTTAAAACCAATGTTTAACAAGTATTCAAGCGAACATGACTGGCAGTAACTCTCATATATTATAGAATCAACAACCATTTTTGCCTTTTAGATTCGTTTTGAACTTAGCTTACACTGAGAGGAGTTTAATAGTGAATGATTCTATATATACGTTACCTATAGTGCATCCAATGAATGAGTTTTGTTTCTGTTTATAAAATACATTTTAATTTGTGTTTTTGAAAATGAAAATGATTGTTTGTAAGAATGTTTGAACGTAAAACAGTGTTGCTGTCCAAGATCATAATATAAATCATGTTATGCATATTTGATTTAATTATATCTGATTTAATATATATTTATTTCAATTTAATTGTTTGTTTGTCAGTTTTAATTTTTTTATATTTTTCATTTTATGCTATTGTGGTCGTGGGTTCGTTCCCCGGCCGACTCATAACGAAAACTCACAAAAATGATACTAACAGCTCCCTTGCTTGGCGCTCAGCATTAAGAGGTTAGTGTTAGGACTGGTCGGCCTGGTGTCAGAATAATGTGACTGGGTGGGACATCATGCTACATGTCTGCGGCATGATGCCCCAGTGCTAGACATCACTTTAAACTGCCACACTGCAGATATCGTAGCGATATGACTGCAAATTGTCAAAGCAACGTTAAAAATCCAAATCACAAACACATACACACACACACACACACACACACACACACACACACACACACACACATGCTATTGTAATGTAAATTTATTCACTAGAGATGATACTTTTTCCAGAAAATAGTTTGACCATAACTGTTCGTTTTAGTAAACACAAGGTTTTGACCTAGCTCCTGACCTTGATTCCAAATCAGTAGCAACCACGTAAATAAGTTCTATTTTTATTTTAAAATTGGTTTTTGTCGAGGTCATGATGGGACTACTTATTTATGATGTAAACAATTTTTATATTTTATTTCTTAGAGTAAAATGTTTGGTTTTCGTCAGGGCCACACTGGGTGTACGTGATCTTTAACAAGTAAATAATTTCGACGAGTTTCTGGAACATGAACACGTGACACCCTTTGGGGGTTTAGAATACGATGTAACCTTTATTTTGGAGAGATATTCTTAGTAGTTGGGCTCTAACACTGGAAGTTGTATGTTGTGCTTTTTGGAGTTATTTCAAATTACTTGGATTCAAAAGGATTAATTCTTTTTTTCCTGGAAAATACGTGTGCTCCTATGAAATTGTTGAACAAGGACAGCTTTTATAAACTTTATTCCGATTTCCAAAACCGGAGTGATATTTCTTGTTTCTACAGGGAACTGTAGACTTCAACATTACGTATTACAGCATACGTCATCGTCTTCCATCTTGGATTCTTCGTCGGGACTCGAACTTGAAATCATTAGAACATTTTGTTATGAGGACTTCAAAACTTTTATTCGTGGATTATTCTTGGATTAGTTTTGGATTTGATTATTAAAACCGTAACTTCATATTTTTTCATTTTTACATAATTTTCCAGGGAAATAAATTATTGTATTTTTTCAAAGCTTGTTGTTTTCACTCTTTCTTGTGTTACTGTTTATTCGAGCCTAAACACGTAACATAAGAGTAATAATTTCAGTATCTTTTTTGAATTATGATCTGAAGGGAAAAAATCAGAATTTCTTGTTGCCAGCTTTAGTTGACTTGTAATACATATTAATCCGCATCTTCATTAGCCAATTTTCTAATATGTCAACCCTATTTACACCTTGGCGGATCGAACAGATCTTTTAGTGATTAGTCTAGCGACATTTATTGGATTTCACGAGTTGCCTACCTTAGTAAGTAATGCCAATTAGCCAATAGCGTGTAACAGCGGTGACTTGTATGACGGCCGAAAATGGCAGAGGCAATTGACTTCAGAAGGATACTGTATAAGTTTAACATCGAAAGTGTGACTATGTACCACAGAGAAGCCATTACAGGTGTATTTGCTTATTTCTGGGTCCATTCAAGGTATATGTCCCCCCCCCCCGTCTCGATCATATAGGAACAGTGTTCAGATTTGAACAACTTAATTTTGATTGAATGAGGTGGCTTGCCTCCGCATCCATTGAAATTCTCCGACCTGAAGAATAGACGTATCTGCTCGATCCGCCAAGATGTAGATAATGTTAACATAGCGGAACCTTGGCTAGCGAAGTGAGTAATCCGAAAGAAAATAAAAACAGCCATCACAAATTACCATGAAATAACCTACTGACTGTTTGACACATAAACACAAACTGTAACAGCTTTATTTGTCTAATTACGAAACTTATAATAATAATAATAATAATAATAATAAACTGAAATGTGCATAGGTTGTCTTTTGCAGTTTTACTTTTCCCATTCACTATTTGTATGTACCTCACGACCATACCTTCTTCTGTCATGACAATTAAATAGAAAAATTTATATTATGAACAATTGGAATATCATATTATTGGGTTATCTCTATTTTCAAATGGACGAAATAGCTTGTTTGGTTCATGGATACGCAAACCTAATAAACCAAAAGCTAAATCGTATACCTCATAAGCGTACAGTGTTTGTTTACAAAGTAGTTCCTAATACACGATGATATTTTTAGACAGACGTGACGTGCAGTATGAAGCAGTGTAGTATAGAAAAGTACTGCACAATTATGAAAATGAAAAATAAAGTTAACGGAGAATAAAATGAGCATATAAGAAAAGCATTGTCGTTTAGTTAATATGTGTGGTTATTAGTTATATCATTAAGTTCACAGATATGTAACTTTGTTTTGTGTTTGTCATATCATAAAAAGCTGTTTCATAGAAAGTGTACTTTGCAAACTATAGATTTTTTTCTAAGTATTGATTGTATTTAAACCTTTTCATTGTTATCATTGACAGTCGTGGTGTTTAGATAAGTATAAAAATAACATGGCTGCTATCCCCATGCAACTTTTAAAAAGGCGGGGACTATTTCGTCATATCTGCCTTTGTAATGCAATTTATCTCGTACACTATTAAAAACACAAACTTGAAATTTTGGAATGATACTAATGATAGTCTTTAGATTTACATAGTGGGTTTAGCAACTGTCTTCAATGGATCGGTTTCTGGGAATACTTATTGTTTGTTAAAATACAAGAATTTAATGTTTTGTAGGTAGAGATCTGAGTTGGTTTGCGTCATCTTCGAAACCATACTCGATACTTTAAAAGTATGTTTCGTTACCCAAATAAAATTAAATTCGTTTGTTGAAAAGTAGCCAAGAGAGGCGACCTGTTCAAAGTATTTCCTTTTAAATATTTATGTATGTGGTCCTATTGGAGAATTTTTTCTAGGGCCCACACAAATCATATCCACTGCCCTGCATCTATGTGTGTGGATTCATCTGTCCTCAATGTACATGCTGAAACTCTTAACAGCTCTATTTGTGAACATTACACTTTCACTAATAGTGATCGGTATGTGTTTATCATGTAGATAAACATATTGAGGGCTCATCGTTTTATTATTTTATTTTAAGAGAGAGAGAAAAAGAGAGAGACACAGACAGCGAGAGAGAGAGACAGACAGACATACCGACAGATATATGCGTATAAAAACTGCTGCAGTGCCAGGAGAATACATTAATATGCATTTAAACTCTTTCATACCATGGGCGACTGCAGTAGATGCTCCTATTATTACACGAATTAAAGTGAAATCATAAACTTCCATTCGCTCCGTTTCCGTTACCAACTTGATTTGTCACGCGACCCATTATTTACACGTCGACACGCTCTATTTTTAGACAACATAAGCCCAACGTCGAAGTTTGACCGTTATTAAACGCGATTTTTAGCCTTTAATTTTCAACGTTTTAAATCGAACAGATAACAATAAAGCAGTGTAAAATTTTGAACATTATGCAGTAGTGCTCCTTTATTACAAGATAACTAATTGCCAGAATTCAAACACAATCCATTGTACCTTTTCCGTTTGTTGTGAAATATGTTTACTCAGCCTTATCTGCATCGTTAGCTAATCCTCCATTTAAAATGCGCATACCAGTGCTTTTACTGTTTTGGTAATGATTAGAACTCTATTGTCCAGTGCCGAGATTTTAGTTTCGATTCTGTCCGCCTTTAGCTCAATGTTATCTACTTCTTTAATCTTTCTTCCATTCTGTACACTTTTTGTTAAATTTTCTCAAGGGTATTACTGCTCCCCTGTTCCCCTTGTCTTGTTGGTTGTGTATGTGAACAATCCCTTGATGCATTTGATCCATGAGCGCTGGTGGATGAGTGTGAGGGAGATTGTGGATGATAGTAATGTAGTGGGATCCCGGGGTGGGGTGGGGGTGGGGTGGGGGCTAATATATACAGACTGGGAAGTTTATGAATATTGAGAATACGATGAGTATTGTGGATGCTGACCACCATGAGACTAATTCTCAGACTTAACTACAATATTTTGCTGTTGTTGATTGGGATCACTGTCTTGGGAAGGGACAATCTGATTCTTGTTAGCTGAGGGGACAACATTATTTTGGACGGAATGTTTGACAAAGAGTTGTCAGATGAAGCTAGCATGCAGAATGACATCAAACATAAAAGAGAGACAGAGACACCAAGTACTTAGCCGCTGAAATCTGGTATTGAAATTTTAAAAAAATTCCAAAGTAAGAAAGACTCAAGGAATCATGGCAACATTCAATGCATGGTTATACCCCCCCCCCCCCCATGTTCGGAGAAAACGTTATCCATGTTTAATTAGACACATAAACTGGAGTTTACCTGGTTACTTTAACGATACTGGATGTTTGTATCATGAACTAGATACCCTTCATAGTTACGTCACATTTATAGACAGCTAATTAAGGGTCAGACAAATTTGTACTATAAACAACACAGATAACAAGGTGTAAATATTACAGGTTCCCACATTCTAACAGGACTTGTTGTACATATCCACTAAGCAGTCCCCAGCCCATGCATCCTGTGTCGTCACCACTTTCTTTTTCCTCTACAGCTATTAAATATGATCTTCAATATAGTGGAAGTAGGTACGAAAAGTGTAATCAAAGATTAGCCAGTGACATTAATGCCCACCTTCTCGCAATTTTATATCCAATAAACGTGTACGTGTATGATAAATACAGTTATTGATTACTGCAGAGAGAGATGGATGATCACGAATGCTCTTCTAAAAATGACAGGCACTAAGCTCGGGCTGCTGACATACATCGGCATGCAAACTTACATTGAGACGGTAATCCATGGCATCATTTAAATGGCAAACCTCCGTCAGTTGAAAGCGAACAGCCCAATGTGTCCAAATAATGACAGCAAAGTTTCAGGCAGATGGATTCTCTACCTTTACTCAAACAAACTCCATGAAAGGACCATAATACAAAGTCTACCAATTGGTGGTTTTAAGTGGGTCTACCCTCGCACACTTTAATCATTTTCAGCGGACGCACCAAGAGACTTCGATGACCCAGAGGAGCTTGAAGACGCGCAAAGCTGTCAATCTATACCCAGGAGAGCTGGCTGAGTGACTATCATCGCGGTTTAGTGAACAAACTGGGCTGGGGGCGGGCACTTTTACTGAATGCGTGAAGCTGGTTCCCAACCTGCAAAGAAAGTAACGCTACGTAGCCCCTTATCGAAAGCTTTACTTCTACACCAACCCCCGAGCGCATGTTACCATGTCCAACGGACATCGGAGTTTAACCAGAGCTCGCGTAGCACCGTACATTCAGTTCAATCGAGGGACAAAAGGGGCGAAGACAAGCTGCGTCGCCTGGTCGCCTCCCGGGAATTCAAATTTGGATAATCGTCACCGGCAACTTTGCTGCTCTCCATTCAAAATAGCTTGGTTGTTTTTTTGTTTTTTTTTTGGTTTTTTTTTGCTGTTTTTTTTTTTGCAACACCTTGAGTCACCTGTTAGCCGAGTTGCCTAAGTTTAAACAACTACCATTTCAATTTGTCAGAGGTAAAGGCGAAAGGAAATGATATGCATCACACTTCACACGTCTATTTCCGTCTCTAGCTATCTGATTTTTCCAGGTTCGCTAAATATTTTATGATCATCACATCGTTGTTATGAGTTGCCCAGTGGCCGGAAGTCGCATAAACCATTCTGTGGTACAAGCAATTGCAGTCGCTGCTCTTGCACAAGATGAAAGCATCATCGTCTGGGCGTACTGATCCCCAAACAGTAACATTAAGCTGCTCCACAATGTCATGTTCACGACGGAGTTCAGCTTTATCCTTCCTCAGATGCACATCCTGTTTAGACAAGGTCTGCAATACTGAGCCCATAAACTCCTAGTCGGGGTCAACTTGTAGCAATTTTGAGCAAAGCGACCCCTGTTTTAGACACGCGACTTTCGAAGTTTCACCTGTGGTCAAGAGATCGGCCTTCTTTTAACAACTGTCCATATCAACCACGGGTTTTGGTAGCTTCTGCTAGCTTCCTGGTAGCTGCCACGCATTCCAGTTACATTGCGGGCTAAAGTACATTGCTGCGAGATTGACACATTTGGACGAAGTGTCAGTTGAAACAGAGCCATGAAATACAAAGCCTACATTGCAGATCTGGACCTTGTATGAAAGGATCAGATAAAGATCTCCAACGATTTAAGAGGGGCGTTTCGCAACTAATTTACATTCTGGAGACCATTAACAAAATTATAAACCAGAATTCAAACGCACCGAACGGCTGTGAACACTCGTAAACAGGGTGTCAACGTAGCCTCCATTGTCACGTACATGCTCTCTTTATTTGCAGAAAAAAGAAAGCAAAATACTTTTAAGAAAAACCAACTGCACAATTATCAAGAAATAATTATGTTAATTCTCTTAAGGGCAACATCGGCGACTGTGGATTAAAATAACACAGAGCATCACTGCTTCTTTGCAAGTAGGGGTCCCGGGTTGCCGAGTGGCCTAAGGTGCTCGTCTTTACAGATCACTGACATTTCACTTCTGTCCTCGTGGGTTCTAGTCTCGGTTCGGTCATTGTGAATAAGTGAAAAAGCTTGCCAGTACTTTTCCATGGGCCGATGGTTCTTCTGGGGCTTCTTCCTCCACCAAAATGTATTGGACGCCATGTATATCCTGTCATGTGCTGAAAAATGGCGGTAAACCTATAAAAAAAATAATATAAACAAACAATGGTTTATAGTAATTGCATCTGTCTGCCTTCCACCATTACTGTATTATCAAATTTGTAACAGACTAATCACAGATCACAGCATATTAAAACAAAGCAAAATTTCATTGACTCATTCAACACATAACTTGCTTAAGTAACGCCGCCTCAAAAAGAGGCCATCTTTTGATCGAACGACAATAAGGAACTTTCAAAATAACCCAGTTACTATTTATAGTGTGATCTAAAATAGATTGGTTTTGTGGGGAATTGCCAGTTAGTGAGTTATATATAGGTAGTCAAGAAACAAAGGGAAATGAAGTTTATCATAGCGTGTAAGCAAATCTTTAATATTTCGCTTTATTTTAACATTTAACATTCCAGTTCCTAATAGTTAAGATGGTGCCTGGTTTGATAGGAACAAAATAATTACGGACCTTAATTGCTGTGCGGATATTTTTAGGCGTCATATTTGATATGGATACAGGTGTATACCAATATACCAATATCAGTTGATAAAATGTCTCATATAGACTTTATTACACTCCAGAGTAATAATTGTATATTTATTCGGAAGAGAGAACCATGGGTGAGGGGACAGAATGAACAGGTAAGCAGAAAAAATAGTGCTATTAACATGCAGTTATGTTTTATCCAGAATAGGGTGGATTACTGTTTTGTTTAAATTTACCTCAGTTAGTGATTGGGGTCACAATTGCTGAACACTTAGTAGTGTTCTTAGTGCCAATTACTGTGCAATGATGTTTCTCCTGCAGTAGAAATCGTAGGGCATTTGACTTTATACATAATGACTTCATACCCATTGGAACTAGTTCGGGATACTAAAATAAATAAGTTTGCTCTGACCAATTCAAACTAACAGTTTAATAGGTCATAGTTTCTCAGTTTTCTCAATAATATTGTCCCGTGATGTTTTTTCTCTTCTATTCCATCCACCCCTACTGTTCATCACTGATGTATCCAATCCCCCACCCCTTCCCACCAATTCTTCCTTTACGATCTTCCGGCTAGCTCTTTTGATGCATATAATTTCCTCCCTTCTCTTATTATGCATGTGTTTTCATTCCTTCTCTTGGAATTGATATATTTTCCACCTCCATCTTATGATGTACGTATTTTGACCCTTCCTGTTATGATGCATGTATTTTCCTTCCTCCTCTTATGATGCATACATGTTCCTTCCTCCTTTTATGACTGATATACTTTCCTTTCTTCTCTGACGATGGATATATATTTCAATCATGCCCTTCTTTTTAAAGAGTGATTATATCCCCCTCGCGTAGCAAACACAAATAAGGACACGATAACAACATAAAAACGACATATGAAAAGTATTGTTATTATAATGACATATATTTGTTTTGGGTTCAGTGTGCCTGTCTCCAATATATATATATATATATATATATATATATATATATATATATATATATATATATATATATGCACACACCCATTGCATGCATTAAGTCTGCTATTACATTCTGACGTCTGATTGGTCAGTGATTGGCACAAGTCAAGAATTGTCTTATGACGAAGTATGGGTATCACAGTTATATTTTTTATGTCGTCCTGTTTAGCTGTTGAAATATTGCCCGATGTATCCTACGGAGTTATTAGAAAAGAAAACAACAAATACTTATTGGACTGTATTGTCTATATCTGTGTTACATAAATACTTATCAAATACCTTCCCCGCTTTTTTTTATTGGAAAGAATTAGAAACTGAGAGTGTTGCCTTTCGAGTAAACATCATACAGATATTTTAGTATGTTTCATTTAACTAAATGCTATTTATTTTTAAGCTAACTTTCATTTTATGTCTAACAACACAAATTTTGTATAAAAAAAAAAGAATTGTAACTCTAATTTCTACTCTTAATTGTCCATCTTAGATTGAGGATGAAGTCTACCGTATTATCAGTGAAAAATATCTCCACCTAGGAACTGAGTAGGCAAAGGTCTGCGGTCACGTGGTTTTCTGATAGATTAATCTCTACAATGATCGCATGAAATTAAAAGAAACTTTTATCTAGATCTATGTTGTTCGCAGTTACGTTATGCAGCAGCAGTTTGTACATGTCGTTATATATATATATATATATATATATATATATATATATATATATATATATATATATATATATATATATCCTTAGGCACTGACCATTTCTTTTAGGGTATATGGCTAGGGAAGAGGATGAGTGGAGGAGAAGGAGGTTGATATTGATTTCCGAGCGTAGTATTTCCCCATGTAAACTTCACAACATGAACATTTTCCTGAACTAGAGGGAGCTACTGTGTTTTTATTCGTAGCGCTAATGGCTGTAGATCAGAAGATCTTATGGCATGGCATGTTGTCCGTCGTCTTTCGACTGTCCGATCGTTGGCACAAATTTGTTATTGATACTCCTTCTAAAGTACCTGGAGGATTTTGATGAAGCTTTACACACGTCTTCATCCAAACTTCTGATTCAATGAAGCTTTACACACGTCTTCATCCAGTCTTCTGATTCCTCCTCATTGAAAATGGTACTGATCGGAAAATCGTGTTGCTGATACTCATCTGGAATTGATGGTCATATGAAAATGTTTTTTTTTTCCTAAAAGACGTCGAATGATGTCTTGTTGGTCATACACGAGACCTGGGCCGACCTGATGTCCAATATGACCATCATGGCGAAACTAGTCTTATCCATAGCTCTTCTGAACGGAAAGTCATACTGACAAAGTGTTTCACCAAAAGACTTTTTATTGCATCTAGTTGGTTCTGAATAAAAATTGTACCGATCAGGCATCAAAAATGGCCGCTATAACAGCCATTTTGGAACTTTTTTTGTTGCCCTGCGATGATAAAAAAGAATCGGGCTTTATTAAAAGACTACTTATAAGATATCTAATTATTTCTTAATAACAATGGCACCCATTTGCAACCCATTATGATTATTACGACTGCTATCTTAATAACTTGTTAACAATACTTCTGTTCAAACAGTCATATCGACATGATAGTTTCACTGGAAGTCTTCTTATGACATCAACTTGGTTCCAACAAAAATGGCGCTGATTTGACCTCTATTAGTGTAACCACATGGGCCATCTTGAAATGTGTTATCGCTGCTTCTCCTAAATGGGAAGTCCCGTTTTATCTCCTAAAAATCGCCACGGAAATACATAAAATAATATATTTAATCAAAATTGTTCAATATTTCAGTCTTTTCTTAGCTCAGTAAATGCTACACGTGCAATGGCAATCTGTTCCATCACAAGCAGTTTCACACGGAGTTCGTCACCTTTGTAGTCTTAAGCATTACGTTTCCTTCGTTGTAAGTTTGGTTTTCGTTAAAATTATAACCTAAAGTAGATGGATAAAGCTACTTCAAAGACGTTACGTACGTAATACTTGAATTAATCAATATCTTCGAGTAGTCTGTAATCGTGCATTTGGAAGCGAGTGCTATTTATATAGCCATGATAATGCCAGCTCGGTAAGGAATTGACTATCGGTCAGAAGAAGACGTTAATTCAGTTTGTCCATAAACATGTTAGTGGTAGAAAAATATCTGAAAGAACTTGAATGTACATGTTGTCTATCGCAATTGTTGACGATTGAAGACAATCTTTGACGAACCTAAGCATAGGTTTTAATGAGCCTGTCAGTGATCATGTTTGTGAAAGCAATTTCGACCGAAACATAATGATATTATGATTCAGGAGATGGGTTGTAGGAAAGCAAACTATGATTTCTGAGAAGAAGTGTTCGTCTAATAATGTATGCCGTAAAGAGAGACATAACTGGACAGGTGAAATGTTATTGTTGAAACTAAAAGTGTTTTATGCAAAGACGGAAAGTTTGTGTTTGGAGGAAATACGATGAAGAATTGGCAAGTTACCAATATTTACTGGGCTGCTTGAGTAAACCAGTCCAACGCCAAATACAAAATTCTTTGTGTTGTCATTGCATGACATGAAATATTAGATTTCCTTTACGACTACATTTAATAAATTCATTATAAAGCGACGACAGCATTCCTAACTAATTTTAGGAATTTTGCAAAACCATTTTTTAAAAATTGAAGTTCTCGATTTTAACACTTGTATATAAGAACGGCATCTAGCTGTTTTCATTTATTCTTCTTTCTCACAATGCTTTAAAGAAACAATTATCAGTTTCAACGGACGGTACAAATTGTCAGAAATCTCGCAAATTATCCACCACACGTAGCTTCCAACACCAAAATTGAGAATATTTGCCCCCTACCGTGTGTTATTGAGATGGGAATACTTCTATATCGGTAGTTGTACTATAGGCTAATTTGATTATTCTGATGCCAATAAAGCACACCGTATACTTTGGACGCATTTTTTCAAAAGAAACCTGAGCACAGTTTACTATGAGCAAAGGTAGATCTGGTAAAAAATAAAATCCCCAACAGGTATTTAATGCACAGTATAAAAATGAAAACAACATAGCCACGGTAGTCAATATTTTCATTAATCTTTTGGATGTAATTTACAATGGCGATGAGGTATCCTTCGTGCTGGGAAGATCGGGACGATTTGAACTAGTTTACGTGCACCACAAGTGACATCTTCCAATCATTGTTAAGAATGTTGAAGAATGGTTCGATTTCTAAGGAAAGGAACCAAAAGAATTTTGGAATTAATGTTGTAGTGAAAAAAGATTTGCGTCCGGGTAAGAGAAGACCCCAATTCTCATATATGCACATGTCAGTTTTGGATCTAACAATCTATCATTTTAGTGGTACTCGCATTGAGGCTTGTCTAGCGTGTGTGATAGCGAGTTGGCTCTCTTTGCAAGTCACACGACCGTCGCAAAAGCTTGTTATCAAAATACTGAAATCAGTTTTAATCGATTTTGATAGAACCTGAACATGTCGGTATATCTTGCCAATATCTTAGCAGATTTCCTCTAACAAAGATCATCAATTTCAAACATACTGATCAATATATATATATATATATATATATATATATATATATATATATATATATATATATATATATGCAGTTTCACATTTTTGATATTATAACATGTGAACATCTCACTTTGTGTGATTCTGATTGGTCCAAATAAACCCATGAAATTATTATTGTGCCGTATTCTCTTTGCTCATTGGCTGCGATCGTGGAAAACCTCTTCAACCCCGCATTCTGGAATATTTTGTTTTCATTGAAGTTTTCGGCCGCTATTTTTAATTCGACTCGCGAAAGAGAAAAGGGGAAATATGGTCTCGTCTGTTTAAATATTGCTAATTTATCCAACTAGAGGTTTCTTATGTCATGTATAACATATCGTAACATGAGAAATGGCAACACATGAGAAATGGCAACATCCCAATACAAGAATAATAACAACAAATAAAACTACAGGTATTACTCAGATGATAGCGAGGGTGGGAGTGGGGATGGAGGGGTGGTATATCTGTAGCATGGAATCCACCCTATATGCAAGCTTGGTTTAAATGCTAACTTACTTAAGTAAATAAACTCACCTTTGTTCACAGAAGAATGTAGACATAATCCGGTCTCCCTAACTAACGGAACTTTATCCAACCACAGCATATTTGCGCGGCAAATACTTGATGCAAGTCCGACTCAAAAAGAGATTTGCTTACGTCATCTGTATAATCTAATTTTCCAAATCAAATATTGCAAATATCCGGTCACAAATACAGTACAGTAAACATGTGTATTTCTGCATCCAGTAATCTTTTCACAAAAATATCGCAACAATGTAATGTTTGGTTGTGATGTGAAATGTCAACGCAAACACATGTACTGTGATGTTTAGGCCAGCTCAAGCCGGTACCGTGCACCGAATCAAACAAAGTGACATCACACGCATTGGAGATTTTGTGTTGGCAAATGTTTTGACTTCGTAAAATGTTCTGTTTATTTGGATGGACTCATAATCTTTGATTTATTGTTAGCAAAATTATATAATATACTTTTACTATTTCAACTTTGTTTGTTGAACGCACAACAAAATGAGTAGTACAGCGTCAGAATAAACGAAATTATTCATTCTTTTTTCTATCTAAGTAATTTCTACTGAAATAAAACTATGTGATTAAAAGAATCTCAAATGGGTAATGATTTTGTATTAAATTTATGAAACTCGTTAAATAATGTCAGCTCTGACCAATCAAATTACAACATTCTTGTCAATTTTCATCATGAAATCTCATCCATGGATGTTGTAAAGCCTTACAAGGCTCCCAAAAGCTGGACAATATTCAACTCGTTTTATAAATTCAATATTAAATCGTTACCCATTTGAGATCACGTCTATCTATCTCTCTATCTATCTATCTATCCATCTATCTATGTGTATTCAAAATAAATTATGTATTTGACAATATAGGTTTTCGTTATAAGGAGACTTCATGAAACAAATATGCATTATATGTAAGTTTTTAATGTATCTATATTTTTTATTCTTTCAGGCATGCAGGCTATACAACATCCATGGATGAGATTTCATGATGAAAATTGACAAGAATGTTGTAATTTGATTGGCCAGAACTTAAATATATGCTCAGATCTAATTCATAAAATGTTGAATTTAAGCGTATTTTTGAGGGAAGTAACTTGCTTTTACAGGTCATCAGAAATTAGAATGTCGAACCCTTGAAAAACCTATAAAACAAACATCTCATTCCAGTGCTTCATCGAATCCAGATAAGATCATGACGAAACTGCTATCAAACATTTAAAGTCAATTAATAATTCCAGCTTTATTAGCATAAGAAAATCTTTCACAAAAATGACATTCGAATATAGAAGCTTATAGATCAATTGAAATGAAAAAAGTAAACATAACTTGTATTTTTTAGACGAATCCTACCACGATTGTATAGCCCTTAAAGCTCCAAAATTAGTGTATGTTTCCTGCATTGAAATTTATTTTGTGATAACTTGTCTATTGATCTTCCATCAAGGGAGACTTTATTATGTTGTGCCGTGTAATCATCCACACCAGAAAATAGCTGATGATCGTGCTGTTGGTTATTTATGAAGAATAAAGCAGTTCATAAAAATGTTGATTGGCAGCCCAGTAAATATTGGTAAAATTCACAATCTCAACATACTGATTCTATGAAATTTACTGTTTGCTAAACACTGCCCTCTTCAGAAAGAAAATGTATGACATTGCAAGGGATTATATATATATAATGCTAGCTCTGCATGTGTGCTATTTAACAAAATGATCGATGGCGTGATCATCATAAGTATTGTCAGATAAATTAATAAATATATTATTTTCTGGGGCTTCGGAATCAAATTACGTAAATGCTACATCAGTGGATTCGACTGTTATTTCATTTCTCGACGACAGTATCAAGCTGAAATGAGTTTCTCTCTGGAAATACGATCTCACATACATATTTTTAATTTTCTGCTTTTGAGTTACAGTAAATAGTCTTTATAGAAACGAATTGTCTGTAAAAAGTATTTCGCAAAGTTTAATAACATGGGTTATTACCATGCAGATTTGAGGTTACATAAAGCACATTTTTGTTTTCTTTCGAAAATGTCTTTAATCGTTTGTTTATAATGCTTTGCCAGTTTCAGTAGAGAGATGCACTGTTAGAAATGCATATCTAAGTTGTCAATACAACTGTACATACATACGCCTAATTTTGTGCTTTGAATTTCATAAATTTCAAAAACATGGATTATTTTCATTTAGGTTTGTGGTTACAAAGAAACGACATTTTATTTCCCAAAATATCAACAATCATTCGTTTAAAAAAAAATAGGGAAACAAATAATGCTTTGCCACTAGGATCGCCTGTGACGCAATGTCCGACTATATTGGACTGAAAGGGAGTGTTTGGGTCCTATATGGAGGTCACCTAGTGGTCACTCCGAGACGCTTTAGGAAGGGTCAGCAGGGGATTTGCTCCGCCCATTTGTTACCCGAGTCTAGCCTCTTTGTGCTCACAGTGTGCAGTTGGGTTGACACGAGCATGCTAGCTCTGCTCGTGTACGGGCTCCTCTGTTACAACCTTGCTCAAGTGTCAAAGCAATATTTTTTCGAAATATACATTTTCGCGTTTGTTTTGTCCTTGATTTACGTCGATACGTTAGAAAACGTCAGACGGGAAATTATAATTGCCAAGAAAAGATTCCAGCTTTGGTGTTATCTGTAACAATTCCCGTACATTAGCTACACCTTTGTCTTATTTTTACCTTTCCGAATTATGTAGATTTTGAAGGTGAGAAGAGCCTCAGTCTCAAATTTTATTCAAAGAGTGAAACTACGTTTGAAAAGTTTGTTTGTATAGGTACTATTTCTTTTTAGCCCACAAATCCTGAGGGCATTCCGATGAACAAAAGCCCTGATGCACCATCCTGCGTATCTAATAATGGAGGCCATCTTTTTTGCCGAAGAATGCATCCCCAGATGGTATTCCAGCTCAGACTATCTGGGACCTCTTAGAAGGGTATGGTTTTATCAACTTTGTATATTAAGCAGATTATCTTTCTTGTTATTGTCTTTGCATTTTGTATGACATTTTGGGGATTCATAAACAGCCTTTACCTTGCATAGCCATGATTGTCCTGATGTGGCGATAAATCCTTTAATAGATATAATCCGGAATGCAGGTATACATTCTGTTTTGCACAGTCAACAATCAGTTTCAAATCTGATAATAGGTATGTCTCATCAGTCAGAACGATATAGATTTGGTACAGACCAGTGTACATTATATCGGTGTTATACTAGCTTAAAATGCTGCATGACAACTGAAAGTACGGAAGAGAGGTTTTCTTAACGGTACCCATTGATATTTTTAAACTTTGTTCGTATTAATCAGGATTTAATAACGCTAAAATAACTGTATGTAATTTTGATTTTTAGCTGGTAATTTGAATCACCGTTTTATGACACGGAATCCGATTTCATACATGTTCCTTTTGGAACCTAGTTTTTACACATATCACTCTGCCGTAACGTCTAAGTTCCTAAACACACACAGTTACTTGAATCATTGGAAGACATACGCTGTGTACATTCTATATTGAAATGGAAAAAGGCTCCTTCAGAGATGGCGTCACAAAATCAAATATATGTATATTATTGCATACCAAGAATATGGAACAGTGATCATTTGGGACTTTCAGCCTCTGTCCTCAAATGGTTATGCATGTATATGATGATGCAGGCATGGATTCTACAACGGTAGAGCATGATACATTGTGTAGAACTTATTGATTTAGGCCCCGATTCTACAACGGTAGAGCATGATACATTGTGTCGAACTTATTGATTTAGGCCCCGATTCTACAACGATAGAGCATGATACATTGTGTCGAACTTATTGATGTAGGCCCCGATTCTACAACGGTAGAGCATGATACATTGTGTCGAACTTATTGATTTAGGCCCCGATTCTACAACGATAGAGCATGATACATTGTGTCGAACTTATTGATGTAGGCCCCGATTCTACAACGATAGAGCATGATACATTGTGTCGAACTTATTGATGTAGGCCCCGATTCTACAACGATTGAGCATGAGTCATCATGTCGAACGTATTGATCTAGGCCCCGATTCTACAATGGTAGAGCATGATACATTGTGTCTAACTTATTGATGTAGGTCCCGATTCTACAACGACAGAGCATGATACCTTGTGTCGAAATTATTGATATAGGCCCCGATTTTACAACGGTATAGCATGATCCATTGTGTCGAGCATTAAACGATAATGCGATCAACAGAGACCCACACTTACTGCTGTACGAGGAAAGTAGGTGGTCATAAGTGATGTTAATAGATTTAGTAAAACTATGAATATATCGACTTTTCTAATGACTGAATTTTTTCATTTACAAATGAAACATTAGTAACATGTAAAATTAACAATCCAGCAGAAAATATTCTGTGAAATGAATGTGTGTTATTTAACCACATGGCAGAGGGTATGATCGACGTATGTATCAATGTTTAGGTTCAGGAAAGGGACCTCGGAAGTGTTTCAGTAGAGAGATAGACTGTTAGAAATGCATATCTAAGTTGTCAGTACAACTGTACATACATACGCCTAATTTTGTGCTTTGAATTTTATAAATTTCAAAAACATGGATTATTCTCATTTAGATATGTGGTTACAAAGAAACGACATTTTATTTTACAAAATATCAACAATAAAAAAAAATAAGGAAACAAATAATGCTTTGCCACTAGGATCGCCTGTGACGCAATGTCCGACTATATTGGACTGAAAGGGAGTGTTTGGGTCCTATATGGGGGTCACCTAGTGGTCACTCCGAGAAGCTTTAGGAAGGGTCAGCAGGGGATTTGCTCCGCCCATTTGTTACCCGAGTCTAGCCTTTATTGTGCTCACAGTGTGCAGTTGAGTTGACACGAGCATGCTAGCTCTGCTCGTGTACGGGCTCCTCTGTTACAATCTTGCTCAAGTGTCAAAGCAATACTTTTTGAAATGCACATTGTCGTTTTTCTTTTGTAATTGGTTTACCTCGATACATAAGAAGACATCAGAAGGGCTGTTATAATTCCCAGGAAAAGATTCCTGCTGAAATGTTATTTGAAGCAAGTTCCGATTTTTACTGCACTTTTGTCCTATTTCCACTGTTCCAAATGATATAGCTTTGCAAGCACGCTGAGGGTAAAACAATTCAGCTGATACAAATAATGGAGCCAATTTCGTGGAACTTTCTAGATGACTGTTTCTGCAGCACACCTACATGGCCCTTGTAGCTCAGTGGCGTAGAATATACACCATACTTCCTCCCGTGTGTTGTAAGAGGCGACTTATGGATTAGTCACGTGATGATGGTCGAACAGAAATGATCTTGAACCTTTTAGGATCACTTGCTTTATATCTAAGGTTTGACTGTGTGTCGTTTGCCAACCCCAGTGTTAATATCCTTTTTGATAAACTTAGTTACGTGGAACATTGCATGGACAGTTTAGTCGTCATAAAACGTAACAGTCAAGTAAACCGTTGGAATCGTCTACTGAACAGATTCCTTTATAAATACCGTTCTTTAGTAATTGTATATCGGTTAATGTTAATTGGTTTATTTGCTCAAATGTATAATGAAGAATTGAACTTTTCAAAATTGTTATTAACACTAACAGAGAGAAGAAATATAAATATAAATATATTTAACTTTATTAAACATTATAACTTATTCACCTTTTCTGACCTACGACAACTGATATTTCACTTTTTTATTACCATTATTGAAAGCGTCGTTGGAAGTAATTCTTTTTCATGTTATTACCAAAAGCAACACTGATACGATATATAAAAAATATAGTTAAAAAATAGGGCGTGGATGTTAGGAGTAGAAATCGGGTTACCTAGGAGTTCTTGTTTGAATCAAAGTGCATTTTCTGTACGTTATATATAGCTGACATAAGTTACTTAAACGATCTTGCGTAAGCAAATTTTTCCTGTTTCACTAAAGTTCCATAAACTACGCATTAACTTACAAACTTACGTAACTTTAAGGCAGGCACCTACCTGTCGTATGTTTTGCGCAAGGAAGAAATGGCGGCTTTTATTATCTTTGGGCTTAATCAAAATCAAAACGAGTATTCAGGGATACAACACCGGTCCTCCATACCTTAGATGACCTAATTTTAATATAAATATATCGCTTTCAAAGAAACATTGTTCTTCAACTGACAGATTTGGTGAGAGATGACATAGAGATAGGGCCAGACTATCCATAGGGTTGAGTGGTCAACGTGCCCAGGGTCCCCGAGTCTTAAGGGGCCCCGTATAGTATCGTCTGATTTTACAGGCAGGGCCCCCGAGGCTCAAGGGTTCCTGTATATTATCGTCTGATTTCACATGCAGTTTTGTCAACAGTACTTTGACCATATCTGTGGAGAAGGCCGTTATGTTGGCTGTGCCCAGGGCTCTGAAAGACCTTAATCCGGCCCTGCATAGAGAGACACTGAGATCTCATCCGCTAGGCTACCACATGCTGCCCCCTTCTATTCAAATTCCAATATGCCACTCGGAAAAACCATGCAGCAAATAGCCAATGAGAATATATTAGCTGACATGGGGCTGTCGGGGGTAATATTTTAGAAAAGACTCTTCAGCATGCATCGTATGTGTGAAATAAGAACAAAAAGTGACAACACAAAATATTTAAACGATACAGTTAGTAGTATACTAAAAACATGTCAAATTGCTTTTGAACTAGCTTTTGATTTAACGTTGTATAGAGTTATGAAGTCTTTATAAATGTACGTCCTGGGACTGTAAAAGTGTTGTCTCCTCTCCAAATATTATTTACAAACATTTACTACATGTTTAGAAATATTCATTAATACACTGGAAAATGTGAAATTTAACCTAATAGGAATGTTTAGCAGTGCCCCTCTCGTGTAGTCACGAATCACTATCTTATATCGAAGAACAGAATGTAGCTCAATTTCAGACTGATAACAAAATGGCGGGCCACTACCATAATTTAAACTGTAGAATACCGTACGTAGGGAAAACCAATAAAGCAAATTAACTTTTGATCAATATAATGAAGCAGTAATTAATCTGACTGATCGTTTTGTAAATACTTTTCATGCTGCCTAACAACCTATACATACAGATGTTCTGTTCTATTCAATCATCTCTTTAACAATATTGGTAAACTTATTCTTGTGATTAAATGCACTATAATACTTATGCAATCTGATTAAAATCAGGTCTCCACTGTTATACACGAAGATCTGACAGCAACCGCGTAGGAGTCATGTTCTGATAACCTATGGTATTATCATAATCGCTAATTTTATCAACCAGTCAGATGAAGTCTTATATCTTCGTGTTTGGGGGACAGAACAGAGTGGATGAAGAGCATAAATGTGTACCGAACGTTTTGATTCACTTTGAGATTTTTAAAAGCTGTATTTCCATTGGCTAATTCAAAAGGTTACCAGAACATGACCCCTAAGCGGTCGTCGTCAGATCTTTCAGTAGGACAACGGAGATCTGATTTTAATCAGATTGATTCTTGTGTACACAAACTGCTATTTTAAGATCTATTTTATACTCATTATATATATTTTTGATTATATTTTTCTTTGAACGATTTTTAAAATTGTGTTCTTTTTAATAATAATAATAATAATAATAAACATTGGTAATTCTTTTCTACTAAATTGAAGTAATGTTAACGGGGAATACAATAACATGCATATAGATGCTGGGTACGAAATGTCCCGGTTATGAATGAGGTATGCTACCCGCTGGACTCCCCCACCCCACCCCACCGCCCGAATTTCAGTCAGCACATTATCGTTTAATCATTATGTATTTTATAAAAATGTGCGTGGTAAAAAGATGGATATGTGTACTTATTGTCTTTTTATGACTCCAGGCCCTTGAGTCTTTGTATAATTTCTGTAACATAATGTCAATTAAATTAGGAAATATTTTGTGTTCTAACACGGGGAAACCATTTTTTTTAGTGTAAATTAAAATCACGGAATTTTTCCGAGGGGTGCAGCGTTTTTTTCTCGAATATGAAAGAATTTTTATTCTGTAAATGTACATTCGTCTTATAATTCAGTTCCAAAGATTTACAATGAATATTACAATAAGCAACTTATAAATAATAATAATAATAATAATAATAATAATAATAATAATAATGATGATGATGATGATGATAATAGTAACAATATAATGGTTTTTGCTATACCTTAAATACAACATTAGACAAACTTTTGATTTTCCATATTCACATCGGTGAATTGTAGACATAAGACAGCTGCTAGAACCCGATTTTTCGGAAAAGATTTAGTCATTATTTGTGTTGACAGTTCGACCCAAAGGATATATAAAGATATGAAAGATTATCTTCGGGCAGCATATGATTGCCATGCTGGGTTACTCTTCAGGGGTGGGGGAAGTGTTGCTGCATAAAGTGATCGCTAGTATGAACTGGTATATGAGAAGTTTTTAACTTTGTCCCCATACATTATAGTGACTGAAAAATGAGTTTTCTTCTCTTTAAAATATTCTTAATATTGTGACATATCGAGTAGGAAACATTTATGCAATATGTATATATACGGTACCTTTTCACGTTATCGATTATATTACCAGCCTTTATATTAACTGGCGCGTAGTACTTTACCAAATGTTTCAAAATGGTCTTCAAGTGATAGCATGCTGTCACAAATACGGTGACTGACGAAACCACGGCATAATTTTTGTAACCTGGCTTTGGATTGGTCTTCCATGTACTAAGTGAATTGATTGGCTAGGTGGGATACACAATGCTGTGTGCTTGTCGCTCTGAGAGCGCACTTCTGGTCGCTTAACTGGGGGCCTAACAGCGTTGAAGTCCTTGTGTATGACGGTGCATGAGGGAAAGCTGATCCAAACTAAGTTATTATTCGGTCATTTCTGCTAAACGAAACTTATCTTGACAAGATTCGAGATTGTTATACATTACGAGGGAGCATAGACTTCATGAGGATTTTACAATATCATGTAACAGGTAAATATGCATTTCTTTTCTTAATAATACTTCAGCATATAATTCATACTTGTATATTAAGATTAAATATCTTAGAACATATGTGGCGTATAGAAAGCACGATCATTCATTGCTAATTAAATAATACAGTTTAATGTAAAGTATTTTATGACATAAAACATAATCAAAGAAACATATTTTTGTTGTATATACTATTTACTGAGGCATAGTAAAAACCCTATCTGTTGATATTTTTTCATGCGTGAAGCAGTAATTATTTTCACTAAGCTTTTTTGCAAAGTATCGATTATGTTTTTATACTGTCATTATACCTGTTCGCCCGCCAATATGTTACTACATCTCCCCTAAAAGCGCTGTTTAATAGAGTCACGAAATTTTGTAGTTTTATGCTGCCAATATGGTTGCCGCTAGAGGGATGTTGTTTTTGCCTCTAGTACTTGGGGGTGGGGGGTCAAAATTTAAATATGCGAAATTGCAATTTCATTTACACCGTACGATGTTTTCTGACCAAACATCGTACATGCGGTCATAATAGGAATGACGTATATTATATTTAGCTGATTTGGCATTATGAAATCCAGGCCACTGTCTGGGGGGGGGGTGCAAAGGGGTGGGGGTGAGTACAGGAAGGAAGATGGAATATTAGTGGAGGCCTTACGGATTAGTGATGGCAACAATCGCAGGTGCTCTGTTTATTATTGTTGTTGTTATTATTATTATTATTGTTATTATTATAGATACTGAATAGACGCTCTAACAAGCTTTTGACCAAACGACCAGGAGGAACTGAATGAAAACGAAGAAAATGGATTTCAGAACCCATCGACAATGCAGGTTTCACTGTATCAATTGTACTTTTACAGGATCATTGGAAGAAGTTACGTGGCACGAAACTAATGACCATATAGTTCATTTTGAATTGCTTGTGATATTCATGTTCAATTCCGATTTGAAAACATTGAAAACAAGCAATAGATTGCAAGAGCTTTCATCCGATCTACGATATAGAATGCAGCAGTTAGAAATGAGAAACAGATCCGTTCCTGCAGTTATCGACGTGCTTCAGAATAACATAGATGAAATGAAGAGGACAATTCTAAACGAACAAGAAAACAAGAGACTTCATACGGAGGAGATTCAAGAACTTAGGCAAAACATTGTAAGATATGGAAACAGTATCCAATTTTTGACAAAACATGTGGAACAGGGCCACGACAGAGAAGCTGTTTTAATGGCTCGCCTGGAAGAGATGGAGGTTGCAATGAGAGAAATGAGATCAACAGCCACTATTGCCACTCCCCTAGCCTCCCGTTTGGCACACGACAGCCATGGATCGTCAATTGCGGAGCAGAGCGTGGAAGTCAGCGCAAACACTATTACCATCCGCAGATATGAAGAGGAGAGACAAAGGGCCATGGCTGATAATCGTTATGTCATTAATAGCAATCCGTTCTTTACTTCCAACGGATACAAAATGTGCTCCAGGATCTACCTGAATGGAGATGGAACTGGCACCGAAAGATGCATGACGGTGTTCTTTGTGATAATGAGAGGAGATGATGATGCTTCCTTGCCCTGGCCATTTGAAGGGATCGTTACGCTTCAGATTTTCAACCAATTAACGCATACATATTTAGAGATAGACAGTTTTAGATCGGATCCAACCAGCCTGTCTTTTCAAAAACCAACAACAAAGAAAAACATAGGTTATGGCTTTCTTAAGGCTGTTCCGCACACTGAACTGGAGCAGATGGTCTGGGAGGACATCTTAGTTTTAAAACTCTCTGTCATCACATGAACCACATATGTCATAGACTATTAGAACTTCATTGATTTCTTGGTTCAATGTTTAAGGCATCAGAACGTGTCATGTAACTAAAGTATCATGAATTCATACAGAGATATTTCTTTCTATACTGAACTTTTAGTTTTCCGATACTCCGCTAAGAACAAATCATCAAAGTTTTGAGATTGTCGTCATTTCTAGCATAAATTCATGAGTAATACAAAAAGATAGTTAATATATTTAAATTTTAAAAATGCATTTTCAGCAATTGGGCACCAAGCTAAACGTGGGAAGGGGAAGGGATGACGTTGGGAGATGGATACAATTTTCACTATCCACAGTTTCTCGCTAAATATTTCGTCAGTTTTTGATGAAAGAATTTTCAAAAACTTGTGTGACCATGATAAAGCTTTTTATTCATTGTATTTCTTACACCATTCAGAATAAAGATATTGCCATGGAAGAAGCCGTTGTCTACTTTGTCGGATATTTTTAAAAATTATTTGTGTCAAAGACATATGATGTAAGGTAATCGCTCATATATGCCTGCTATAAGGCGAAGTTTAATATTATTCGATGTTGGCTTTCCGTTTGTCTGTTATTAAGTTCTTTTCCGCACAATAACTAAAGTTATCCACAATTTACAGCAGTGCTGTCCAACCTTTTTGATACCATGGGCCACTGGAAAATGTTTTTCTTGAAGCCAAGGGCCGCAGCAGTAAACTTAAAAGCAAGGACAGGCCGCGGGTTGGACAGTACTGATTTATAGTCATAAAACCTTTTGAATGATTTGCACCTGGGGAAAAGAAGAACCCTGTCTATTTAGGGGTGAATAGGTCAAAGGTCGGGGTCACTGTAACAGAAAGAGGAAAGTGGTTAATGAAACAAATTTCATTTCTCTATTTGGAAGACTATTATCCACAGCGCGGGATTATAACATAATCTTTAAGGTATTCATGTTGTTATTAATTTCCAATATTGTGTTGTGGGATATTCTATGAATATGACGACCTACGAACTCATACTTCGTCCATGTTGAAAATCATGATATTCAAGAAGTTGTGCACGTTTGATGGTGCGAAGTTTAAGTAGCATTACTGTTCTTGCCATGTTCTTGTCTCTGTTTATTTATCTCCATGCCCTTTCTGTCGGCAACGTTTACATACAAACGCTCATGACCATTATAGACCTTTCTTGTAGATAGTGCTTACTTTGTTACCTCCTCATAGCCGATAGGTGTCAGCAATAGCTTCGGACAGTAAGGTGCTGACCAAGCCTGGTTACCGAGCATGCAAACTTTGTACTGTCGACTAGTTATTTCAAATTACTTAATAATTCATCTCATGTAACTAACACAACCAATACGATCCTAGTGTCATTCAAAAGCAGATTCCCAATGCACACATTGATCAATTTTAGTCTTCTATTGAGAGACCACCTCTCTTAAGATTCTGTAATTGTAGTAACTTAGTGCTATAAAGAGTTTCACATTTTGCTGTGTGCACCTAAAATGAATAAATTATTTTAAATATTTATGGTGTGATACTGTTAATATATATCTCAAAACAATAACATAAACTGTGATTGATAAATCAATAACATATACCATTGTTTTATTACATGTGTTTATTGGATTTATCTACATGTAATATCTACATTATAAATAATTTACTTTTATCTGCTTCATTCTTTCTTCCATTTACTTTTTCCTCGGTGATCATAACACAAACGTACTGATACGCGCTCAATATTCTAATTGATACAGATATTACACACTGAAACAGCAATTAAATAATCAAGCATGATACAATGTAGTGGTTTTGACAATAATGTATCAATCGATAGTTTTGGTTTGCTTCTTAGAGAAGGTGTGATTGACAGGAAGAGGTGATGTTGATAAGAATTTTTCAATTTGCTGCATGGTTTGTTTCTTGAATTACTGAGTAAACAAGGTTACAGGATAGGCTTGATAGAATATATATTGTCTCTCGTTATTAAATTATATTTTACGCAGAAAGGGGTGGTTTGGGACAATAATTTAGAAGGTAAAATGGTATTATTATACGAGTACTAGATATAATGGTTCTAATTCGTGCAGTAACAAGACTTCAAAAATTACATAAATCATACCCTGATTCGTTAACCTTCTCTTTTTCCTAACTCCAATAAAAATAAGTGTGACAATTTAATCTCTGACTTTTTATCCTAGACCTGTTTCATAACTGTAAAATCAAAATTTTGACCTTTTTGCCCTTTGATATTCAGTTCCACAATCGGGTATGTAAGTCACTATCTTCTTTCTCCCACTCACTGCACCAAGATGTTAGTAAGGCAGAAATTCAATGGGGGGTGGGAAGGATTTTAAAATAAAGTGTTGTCTTGTCAGGTCAACTAAAGCTGCATCATTCGCACCTTTAATGTGTTATGTGTGCTTTATCTTAGAGACCATAACTGATTGATGATTGTAATATCTGGAGCATGTGTCAAAACTATTCGGCATTTCACATTTGCAGGTATAACGTTTCATCATTTTGTTTTATTTTTTTTATACCCAAAAGCAGCTCTTATGTTCGTTCAGTGATTCGAGTGTTTTTAATGCAATTGATCATGTTTGAATAGATCTGGTCCACTGAAATGGGGATAACTGGGAAGAAGACTTAATCGGCATTGCCCAGGGATTATTTTTTAAATTAACTTTCTGATCATGCTAATCGTTTGTAATTTGGAAATACTTTTATCCGTTTTACTATAAAACATCACTTATCTACACACATAAGCTTTTCTACTGACATGACTACTTGAGATAACCGCTGGTATTCAGAATCAACGTGTAGGAAATAATCGTCTCTAAGGCACACTACAGAGGTCAATCAGTACCTTAATGTCGGAGGGTTACGTGATACGAATATAGCCGCGCCCATAGAAACAAAAATAGAAGGGTCTTTACAAGTATAAGTCACAAAAGGTTTGCTAAAATCTGTACATTTCTGAGGCTATGAAATAACACTGTCAGTTTTCAGACAGGAAGTCTTGCATAAGTCCAAGTATTCCTGTTCTGATAGAAACATATCAATAGAGATTATCATTCCAGTAACTTGATCTGAGTGCTTATATTTATTTCGTCGAGTTTGATATCGGAAGAAGGACATTGGATTACTGTACTGATGATGAGTTTATTATAAACCTTAAACCATTATTTCACAATAAAATCAACTTGTGATTTTTCGTTATTATTTTTTTTTTTACTGTTCTGAGCCTACTTTTTTTTATACAGACATAGTACATCACGTCTAAATATAGTGCAGCTATAGTTGTTCCGTCAAGCTACACATTGTTAGGTGACGTCATCCTCGATACAGTATATCCGAGTCTTTATTATATATACCTGTTTGATCTGAACTACTTGATCTTGGCCTAAAATCTGTACATTTCATGCGGCCCGCCAAGGGTTTTCATGCGGCCTAGGAACAAGTTATCATTCGCACTGACTCTGTTCATGTTACTCTGTTTATCAAATAAATGTGCTTCTTTGAAGTTTAAATTTTCAAATATTAAAAACATATTAACAACTGAAAATTAATTAGATGTTATTTAGAAAAAAAACTTTTGTTTTTGCTATTTCAAATATTAATTATTTTACTTAATGAACTATGCGGCCTACGACAAGGTGTAAATTTGTGTATGCGGCACTTGCACTGGAAAGTTTGGCCACCTCTGGTCTAAAGCGTTCGCCTATACCGATCAATACCACCTAACCTCTGTCCGCGCACATGGGCTCGTATCTTGCTTAAAATTGAACTGTATAATAACTACAAGGGAGGACACTTCTCTCCTCGCTCGCGCGACCTATTTAAGAAAAAAGGCTGATATTTCAAGCTACGCTTTGCGTAGCTTAATAAATTTGGTACCGATATTTAGCTCAGGCATTCGACTGTGTCCATTCTATACATTCAAACGTTTGACTTAATATTGTAATAAATTTGGAGTATGCACATTTGGTTATTGCGCCCCGTTTTAAGGAATTCTTTGATTTTTGTGTTTACTTGTCTGATTTTTGGAATTCGGTGCAATAGATATTCCCTTGCCCGAAATAATTAGCCATTTACTAGGAGAAAACGTCACGGAGTAAAGTGTTAGTGAGTTTCCATGATGCCATGGTTCACTAGTAGTGGATTCAGGTCCAAACATATAATGATAAAGTCCCTGCTAAAATATAGTGGTGTACGTTGGTGGTGTGACTGCAATGGCAGCAGGGCCGGCGCCAGACTATCTGGCGCCCTAGGCAAGGTTAGATTCTGCCCCCCCCCCCGGAAAATATCAACTTCAAAATTTATAAACTATAATTTTTTTTAAAAAAAATGCGCCCCCTGAAATCAGCGCCCTAGGCGGCTGCCTAGTTTGCCTAAATGGTAGCGCCGGCCCTGAATGGCAGTATTTAAGGTAGGAAACCGGTAAATGACACGATGAAATCAATAAGAAGGGACTCGGTACATACCGTTTATGTCGCCATGGTGGCAAATGTAGTGCAGTTATCCTGTCGGAAAGTGTCTGGAAACCATAGTTTGACTGGCCTAAGGTGGCGTAGTTAAAATAGTTCCCTGTGTTAAGGGACAGTTGCATAGTTTATACGGCGAGAACTGCTGGCGGTATGGAAACCTAGCGAAGAGAGGCCGTGCGAGTGTGCGGTTGGTGGATATTTGGCGAGTTGTTTTATCTGTGGTTTTGCATGGACTAGAATAATATGTATGTATAGAATGGACACGTCGGGCTTTCTAATTTACAACTGAAGTTGTATGGAAGTCTTTGGAAATTTCGGGTAAACCTATGACTTCTAGCGCGAATGGGGCCAGGGTTTAACATCGCTTGGTCAAGTAAAAACCCCTGTCTTGTAACAATATCATACCTTAAAGGAATGCCAAATCATTTTCCCATGGTACCGCTCGACATGGCCCTGATTGCCTTAATATGCAAGAACAAAGCGCTGAATGGAATACTGTCCTCTCATTGATTAAAAGAAAATGACGTCCTGTATTTATTTACATCTTATTTTCAGTTGGCCAATGAGAAAGAAGTATTCCATTCAGGGCGTTGTTTTTGCATATTAAGCGGGCGCGATAAAGGCCATGTCGAGCGGTACCGTGGGAAAATGATTTGGCATTTCTTAAAGGTATGATATTAAGTCAAACTTTTGATAGGGATACACAGTCGAATGCCTGAGCTAAATATCGGTACCAAATTTATTAAGCTACGCGAAGCGCAGCTTGAAATATTAGCGTTTATTCTTAAATAGGTCGCGCGAGCAAGGAGAGAAGTGTTCTCCCTTGTAGTTATTATATAATACATGTATGACAGGTCAGTTTTAAGCAACGATACGAGCCCCTGTTTGTCCGCGTGGGTTCGAGTCTCAGTCTTGGGTAATGTGGATATGCGAGGAAGCTGACAGTATTTTCCCGTGGGTCGGTGGTTCTTACCGGGGTTTTCCAAACTTCTTCCTCCACCAGTTACACTGGCCGCCGTATATGGTCTATCGTGTGCTGACAAATGGCGTTAAATCCCAAACAACAACAATTACATCACACTTGATCTGGCTTGATATACAGCTGTTGAATCCGCATATTCGTGTCACATACCCAGATTGGAAGTAATTCTCTGCTCTAACGTCTGCACGTCGACATGTTAAGACACAGCGAATGGAACCTTCACAAATGCCTACTATACTGAAATATAAAAGTGCTTCGAACAAGTAAAAGAGAGTGGAATGTAATAAATACAAAACCGCATTCATGTTTTCTTTCTGGTCATGGGAAAGAACTCTTTAATATGGCTAATTAATATGCCTTGGGATGACGACCTCAATGTTTTCCTTCACTATATCAAACTCACATATTCCGTGTGAACAAAACACGTATGTAGCTTTGTGTACGTGTCTGAGGTACATATAATACAGGATTTCAGATCAACCTAAAGGAAAAACAGCCTTTATCAAGAGTTACATAATGATGGGAATATAAGAAAAATATTTGTGTCACATTTTCATCGACACTTGGTTAAATACATAGTCCGTTTGCGTCTTGACATTTATATTATTTGCGAAACTTATTTCCCAAATATTCTTCGCGGTCCTTTTGGAACTATGGTGTACAATGCCTTAGACTTTGATTGTAGCTACGATTGACTTGTAAGAATAAAACAAAAAAGGCGAATATTTATTATATATCTTAAATATTTGGACACGAAATACAGAGTGAGGAATGAAAAATATTGTAAAAGAAATTGTGCCAATTACATATTAGCTTAATTTAGTGTTTTACGGCACAGCAACACAATTAATTTATTTAATGCGAACCAGTGTGATCAGGGTTGATCGTATGATTATATTCGAGTCCGGTACACTAACCACTAAGACACTGCGGATCCGCAAATTAAATGTCAAGTCACCATGTGTTCAGTATATATGGTAGCGTAGCTAGATGGAAAACCTAAATGCTCGGGTTTTTCTGCATTTGAGTGGCCCCTACCGCCATCTCTCTCTCTCTCTCTCTCTCTCTCTCTCTCTCTCTCTCTCATACTCAAATATGCACACACAATGAAGTACGTAACTGCATTACAATATTCATAACTGGATACTAGAGATTTGACAAAGGTAAACTTGTTAGATAAAAACAGCTGAACAGTAAACTTGCTAAGTGCGTATTTAAGGTTAGCGCGATTGGAAACTGAACATTTTAAATTCATGAAATTCTTTTAATAACTTTAAACCGTTCTCGACTTTAACTACACATGGAATTTATGATTTTCTTGTTTTTGTGATTTTCTTGTTTTGGCAAAACTAAAATGGTAGTCTCCGACAAATCTACAGCCTTTTAAAGGAAGCGTCACTGTGAAGAACTATCGGTGGGTCGTAATCTTGGCCACAAAAAAAAAATGATTTGGTTACGATAACGACGGTTGTTATAAGGACGTGAGCTACATGATCAGTGTAATAATATACCATGATGGTCGTCAGGTTTTATTTCCAGACCACTTTTTAAATTCAGCTACACACCTCTCTAGCCTCTACTTTATTTTCAGACACATTTGTGTTGGTGGTTGTGATACGGTACTCTAGGTCTGTCTGGCAATTCAACATGTAAAACTTTGGTGGTTTCTATTGTATTAATTGGATTCTGTTTTGACGAGGTACACTTCTTAGCGAAATATTCCATTTTCTATGCCTTTGATATGATGGTGTAGTATCTTTTGTGTTGTCAGGACGAGATGAATGGCATTTGTATGCTGTTTCTTATGTCTCTCCATTTAATACTGGTTAATTTACAATCATCGCTTACTTTATGCGTACCTATAGTACTGAAAATTACCTTGAAAATATAGTTTCTATGTTCTGATCGATTTGTTTTCAAGTTATATACTTTCGCGATAGTCAGTATCATGCTACGCTGTAGCTGACAGTTTTATAAGTACAGATTGATATCTTTATTCTTCCGTTTGTTCTCTCTTTGCAATTTCATTCATATATTTCCTTCCACAAGTCATGACGTATGTTAGTAAACAAATAGACATGATGTAATTGACAAATCGTCATGTCGGTTCGCTGGTCGTCAAAGCACAAACTATTGTGTACATGAAATATGAAGTATTTGATACTACTTTTTAAAAACGAAGATTAGGCTGTACGAACAGTTCGAACAACTGGTTTATAAATTATAATTTTAGTAATTTTCAACTGAACGATATGCATCAGATTTTGACCGTGAAAAATCTGAATCAGTTTTATGTTATTCACGTTTTACCTCAGTCAAAAAGTATATTGCTGGAAGCAAAATACGTCTCATCGATTGTACCAGCACAGTACAGCAATTTTAAAATAAAAAACTAAATTTTGATATACCTTACCTCACCATGTAATCAATCATATTCTCTGACCGTTCCAACGCCTGTCAGAAGCATGCCAAACATTATTGCTTTTAAATTAAACCGTTATAAGAATGGTTTCACTTACTTCGTATCCTACCCGTAAATTAATATTTTCAACCCAGAATTATGTAGACCAGAATGTCTTTACAATCAATGCCAATGGAGATAATGACGACTTTGGCCGTCTTTTCCTTTCTGGAAGACCCCCCCTAAGGTTATGAATGCCTCCCAGGTGGTTTACTCACCCCCTGCTGGAAGTAATACAATATGACAAAATTCTGTACAGATAAATAATGTTTATTTCTCGTCCTAGAATTACGGTCTGTCCAGGAGACAAATGCTTTGTATAAATGATCTTTGACATACTGTTTTTGACTCATTCGGCACCATAAAAGCATGCGTAAATCGTTTGCCAAATGAGTACCATGTTTAGCAGATACAGTAAGTACGGCAATCCATTTCATTTTGCTTTCAAAGAAATGTTGTAGGAATAAGAGTAGATACATATATAGAGAGATAGAAAACATTTTTAGTGTGTGTGTGTGTGTGTGTGTGTGTGTGAGATTTGGATTTTTAACGTAGCTTTAAAAATTTTTCCGTCATATCGCTACGATGTCTGCAGTGTGACAGTTTATAGTGATGTCAAACACTGGGGCATCATGCCGCAGACATGTAGCATGATGACCCAACCAGTCACATTATCCTGACACCAAGCCGACCAGTCCTAACACTAACCTCTTAATGCTGAGCGCCAAGCGAGGCAGCTGTTAGTACCATTTTTGTAAGTCTTTGGTATGACTCGGCCGGGGATCGAACTCACGACCTCTCGCATCCAAGGCGGACACTCTAACCACTAGGCCACCGGAGCGGTCTTCTACTTTTATTGTAATGATCTTGCCAATAGCTGGAATTGTAAGCACAATAAAATAAGTCATTTATAGATTAATTGATTCGAACAAGCTTAGAAGTTTGAGACCGAGTATTCCAAAACCATAGAAGAATCCTCTTGTACCCTTCACACCGCTCCGATGGCCTAGTGGTTAGAGCGTCCGCCTCGGATGCGGGAGGTCGTGGGTTCGATCCCCGGTGGAGTCATACCAAAGACTTACAAAAACGGTACTAACAGCTGCCTCGCTTGGCGCTCGGCATTAAGAGGTTAGTGTTAGGACTGGTCGGCCCGGTGTCAGGATAATGTGACTGGGTGGGACATCATGCTACATGTCTGCGGCATGATGCCCCAGTGCTAGACATCACTATAAACTGCCACACTGCAGACATCGTAGCGATATGACTGAAAAATTGTTAAAGCTACGTTAAAAATCCAAATCACATCTTGTACCCTTCATCGTTTGGAAGATATCAGATCGCCCATAAGATGAATCAGAGTGACCATCTTTGTCCATTAATGTTATTCTAATAAGTGTGTGCGTGTGTAATTCACTGAGGGATTGTTTGAAGGAAAGATAATTTAAATTTGTGTAAATATTTTCAATATTGCGATTTCTTCATAACGCAGTGTGTTAATGTTACATGAGCACGATTAGAGCGTACTTGAAAATTCTTATATTGTGGTAATAATGTTGCGATTCATTCTAATTCTTTGCAGGATAAAATAAACAACATCTGAGAATACTGCAATTTATTGAAACACAATGGGTGCAGATACTTTAAACCTTCATCAGGTAGGAGATCTCGCAAGTAAAATAATAGTGACAGTCCTTGACGTGAACTTCTGTTCTAAAAATAATACTCGATGACGCCACCATCGTCATGATATGACTAATCAGAATGAATAATCAAAGTGACTATATTTAGGTAAATAAAAACATACGGAAATGAATTGATTTAAATGGAAATTAAAAGGTAAACATCTTGACACCCCCTTCACTCGATGTCAGTGATTGGAACCATGCGAATAAAGCATTTTATATAGAATCCTTTATTCTACCGTGTTTATGCATAATGACGTCATACATCATTCATTACATAAATTGAGGACTAGCATCAGCTTCAACATTGGCCACCTTGTAGGTGATATTTTATTTCAAGATAATTCTTTGGAATTATAGCGTTAAATGGATTCACATCCACACCATAGCTAAGGGACAACTAGTGGAAGTATACCAGAACCATATCCTATTTAATTACAAAAATGTGACGTTTCAAGCTTTCTAAAAAAAAAAAATACATCGTTCCAAGAACGTACCAAGTAGGCGACCATTCATATTCCCCAGCTGTCTCATCCGAAAAATGATTCATAGAGAGATATTTAAACTGTGTTTTACTTTTAATGAGTGGAAATACTAACATAGCTCAAAGGTAAATGGGTTGAGGTTGACGTGTGTGTGTGTGTGTGTGTGTGTGTGTGTGTGTGTGTGTGTGTGTGTTTAAATGTTAATATTGTACAATACGAAAATATCATATATTATTGGTAATAAGTCAACTTTTTTTAAAAACAAAAATGTTGTGGCATACGTGTTTCTGTCGCGTTTTTCGTTATTGTTTTCTAAATTGCGTTTGGAGTTTCTCTTTAACCCGCCAGTTTAACAATGCGATTCGATTGGACATGCGATTGTTAGGCAGAATCACTGCTTCTGGTTTTGAAAGGCTCCGCCGCATTGACAGAGCAGTGAGCTTCTACGCTGTGCAATAGGAACTGATATGCTTTTAATGACTCATCATTATTCACCATTAGATTAAGATAATGCTTGCGATATTTAATTGGAAATGGTTCATTTTACCTTCTTGGCTCATATGAGAAACCCATCCTAATATGGAAATACGCTGTTATAATGAAAGACTTAACTCTTCGTCATGCCCATTGTTTAGTAAATAAGGTAATTTCTGCATCATATTTGCTAGGCGAAAGTTGTGTCTGTAGATTCAATATTTTATTTTCATTTAAAAATACTCAAGCACCAGAATACATAAACAGATCGCAAGGACAAACCAATGCGTTTGACGAAAGTGCAAGTTTTTTATTTGGATCATCTACAGGTTTAGCACGAACTTGCCGGCACAAAACCTAGTCCCGTTTCGATGGCGATAACACGTGATACGGTCACTTTAAAGGTCAAATATGGAAGTTTCTATTTAATCTTATTTTGAACATTTCCATACGTGTAAACACAGTCTCGCTGTTCTTAATAAATTATATTACATAGATCACGAATGAATGCTTCCGTTGGCGAAAATATTATCTAACCCTGACTTAAGGAAGTGACTCACACTAAAACGAAAAACAACTAAAACAGAGATTGTGGCTTCGGGAATTATGAAACAATTTATAACGTTACCAGTGATTTGGTAAAAAATTATGAAAATTCAACGATCGAGAGAGGAAAATAAAACTTACAGGCTGACATTTGTTTGAAGATAATGTGCACTTCGATGTGGTAGAGTAATCTCTGATTTTCTTGGGATGTAGCTTCTAAACGTTAATTTTCGCGCGTCATATAAAGGAAATTAAACACAAAAAAATCTAACTTTTGAAAACACGACAGACAACAACTGTTCGAAATTAAACTGCAGTCATTTGGGATGGTAAAAGCCCCTTTCCTGTTTTTTTCATCCTTTCTCTATTGCCACTTTTCTCCTAACACAAATTTTATTTATGTTCTTCTTGATATTTGCAGTTCTTATATGTCCTTCGTTAACCAACAGAGCAACGGTTTCATTTCTGGACTCTTTGAAAGGGATTACTGATTTGTCAATATACATGTTCTTCTCTAGTTTTTTCAGAATGTTGTGTCTAGAACCTTCTTCCACGCCTGGATGTATTTGTAATATGCTTTGAAGATAATTTAGAATGAGCAGATTCTTGTAGCTGTTTTTGTCATTTTCCCAGTTGGACACCATTATTATCGGTGGAACCATATTGTCATGCCTTTCTTCCTTTAGAAATTTTAAAAATAAAACAACTGCTCTTTGCTATGTTTTTATTTAGAAGTTGTGACGGAATAATGCACAGAAACTCTAGTTTTATTTGAAATGACTGTGGAGTCAATACACCTCTGCAGTAATAGATAGTCGGTTCGTTTTAGAATAACGTCACACATACCCACAAACACACCCTTACATTTAAGGAGGTAATTCAGTGGCAAATTTATGAAGATCTAGCTTTTCTTTGATTTAAGTGCCAATGAACGGAAATTCGACTGAAAACAATTTTACCGGAGAGGTGGATTTTTAATTTACAAATATTCTTCTACAAAAGGATATTCTCATGTTTGACTTTTAAACACTGACCTAACCAAATTAAATTATGGTTGATTGTCAAATTGATTCACGAACTTTGTACGCTCCATACACCTTACTATGCACCTTACTATGCCATATTCACATTTTTCTTACTCCAAAGATTTGTATTTAGATTAGTCTCGGCAGAATTTCTTTATGCTATACTTGCAGTCTCCACAGGTTTGTTGAAGCAATGATGTTTCGGTGTCTCTTAGACTTTTTCATTTTATTATCGTCACCACTTACTATTTTCCATGACCCAAAATAATTACTCTTCTGATGAAAGTAGCTGGTGAGTAACTCCCATTCTGAATACCTAAACCGTTTCCTAGTTTGAGATATATATTTTCACATCGCTAAATAAAACATGCTCATGTATCAAACAATGATAGAACTTAAAAAGGGACCATACTTCCATGTATTTTAACTCATGTTCAGCACAGCATATTCTACGTGGCTATTCGACATTGAGTATTTTGGTGATTCTATTGTACTAATGGGTACTGCTTAAACGAGATAAGTCCTTAGTGAAATGTTCCATTTTGTATGCCTTTGATGTGATAGTGTAGCCCGTGGAAAATCTTTCATGCTGGCCTGAACGAGATAAAGGTCATTTGTAATTTGTTTCTTATTTCTCTCTATTTAGTATTGTTTATGCTATCATTCGTCGCTTACTTTATGCGTAGCTGCATATAGTGCTCAAAATTCCTTTGAAAAAGTGCCTTATTTGTTCTGATCCTACCCATCGGATGTGTTTTCAATTTACATACTTCTGCTATGGTTAATAGGGATCCTACATTGTCTGACAGTTTCATAAGGTCATATGTAGATTTATTCTTATATTTGTTATGTCTTTGTAATTTCTTTCATATGCTGTTACGGAAGAAAAAAACATATTCATGGTGTAATTGATAAATCGTCACGTCCGTATGCTGCCCGTTCAAGAACAAACTGTTGTGTATATGAAGTATTTCATATTACCATTAAAAACCAAAATTATGCTGCTGAAAATATGTCGAAAGATTAGGTTTATAAATCTTATTTTTAGTTGGTTGTTTTGTTATGCATTAATTTATATCCTTGAAAATATACGAGTCAGTATAACACGATTTAGCTCGGTTCAGAAGTGTAAAACAATGTGTCCCATTGATTTTGCCAGCACAGTAGAGAAATTTTAAAATAAGTTTTGAACTAAATTTTGATATGCCTTATCACGCTGTTTAATCAAACACATGATCTGGCCTAATCCAGCACCAGTCGGAAGCCTGCCAAACAATACTGTTTTTAATAAAACCGTTACCAGAATTATTACTTGTTTTTCTGCAAGTAAAGTTAGTGGACGTTTTTTGACCTGCTTTTTCCCTTTGTTTTCAACCCAAAATTGTGTATTCTAGATTACCTTTAAAATCCAGGAAGTTCCTGACGACATTGCCGTTTGTTCCTCATTTCTGGAAGACCCCCCACAGGTTGGTTTGCCACCCAGGTGATTTACTCACCCCCTGCTGGAAGTATTAAAGTTTGACAAAATTCTGCGCAGACAAATAAAATGCCTTTGTTTGATATGATTTGTTGCTGACAATATCTACGGTTTCTTTAGGAGACAAATAAGCTGTATAAAGGATCTTTTGACGTACACGTTATGACTATTGTGGTACCATAGAGTGATGAGAAGATATCTTTTCCGAAACGGTTAAATGTTGTAAATATGCAGTTTTCAAATGCTTATTGCAAGCGTTTCGAATTCTTACCGCGTTGGTTAGTTATACTTATGAAATATGTTTATTTTTTAAACCAGGACAAAAATGTATATTTCTTCACATAAACTAGTACAGGTTTACACAAAGGGTATGCAAAACTTGTTGACATTAGTAAGCATGTACTTAGATCATGCACTCATTTAAAGATCTCTCACATATTTAATATTATTTTATACTAATTTAGGGACTGATCATTGAATCTTCAGGGGGGTGAGCTTTGGGTGGGGCTGGGATTTGTTATAAACATGGTAGTTTTGCTTCTTTTATCTCAAAATATTTTCCCCCAACTAATATGATTCTGATGGATATAATTTTGTTGTGCAAATCAGAGCAAGGGTATTGTCTTTCAAGGTTACATAACGCCGTCCCACCTCCTTTTAAACGTTCTGTCTCATATGATTATGTTAATCAAAGTGAGTTATGAAACAATATATTTAAACGAAACATAAACAGGTAGACTGACTTAGCTTTATTATCAATATGAATAACAATATTATCTTCTACATTTCAGAGCAACACCTTGATTGTTTAATCTTTTTAAAGCTTGAGTGATTACGAAAAAAGTTCAGTTATGTTTCCACAGCAATTTATCCATCTATCCATCTTTCAGTCTGAATCTTACTCGTTTTAATAACGTGAACATGTTTCTGCGTTCCGTATATCTTTTCAGATTTGTGGCTCGGAAAATATTCAAATCTATAGGATTAAGTTTCAATCAGAATTCAAACTGAAACGAGTTTAGCCATCGCACTGTTCTTACTTCTCCTCTATAACTGTCAAGGATGTTACATTTGCATCTAAATTTTGCAGGTGTTTTTAATTGCTAGAATTCAAGTGCATTCTTCTGCTTGGCGTTAATCTTACCTGTTCAAAACCTTACCATAACTTGGCGATAATCGTACCTGTTCATAAAACCTTTGGTTAGCTTTATCATATTCATGCCTTCTGTTATTTGAGAAAGAACATTTAGATATTGCACATGGAAATATGATAACATGACATTTTGATTATGATTGTAATTAACGAATGGACACATTTGGTATTATATTCCTAAAGTTAGTGGACGTTTTCAACAAAAATTTTGTATGTGTTTGTTTTCAGTGCAGATCTTGTAGATTCTAAAAGGAAGCCTCCTTAAGTCTCGATTAAATGACGTAGTTTTGCCTCCTTTCCATTTTTTGGAAGACCCCACTTGTTTGTACGCCTTCCTGGTAGTATACTCACCACTACCCCCATCCCCATACAAGAAGCGTTCACGTTTGAAAAATTACTACACCGATTCATATGACATGTTAGTATGATTGGATTATTTGGTGGCCCTGTGTATGGTTGCTTCAAGTAACGAGTTAGCTGTATACAAGATCTTGAAGGTACACTGCTTGCATGCTATATTGGCAAAGACACTAACGTAGAGAACTAGCAATGCATTTTTTAGGTGTAGTTGACCTTTACCTTTTAGTTGACGTTTTGATAAGATTCCGTGTGTTTCAAATATACATCAATAAAAGTGGTGGTGCATATAAAGATTTCTAAAATTTGAAGCGAAAAATTTAGTATTTTGCTTCAATTTTCATATTTCAATACATTGTCCTGTGTTTTAATTAAAGTGGATAACTTTACTCCGTTATATACCGTCTTATATATTTGCTTTTGCATCTGAAATATTGCTTCGATGGGAAAGGGGCGGCATAGCGATCCGAACTACATTGTAATCCGTGGCAACAATGTTATATGTAAATTCACACAACACTCTGGGCCTTTAAAACTATCGCTGGTTTTGAATTCGGCCCACCATTGAGAACAAGTTTTATGTGTGAACAATTCCGCAGTGATTTAGTAAATAAGTTAATCACCTTAAACCGCTTTGTTTTGTTTTTTTTCTACATAAGGCTGAATATCTTTTATAAAAGGCACCCGGAAATATTTATGAATCAATATTCAAAGAATCATTATAACATAATCGCGAAGACAAAATGCATGAAAATCGACCCACAAACTAACACATATAGTTATTTATTGACATTACTTGGTATAATCCTCTGTCTCAAACTTAATCTGTTCCAGACGTTGCCAACCTTTAAAATTCCTGTTCCAATTGTAGAGTGTTTCGTGGCCAGTCATATTCGTCCTTTCATTTTATTTATGTTTTCAGTACTTACAATACAAAGTTTCAACTCGTATCACATGCCTTTCCAAAGCGCCTGGCGTGCTACCTTTGAGGTCTATACGATATGCAAGAAACACATGACCATTTACTAATAAGAAGAAAGGCATATCAGTACCATCATAGACCTCACTGCAAGGTACATTCTGCTTCTGAACCAGTCGTTAAGAATGATAATAAAGGCATATGAGCGTAAAGTAATTTTTCCTACTAAATCTTTTACACTTGATGGCACATAAAAAATTTGGCTATTGGAATCTGAGTTGCTATCAATATCAATAACATCAGTAACATATTTTACAATGTGGAAAAATCGTACAATATTTTTGAATGTAAAACAACTGGGACGCCAAGATCAACGAAAGTAAAGAAAAGAGTTCACATGTGCCGCTAGTGTGAAATTAGTGGTATATATATCTGACAATGAATTTCAATCCTTCTAATGGAATGGACTGATGGAGAGAGAGAGAGAGAGAGAGAGAGAGAGAGCTGGGTTGGGAATAACAACAATATTAAAAATGCTCTCATTTTCAGTTTGTTAGTGTTTTAAATATCCTTGTCATGCTACAATCCAAAATATCATCGTTAAATACTACAAACATTTTTGTTCTGACAGAATGAAATTAGTTATAACGATGATACGGCTTCCAGTAATTCATCGTACGGTGCAGAATTAGAAAAGAAACAAAAAGACGATCAATGGGGGGCGAGGTCCCTTCACCAGAATTTCGTAAAAAAAAATTAGATTGCGTTTGATTTGATGTCGACGGATAAGGAATTTCGGCGGTTGGGGGTCGTCCCATTTACTTCAGTGCCTCGTTATTTATAGTGTTGAAAGCCATATTTCGACATTTAAAGAAATGAAAAAGAAGTCAGAATCACTAAACATGCAATTCTTTGTTTTCGTGCTATCTTTTAGTAGGCACCAATTTCTCTTTTCCAGATGTTTCTGTTTGAACATTATTTTCTAACGGTAACAGAGAAGGTTTGCATAAAGCTCTTCGAAAGGCTACATTTCACAAGCTTGTCAATGAGAAATAAGGATCACATGGTCCGCAAACCAACTGCATGAAACTAATATTGCTGAGCTGACGATTTCCAATATATGCAAGTAAACTTTAATGTCCGCAAATAAAATCAGATCATTTGGTGACGACTGCCATGTACCAAAATTTCTTTCCGAAACAGACTACATGTGATTTGATATGCGAAGGCTGCCTGTCTGTGTGGAAAACAAGAAATGACTCGCTAGAAGTAGTTTAGATTTTATTAACACGTTTTTGGGCACACCTCGATCACGCCATTATCATGACGGGGACGTATTCTCGTGTGTGTGTGTGTGTGTGTGAGAGAGAGAGAGAGAGAGAGAGATTCATGCCATTTACTTGAGTGCACCTTTTGTATTGCTTTGAATGTTATATTTGGACATAGAAAGAAATGCAGAAAAAGCAGGGGAACTAAGCAATCAATCCTACTCGTGGTGTCGTTAGCATGCCGTAATATTTTCTTTTACAGACTTTTCTGTTTGTACATTAGTTTGTAAAGTAACTCAAAATGGTTTCGTAAATGACTTTCCTAATGCTATATTTCATGCCTTGCCAATCTGAAATAAGGATCCAGTGGACTGCAAACTAATTGTGCGAAAGAGGACGGGTAGGAACATTACCGAGCGGACGATTTCTTGTATATGCAAGCAAACTTGAATTTCCACTAACAGAAGCAAATCGTTTTGTGGCGACCGTCCTCAGCCAGAATTTCTTTCCTAATATAGTATGTAAATGATTATATATGCAAAGACTAATGATTCACTAAAAGTAGTTTAGATTTTATCACAACGTTTTTGTTACATTTTGATCAGGTCGTTATGACGACGGATAAGTCATCTCGGCAGGAGGATTCATCAAATTTTCTCCGGTGCATCATTATTTATTGCCTTGAATGCCATATTTAGGATATATAACGAAACTGTCTTTAAGTAGGCTTCAATTTTCTATTTGTACATTAGTTTTTAAAGGTACCTAAAAATGTCTGTGTAATGTCTTGCTACAGCTATATTTCATAGGCTTGCCAGAGGGAAATAAGGATCTCATGGACCGCACTCTAATTGTATTATAAATGACGGCGAGGAGTATTACTGAGCGGACGATTTCCAGTATATGCAAGCAAATTTTAATTCCGCAAGGAAGGGCAAATCATTTTGTGGCGACTGTCATTGTCGAGAATTTCTTTGCAAAAATGGACTGTGTGTTAATTTATGTGCGAATGCTGCCTGTCTGGGTAGGGAACAACAAATGACTCACTGAAAGTAGTTTAGATTTTATGACCACGTTTTTTGGCACGCCTTGATCACGCCATTATGACTACAGATAAGTAATCACGGGTGTGGGTTTCACCCCATTTACTTCAGAGCACCACTTTTTATTGCTTTAAATGCCATATTTGAATATATACAGAATGTAGAAAAAATGGAACGCTAAACATGCAATTTTTTGTTTTGTGTCTGTTAGTAGGCGTCAGTTGTTACGTTTACAATCTGTTTCATTTGTACATTATTTTCTAAAGATTATTAAATTGCTTGCGTAATTCTTACATTTCATATGCTTGCTAGTAAAAATAAGGATCCCACGGACCGCAAACTAATATATGTGAAATGAAAGCAAAAAACATTACGGAGGGGATCATTTTCTGTATACGAATGTAAAGTTTAACTTCCAATTACTTAACGACTGTCTGATAGTTATATACGCAATCCATTTTTTGTGTGCAAAAACGTTACTTCACGTATTCTTTGCCTGGGGTTAATCTTATGTTCTTGTGTTGCATCAGATTTGCAGAGATTGTTGCAACTATTATTTTGATAAGCATTCTTGACAATTTCCGTATTCTGAGATGGACATATTGATATTAAATGACACACTAACGTTCAAATGTCATTAACATCTTTAACGATGGTTTTCAAGTTTTCATATTGTTAGAGAGATGACATCCTTATTTTTTATGATCAATATCAATGTTTCAGTTCAGTGTGGCAGGTAGTCTGCAAGGTGAACGACACATTGTATTTTTGCTTCCATTATATTGACATCCAATACGGGAGCTGACCATCTTGAAAATATTATTATCCTTACTCTTCCTGAATGGCATGATCATGTGGACATGAGGTTTTCAGTAAAGATTTTGTATTGTGTCTAGTTGAATCTGATTGTTGATTGTGGGTTTGTACTTTGGCAAGAGGTCATTTCCTTTCGTAGACATATTTACTTGGGAATTCTATGGTCGACCTGAGTTCCAATTGGTTAGCTGCTAGAGTTTCAGTGAAGGATTGCACATTGTTTACGTTTTAGAATGATCTGGAAATAAACGTCTGACCATCATCCTCGTTCTGAAATTGTGTCTCAGTTGTTTGTATATAAGGTAGTGAGTAACCGAAGTATTATTCCTGTTTCAAGCATATGTAGTGGAGACAATCATTTAGTTGTGTTCAATTATTAATTGAGAAGATTTATTTATTGCAATTATTCACTGGAATTACAATGTACTAATAGATTTTAGAACTAAAGAGCTATTTTAGAATTACTGTGAATTCATATAAAGATGTTATGAATTATATCATTTTCATACATCAAGACTGTTAGAACACCTCCACATTCCAGGTTAGTGACACATCAATACATTCAAAATTGAAGTTTATTCGGAATACCACTGGAACTAATTTTGACTACTCTATAGTTCTGGACTTTTTATAGATTTTTGAGGAACATTAGGGATTTAATTAACGATACTATAAGTTCTTTTTAAATTTTCACTTACTGTTGAAGGGAAAGAAATTATTTGTTTAATTTTACAAAACATGTTAGTTTTACTTCTTTTTGATTACTTAGTTTAAGACCAAAGAGTCGTGTTATATATATATATATATATATATATATATATATATATATATATATATATATATATATATATATATATATATATATCGGAAACATTGTGGTAGATTGAATTCAGAGTAAATTTGCATTTTATAACAGTCTGCGTAGGCAAGTAACTTTCTCTCCTGATTATATAGGTATGCGTGAAAGTTATGAAAATCCCTCCAACGCTGTATAAATGATGAGCAGGGAAAGCAATGTTAACGGAAAAGCAAACAAACTGACTTACAGATAATACATGCTACTTGAGATGACCATGTAAAACTGAAAGGTTAACGTAGTGTTCGAACTAAACAGTTAGCAGAATGTAGCAAACATTTGTTTCCAACTTTGTATACTCCCTTTTAAGGCTGAACCTGTTATGTTATGATGCCGTCCGCATGTATGTTATCCATTTCATTTAAAGACCTCTGTATATGATCTGCACTTTGATTTTAGGTCAAAAGGTCAAAGTCACAGTCAGAAAACAAAACAAAAATTCTACACAATAAGTTGCGTTTTAGACAATGTTCAGTCATGAAACTTTCTTAATGGCTTGCAAATGTGGTACAAAAAAACTATGTCGAGCTCCGAGTCAAAAGATCAAAGGCCAAGTCCCTGCGACTTAAAGATGATACAAAATTTACGCACAATAACTCTAGTTTTTATTGATTTATACGTACCATACTTTGTTCATGGTTTGCGCTTGTGAAAAGAGAAAAACGTGTCGATTTTGAGGTAAAACGGACAAAGGTCAAAATCACTATGCCTGAACTAAAAATAGTGGCTGCTGACAAATGTAAAGTATCAATCATATACTTTACCAAAGTGTGGACCGCTCCGGTGGCCTAGTGGTTACAGCGTCCGCCTCGGATACAGGAGGTCGCGGGTTCGAACTCCGGCTGGGTCATAACCAAAGACTTATAACAATGGTGCTAACAGCTGTCCTGCTAGGCGCTCTGCATTAAGAGGTTAGTGTTAGGACTGGTCGGCCTGGTGTCAGGATAATGTGACTAGGTGGGTCATCATGCTACATGTCTGCAGCATGATGCCCCAGTGTTAGACATCACTCTAAACAGCCGCACTACAGACATCGTAGCGATATGACTGAAAAATTGTTAAAAATGCACACACACACACACACACACACACACACACCAAATATCTAGAGGATGTTCGTCAAGGGCTTGCACTTAAATGAGAGACCTATTGATTTTGCGGTCGAAAGACTAATGGTTAAGTTATTGTGGAAAAAGAAACAAAAATAGTTTTGCAAACTATTTCACATATCTCGACCAATGGTGGAGGAGATTGAGACCAATTTGTCAGTAATGTCCATAGCCAACCATGGCACTCTAGTACCAGATGAGTATTAAATACAGGGCGGGTGTATGATGTACTTCACAATGTGCTCTTGTTAATCCAGGAGCAAATTGCTTTCCCGGTGGTACAAATTCTTGGTCGATAAAACTCCTACCGGAGTTTTCACCGAGAAGCAAAATAAGGAAGCTGTCAGCAAATCTCTTACTTGATATTGTTTATTTCAACTCATGTGGATGAATGATCAAGTTGTATGAAGCAAAACCTTTCTAATGTGGCTATTGAGTTAAGTGCTGACAAAAGTAAGGTAAATACCCTTCTTTTGGCTCGATGAAGCGTACGGGTTGTATGAGCAAGATTATATATGTAGCTTTATAGACAGAAAAATTCAAATATGTAAAGAATAATTAATAAGAATAAATAAAATCTCAGTAATACCAGTTAAGTGTTATCACTAATATTGTGGAATATGATACTACTTTAACCCTGCGTCATTTAGGAAATTTCAGTGATTTTAAGAGACGTTAATGTGCGTCGACGGACGATTTAATTTCAGAATATTAGACGACATTTATTTCCGTCATTTTGCTATTGATCATAGCGGTGTTTCTCTCAAGTCTTACCTTATTGTACCTTAAACGGCTATATTCTTATCGCTCCTCTATTGGTTTTAGACAAAGCGTTAAAAAGATATGCAAAATCACCATAATAGTATGTTTTCAACGATGTGAACGCTTGCAATAACCCCCTCTTTGAAAGTTGTATCTTTTTTGGCGACGCAGATCTGTGATAGATAATCAACGAGTGCACATTATTTTAAAAGATTCTACTTTTTTTTTATAATGTTCGCGTAAATTAAACAAAAACATATGAGTAGAGTTGACCTTATTTACAAGTGAGATAATAATACACCACAAATGAATCTTCTGCTTTTCTTCAGAATTTAAAAGATTTCAAATTGTCCGTAAATAAATAACTGAAATATTGATGGAAAACAGATAATTTCAGGTATGTCAATGTTTATAATGGCCATCCTGTAAGTTTACCCCATGCTGTTATGCAAGTGTCTGATAGTGGAATGAGCAAGATCGAGCATACTCAGTTTGTAAAGAAAAATAAAACGAAAAAAAATACTCCATTTTGGCAATGATAGTATAATGAATGCAAGTTTTGAGTAGAAGTTTTAGTTAAACACCAACGTGGGTCTTCATTAAACTGTCATCACATGCGATTGCATGCGATCTATAAATAAGTTTAATAACAGCGACCGTCCTTGACCGTAATTTCTATTCTAATAATACTTTTCTTTGTGCTCCAGTAAGCGAGCGGAAATCGAAACAAACGGTTTTGTTGAAGGTCAATCTAACTTTAGCACCATTCCTTTGGCACGCCTTGATCACGCCACTACCACATGCTTATGAATATCCAGAAAGGAATTCATCCCTTTTGCTTACATAGACCATATGACGAATACAAAGTCATGCTGAAATGAAGCAAAACCTTTCTAATGTGGCTACTGAGTTAAGCGCTGCCAAAGTAAGGTAAATACCCTTCTTTTGGCTCGATGAAGCATACGGGTTGTATGAGCAAGATTATATATGTAGCTTTATAGACAGAAAAATTCAAATATGTAAAGAATAATTAATAAGAATAAACAAAATCCCAGTAATATCAGTTAAGTGTTATCATTAATATTGTGGAATATGATACCACTTTAACCCTGCGTCATTTAAGAAATTTCAGTGATTTTAAGAGACGTTAATGATAACACAATCATAATACTTCTTTTAGGGATAAAATAAACAATTTTTCAGTAGAAGTTTTCGTTAAACGCCAACGTGGATCTTCATTAAACTGTCATCACATGCAATTTCATGCGATCTATAAATAAGTTTAATAACAGCGAGCGTCCTTGACCGTAATTTCTATTATAATAATACTTTTCTGTGTGCTACAGTAAGCGAGCGGAAGGCCAAACAAACGGTTTTTTTGAAGGTCAATCTAACTTTAGCACCATTCTTTTGGCACGCCTTGATCACGCCACTACCACAGGCTTATGAGTAGCCAGAAAGGAATTCATCCCTTTTGCTTCCATAGACCATATTAACGAATACCAAATCATGCTGAAATGAATAAATTCAAAAAGGAAAGAACAATGCTAGGGACTTTAAACATATAACTCAACATATAGCCGTCGCCCTCTTAATGAAGAAACTTTTTTGTATCACAAAACTTATTTTTTTGTGAACTACTTTCACGATGGATTTCAGAAATGAGGGAAATCGAATAGCACGCTGTTGCATGTTAAATAAATGCTTTTAAGATTTCAGAATAGAATATTACTGGATATTTAAAAACATTCCTGTGCTTTCTGGTAATCTTTTCCAGTAGGTCTATGAAGTTTGTAATCAAATGTTAGCTACATGTATTTTATTTTTGATCTAATTGACAGGATCATTCTAACTCATTAGTTGCAATCAACGAGAGTAAAATAGATTTTATTTTTATTACACTGGTCAACAGGGAAATCATTACTGACTTGAAAAGGCCCTAATCTGTAGTATTTTGGTGTGCCGAACACGAATATAACCGTGAAAAATTTGTATTGGCTCTCGTTTTGAAGATATTCATATACCTCATTTTCTATGTTTCACTGTGTAAATTTCTCCAGTAGGACTGCAGCAACATCCGGAATAATGATGTAACATTGCATAATACCATCATGCTCACATCATCCACAGTTGATTGCATCATTTTCTGATGCAATGCAATACTAATGCCATGCGGCTGCTGAAGTAAGTTGACGTCAGCAGTGTACTATACATGTGTAGGCCTATTATACTAATGCCAGGCGGCTGCTGAAGCTGACGTAAGCAGTGTACTATATAAAGCCCAATCAGATAGGTTCAGCATTTAAAATATTTTAGACGTTGTGCGAGACAGTTCAAGCTACTGTTACATAAAACTTATTATTTTATCCATTTACGTACAATAAAGAACAGTAATGCCTCGAAAGTGTGTTAATACCGCGGACAATTTTTGCTATATTTGTGGGGAAGTGACATTTGCCAACCAGAAGAAAAGTATCAATTCTCAAGTGAAGAAGGCATATCATCTTTACTTCGGATGCAAGGTTGGTGACCAAGACAAGCCTTGGGCTCCGCATATATGCTGTGCTACATGTACAACACAGCTTTCACAGTGGTTGAATTGCAAAAGGTCATCAATGCCGTTTGCAGTCCCAATGGTGTGGAGAGAGCCAAGCAACCACCTAAATGACTGTTACTTCTGCTTGGTTCCTCCTCTTTCCGGCGGAATAACGAAGCGAAAGAAGTCGAGAATAGTCTACCCAAACATTCCGTCTGCATTGAGACCAGTTCCACATGGTGAGGGACTTCCTATTCCAGAACCTACAGCAGAATATTCTCTTGATTCATCTGACGAAGACAAAGGTGAGTCGACCTGTTCTTCTCCTGGTCCATCAGCATGCAGTGATCCAGATTTTCACTGTGGTGCATCATCAACCCCACACAGAATAACACAGGAAGAACTAAATGACCTGATTCGTGATTTGGACTTATCAAAGAACAAGGCAGAATTGCTAGGATCAAGACTCCAACAATGGAATCTTCTAGAAGAAGATGTCACAATTACTGCATATCGAAAGCGCCACCAGCAATTGGAGCCTTTCTTCAGAAAGGAAAGTAATCTGATATTCTGTTCCGATATTGAGGGCCTCATGAATGCTTTAAAATCACTCATGACCCACAAGAATGGAGACTATTTGTGGACTCTTCGAAACTGACTCTCAAGGCTGTGCTTTTGCACAATGGAAACATTCTTCCATCTATTCCAGTAGCGTATGCTGTCCACATGAAAGAGACATACGATAACTTAAGGCAGCTACTGAATTCCATTGAGTATAACAAGTACAGCTGGCACCTCTGTGGTGATTTGAAGGTAGTTGCCCTTTTAATGGGACTGCAGCAAGGATATACAAAATACATGTGTTTCTTATGCGAGTGGGATAGCCGAGCAAGGGAAATGCACTACATGAGGAAGGAATGGACTCACAGGCAGAATGTAGCCATTGGAGAGAAGAATATCCAACACCCAGCTCTGGTTGAGGCTCAGAAAATCTTGCTACCACCCCTTCACATCAAACTAGGTTTGATGAAGAACTTCGTGAAAGCCATTGACCGGACTTTGCCAGCATTCCGATACCTGCATGAAAAATTCCCTCGACTCAGCGAAGCAAAGATTAAAGAGGGAGTTTTTGTGGGTCCTCAGATTCGAGAGCTTTTCAAAGATGACCGGTTCAACAACTTGCTGGAAGGTGACGCGAAACAAGCATGGAATGCTTTTCGCCTAGTTTCTACAAACTTCCTCGGAAATGTTAGGGCAGAAAACTATAAGGAACTAGTAGAAGACATGTTGATGAAGTATAAGAAACTTGGCTGCAATATGTCTCTAAAGATTCACTTCCTTCATTCCCATTTGGATTTCTTTCCTAGCAACTGTGGTATTGTTAGTGATGAACACGGCGAACGTTTTCATCAAGATATCGCAACAATGGAACAAAGATACCAGGGAAAATGGTCCACTACAATGCTGGCTGACTACTGCTGGACACTCCTCAGAGATGCTCCCGAACAGCTGTACAAGAGACAGGCGAAGAAATCTAAGATGTAGTCAATGACTTGATTTTTTATAGGTAGGCTATTACAGTTGACCTTTTACTATTGGAATGCATTTCGTTATGTAAACATTAATTTCTTGCAGATTACAAAAAAACTAGAGCCAATTTTGCAATTTGACTGTCATATTCGTGTTCAGCACATAAAAATTGATAAGAATTGACTAATTTTATTTCAGTAACATGACTTTTGTAAAAATTTGTTGTCCAGTGGGAATTATTAGAAAACGAATCTTCAGGTATACTTGTTTATAATTTACTTTCTAATTTTGGTTTTGTAAATGTGAAAAAGGCAATGCTTCTGCTATGTAAAGACGCCGTCAAAATCAAAGTGCAATGACTTCTTTTGCTTCTATACTTATCATAAAAATACTCTAATTCCATTTTGTCCTTCCAAATTCACCATGCAGTTAACATGAGTGACCTCTAATTGGAAAAAGTGAATTTTACTTTCGAGGATCGTTTGGAGAGTAACTACTAGTTTGGAAAGACGATGTCGCAATAGAAATATAAAAGTTCCTAATTATGGTAAATGAGGCAATTTCTACGTGATTGAGATAGGCGATAATTGTGCCTGATGAATCGATTTTTTTTAAAATTTGAATTTAGTGAAGTATCTAAGCAAATACATCAGATCTCAATCCATACGAAGACGTTAGACGAAAGTAAAGTTTTGGTTTCTATCTGCAAAAGATTGCACAAGAATTTACCTGCGCTGAATCTTACCTCTTCTCGTTTAGCAGATGCAATGAAACTAAACTTTGACTCTAAACTCAAGACCGTTAACTAACATTTGTAGATTCACTTCAAAATTAATTCACTTTATTCCTTTTAATGTTCTGTTTGTTTATTGCCTTTTGCAAAAGGGTGTCTTCTTAGCCCGATATTTTGTAAATGTACTCAGAATCTCAGCATTTATCTCATAAAAGGTTTTTGAAATGTAGAGGCTATTTGCAATAGTTAAATTACTTCAAATACGATTCCTGACGATCTCCATTATAGTCAGCGAAAACAATATAAAATTTTTCTCATTATCAGGCAGAAATACATCTTACTTGAATCAATGAGCCAAAAAAAGTTCCATGATGGAGTCTCTCTCCTTTGGTAGAAATTTCTCCTCTTTTCTTTGTCGTTTGATTATTTCACTAAATTTGGAAAGAAATCCCTTTTACTGCTTTGATGAATTAATAGCTTGTAGAAAAGTGTCTAATGTAAAAGTTAAATAAAAATGTTTCTACCGAAATTAAATTCTTTCTGTTCGTGACTTGAGTACTAAATTTAAATTCATTTGATTACAGAAAACAGGAGAAGAATGATCAGATTTAAGTGTGCATAATATTATTTATTGCATTAATTGTGATATCTGTGGTTCCTAAATATTCACATAAACAATTTACGAACTACCGTTTGAATTGGCCAAAAGCGAGAACTATCTGACCTATAATTATTTCGACTGTTGACTTAAATTCTGAATCTCTCAGAAACTTTAATCGACCAAATAAAAAGAGTAAAAGCTAAGCCTGGTGGAGTTTTTCTCGGTTGACTTTGTTTGCCACAATTATATTATTTTTAGGGTCATACGTTGTCCCTCTACCCCTTTCAACAAGAAAGCAAGAAATACATGCTGAAAGGTACATTTTCTCCTGATAGCACAGAAAACCATTCCATTGTCTTTCCGTACTTTATTTAACTATGCAATGTTTAACTTGCTATGTCTTTTAAGCATTTTAAACATTAAGTCATTTCAATAACCATGATGATGTGACAAAAATCTATCAAACACACGTCTTATTGATTTTGTAAGCAAAATTCAGCTTGCTTGGATTTGAAACATTTATGAAATCTTTGATTAGAAATAAAATGGTTTCTTTTTAATTGAGATTTCTGAAGGAAAAAGATTTTTGTTTGCTCTTTTCTCAGTTTTTGTTGTTTTTTTTTTAAATTTTATTTTGTTACATGCCATTGGTATTGTGTCCTCTCATGAACATTCCTTTAGTACCAGCCCAATTCTTGTTTTATCTACTTGAATAAGTGAGCGATAGGTGAAAAAAAAATTATTTGTTGAAAGTCAGTCTAACTTTATCTATTTTGCCACGCCTTGATAACATCATTGTCACGAGCGTATGAGTACTCTGGTTGGACTACATCCCTTTTGCTCACATTGACCAAATTCAGAAGGAACAGAAAATGCTTGGGACTTCAAATTTTTAATTTGAAATGTAGATATCATCTTATAACTTACACAGTTTTTTGGTATCAAAAAACTTTATTTTGGTGAACTAATTTCTGTATAGAACTTAGAAGTGTGAGTAGAACACCGGCACGTGCCTTTGGCAATATTAATTTCATAGGCTGCCGTTGAGGAATCGAGCAACAGGAGGACTGTATGACATGGAAAATCGTGCTTTTAAGTTTACAGAATATAATATTAATGGACGTATTATCTTTGAAATCCTGTATAACAAGCAAACTTTAAAACATTCAGGTGGTTACCGGTAATCTACTCTGGTAGGTATATGAAGTTTGTAAGATAAGATAAACATTCTGTATTTAGATCTAAATGACATATGTTTCTAACTTGCTATTTACAGTCAATCAGAGTAAAAGTCAATGAATACTTTTGGCATTAGAATGTTATGTATTTAATATTATTAGAGCTAATTTATACAGATTTGAACTTCATACAGTTACGTCAGAGTATTGATTGGTCACGTACCAAATGCCGGATGTACACCAGAAACCATGTCGTACTTCAAAAACAACTGTTCAGTCAGTGTTTTCGTATCACACACCCAGATTCATACCACTTAGGTAGCTTCTTTGACGGCCGATCGTAGATATTTGTAGATGCAGTTAATCGAACTTTTATCAAGTCCAGTTCGTTCTGAATTTCGCTCATACAGTAAAGATAAAAATATTTGTAACGTGTTAAAACTAGGGAAGGGGACATGTAACAAATACAAAACGGCATTCCTCTGTGTGTGTGTGTGTGTGTTTGTGTGTGTGTGTGTGCGTGTGTGTGTGTGTGTGATGCTTTCACTAACAGTCTTGAAACCTGACACCAGTTTAATTTCATCACTTGTGAGCATATGACTATTTCTGGATTTTCATTCGTGCTTGCTGATTCCCGACATTAATATAGAGAAATTTTAAAATCCAACACTAATGTTTATGACCTTTGTATATGAATATTAGTCTCGTTTGTTCCAGTCACAATCAAGAAATTGAAAAGCATACTATTCGGATCAATCACAGATTCGCCGACCGAGATGATTAATCACCTGAAATAGAACCCAGAAGAGAAAAATTAAAAACATGGGTTTATACAAATAGTTTTAATACTATAAAACCATTTTTGTATAAAACTATTGCTGATTCAAGGATCAATTTGTTTCTATACCCCTCTAAGAGTGTCATAAAATAATCTTTTTAAATAGGGTACAAAAGGGTTTTAAAACATTTCTGCAAAGTGGAAAATAAAGACTTTATAATAAAATGATCCAATGCTTACGCAAGACGGAACATTTACCAAAAAATACGGTTGAAAATTTAGCACGAACTAAATTATACTATGAAAATTACTTTTGTCATCACCATGTAGACCCAGTTGATATTAAGGCTTTACTGAACTTTAGGACATCTCTAAATTAGATAATATGCGAAGAAAATCAACGAATGGTCAAATAACAATAATGAAAGACACAGCAGGCCTTAGGCATCTGCCTAATAATAAAAGCCCAGAATCAGGTGGATTTACAGTTGATTTCCTGAAAGTCTTTAGGAGAGACATGAGTCAGTATTTTGTAACAGTAGTCAAGTTTGCCTATAATAATTGTGAACTATATGTGGACGTCTTGTTGTTGTTGCTGTTAAAGCGTTGCGTACCTTAGGCGTTCACCAACACCACACGCGCTTGTTGATTTTACATTATCGGTTAGAAAGTAGGCTTAATAGTATACTAAATGCCTATTAACATTTATGGAAGCTATTCAGTCATACTCGTCACTTGTATGGTTTCATAATCGAGCTGTATTATAATAGTGGTTGTTGGGGGTACCTCCATGATTCAAAGTTACCATGAGGCGCCTATATGAGAAAATAGCAAAACTGTTTCACAAACCTGTGCAAAAATCCTTAATGGGTAAAACAATCAATGCGTTAAAATGCTTTGACCTAGATAAGTAACAATAGTCAAAAATATCTCAAACTCCTATAATTACCAGTCTCTCTGTATTCAACCTGAGAACAAATTCAAGCCAAAATTTTGATAACTTACAAAATATCCACTAATTCAAATACAAGAGATGTCAACGTAGCAATACGTTTAGATACAGAAGTTTGTTAAATATGCACTGTTATTTTTGTAACAATTTAGGAAATGCCTCAACTATGACAACTATAACAAAAGTAATTCTGAGCTTGAATGAGCAACCAAGTCGAGGGATTTGGTGAACTCTGGGCCAAGACTATTAGTCGTATTGCGGACATTTTGTCCTACATCAACAACAGACCTTCTGTATTAAAGTATCAAATTTCTCCTCTCTCTCAAGCAGGCACGCAAGCGTGTCATACATACATACATACATACATACATACAAAGATAGAGATAAGAAGTTTTTGTAGCTTGTAAACATTTACCATTATTCGAAATATATGTATATTATATCACAGATACATACACACACTTGGAACAAGAGACTTAGTCAAGAAATCGCAAGATATATGTTATATCACGGAAGGAAGACATGTTATTTGAAAAACAATGTTGGAAAAGAACAGGCGAAACTACTGAATGAATTGTTTCTACCTGCAACTTGAGGCAATATTCTTGACAAAGGACATTCTAGACATGTTGAATCCAATAGTTGAAATATTGCTAAGATATCAGTACATTCAAAGTGTGTGTACAATCTGCTATGTGATGTCTCACACAAAGGCAAAATTTGTGTTGCAAAAATGCTGAAAAGAGAGGTCATTATTACAACGAAGAAAGAAGACTAATTTGATCGTTCTTGAAAAGTGTCTAAGGCATGTCTCGCTTTAAAAGTGTTTTATAGCCTTATAATTTTTCTTGAAGGGTGTTCTCATGGTAAATATTGCTTATCCTAGATATACGTAAACAATATGGTTACGTGTGTCAGTTATTAGAAATTATGAAAAGAGAACACCTTCCTGAGGAAAATGAAGCTGGAAAAAATGACTCTCCCTCTTCTGTAGACATGCTAGTTATCGCAGTACGGAAATGGTTTTTACCGACGTTAGATATCTGTGTTCGTAGCACTTGTGCGACATCATATACCAGGAAGTAACATAGTCTAAACTGTACCAAACGATTCCAGAACCAAAGAAGATTTTTAATAGCGAAGAGACCTTTGGTTATAATGTCTTTGTGTTTTAACAGTTAGTGAAATATCTAGAATGTTTCTTGTCAGAATTGACAATGCACTAAATACTGACATGTTACTGTGTAACACAACTCGTTTTACCACAAATTGATCTGATCCAAACTTGCAAATAAAAGAACGTTACCTGTTGATACTGAAATTGTCGCTGTTATGTTAAAGTCATGCAATATTTGTATCACCTACCTGAAACTGTTTATTGCATAATAGATTTGTGTTATTATTTATGCTGTGCACAATTAGTTAAATTATTTTTGAGTTCTAAATAATGTACACTGAAGCATTCAAGTTAGCTAAGGATATGTGGACATTTTTGTTTAAAAACTATGAGTGTTCCAGGGAATCTAGGGTATTCTAAAGTAGTGAATAAAGTTTTCTTTAAATTTAAATAATAAGGTTTAAGCAGCGGTCAAATTCCTACGTTTGCCTTCAGGCTGTAATTTGCAAATGTTCGCAAATAATAATTTATGACACTGGGTACATAAACGATATATTTGTTTTATGATTGTTTTGTTTCTGTAGAAAGCAACAGCATCAAAAGAGTCGTTATTGTCGTCTGCGTGTTTCCCTCCAACCTAGGTTGGATCATAAAAATACAGTTTCCATTGCACAAATATATTATTATCCTGTGTTAGCATCGGAGATAAATCATCTCCAGTTATTGTTTATCCATAATGTTGTGTTACAGAAAGATCAAATGCATTTACAGTCGGAGAAAGAGAAGCAAGAGATGTAATATCAATGTAGAATGAAAGAAATGGAACTGGCAAGTGAAAAGCACATTCATACTTAAAATCCAAATTTAAGTTTTGATCTTGCAAATAATATTAGATTAGTGCCCCCTTACAGAGAAAAAGAAGTAGACAAATACTTTACTCGTTTTTAAAAAGTTGCTGAAAATTTGAAATGGCCATGGGAGCATTGGACTCAGTTATTACAATGTGTACTCACTGGTAAGGCTAGTGATATTTACAACTCACTGTCAGTTCACCAAAGTGGTAACTATAATACGGTTAAAGAATGCATCTTAAGGGGTTATGAGTTAGTACCTGAAGCTTCTCGGCTAAAATTCAGAAACAAGAAAAGAAGCTGGGTAAACTCATGTCGACTTTGCTAGAGAAAAAGAACAGTTATTTGATAGATGGTGCTTAGTCAAGAAAGTTGAACGAGATTATGAAAGTCTCAAACAACTTGTATTACTTGAAGATTTCAAAAACTGTGCCCATAGTGACATTGAGCCTTATCTTGACGAGCATCAGTTTGAAACCATGGAAAATGATGCTCGAGCTGCTGATGAGTATTTTTTAACTCATAACGTTCCTTTTGTAAATAAGACTTCTACTCAACAGTCTTCTGGCAGAAAGGTCATCATCTACAACGAGATCTGGAAAGAACATTTAGCAACAATTCGGAAATTCTTTGACAGACTCACTGATGCATGTTTGACAATTAATTTATCTAAAAGTGAATTCTGCCTTGCTAGTATAACTTTTCTAGGAAATATTATGGGACATGGGCTAATTAAACCTATAGATGCTTAAGTCAAGGCTACAGAAAACAACTGATGCGATTACACTGGTCAACAGTGAAATCATTACTGACTTGAAAAGGCCCTAATCTGTAGTATTTTGGTGTGCCGAACACGAATATAACCGTGAAAAATTTGTATTGGCTCTCGTTTTGAAGATATTCATATACCTCATTTTCTATGTTTCACTGTGTAAATTTCTCCAGTAGGACTGCAGCAACATCCGGAATAATGATGTAACATTGCATAATACCATCATGCTCACATCATCCACAGTTGATTGCATCATTTTCTGATGCAATGCAATACTAATGCCATGCGGCTGCTGAAGTAAGTTGACGTCAGCAGTGTACTATACATGTGTAGGCCTATTATACTAATGCCAGGCGGCTGCTGAAGCTGACGTAAGCAGTGTACTATATAAAGCCCAATCAGATAGGTTCAGCATTTAAAATATTTTAGACGTTGTGCGAGACAGTTCAAGCTACTGTTACATAAAACTTATTATTTTATCCATTTACGTACAATAAAGAACAGTAATGCCTCGAAAGTGTGTTAATACCGCGGACAATTTTTGCTATATTTGTGGGGAAGTGACATTTGCCAACCAGAAGAAAAGTATCAATTCTCAAGTGAAGAAGGCATATCATCTTTACTTCGGATGCAAGGTTGGTGACCAAGACAAGCCTTGGGCTCCGCATATATGCTGTGCTACATGTACAACACAGCTTTCACAGTGGTTGAATTGCAAAAGGTCATCAATGCCGTTTGCAGTCCCAATGGTGTGGAGAGAGCCAAGCAACCACCTAAATGACTGTTACTTCTGCTTGGTTCCTCCTCTTTCCGGCGGAATAACGAAGCGAAAGAAGTCGAGAATAGTCTACCCAAACATTCCGTCTGCATTGAGACCAGTTCCACATGGTGAGGGACTTCCTATTCCAGAACCTCCAGCAGAATATTCTCTTGATTCATCTGACGAAGACAAAGGTGAGTCGACCTGTTCTTCTCCTGGTCCATCAGCATGCAGTGATCCAGATTTTCACTGTGGTGCATCATCAACCCCACACAGAATAACACAGGAAGAACTAAATGACCTGATTCGTGATTTGGACTTATCAAAGAACAAGGCAGAATTGCTAGGATCAAGACTCCAACAATGGAATCTTCTAGAAGAAGATGTCACAATTACTGCATATCGAAAGCGCCACCAGCAATTGGAGCCTTTCTTCAGAAAGGAAAGTAATCTGATATTCTGTTCCGATATTGAGGGCCTCATGAATGCTTTAAAAATCACTCATGACCCACAAGAATGGAGACTATTTGTGGACTCTTCGAAACTGAGTCTCAAGGCTGTGCTTTTGCACAATGGAAACATTCTTCCATCTATTCCAGTAGCGTATGCTGTCCACATGAAAGAGACATACGATAACTTAAGGCAGCTACTGAATTCCATTGAGTATAACAAGTACAGCTGGCACCTCTGTGGTGATTTGAAGGTAGTTGCCCTTTTAATGGGACTGCAGCAAGGATATACAAAATACATGTGTTTCTTATGCGAGTGGGATAGCCGAGCAAGGGAAATGCACTACATGAGGAAGGAATGGACTCACAGGCAGAATGTAGCCATTGGAGAGAAGAATATCCAACACCCAGCTCTGGTTGAGGCTCAGAAAATCTTGCTACCACCCCTTCACATCAAACTAGGTTTGATGAAGAACTTCGTGAAAGCCATTGACCGGACTTTGCCAGCATTCCGATACCTGCATGAAAAATTCCCTCGACTCAGCGAAGCAAAGATTAAAGAGGGAGTTTTTGTGGGTCCTCAGATTCGAGAGCTTTTCAAAGATGACCGGTTCAACAACTTGCTGGAAGGTGACGCGAAACAAGCATGGAATGCTTTTCGCCTAGTTTCTACAAACTTCCTCGGAAATGTTAGGGCAGAAAACTATAAGGAACTAGTAGAAGACATGTTGATGAAGTATAAGAAACTTGGCTGCAATATGTCTCTAAAGATTCACTTCCTTCATTCCCATTTGGATTTCTTTCCTAGCAACTGTGGTATTGTTAGTGATGAACACGGCGAACGTTTTCATCAAGATATCGCAACAATGGAACAAAGATACCAGGGAAAATGGTCCACTACAATGCTGGCTGACTACTGCTGGACACTCCTCAGAGATGCTCCCGAACAGCTGTACAAGAGACAGGCGAAGAAATCTAAGATGTAGTCAATGACTTGATTTTTTATAGGTAGGCTATTACAGTTGACCTTTTACTATTGGAATGCATTTCGTTATGTAAACATTAATTTCTTGCAGATTACAAAAAAACTAGAGCCAATTTTGCAATTTGACTGTCATATTCGTGTTCAGCACATAAAAATTGATAAGAATTGACTAATTTTATTTCAGTAACATGACTTTTGTAAAAATTTGTTGTCCAGTGTTATTAGGTATGGCCGGATACTATCGAAAATATTGTTCCAATATTTCTATAACTACTGAACCCCTGACAAATTTATTGAGTAAGAAAAACAAGTTCCTTTGGACTGAAACATGTCAGGAGGCTTTTGACAAGTTGAAAGCCATACTTAAAAGCACGCCATTCCTTACAGCTCCAAATTTCAGCCAATCTTTTAAATTGTCTGTTGATGCAGGTGCTGCTGGGTTGGAGTAGTTTTGATTCAAGAAGATGAAAATGGTATTGATCATCCAGTGTGCTAATTTTCTAACAAATTAAATAAGCACCAAAGAAATTATTCAACAATCGAGGAGGAATGTTTGGCTTTGATATTGGCATTTCAACATTTTAAAGTTTACATTAGTTCAGCTACTTCTTCGATTATTTTGTTTAGTGGCCACAACCCCCTTACTTTCATCGGCAAGATGAAAAATAAAAATCAAAGACTACTAAGGTGGAGTTTGTTGTTACAGGAATATAATCTTGACATGAGACACATCAAGGGAAAAGATAATTGAATAGCAGACGCACTTTCCCGTGTATAACAATGTATTATTTCATGTACAATCTGTGTAATTTATATGAGTTCTTTTTAACCTCATGTATAATTAGTATGTGGTAAAAAGAAAGCTTTATCATATAACTCTTTCTTTTCTTTATGTTGTGAAGTGTTATGTATATTTGATTTAATTATATCTAGTTTAATGTATTTTTATTTTAATTCAATTTTTTGTTTGTCAGTTTTAATTTTTAATTTATTTTTCATTACATGCTATTGTAATATAAATTTATTCACTGGAGATGATATTCCTTGATTCAAAATTAGTAGCAGCCACGTTAATAAGTTATTTTTTATATTTTAAAATAATTGGTTCTTGTCGAGGTCATGATGGGACTACGTTTTTTACGATGTAAACAATTTTTTAAAATTATATTCCTTAGAGTAAAATGATTGGTTTTCGTCAGGGTCATGTTAGGCGTACGTGATATAAACACGATCACGTGACACCCCCTTTTGATTTCGCAACTTTGGGGATTTTCGAAACTGCGTTTTAGAATACGATATAACCTTTGTTTTAGAGAAATATTCTCATTTGGGCTCTTACATTGGAAAGTGTTGTGCCGTTTGGAGTTATTTCAAATTATTTTGATTCAAAAGGATTAATTCTTTTCTCCTGGAGATATACGTGTGCTAATACGAAATTCTTAAACAAAGACATCTCTTATAAAAATTTATTCGGATCTCTAAAACCGGAGTGATATTTCTTGTTTCTATATATATATTGGGTCGGGGGAATAAAATATTGTAATTTTGGAAAAAGAATTAATTGATAAATGTTCAGATCTTGTCTTCATGGCCTTGGCTTTTTAAAATATTGTGATCGTCATCCTCGTACCCATATATTTGTTTGCTAGTGTTCTAGAGTTTTCTGAAACATTAAAAATGATGAATAGTCACATGTTAGAAGCCTCGGCCTTCTTGAAAGATGAAAAACTCATTGTATTCGTACCTATACACCAGTCTTTCCTATTTAAAAAAATAGCAAAGATAAATTAATTCTGGTTAAACTAACTGGTTTAAAATGGATACAGCTAAGTATGGGGCCCAGGAATCACGGTTACTGCCTACTTTCATTTTTATGCCTGTACACTACAGAACGTAAGCACTGCACAGGATATATCGTCAGTTGTAAAAATTAATTGTGTATGGTAATATAAGTATTCGATGCAGGGAAATTTCATGAAACAAAATTGCATTTTGGGTAGTTTTTGATATAGTGAGTTCTTTCTTCCAGACATTCAGCCAATAAACTTCATGACGTAAAAAACGATATATTTATTTATTGAAAGCATGCGTCAAGAAATATGGAGAACACACCATCAACCATGTTCAGCACAGCTAATTCTACATGGCTATTCGACATTGAGTATTTTGGTGATTCTATTGTACTAATGGGTACTGCTTAAACGAGATAAGTCCTTAGTGAAATGTTCCATTTTGTATGCCTTTGATGTGATAGTGTAGCCCGTGGAAAATCTTTCATGCTGGCCTGAACGAGATAAAGGTCATTTGTACTCTGTTGCTTATTTCTCTCTATTTAGTATTGTTTATGCTATCATTCGTCGCTTACTTTATGCGTAGCTGCATATAGGGCTGAAAATTCCTTTGAAAAAGTGCCTTATTTGTTCTGATCCTACCCATCGGATGTGTTTTCAATTTACATACTTCTGCTATGGTTAATAGGGATCCTACATTGTCTGACAGTTTCATAAGGTCATATGTAGATTTATTCTTATATTTGTTATGTCTTTGTAATTTCTTTCATATGCTGTTCCGGAAAAAAAAAACATTCATGGTGTAATTGACAAATCGCCACGTCCGTATGCTGCTCGTTCAAGCACAAACTGTTGTGTATATGAAGTATTTCATATTACCTTTAAAAAACCAAAATTATGCTGCTGAAAATATGTCGAAAGATTAGGTTTATAAATGTTATTTTTAGTTGTTTTTTTGTTATGCATTAATTTATATCCTTGAAAATATACGAGTCAGTATAATACGATTTAACTCGGTTCAGAAGTGTAAAACAATGTGTCCCAATGATTTTGCCAGCACAGTAGAGCATTTTCAAAATAAGTTTTGAACTAAATTTTGATATGCCTTATCACGCTGTTTAATCAAACACATGATCTGGCCTAATCCAGCACCAGTCGGAAGCCTGCCAAACAATACTGTTTTTAATAAAACCGTTACCAGAATTATTACTTGTTTTTCTGCAAGTAAAGTTAGTCGACGTTTTTGACCTGCATTTTCCCTCTGTTTTCAACCCAGAATTGTGTATTCTAGATTACCTTTGAAATCCAGGAAGTTACTGACGACATTGCCGTTTATTCCTCATTTCTGGAAGACCCCCCACAGGTTGTTTTGCCACCCAGGTGATTTACTCACCCCCTACTGGAAGTATTAAAGTTTGACAAAATTCTGCGCAGACAAATAAAACGCCTTTATATGATATGATTTGTTGCTGACAATATCTACGGTTTCTTTAGGAGACAAATAAGCTGTATAAAGGATCTTTTGACGTACACGTTATGACTATTGTGGTACCATAGAGTGATGAGAAGATATCTTTTCCGAAACGGTTAAATGTTGTAAATATGCAGTTTTCAAATGCTTATTGCAAGCGTTTCGAATTCTTACCGCGTTGGTTAGTTATACTTATGAAATATGTTTATTTTTTAAACCAGGACAAAAATGTATATTTCTTCACATAAACTAGTACAGGTTTACACAAAGGGTATGCAAAACTTGTTGACATTAGTAAGCATGTACTTAGATCATGCACTCATTTAAAGATCTCTCACATATTTAATATTATTTTATACTAATTTAGGGACTGATCATTGAATGTTCAGATGGGGTGAGCTTGGGGTGGGGGATGGGATTTGTTATAAACATGGTAGTTTTGCTTCTTTTCTCTCAAAATATTTTTCCCCAACTAATATGATTCTGATGGATATAATTTTGTTGTATAAATCAGAGCAAGGGTATTGTCTTTCAAGGTTACATAGTGCCGTCCCACCTCCTTTTAAACGTTCTGTCTCATATGATTATGTTAATCAAAGTGAGTTATGAAACAATATATTTAAACGAAACATAAACAGGTAGACTGACTTAGCTTTATTATGAATATGAATAACAATATTATCCTCTACATTTCAGAGCAACACCTTGATTGTTTAATCTTTTTAAAGCTTGAGTGATTACGAAAAAAGTTCAGTTATGTTTCCACAGCAATTTATCCATCTATCCATCTTTCAGTCTGAATCTTACTCGTTTTAATAACGTGAACATGTTTCTGCGTTCCGTTCCGTATATCTTTTCAGATTTGTGGCTCGGAAAATATTCAAATCTATAGGATTAAGTTTCAATCAGAATTCAAATTGAAACGAGTTTAGCCATGGCACTGTTATTACTTCTCCTCTATAACTGTCAAGGCTGTTACATCTGCATCTAAATTTTGTAGGTGTTTTTAATTGCTAGAATTCAAGTGCATTGTTCTGCTTGGCGTTAATCTTACCTGTTCAAAACCTTACCATAACTTGGCGATAATCGTATCTGTTCATAACACCTTTGGTTAGCTTTATCAGATTCATGCCTTCTGTTATTTGAGAAAGAACATTTAGATGTCGTACATGGAAATATGATAACATGACATTTTGATTATGATTGTAATTAACGAATGCACACATTTGGTATTATATTCCTAAAGTTAGTGGACATTTTCAACAAAAATTTTGCATGTGTTTGTTTTCAGTGCAGATCTTGTTGATTCTAAAAAGAAGCCGCCTTAAGTCTCGATTAAATGACGCAGTTTGTCTCCTTTCCATTTTTTGGAAGACCCCACTTGTTTGTACGCCTTCCTGGTAGTATACTCACACATACCCCAATCCCCATAAAAGAAGCGTTCACGTCTGAAAAATTACTACACCGATTCATATGACATTTTAGTATGAGTGGATTATTTGGTGGCCCTGTGTATGGTTGCTTCAAGTAACGAGTTAGCTGTATACAAGATCTTGAAGGTACACTGCTTGCATGCTATATTGGCAAAGACACTAACGTAGAGAACTAGCAATGCATTTTTTAGGTGTAGTTGACCTTTACCTTTTAGTTGACGTTTTGATAAGATTCCGTGTGTTTCAAAAATACGTCACTAAAAGTGGTTTTTACATATAAAGATTTCTAAAATTTGAAACGAAAAATGTTGAATTTTGTTTCAATTTTCATATTTTAATACATTGTCCTGCGTTTTAATTAAAGTGGATAACTTTACTCCGTTATATACCGTCTTATATATTTGCTTTTGCATCTGAAATATTGCTTCGATGGGAAAAGGGCGGCATAGCGATCCGATCTACATTGTAATCCGTGGCAACAATGTTATATGTAAACTCACACAACACTCTGGGTCTTTAAAACTATCGCTGGTTTTGAATTCGGCCCACCATTGAGAATAAGTTTTATGTGTGAACAATTCCGCAGTGATTTAGTAAATAAGTCAATCACCTTAAACCGCTTTGTTTTGTTTTTTTCTACATAAGGCTGAATATCTTTTATAAAAGGCACCCGGAAATATTTTATGAATCAATATTCAAAGAATCATTATAACATAATCGCGAAGACAAAATGCATGAAAATCGACCCACAAACTAACATATATATTTATTGATTGACATTACTTGGTTTAATCCTCTGTCTCAAACTTAATCTGTTCCAGACGTCGGCAACCTTTTAAAATTGCTGTTCCAATTGTAGAGTGTTTCGTGGCCAGTCATATTCGTCCTTTCATTTTATTTTTGTTTTCAGTACGTACAATACAAAGTTTCAACTCGTACCAGATGCCTTTCCAAAGCGCCTGGCGTGCTATCTTTGAGGTCTATACGATATGCAAGAAACACATGACCATTTACTAATAAGAAGAAAGGCATATCAGTACCATCATAGACCTCACTGCAAGGTACATTCTGCTTCTGAACCAGTCGTTAAGAATGATAATAAAGGCATATGAGCGTAAAGTAATTTTTCCTACTAAATCTTTTACACTTGATGGCACATAAAAAATTTGGCTATTGGAATCTGAGTTGCTATCAGTATCAATAACATCAGTAACATATTTTACAATGTGGAAAAATCGCACAATATTTTTGAATGTAAAACAACTGGGACGCCAAGATCAACGAAAGTAAAGAAAAGAGTTCACATGTGCCGCTAGTGTGAAATTAGTGGTATATATATCTGACAATGAATTTCAATCCTTCTAATGGAATGGACTGATGGAGAGAGAGAGAGAGAGAGAGCTGGTTTGGGAATAACAACAATATTAAAAATGCTCTCATTTTCAGTTTGTTAGAGTTTTAAATATCCTTGTCATGCTACAATCCAAAATATCATGGTTAAATACTACAAACATATTTGTTCTGACAGAATGAACTTAGTTATAACGATGATACGGCTTCCACTAATTCATCGTACGATGCAAAAGTAGAAAAGAAACAAAAAGATGATCAATTGGTGGCGAGGCCCCTTCACCAGAATTTCGTAAAATGAATTAGATTGCGTTTGATTTGATGTCGACGGATAAGGAATTTCGGCGGTTGGGGGTCGTCTCATTTACTTCAGTGCCTCGTTATTTATAGTGTTGAAAGCCATATTTCGATATTTAAAGAAATGAAAAAGAAGTCAGAATCACTAAACATGCAATTCTTTGTTTTCGTGCTGTCTTTTAGTAGGCACCAATTTCTCTTTTCCAGATGTTTCTGTTCGAACATTATTTTCTAACGGTAACAGAGAAGGTTTGCATAAAGCTCTTCCATAGGTTACATTTCATAAGCTAGTCAATGAGAAATAAGGATCACATGGTCCGCAAACCAACTGCATGAAACTAATATTGCTGAGCGGACGATTTCCACTATATGCAAGTAAACTTTAATGTCCGCAAATAAAATAAAATCATTTGGTGACGACTGCCATGTACCAAAAGTTCTTTCCGAAACAGACTACATGTTATTTGATATGCGAAGGCTGCCTGTCTGTGTGGAAAACAAGAAATGACTCGCTAGAAGTAGTTTAGATTTTATTAACACGTTTTTGGGCACAGCTCGATTACGCCATTATCATGACGGGGACGTATCCTCGTGTGTGTGTGTGTGTGTGTGTGTGTGTGAGAGAGAGAGAGAGAGAGAGAGATTCATGCCATTTGCTTGAGTACACCTTTTGTATTGCTTTGAATGTTATATTTGGACATAGAAAGAAATGCAGAAAAAGCAGGGGAACTAAGCAATCAATCCTACTCGTGGTGTCGTTAGCATGCCGTAATATTTTCTTTTACAGACTTTTCTGTTCGTACATTAGTTTGTAAAGTAACTCAAAATGGTTTCGTAAATGACTTTCCTAATGCTATATTTCATGGCTTGCCAATTTGAAATAAGGATCCAGTGGACTGCAAACTAATTGTGCGAAAGACGACGGGTAGGAACATTACCGAGCGGACTATTTCTTGTATATGCAAGCAAACTTGAATTTCCACTAACAGAAGCAAATCGTTTTGTGGCGACCGTCCTCAGCCAGAATTTCTTTCCTAATATAGTATGTAAATGATTATATATGCAAAGACTAATGATTCACTAAAAGTAGTTTAGATTTTATCACAACGTTTTTGTTACATTTTGATCAGGTCATTATGACGACGGATAAGTCATCTCGGCAGAAGGATTCATCAAATTTTCTCCGGTGCATCATTATTTATTGCCTTGAATGCCATATTTAGGATATATAACGAAACTGTCTTTAAGTAGGCTTCAATTTTCTATTTGTACATTAGTTTTTAAAGGTACCTAAAAATGTCTGTGTAATGTCTTGCTACAGCTATATTTCATAGGCTTGCCAGAGGGAAATAAGGATCTCATGGACCGCACTCTAATTGTATTATAAATGACGGCGAGGAGTATTATTGAGCGGACGATTTCCAGTATATGCAAGCAAATTTTAATTCCGCAAGGAAGGGCAAATCATTTTGTGGCGACTGTCATTGTCGAGAATTTCTTTGCAAAAATGGACTGTGTGTTAATTTATATGCGAATGCTGCCTGTCTGGGTAGGGAACAACAAATGACTCACTGAAAGTAGTTTAGATTTTATGACCACGTTTTTGGGAACAACAAATGACTCACTGAAAGTAGTTTAGATTTTATGACCACGTTTTTTGGCACGCCTTGATCACGCCATTATGACTACAAATAAGTAATCACGGGTGTGGGTTTCACCCCATTTACTTCAAAGCACTACTATTTATTGCTTTAAATGCCATATTTGAATATATACAGAATGTAGCAAAAATGGAACGCTAAACATGCAATTTTTTGTTTTGTGTCTGTTAGTAGGCGTCAGTTGTTTCGTTTACAATCTGTTTCATTTGTACATTATTTTCTAAAGATTATTAAATTGCTTGCGTAATTCGTACATTTCATATGCTTGCTAGTAAAAATAAGGATCCCACGGACCGCAAACTAATATATGTGAAATGAAAGCAAAAAACATTACTGAGGGGATCATTTTCTGTATATGCATGTAAAGTTTAACTTCCAATTAGTTAACGACTGTCTGATAGTTATATACGCAATCCATTTTTTGTGTGCAAAAACGTTACTTCACGTATTCTTTGCCTGGGGTTAGTCTTATGTTCTTGTGTTGCATCAGATTTGCAGAGATTGTTGCAACTATTATTTTGATAAGCATTCCAGACAATTTCCGTATTCTGAGATGGACATATTGATATTAAATGACATACTAACGTTCAAATGTCATTAACATCTTTAACGATGGTTTTCAAGTTTTCATATTGTTAGAGAGATAACATCCTTATTGTTTATGATCAATATCAATGTTTCAGTTCAATGTTGCAGGTAGTCTGCAAGGTGAACGACACATTGTGTTTTTGCTTCCATTATATTGACATCCAATACGGGAGCTGACCGCCTTGAAAATATTATTATCCTTACTCCTCCAGAATGGCATGATCATGTGGACATGAGGTTTTCACTAAAGATTTTGTATTGTGTCTAGTTGAATCTGATTGTTGATTGTGGGTTTGTACTTTGGCAAGAGGTCATTTCCTTTCGTAGACATATTTACTTGGGAATTCTATGGTCGACCTGAGTTCTGATTGGTTAGCTGCTAGAGTTTCAGTGAAGGATTGAACATTGTTTACGTTTTAGAATGATCTGGAAATAAACGTCTGACCAGTGAGTAACCGAAGTATTATTCCTGTCTCAAGCATCCGTAGTGGAGACAATCATTTAGTTGTGTTCAATTATTAATTGAGAAGATTTATTTATTCCAATTATTCACTGGAATTACAATGAACTAATAGATTTTAGAACTAAATAGCTATTTTAGAATTACTGTGAATTCATATAAAGATGTTATGAATTATATCATTTTCATACATCAAGACCTCCACATTCCATGTTAGTGACACATCAGTACATTCAAAATTGAACTTTATTCGGAATACCACTTGAACTAATTTGGACTACTCTATTCTTCTGGACTTTTTATAGATTTTTGAGGAATATTAGGGATTTAATTAACGATACTATAAGTTCTTTTTAAATTTTCACTTACTGTTGAAGGGAAAGAAATTATTTGTTTAATTTTACAAAACATGTTAGTTTTAGTTCTTTTTGGTTACTTAGTTTAAGACCAAAGAGTCGTGTTCTATATATATATATATATATATATATATATATATATATATATATATATATATATATATATATATATATCGGAAACATTCTGGTAGATTAAATTCAAAGTAAATTTGCATTTTATAACAGTCTGCGTAGGCAAGTAACTTTCTCTCCTGATTATATAGGTATGCGTGAAAGTTATGAAAATCCCTCCAACGCTGTATAAATGATGAGCAGGGAAAGCAATGTTAACGGAAAAGCAAACAAACTGACTTACAGATAATACATGCTACTTGAGATGACCATGTAAAACTGAAAGGTTAACGTAGTGTTCGAACTAAACAGTCAGTAGAATGTAGCAAACATTTGCTTCCAACTTTGTATGCTCCCCTTTAAGGCTGAACCTGTTATGTTATGATGCCGTCCGTAGGTATGTTATCCATTTCATTTAAAGACCTCTGTATATGACCTGCACTTTGATTTTAGGTCAAAAGGTCAAAGTCACAGTCAGAAAATAAAACAAAAGTTCAACACAATAACTTGCGTTTTACACAATGTTCAGTCATGAAATTTTCTTAATGGCTTGCACATGTGGTACAAAAGAACTATGTCGAACTCCGAGTCAAAAGATCAAAGGCCAAGTCCCTGCTAATTAAAGATGATACAAAATTTACGCACAATAACTCTAGTTTTTATTGATTTATATGTACAATACTGTGTTCATGGATTGCGCTTGTGAAAAGAGAAAAACGTGTCGATTTTGAGGTAAAACGGACAAAGGTCAAAATCACTATGTCTGAACTAAAAATAGTGGCTGCTGACAAATGTAAGGTATCAATCATATACTTTACCAAGGTGTGTACCGCTCCGGTGGCCTAGTGGTTAGAGCGTCCGCCTCGGATACTGGAGGTCGCGGGTTCGAACTGCGGCTGGATCATAACCAAAGACTTATAACAATAGTGCTAACAGCTGTCTCGCTAGGCGCTCTGCTTTAAGAGGTTAGTGTTAGGACTGGTCGGCCTGGTGTCAGGATAATGTGATTAGGTGGGTCATCATGCTACATGTCTGCAGCATGATGCCCCAGTATTAGGCATCACTCTAAACAGCCACACTGCAGACATCGTAGCGATATGACTGAAAAATTGTTAAAGCTACGTTAAAAATACACACACACACACACACACACACACACACCAAATATGTAGAGGATGTTCGTCAAGGGCTTGTACTTAAATGAGAGACCTATTGATTTTGCGGTCGAAAGACTAATGGTTAAGTTATTGTGGAAAAAGAAACAAAAATAGTTTTGCAAACTATTTCACATATTTCGACCAATGGTGGAGGAGATTGAGACCAATTTGTCAGTAATGTCCATAGCCAACCATGGCACTCTAGTACCAGATGAGTATTAAATACAGGGCGGGTGTATGATGTACTTCACAATGTGCTCTTGTTAATCCAGGAGCAAATTGCTTTCCCGGTGGTACAAATTCTTGGTCGATAAAACTCCTACCGGAGTTTTCACCGAGAAGCAAAATAAGGAAGCTGTCAGCAAATCTCTTACTTGATATTGTTTATTTCAACTCATGTGGATGAATGATCAAGTTGTATGAAGCAAAACCTTTCTAATGTGGCTATTGAGTTAAGTGCTGGCAAAAGTAAGGTAAATACCCTTCTTTTTACTCGATGAAGCGTACGGGTTGTATAAGCAAGATTATATATGTAGCTTTATAGACAGAAAAATTCAGATATGTAAAGAATAATTAATAAGAATAAATAAATTGCCAGTAATATCAGTTAAGTGTTATCATTAATAATGTGGAATATGATACTACTTTAACACTGCGTCATTTAGGAAATTTCAGTGATTTTAAGAGACGTTAATGTGCGTCGACGGACGATTTAATTTCAGAATATTAGACGACATTTATTTCCGTTATTTTGCTATTGATCATAGCGGTGTTTCTCTCAAGCCTTACCTTATTGTACCTTAAACGGCTATATTCTTATCGCTCCTCTATTGGTTTTAGACAAAGCGTTAAAAAGATATGCAAAATCACCATAATAGTATGTTTTCAACGATGTGAACGCTTGCAATAACCCCCTCTTTGAAAGTTGTATCTTTTTTGGCGACGCAGATCTGTGATAGATAATCAACACGAGTGCACATTATTTTAAAAGATTCTACTTTTTTTTATAATGTTCGCGTAAATTAAACAAAAACATATGAGTAGAGTTGACCTTATTTACAAGTGAGATAATAATACACCACAAATGAATCTTCTGCTTTTCTTCAGAATTTAAAAGATTTCAAATTGTCCGTAAATAAATAACTGAA